>OU342490.1:5042500-6292500 GCA_910589525.2 Ennomos quercinarius | reverse complement strand
GCTCGCTCCATAGCTCGCTGCGCGACTTTGAGCTTACTAATGAGGCCAACAGTAAGAGACCATGTCTCAGTTCCATAAAAAAAACAAGTGAAACATGGCAACATTATTTATGATCGGTCCTTTATTTAATAACACAAGTGACTGCAGTATAGTCAACGAATATTATTACCTGTCGTTTTAGTTGTATGTTAATTTAATTGCTTTATATTTTTATGTACCTGTCTATTGCTATTAATATTTACCTAATCCAGCTTATATTTAAACTTTTATATCTATTACTATATTAAGTAATGATATGTGTATTTATTATGTGTAATTGTGTAATTGTGTATATTATATGTATATTATTTATGTGTGTATTTAAATAATTTTTAATGTTATTTAGTATTTCTTTTTTTTATCCGTTTGCAAAATTTATCCGCCCGCGGGGTTTCAGCTGAAAATCAGCGTCTGGTACCGAGGGAAGGTGCTTGACATTTATGCTGAGCTGAACGCCCTTTCAACTTCACCACGAAAATAATTTTTCTTTTAATAATTATCTATATGCACAGTAATATAAAATTAAGTAAGCTCCTGGATAATATTTTATTTCAAAACTTAAGTAACATATAATAAGTATACTAAACTAAACTAGACCTAAAAACTAAACTAAACCTAAAAACTTTAAAACTAAGATATAAAACTAAAAATAACAATCTAAAGGAATCTTGAACTATCTATAGACCGGCAAAGGTCTATAGATAGTTCAAGCAATCCGTGGAATCAGGCAACGTTCCCATAATGCTGGCAGCGTTACCCCGCTGTATAGCGAGGAAAGTAAGTAAGTATAGTATAGTAAGTATAATAAGTATAGTAAGCTCCTTGTTTGTTATTTTTTATTGTGTATTGTGTAAGTATTGTGAAGTTGAATAAATGATCTTCTATTATATTCTATTCTATAAGTCATCACTGGCAACACACACTGATTGAAAACTTTCGTTTTCAGGCTCTGCGGTATTTTGGACGAAAAGATAGGACGAAGCTTCCCGAACGCTGCCCAGCCGAGTTGGATTCTTCGCGCCACCTCTTTGTCGAAGTTGGACCTACCTAATTGGACAATCTGTCCTAGGTAGACATACTTGTCGACAACTTCGAGAGTATCGTTCCCAACAATTACCGGTATAGGTGGAACATGAGCATTAGACATGATCTTTGTCTTGTCCATATTCATCTTAAGACCAACCTGCTGGGAGACTCTACTGAGGTCGTTGAGCATGGTGCTAAGGTCCTCGAGCGATTCCGCCATTATGACTATATCATCGGCAAAACGAAGGTTAGTGATGTACTCGCCATTTATGTTGATGCCAGATCTTTTCCACTCCAAGAGCTTGAAAACATCCTCCAATGCGTTTGTGAACAGTTTCGGAGAAATAACGTCTCCCTGTCTCACGCCTCTTTGCAATGGAATTTGTTCCGTACTCTGGTCCTGTAGTCGGACTGACATAGTGGCCTTACTGTACAAACACTTCAAAACTTCGATATACCTATAGTCAATTTGGCATCGCTGCAAGGACTGCAGCACCGCCCAAGTCTCGATTGAATCGAAGGCTTTCTCATAGTCCACAAACGCTAGGCATAACGGCCGATTATACTCTTCGGTCTTCTGTATAATCTGGCGCAGCGTATGGATGTGGTCTATGGTGCTAAAGCCTTTTCGGAAACCGGCTTGTTCGGGAGGCTGGAATTCATCAAACCTGCGTGCGAGACGATTCGTAATGACTCTCGAAAACAGCTTATACACATGACTCAAGAGCGAGATGGGCCTATAGTTCTTCAATAAGGTGTTATCGCCTTTTTTGAAGAAGAGCACCACCACGCTCTTGTGCCATGCCTCTGGCGTTATACCTTCAAGGATGACAGAATTAAATAACTTCTGGAGGACTAAAAGTACCGGTCTACCACCCGCTCTCAGAAGTTCGGTCGTAATTCCATCTTCACCTGGTGCCTTGTTGTTTTTAAGCTGTTTGAGGGCCATTCTAATCTCGTACAGGCTGACGTCCGGGATATCTTCGGTATAGTGTCGGACTAACTTGGCTCTGATGTCCTGAGCTGTGTTAGTAGCGGGCTTACGTGTCGAGGTGTATAACTGTCCATAGAAGTTCTCGATCTCTCTCAGAATCTCAGGCTTGGATGAAATGACGCTACCATTTTCGGTCTTCAGTTTTGTCATTTGGTGTTGCCCAATAGACGAATCCTTTGCGAACACTTTAGAGCCTTGGTTCCGCTCAATTGCGGCCTCAATACGTGAAGTACTAAGAGCACGCAAGTCGTGTCGCAAGGAACTCCAGATTCGTCTATTGAGTTCACCGTAGGCTGACATATCAACTGAAGACTGCAGCTTCATTTCGCTCCGGTCGGCCATTAGCTGAAGAGTTTTTTCTGAGAGCTTTTGAGTCTTCTTTCGGCGTTGGGTCTTAAAGAATTTCGATCCAACAGCTTGGACAGTTTCCACCAACCCGTCGTTTAGCTCGTCCACTGTGTTACAGTCGGCTAGGCACTGGAAGCGATTTTGGAGTTCCAGCTAAAAGCCTTAAGGGTTTTGGATTTGGACAGGATTTGGACGGAGCGTAGACTTCACCAGACGTGACCTTTCGAGCTTAACATTGATATTCAATGTGCCTCTAACAATACGGTGATCGCTACCGGTTTTCACCTTGCTGATCACAGAGACATCATCGAATACGTGCTTCTTGGTCGTCATGATGAAGTCTATCTCATTTTTAGTGGAACCGTCGGGACTTATCCACGTCCACTTCCTGGATGGCCGCTTCTCGTAGAAGGAGTTCATCATAAAGAGTTCCTCCTTCTCCATGAAGTCAGCCAGCCTCTGTCCTCGAGGGTTCCGCTGCCCGTATCCAAATGGCCCCACTCTCAGCTCATCGCTATTCCTTGTGCCCAACTTCGCATTGAAGTCTCCCATCACAACGGTGAAGTATGTTTCGGAAGTATGCATGGCTTCGGATATGTCCTCATACATAGCTTCTACTTCATCGTCTGAGTGTGCCGACGTCGGCGCGTATACCTGTATAACCTTCAACGAATACCGTTTGGTTATTCGGAGTACCAGGTACGCTACCCTGGCCGACACACTGTCGACTTTGACCACGTTGTTGACGAGAGACTTGCGGACGAGAAACCCGACACCCCCTTGGGAGAGTTGGTCTCCCTCCCGGTAGAAGAATAAGTTACCGGAATTTAGGATTATCGTGTCCTGTCCCTGTCTTCGGACTTCTGACAATCCCATTACATCCCAGCGTAACTTACCCATCTCCGCCTCTAGCTCGACCATCCTTTCGTCAGCCTTCAGTGTGCGCACGTTATGTGTTGCCAGGGCCAGGGGTCGTCGTTGGGGTTGGTAGCCGGGCGTCTGCCGGGGATTCTTCGCACCCCCCCCTGCCGCCCTTTCGCCCTGCCGTTACCGTGGCCGCTACCGTAGCCACGGGATAGCAGAGCTGCCGGGGACTGGGGGCCGTTTTTATTTGTGCTTGTCATTAGGGGGGGGGGGGGGGGGTTTGCCATAATCACCACGCTTGGCAGGCGGCTTGGTGATCGCAGTAGGTGAAGATTGATTGCCACCAAGACCGAGGGAAACGCTGCGACCCATTCCCTGGATATTCCCTTAGCCGCCTTCTACGGCACCCACGGGAAGAGATGGGGTGGTCCTATTCGTAACCGGGACCACACGGGACCGGTTTTTAAGTTTGAGACCAGGCAATTATTTACCTACTTAAGGTATTTTATTTGAAAAAGGAACATTATTGCTTAACGAACCCCTAAAGCTTACCAACATAAAGATTACTTTGACCACTTTAATAGAATATACCTTCTTCCAGATAACAACTTTCTGTCTATCAGTCAACTTTGCTTCTTAGACAATTTCAAAATTAGGCTTTCTGATTACGAGACGATAGCTAGGTATCCCACAGAGTAGTACCATATGTGTAATATTACACATGTGGTAGTACCACAAAACAGACAAGTATGTAACCTTTTTTGCGGTAGTACAGTAATAAGTCTAAGTACCTATCTGTTCCTTGTATCCACATAATCTACAGGTTCAAGCTTGTATTCCTCTATCTTATTAGGTGGTATAGGCTGTACTAAGTACCTACTTCCCAAAAAGCAGTATTGCTTGCTTGCCTACCTATGCTAGTTACCATTCTTATCTAGTCTATCTTTTCTTTATCTAACGATTCCAAGGACTGCACAAAATGTTTTTTCAAGAAAATGTGATGCAAGTGAATATGATTCACTTGAAATTACTTAGTTATCAACACGTGAGAAATAAGAAATCAACAGAAACTTGTGAGCACACAGACCACACCTCTGTTACAGAATTACGTGTCAAGCAAAGTGGAGTGTTGGTAGTTAGTACGTACCTAGTACCTACCTATGTCACCATCAGCCGGGACCCCACAAGCGGATGTAGATAACGTTTCGCTGCATTGACATGATTGCTCATACTTTGTCGAATACGTATCTATAATCCTATACTTATAATAAAACTCTGTAACAGGTCCAATAACCCAACTCTGTAGGTACATTGAAGATATTTTGAAAGTTTTTTTTGGAGGGCTCTCTATTATCGGTGCTGAAGCCAAAACTACTAGTACAGTATTATATTATCTGTGCCAAAACTATATTTATTTTCATTTTTGTCTGTCTGTCTGTCGCTGTATGTGGCTGAGTATCACGCCGAAACTACTGAATGGATTCAAATGAAACTTGGCATGATTTGAGTTCATATTATGAGGTGGGCTATCAAGCGCGGATACAGAAATGAAGGGGGGCGCACAAATCATTCAATAGTAGGGGAGTCCAGGAGGGAAATTTGGGTATATAGTGGTAAAACACAAGTATACGATACAAGACCAATTTGTGTTCTTTTCTTTAAATGATGAATTCCAGGCACCTATATATATCTTGCTGGCAAATTGGCGCTTGATGCTGGACTGCCTGGGGGGATGAAAGTAAAAATATGCACTTGGTTGTAATTCATTAACGCGTGGTTCGATTTCATTCATTCTTTTTTTGTTAGAAAGGGGGTACTTTATATATTTTCCCGTAAATATTTCAAGGTCGTCGTTTTTGTGGTTCAGCAATTACAAACATCCAACCTTCAGTATTAGGTCCAAAGCCACTTCTATCCTGTACTGTGGGAAAGAGAAAAGTAAGGGGGGAAAGGTACTGTTGTACAAGGGACTGTTACGGGCGGCTGTACAGCACTCCTGTCATCGGATGCAATAACTCTCCCACAAAGACCAAGTGAAAAACAATTCTCATTTTCACGACTGATAGCGCAGCAACAGTCTATGCACTTATAAGGCCCACAACCAGGTCGAGAGTTCTAGCAGGGTGCCATGCAACGTTACAAAAATTGTCTCACAAATGTAGAACAATAGTAAGATGGACGAAGAGCCACGGCTCATGCCCAGGTAATTTTAGGGCAGATCTTGCCAAAGAAGGAACCACGAAAGAAGTTAATGCTGGCGTTCTAAGTCTCTGCTGCAAACCATCAGCGATGGAAGTGTGGGACTCCCTACGCCCAGCAAACTGAAAGAGAGCAGCAGAACATCTGGGATAAGAAAAAGGACTGCAGGCATGCAATAGTACATTAATATAAGCGTGCGAAGTTGATCATTGATCGAGGGGGTATTATGCTATTAACTTGTCAATGTAATTGGCTCTCAACTCGTGGAGTCGTGGGATGTCGGTGTCGTGGCCGTAGGTGTCTGTCTGTCCTGTCGGTCGACGTAGGCTCCACGGTCACAGAACACTATTACTCCTAGCGGCTAGCAGCTTACGTCCACCGACCGACATACACCCTGCACCTAGCGAGCGCCCTTCATTTAGCTACGGTGTGCGCGGTGGTACTCATTGGCCAAACCCCACAGATCCTATAAAAAATGGTTTTTGCCAACCCAAACTCTTTGGGAAATTAACTTTCCCCTCGGAGCGGTTTGGTCAATTCTAGGTACCTATATGTATAAGGCCTAGGTGAATGCTTTCTCCAAGTCCCACTAGGACGGTCCTAGGCATTCCATGATTTCCTATTATTGTGCAATGGAATTCCATGATTTTTGTCAGCCTCATGCTACAACCACAACCTCATTTGGTTCACATCATAATATGTATATTTATATGAGTATGTAGGTAGGTATACCCACTGCAATACCCACGCAGCAGCTCACTGCAAGATGTTGCCAACAATGCCAACCTAAGTAGTAAGTAGGTATACCTAGGTTTTATAAGGTCATTAAAAATAACAATTTGCAGAAAAAGCATCTACATCGTCAGCCGACATAGGAACAGGTTGCGATTTTGAGGATTTAGGTAGGTCCACTTAAAGTACCACAAAAAATAAGGTGCCAATAAAAGGACGGAAACCCATTGTTTGAGTGTCATTCTGGTATCAGGAATTTTGTATAAAAAAATGCCGTAAAAGGTAAGGGTCCCTTGTATAGTCAGTCGTGGTGGAATACAATGGATCCTTTGTGAGCGCAGGCGCCGATAGGTCTAGCGCGGCGCGGCGGGCGGCGGGCGCGCGGCGCGCGATGGGTGCCTGCTCGTCTGGCCCCGGCGCGGGCGCGGTCGCGCTGCCGCCGTTCGACAGCCACACGCCACTTTGGCCTCACTGCCTACCACAAAGTACTATAATCTATTCTGTGGAGCTACACAGATAATGCATGCTTATAGCTGATAGCGCTTCTCGCTCCTTGTCACGGACGCAGCCCGCAGGGCGCACGAATACCTTGTACTATTATATTTATTCTGTGGCACGAGTGCACGACCCAACCTCTCGATAATGGAAGCGGTGCCACATTGGTACCTAGTACCTACTTAGCTAGCGGTGGATGATAGAACCAGAGATAGAAATAGCAGCCGGCCGCGCGCGCGCCTCCATCTGCATACACCCCGCGTGATGGAACCAAGAGGAAAAAAAAACCCGTTGGGCCCAATGGTGCCGAAGACGTGGGGGATAACAGAAACAACCCAAACATACAACTGATACAATGCGTCTATGGCGTCAGTTTATCTGTAATTCTGCATCAGCCATCACTCGTTCGACTCCACTCTGGCGGATTTTACTTCTCATGAAAGAAGTCATGAAAGGAATAGGTACCTACTACTACCTACCTATCTGACATCTTTAAAAAAAGGACCGAATAAAATTCCCGTCATGCATGAATATTAGGAATGTGCCTAAACACTCGAGTGCTGTGTATTGCCTTACCTATACCTACGTAAATAAATAGAATCTATTATATAATAATGTGGTGCTGGAGGCGCATGCTGAAGATACCATGGACTGCCATGAGAACAAATGTATCCATTCTCCAAGAGCTCAACATCACCAAACGACTCTACACTGTATACCAGGAACGTCAGTTAAGTTTTTTCGGCCACATTATGCGATCCAAGAGGCACGAGCTGGAAAAATTACTGATAGTGGGTCAAATGCAGGGAAAACGCCCCAGGGGCCGCATACCAGTACGATGGTCTGATTGCATCAAGGAGGCAACAGGCGAAACTCTACAGCGGGCGATTGATCTGGCACAAAACCGCACAATTTGGAGATCCTTCTGTGCGCATGGTCACGATCCTCATCAGTGAGGGAACGAAAAGAAAGAATTATATAATAAGGCTTTGTCCCCTGACAGACTTCTATAAGTATAGGTACAGCCCAAACCGCTGAACGTAGAGACCTGAAATCTGGCGGGTGGCTCTTATGATGCAAGCGCGTGCTATAAAAGGGTTTTTGAAAGTTCTACCCCTAAGGGGGTGAAATAAGTAGTAAAAAGTCCCTACCAAACCCAAAAACCTACCTATAGAAAATTTAAAAAAAAAACCATTTATCATATTGAAAGACGTGTATGAAGAATTAAAAAAAAGATACGGGTCTTTGCAATGAGTTTTATTTAAAAAAAAGAAATGGTGTTTTATGTATGACCCAATAGATGGCGCCAGTTGTGGTTTTACCAAAATCTGTCCCTGTCACTGTTTCAAGCATAGACCACAGGTTATAGGAAATGTGTCACGATACTGACTGACAACTCTAAACTGTTTCGTTTGTTCTATTTTCGTTGCGCGATAATATTAACGTTTATCTGTCTCGCAGTTCTGCTGTACTTCAATTTACTTAAGAATAATGCACCACAGACTACTTAGGAGATACTACAGACAATGTACTCGTGGTCCACTCAACTGAATTTGACATTTCTTTGTAGGTAGTCTAAGCATTTTCTTATGTTTAAACTCTTACTTTGTTTACTCTGTGGTTTGAAAGGTTTAAACTATGTACTTACAGCGCCATCTAGAAAAGAAGCGGAACTAGTTGTTTTTTTTAAATAAAAAGCCTCATTTTTGAATTTCATGCCTAGAGTCATGAACCTAATAAAAAAAGTTTTTTTTTAATTCTATGCCTAGAGTGGTGTATATAAAATACAGGACAAGATCCCATCGTAAGACGCTCACACAGCCTAAACAGCTGAAGCTAAAATATTGAAATTTCGAAAATACATTCATAACATAGTATAGGGGTGCTCTAAAACGGAACTTTAATCCCGGAAAAATTGACGATTCCTAAGGGATAGTCCACAGCCAAGCGGGCGAAGCATGCGGGCATAAACTAGTGCATATATACATATAGGACAGTTGTAGTAAAATATCTGTTGAACATAAATTATCTTTTTATACAAGTTGTAATGTGACTCTTGCATTGCAAGCAGGAAAATGGGCAAATACCCACCTATATAATTAGTTGGGCAAATATGTACCTACATATATAGGTACATAGGTATAGTAAGCAGCAAGGATAGTAATAATGTGTACTTATACACAGTTATGTTTACAGCATAGCTAGAAGGCCTAGAAGTGCATTGGCATGATCTCATGATTAAACTAACAAAGGTTTCTTTTTATAATAAACTAGCGGCTCGCCCCGGCTTCGCACGGGTATAATAAATAAATAAATAATGCCCAACGATCACATGCATAGATCCTGGAACCTAACTAGGATTCCGTGTATCTAGGGACCCAGGAACTACGAGGACCATGGTCCCACAACACCCAGACACAGTCCAAGTATTGGCGCTTTTTTCCTGTGCACAGATACTTGTCCTGTCTCGAGAATCGAATCCGAGGCCTCCGGATTTTGAGCCGACCTGCTCAACCACCATACCACAGAGGTTGTCAATAATAGTTTTCTTACCGCAGCGCACGCGACGTAAAGAATATTTTAGGTACTTTTTTTACATCTTGAGTTACATTAAATATAGTTAATACATTAGTTATAGTAAGGATCCCTAATTTTTTTGAAAATATGATATAGCCTAATGTCACCCGGGGATAGTGTAGCTTCCCATCAAATCGGTTCAGTAGTTTCGGAGCCTATTCAATGCAAACAAACAATCAAATCTTTCCTCTTTATAATACTGTTATTAGATATAGATAGATTAGACCGCGATTTGTGCAGTGTGGGTTTCCTTAGTGATTAACTGCGGTACCACTTTGTCTAAGGTTTTGTTGGGGGCTTCTTTAATTGAAGATGACACTGAAGTTGGAACACTTAGTCGATGTTGTGGCACGGATTGGGTTTTTCGTGCTTCTTTACCATCTTCAGTGTTTATGGACATACCTCGTATTTGTCTCGCCTTGGCTCTTTGCGAACGAGCTGAGACGGTGTTCTTCGTTGAAACGATGGTGCTCGGAGCAGGTTGCGTAATTTCATTTGTACCTGGCATACCATTGCTGGGCGCAGCTTGGATTCCGGTAAACTGCGGTACACTATTATCCGATCGATCAGCTGTTAACTTGTATTGTTCGTGTTGACATTTCATTGCTTCAATTGTTTCTTTCAAGCACTTTATTGTCACCGAAATCGATGTGATTTTATTCTCCAGCGGTGACACACATTTTTTTACAATTTTTTCAATGTATTCTGGGCTTATATTCGTCATATTTAACAAATAATTAAATAATTAAGATATGAAACGTAAAAAACACAACCGGTCACTTTTGAGGCATACCCTCATTTTTATTTAGGTTATAGATAGGTATTTCAGGGTCTGGTCTGGTTGTTGAGAGGGAATGGTAAGTGAACATTATATTTCTATAAAGTAATTGAAATGGGACGATCTGTTCACTCGGAACATTGTACCTAAACAAGTATAATATACTTATTCATAACTAGTTGCGCCCCGCGGTGTTACCCGCGGATAAAAAGTCCTATGTGTTAATCCAGCGTAAAAGCCTATCTGCATTCTAAATTTCATCAAAACCTGTTCAGTAGTTACAAAGATATGAAGTAACAAACATTCACACACATACAAACATTCGCATTTTATAATATTTAGTATTCATAAAGTTCGTGTGACATTGCACTGCAATGCGCATAATATCATCCTGAGTAGACGGTGCACTGTAGTGTAGGCAGGCGCACGGCGAGTAAGTACCTACCTAATAGTCTATTACCTATACTTGTAGAATGCCTGACTGACTCAGTGAAGTAAGGAAATGTACGTATTAGTATCTACTTTTATTTACTCTGTGGGGAAACACGACATCGGCAGCAGTGACGCAAATCACAATAGCATGACATTCTTAGGTCCTTTCTGTTCTTGGGATTGATAACGAATAACGATATTTTATTTATATACAAACAAATTACAACCATAGGTAGCAAAATAAACGACAATAAGTTAACATAAACCTCTGACATAGAGTGCTACTTTGAATGACTACTTGCATCTCCTCATTGCATCCGTCCTCCGTCGGCTCGGCTCTTGGCGGGTTTGACCACCGTTGGCCCACCGAAAGAGTATCATTATAATCACTGCCCCACCAAATGGGTGGTCAGCCTACGTTGAGTCTTTTGATTTTAATGCAACTACTGGCGGTATCTGTCGAGAAGCATAGGAACTTTTTTAAGAATGATTTCTATAACCGGCAATGCCATCTAGCGTGATTTATTTTCACCTTGGATGAACATAACAGAATAATGTCAACGATCTATGTATGAAATGTACATAAATTGCGTATGAAAAATGTGTGGTACCTATAGGTAACTTTACTTATATTTCCATGAGTGAAAGCCATAATGGAGAGTTAAAATATTTTGGTCTCGTTACACTGTTTTAGTGGGATATCTTATTGGGAATGCGCAAGTTCAGTGTGTAATACCATCTATATTTAGGTCTAAATTTTAAAATTCCTTAAAAATAAGAGTTTTTTACCCAAAGACTTCTATGTATACACTAGACAGCACGTCTCTAACACTGAACTACAATAATGTTACAGTAAATTATTAAAAGGTAGCCCAAGACCTCTTTAAAAACACCCTGAAAGGATATTATGGCATGTGAGCCAATCACTCTATATATACGTATGATAGGTACTATACTTAACCTAGTGAACCCATGTGCCTAGAAACGCCGCTAGATCGTGTAGGTCTATGGCACGATTGCAATCAGTGACTGCTTCAGACTCTATACTGTTATAGCCTATCAACAAACTAGAACTAAAGCGCCAATATTGGAGTAATCCATTATTGTAGGCACAGATAATATAATACCTAGATTGTAGGTATGTATGCAGTGAGTAGAAAAGAGCCTCCTCCTGAGAGCTAACATACTAAAATATTCTAAAATAATAACAATAATTAAGCATTTACTACTTCTTTAAATATATTTGTAAGTAATAGTAGTGGCTTTATTTTATCATTGATAGGCTAACATTTTACATGTCTCATCTGATACTAAGTGACAATGAGGTTGATGATAGAGCATGCTTGCGTAGAAGATACCGGTTCACTGTAGCCTTAAAATCTCCCAGATTGTAGTAATTAGGAAACAATGATGCTGGTACTAGTATAGGATTATAAAATCTGTGGCATTGGTAAGGTGTTCCATTTCTTAGATGTCAAAATTATAGATACACATAAATTTTGTTAAGATTTTTATTCAACACTCCATACTTCTTCAAAAGCTGAACACAGTTTGGCACAGGTTAAGGCCGCTGATAATGGATAATTACTGATAGACATCACATCTTCTGAATAATCTACTTCTACTTTACCGTGGGCCATTGCACCTATTACCATGACTATAGGCTCATCCTTTGGCACTAGGTCTCTTGGGGTCTTTACTACTTTTGAGCTAAACGACATAGTGATTTTTTTCACCCCTACTGGAAAATGAGATGTAACTGGGTTTTTTATGACTTTCAACAGCTTCATTGGTCCATCAGATGCTCTAATTGCAAACTTGTGTAGGAGTTGAACTGAAATAAAAAATGAATTTAGATGCGGATTAGTACATTTACTAACATATACTGAAGTTTACTACAAACATGTTGCTAATGTTTATAGTAAAAATCAATTGAATTACTTATTGTTGGTGCACCTGCCAAAACATTATGTGTATTTATGTTTTTTCCGCTAGGTTGTTTTAAAATTGAATTTTGCATCTACTACAAAAACAACTGTGTTATTTCCTTCTAGAAATCAATAATACATAATATTTTTTGCTGCCATACTGCATTTTTAATTAATTGATAAGTCTTTCAATCATTAAATACACCAGTTTTTTGTCTCCCCTGAAAACTTCACTAAACACACATAGAGGTTTTGGTAAGTGCAACGATGTTATACAACTTACCCATTAGCCCGGCAAATCTCTTGAATGTCCGAGGGATTCTAGTCTGAGGATTTATTTCTATGAGCACATTCTTTTCAGTATGAATATAAACTTGCAGAAGTCCTGCTCGATTTAATGGTGAATCCATTAACATCAGAAGTGACTGATGTGTTATGTCTGGTCTACATGAACCAGGGTCTCTGTCATTTTTTCTTAAAATGTGAGCATGGTCATCGCAGTTTAGTAGTTCAAAGCTGTTGCCTGCCTGAAACACAGCTTTACTACTAAAGAAAAATATTCAAATATGACAATATTACTATTATTTAACGAAAAAAACAAATGTTTATTTCCGGAAAATTTCAAATAGTCGGTGTGCTGAGATTTACAGCTCCCCGCCCCGATTCATCGAATTAATTTCGATGAATTGTGAATCACGAGCAGAGGTGCCAGGTCTTAGGTTATAAAAATTACACCATTCTACCACATGATAATATAAAAGGGTTATCTTTCTACTTACTTTCACAGTTTCTAGTTGTGCGTTCTCAAGTACAACGATAAGGCGTTTCTCCTGCTTCTTTATGTGGGAAGTAACGAGATGTCTAGGAATAGGATCATATTCGAACTCATCGTCTTTCGCTTGCAGCTTCCGTTTCTTACCCATTGTTTTTGTTTGTTGCCAAAGAGTCAAAGAGTATAGTAATTAGTAATAATAACTGTCTTGCGTGCGGCCGTCAAAGAGTATATAATATCTTACGCATAGACCTAATAAAAAAAGAAGGACGGAGTCCCAATTGATCCCGAACCGAGGTACCCATAGGAAGTCGGAACGCTAATAAGTACGAGCGGACACGCACACACTCACATCATAGGAAGTCTATAGCCTGCCATTACAGCTCCGAACCTCGCCCAAGACGTATAGAAAAAAATATTATAACATGCCGTCTTGCGTTGTGAAAAGTTATCAGAATCATAGTGGCATAGAATTATAAAAAAAAAGCAGGAATGAATCTTGTTTGACATCAAACTGACGTACAGCAACGGCCGCATAAATATGTGTGACTGATTAAAGGATTGCCATGTGAAGAAAATTACCCGAATCCGACAAAAACAAATCTGTTGTTGGTGTGACTTTTCGTATGACCAAAAAGCTACGTGAGCTTATAACAGAGTAGTCAAAATTGAATGGCTTATTTTTTTTTTTACTTTCGTTAGGTTAGCGTTTGACTACATCTCACCTGGGCCTCGTTTTATAAAGCTACAAGTACAAGCTAACAATTGTAGCAGCTACAAGAACAAGTAACTACAAGTTACTAGTTACGGCGTTTTATAAACAACAATTATCGATTACAAGTGTAAATTACAAGTACACAATGCACATCACTATGAACGTCACTGAGGCCTCACGGCGGGGACCACAGACTAAGTAGAGGATAAAGTGTAGATTATGATATTACAAGTTGCACATCACTATGAATGAACGTCACGGTCAATAGCTTTTTTTTAGTTTGGCTCCCATTCATTAGTGAATTTAGCCGGTGTGAATTTTACATTAAATCCCTACATAATATAGAAATTAAAAACATTATCTATTTGTTTGTTGTGACTTTCATGCCAAATTGGATGACCTTTTTTAGATGAACTTATATTACCGGGATAGATGCGGTTTTTTTTGGAAATTCATGAAATCCCGCGGAAAAATATGCAAGTTTTGGGTGAAATCGCGGGGCTTCTCTATTTTTAAGTAAAGCTTTTTAAGTAAATAAAGTTGGGTCTAAGTCACTATTCTCATAATAGGTTTTGTAATATACAGCTACACTCATTTTTCATGGGCTTCGCTCAAGCTGAATTTCTCATTATTTAAACATAATCAGTTCATATTTACTTAATTTAACTAATTGAACATTAGTTAATACGTGACACGACCAATACAATACACTTTCAATAAATTTATCTAAACTTGTACTTCATTTTACCTAGCTCTTTAGTCAGGTAAAAAACTTTACAAGTTGTAGTTGTACACTTGTAATGACCAAAACAATTGTTCGATTTTACATTTTAAAAATGAAAACACACTATGGATTGTCTATGGTCTAAGAACAAGTGCTTGTATTTCATAGAGTAAAGAAATATATCGGGGGATTTAGCTTGTAACTTGTTGTCTTGTAGCTTTATAAAACGCGTTATTTCACTTTTTTTTGGCTGTGTTGCCAGTTTTTCGCTACAAGTACAAGACTTGTAGCTTTATAAAACGAGGCCCAGATGGTAAGTGATGATGAGGTCGAAGGTGGAGCACGCCTACCTAGAATTAACCTATTTACTTTTGATTTCAAGACACATAAGTTGTAAGTGGATGGAAATACCGACGCCGGGAGTGAGTTCCATTTCCTAGCCGCACGCACAATAAAGGAATCTGCAATCTCCCCTCCCCTACACTTGCCCCCACCTCCCCCCTCACTTAGTCTGCGTCCCCCCGCACTTGCCCCTCCTCCCCCCTCACTTAGTCCGCCCCCCCGCACTTTCCCCGCCTCCCCCGTACTTACACTCCTCCCCCACACTTGCCCCCACCTCCCACTCACTTTCCCCGCCACCCCCTGCACTTGCCCTTCTATCGCCAGCCATTACTGCTCCGCACCATAATTACCTAACTCGCAACAGGTTTGCGACAGGCGTAAATCTCGCAGTGATTGCTGTCACACATCATTAGTGGTGTAGCGTAGCATACATGCTCGACACCACTAATGATGTATGACAGCAATCACCGCGAGATTTACGCCTGTCGCAAATCAGGTAATTAGGGGGCCGAACCTCGCCCAAGACGCATAGAAAAAAATATTATAAATGCCGTCTTGCGTTGTGAAAAGTTGTTGGAATCATAGTGGTTTGATAAAAAAAAATGTCAGGGGATCACTTTTCACAAGTAAGCTTGTTAATATTTCGCTAATTTCTTGCTTTTTCGATAAAACTATTGAGATGCAATCAATACACAAAACCAGCTAGTGTTACCAACAATCAAACTTGCAAATTACCCGGAAGTGTGGGAGAATGACCAAATTATGTTCGAATACAACTTATTCACCTATATTGATCATAATTAGAGATCTGACTATATGCAAATGCATATTTCCATTATGCATATGCATGTGCTGGTCTTTGCAGGTTAATAAATATTGTACCGGTAATGGACTTACTAATCGTGCATATTTGTGCAGGTTTTCTATAATGTAGAAAAAGTAAAGTAACGTAGAAAAATACGATTTATGTGTTCATAAAACATTTTAAGCAACACCCTGGCTATAAATCTATGTGCCAAATAAACAGTTTTATTAACTGACTGGCAGACCCGACCTGGTTAGTTAGTTTTACGCCCTAACCCTGTCCAAAGGAAGAAAGAACTGGAGGGGAAAAGGATGAATGGAGGCAGGTGCGCCTCTCTTCACCGTCATACATGCATCCGTTTTCCCTATCTTTTGTGCTCTCCCTTCTCTCTTCGCTATAGCGTACAGGGTATATTACCAGTTGCCCCCACATGCTTCGCCCCCGGGTGGAAGCTATTGCTCCCACTTCATTCGCCGTACATTGCTGCGTAGATCGCCAACCCCTTCATTACTGCCCAAATGTAATCTATACATGGTTCTTGGGGGGAAGGGAGCAAGTGCGGGGGGAGGCAGGGCAAGTAGGGGGGGCTGACTAAGTGAGGGGGGAGGTGGTGGCAAGTGCAGGGAGTGGCGGGGAAAGTGAGGGGGAGGTGGGGGCAAGTGTGGGGGAGGAGTGTAAGTACGGGGGAGGCGGGGAAAGTGCGGGGGGGCGGACTAAGTGAGGGGGGAGGGGGGCAAGTGCGGGAGGACGCAGACTAAGTGAGGGGGGAGGTGGGGGCAAGTGTGGGGGAGGGGAGATTGCAGATTCCTTTATTGTGCGTGTGGCTAGGAAATGGAACTCACTCCCGGCGTTGGTATTTCCATCCACTTACAACTTAAGTGTCTTGAAATCAAAAGTAAATAGGTTAATTCTAGGTAGGCGTGCTCCACCTTCGACCTCATCATCACTTACCATCAGGTGAGACATAGTCAAACGCTAACCTATCGAAAGTAAAAAAAAAATAAGCCATTCAATTTTGACTACTCTGTTATAAGCTCACGTAGCTTTTTGGTCATACGAAAAGTCACACCAACAACAGATTTTTTTTGTCGAATTCGGGTAATTTTCTTCACATGGCAATCTTTTAATCAGTCACACATATTTATGCGTCCACCGTTGCTGTACGTCAGTTCGATGTCAATCAAGATTCATTCCTGCTTTTTTTTATAATTCTATTATGATCTTACGTATGTAACGCAGCAGTGAATCAGTGATACTTTCTTTCCGATACCAAGTAGGTAGGTATCGCGCAAAAAGGTACACTGTGGTCAGGGCCGTAGCCAGGAATTCACTTCGGGGGGGGTTTCAGCTTGATTACCATAATTATATACCTGCACACACAGTTAAAAAAAATTTGCTTCTTATCATCATCATCATCATCATCAGCCTGAAGACGTCCACTGCTCAACATAGACCTCCCCCAAAGAGCACCACTTTGAGCGGCTGCTCGCCTCCTGCATCCATCGGCATTCGGCTCCCCGAGGTTCTAACTAGGTCGTCGGTCCACCTAGTGGGCTGGTTGCTTCTTATACCTACTCGTAATGGAGAGCTGATAAAGTTAGTATGAAATCTTTCGCAGCACTCGAGCAATAAAATAGATTTTATAATAATTTTATCAGCTCTCCATACATCTAAGTACCTACCTACGTGTATAAGAAGCAAACTCATAAATATGTTTTTTTAAATGGTGTCGAAAATCGATTAGTAATTTTGGTACCTAAATCACTAACAGTAAACACTGGTGGGAGAAATATTAAAAGCGCGAGCGAAGCGAGCGCGAAAAATTTCATATTTGCCGTATTGTATTTCAGAAAGCACGTATGGTAATTCAAACATGAATTGCATATCTGTCAGTACAAACGCGCTTGCTATATAACAAAGTACAGCAGAAATATGAAAAGCGCGAGCGAAGCGAGCGCAACTTTTTTTTATATTCACTGTATTGTATATCAGAAAACACGTATGGCAATTCAAACATGAATGACATGTCAGTCAGTACCTACAAACGCGCTTGCTACAATTATAACAAAATACAGTAGGAATATAAAAAGCCCGAGCGCAGCGAGCGCGAAAATTTTTATATCTGCCTTATTGTTTTTCAGAAAATATGTATGGCAATTCAAACATTCTTGCTCTGCCCTTAGACCAGCGCAGATTTCGGGGGGGGTTTGAACCCCCAAAACCCCTCCCTGCCTACGGCTATGTCTGTGGTATCGCGAGAATGGATACGTTTTTACTTTATTTAATTATTCTAAATATGTATAACACCTATCTTAACTGTACTGTCTGTTTGTGTGTATATCAACGCTTTGAATGTACATTCGATTTAATCCTGCTTAAATTTAAAACGGGGTTGTTTTTGCCCTAAGTACCTATACATTGAGAAAAGGCCATACTATGCATCTTTACAGAAAGATATATTATGGCAAAATAAAGCTGCTTGGTATTGAATTTTTGGCCATTCTATCCTGATTTAACTTATTGATTCGATTCGATACTATAACTTTCTTTCCGATACCAAGTACGTAAGTATCGAAAGAATGATTCGATGCTAAAAAGTACTTGGTATCGAAAGAAAAGTATCAAGTACTTACTCGTATTTACTAGTATCGGAACATCCCTAGGCGACAGACTGTATAAGTAAAAAAAAAAGAGTGAAAATCACAAATCTGTGGTGAACAGTGTTGCCAACTCAGAGTATATATAGCTAGATTTAGATATAAATGAACATCATCAGCTACAAAAAAAAACGATCTAGCTAATAAGCGATTTTAGCTTTTTCTAAGTAACGCGTCTAGTTCAAAAAAAGATCGTATAAATACGATTCAAATCATACGGTTCACAACAATAGTAACAATTATTTGACGATTCCAATCACAATGGAACGTTTTCTTACACCAAATTAAAAAAAAACTAGAACCCGTACCGACACATAGCTATTATTTAGCTGATTTTTTTGCTGATCTGGCTATCTTTTAAAAACTGAGTTGGCAACACTGGTTGTGAAAATCGAAAGATATGAAAACTGTGATATGAAATGAAAATGAAAGTCGAGAGTCGTACATACTTAACTCGTAGAATATAATTTATATACCTAAGTAAAATACTTTAAACGTCGTTGCGTGGTACCTATTATACATATTTGTTTTTATTGATATTATTAATATAAATTATTGATAATAATTATGGCCAACGACAGAGAAGTTTTACGTGAGATCTGGGACGGGAAACTGCCCATATGTTTTCAACTAGCGCAAGAGGAAATAATGGAAATACAACAGCCCGATCCGTTCTATGTCATGGTACCGAGATTGAGTTATTTCCCTCTCGTTACTGATAAAGTAAGTTACCTATACCTACTATCAACTAAAAACAATACTAAACTATTTAAACCCAAATGGCACCTGTATATTTTTTTAATAATGGGTGCACTTGGCTGAGGATAGCCGCATTCAGTCCTAGTCTTGCACAGTGGCCACCAGAGCCAGAGCGTATTATGTAGGTATCTCTTCTGTTTAAGTAGTCTGTAGGTACTGTATAAAAGGAGATAGCTTCAACCTGGATTTTTCTTCCAAGGGAGATAGATGTATGTAATTAGGTACCTAACTAGGTTTTAATATGACTAGGTAGAAGCCACATACTATTGAAATTTAAATTATTGATAGTTGGTGTGTATGTATATTGTTATATATTATATTTTTTCAGATGAAAAGACATTTTCTGCGTTACATTTCTCAAGAGAATTCGGATAGTGAAATGTGGCTAGACTACAACGGTCAGCCCCTAAAGTGGCATTATCCCATTGGATTTTTGTATGACTTATTCTGTGGCAATGAGCCACAACTACCGTGGATCCTGACAGTGCATTTCACTAAATTCCCTGAAGAAATCCTCCTACATTGCCCAAACAAGTAACAGTATGGCTGACCCCACATTGGGTGGTAGTGATCCTCGAGGGACTTACCGACGATAACGCTGCGTGATTGCCGGCGCGTTTTGCCAGCGTGCCGCGTGTGTCACCGCGATATCGCGCGTAGTCGCTCGAGGATCGCTACCACCCAATTTGGGGTCAGCTTATATTATCAGTATTTTGTAATCGCTTTGAATAATCTGAGCTAAGTATGAAGAGGAATAATAAACACCACATTAACTGGTGATCATTGAATATAAAATTCACTATGCTTCTAGAAAGCATATTAGGGATAGGCTGTCAGTATGTTGTATTGTCTAATAATTAAATTATTGTTAGAAGAGAGATTGGCATAATGATGATTCATACCACTGAATACCTAATACTGATCACACTTTACAGTACAAAAATTATTCTTATTATAATAGAATCCTTATTGACGCTGTGCTGTGCCTATGCTTATTTTAACCATTTTTATAAACAATACTTTTTTGTAGTTGTACTAGAAATATAAATAATTTATACATACAGGTGGTAGAATCCTGTTGTATTACAAGTATACAGAGTGAATTTTTCATCTGGGTGTGGAGGCCTAATCTGAAACTTAGGAATATCGAAAAGTACTCAAAAAGAGTCTCTGGACAGGTTTTGATGAAAACTTCAATTGCATCATTGGATTTTAGAAAAACCAATAGTCCTAGCCACAAATCAAATCCGTTGATTTAATAAAAATTTACCTGTATTATTACACCATTTGAAAGTGTTGCTGATATAGGATCAAATTCTGGGAAGTAATGCTGTGTGGCAAACTTAAGTAAAGAGCTCATCTTTACAAAATATTTTTTAATTTTCTTGTTTACTAATACCTAATACCTAAATTGATTAATCTATATACTCTATACTTATAATAAATCCGTAAAATTCGTAGTAGGAGACACTTCCTAAAATGTTGGACTTTATCATCATTTGTGATAAAGTTCATACATAAAGATTAAGAAAACCAAATTCCTAATTAAATTTTGCTTAGGAAAAGCCCACTACCGCCATCTAGCTTCTACGCGGCGGGTTGTCTGTATCTTGGCTAAGCATCACGCCGAAACTATTGAGTGAATCCCAATGAAACTTGGCATGATTTGCGTTCCTACTACGAGTACGAGGTAGGTCGCAGGATATTTATTAACCTGCGGGTAATTACGTAAAATTTGCAACAGCAATGCGACAGCAGTAGCAATGCGACAGCAGTAGCGAAGCATACATTCTCGACACCACTAATGATGTATGACAGCAATCACCGCGAGATTTACGCCTGTCGCAAACCTGTTGCGAGTTAGGTAATTAGGGGGCCGAAATTCAACATGATTCCAAATTTTTCCAATAATGACCTACCACCGCCATCTAGCGACGTATAGCTAGATGGCTGAGTTTGAGCTTGTGGCGCGAGTTCCGCTACTCAACTTGATGATACTCTTGATGGCCTTGGTCAGAAATTGCACTCAATTTTTTATATTGCACAATAAAAGTGTTTGAAATATATTTTCTTTATACTACATATTATTTGCGTGTCGCCATAAAAAGGGCAATATAAGGACTAATTGAATAGGAAAAATCTCTTGAGTAAAAGATAGCCAAGCCGCACGGAGTTTGGAAGTCCTCATCTTGTCGAAGGCAAGAGAGCAATAGAAGGGAGCCAGGCGAAGCCTGCCTTCCTTCTACGGCCCATCCATTCATCCTTTTTCTCTTTCCCTTCCCTCTTCTCATGAAACATACAACTAATTAACCCGTGTGAACCTGGGGTGGGTCAGCTAGTTGTCCATAATAATGACAATTATTTTCAATACAGAACTGGATTCAACATCTCAAGAACATTAATGTTGTGAAGATGACTAAGCTTGGGGTGTGTATTGAAAAAAATTATTGAACATCGTTTCATACTGGGTACAGACATTTAAGTATAAATAATTAAACAAATTACTATAAAATATGAAGCAGTTTATTGAAATCCAACATTTCCAAGTTTGCCATATGTCATTACTTATCAGAATTCGATCCTTATTAGCTACACTATCGCAGATGTTATTGTTTCAAAATCAACAGGTTCTATTTTTGCTGAGACTAAGTATTCAATTTTTCAAAAATTCAATGATGCAGTTTTTGTTTTATCATGTGACTCATTTGAGTACTTTTCGTTATTCCTCATAGTTTCGGATTTGACCTACCACACCGACTTGAAAAATTCACGCTGTATAGAGTGCATGCTGTTGTTTGATAGTAAGTTCTTATTGTAAAATACACCTCTATGTATATGTAATAAAACTGCTTTTAGGGATGTGGTGGAAGCACACTTCATGTCATCTGTGAAGGAAGCTGATGTTCTCAAGCACAGAGGCCAGGTGATGTCAACAATGCAGAAGAAAGATCATAATCAGCTATGGCTTGGCCTACAGAATGGTAACTATAGTGCATGTTTTCTAAATGCAGCTTTAATGAATATGCACATGGTTATGATATTTTATTCAAGCTGGCGTTGTGTGAAATGTCCACACATAATCATTATTATTTTGTTTTAATAGTGAAGCTACTGTGTTCCGATTTGAAGGGCATGTAACTAGTGAAATTACTGGGCAAATGAGACTATGATCTGATCACACAGTCTAGTAATCTTTTGTGTGAAGTCTCAGGATGACGTGTGCAGTGCAGTGTTATGCAGAACTATATTAATTTGGAGTTCGAGTGATACTGCAATCAATCTGTTACGGGCAGCTGTGACGCTTAACATCAGGCGAACGACTAGCTCGTCACGTCATTCCATTAACATAAAAAAGCTCCTGTTGATATTCTTTTACACTTTCACAGATAAGTTTGACCAGTTCTGGGCTATAAATAGGAGATTGATGGAGTCACACGGCGACAATGAGGGCTTTAAGCATATTCCAATCAAAATATACTCTGACGATGGGACCTGTCAACAACATCTTATTTGTCCAAAAAACGATGACGGTACAAGAAAAATTCTACAACAAATGATCACAGAAATATTTCAAGAGAAAAACGGTATCTTTCGTTTACTTATATTATATTATTTTGGTTTTAATATAGTAGACATTTAATAGTAAAATATTTACATACTTATGTTTACTTCTTTTCAGTAAATTTGAGGACACATGGAATAACAATACCATCAGATACACCTCTGCAATGGCTCTCGGAGCATTTGAGCTATCCAGATAACTTCCTCCACTTGTGTTTGTGTTAAAAGTTGCGCGGGCGACCTATAAGGCGTCTGGAGCAGGTCAAAGAAAAGTTATTTTGCTTTAAAGATGTTTATTTGCCTTGATGGCAAACTTAAAACTAACATGTTACACGTGGAATTGGAATGAAAAGTTTAAAATGGAATTGGTACAAAAAAGTAAAAAAGGCAGGGAGCGAGAGATGCAATAATGTATGGGATCTATAGGGTCGCACGCTAATTTAATTTGAGCAAGTGTAGTTTAAAACATAAGCAGTATAAAGCCGTAGGTATGCCTTCATAAACAATCAAATTAAGAGCCAATACAACGCCAAATTGCTTAAAACGGCTTAGCTTGAGGCAGTGTCCTGTCAACAATATTGCAACAATGACTTTGAAATTAATGTATGGTAAAGTTCAGGACTAATTCTACTGCAAATGTATAGTGAAAACACGAATTAATAAAATTTTCTCGATAGAAAAGAATTACAAAGTTACCTCCAAACCGTACAAATAAACAGCGATTATTCAATGAATACTTTAAATAAGATCATGAAGCTTTGTGTAGTAGTTGAACTAAATATAATGAAGGGATTATGTATAGCGGATTTTTAAAATACCCGTGTGTAATAATAAATTACCTAAACTATTGCGCGTTGGAACCAGTTTAACTTAGACCGCCCCTGCCGCTCGGCCCCTGACTCATCCCCGCTTTGGCCTAGTACTATACATCTATTCTGTGGCTTTGGCTTGAATTCGCGCTGGCCTTGCACAAGCCCTTAACAATTAGAAATTTAATGAGGGGTAATAATTATACAAAAGTTTAGTAAGTTAAAATAAATATAGTAGATATGGCTCTCGCTCGACATGACGAGGTAGATAACCACCTGATTTTTTTAACACAAACAAGATAAATCGTTATCATTGCAGAAGTTATCTCGGTAATTTAGACCTTCATAAATAATTTACTTATTTATATCAATACTTTTTTATAACAAATGTGATAATGACTGATTATACCTACAGATAGATATAGTTGCAAAAAAATGCACCAAATAATTGTATATAATGTTTGGCAATGTAATTTCATTATATTAGTTATTTAACCAATAAAATAATGATCGAGTAGCCATGTTTATTGGTTTTTTGTCTGGTATAAAATAATATTAGTAAAAGCTTATTTCATGTAATCCTATATCATATTGTCATGGTGCCAACCAAGCTGCATTAGATGCACTAGCCAGTACTTTGTTACAATACCCTGTAATGAATTTAGAAACAAAAAGGGGTTGTTCCTGTTGTCCCCCACGTTTTCGGCCCCATGGGGGACAACAGGAATAAAAATTCCTAAAAAATATTCATGGGGCCGAAAACGTGGGAGACAACAGGAACGACCCCAAAAAAGTGGCTTTATCAGTTTATTTTAAACAACTAGTTGACCCGCCCCGGCTTCGCACGGGTTAATTAGTTTTACGCTCTAACTCTGTTCATGGGAATAGAGAAGGTTTTTCACTTTCCCTTCTCTCTTCGCTTCGACAGGATGAGTATAAATAGGTAAATAAAAAATATTGAGTATAAAACATTCTTCCATAAAAATTACATCCTTATTTCGTGCAACCCCCACTTGGCCGTTTTAGAAAACAAAAATATCCTAAATGTTATTCTGATAAATTAGCTATAACCATACCTTTCAATGAAATCTGTTCAGTAGTTCCAGCGTGATGAGTATTCAAAGCGATAGACAGACAGACAAACAAAAAATGTAAAAAAATCTTTCCTCTATTTCTATATCGATTAAGAAGACTAATGCAATCAATTTTTTCAAAAAATATTTAATGTACAGATTTATCCCAGTTACAGTTTTATTATATCTATAATAGATGTACAAACATGATTATTAATATGAGTCCAGTAACAGGTTGACACTTTCCCTAATTGGCTACATTAATTAATCGGTTACTTTCGCTAATTCGACACTTTACTATTTTAATATATTGGTGGATTACACTAGTAATTAATAAAATAAATTGAAAGAAAAAAATAACTGGCTAACAATGTGTACGAGACGAACAATGTGGACGTGTGTGTGTATGCGAGATACGCATATCGTAGGGTTCTGTAGCCAATACCTCTACCGTGGACTAAAATACGACTAGTTTACTAAGGCCTTGTTCAATAAGTGGTCAATTTGAGAGAACTACGTAAAACTGTTTGTAACGAATAAATTTTAGGAAAGACAATTTTGTCTATCGTCCGTGCTAGGGCAGCAGCTAAGGAAAGTGTAGAATTAGCGAAAGTAGCCAATTAGGGAAAGTGTTAACAGGTTGACATATTCCCTACCGTCCCATCCCATCCATCCCGTTATTGTAACAGGCTGTTACTGAACCAGCGGGTTTATTACCTAACTCGCAACAGGCGTAAATTTCGCGATGATTGCTGTCATACATCATTAGTGGTGTCCAGCATGTATGCTTCGCTACTGCTGTTGCTTTCCTACTGCTGTTGCTTTGCTGTTGCAAATTTTACGTAATTACCCCGCCGGTTCACAATCTACTATCTGCCATGAAGGCCAGAACCACAATAACTATAAAAACAGAAACAGTCCATACAAAAGTTCAGGTACTGGGAGGTACATTTACAGAATGACAAACCATGTTTATCCTAACTAAGCTTTAAGCTAAATTGTTATTTACAAAAAGTAGGTATATCACAACATAAAATGCCTAAATAATAACTAAAATTACCTATAATTCTTCAGACTTTCTCTTATATTTTTCTATGATAAAAGGAATGCGTTTAGCTAACCGCTTGCAGCCATTGTTTGCAAAAATAGCTTTATCCTCTGTTGGACCATAAACTACCACTGATAGGGCCTCTCTGAAAAATGGAAAGTTTATAAATGTTACTAAAACAACATTAAATTAATATGAAAATCAAAATGATAGAATGACTTATAATCATGGACGAATCATACGTCCATGTTTTTACTTTGTACCTAACTATTGAAAAACTTTAAAGCAGAAAAAACATTGACTCTAAAGATTGGCTCAAGTACACTGTGCCTTTTATTGCTAGCTAAATTCAATTGACATTCATATTGCTTTCATGACCAAAAACTTGAGCAAAAAACAAGGGTTGTTCCTGATATCTCCCACATTTTCGGCCCCATGGACAATCCAATTTTTTTTCAAATATGGAATCAGGGGCCTCAAAAACCACCCGATGCAAAAAATCAAGCAGATCGGACCAACTTTAAAAACGGCCGCCATCTTGAATCTGCCATCTGGGATTTTCATGACCACCATCGAAAAGCCTCCATCGACCTTTATGACATTTGATCGAACACCTCCAACCTACCTCTTACCGTTTCCGATTTATAAGCGTTTCAATTTTGTATGGAAACTTTTTTTGTATGGCAACCCTATTTTTTTTATTTCTCTGGAAGCGTCCCAGGGTTTTCTACAACTTTAGTTCAAACAGGATACCTATCCGACTTGTAGTTTCAGAGAGCCATTGAGCAGTTCCATCTCGGAGACGACTTCCTGATGATGTTAGATTTTTCTGGTGGTCACGTCACACATACTTGGTTTTTACCCACCACGCCTGACGGCCGATATCAATAATTGTGTCAACCATACATCTCTATCTATCTATCTAAATAGGTGTTTAAATAAACTTTATATAAGAGTGTGAAGTGTGACTTTACTATAACATAATAGTAATGTAACTATATATCTATTGTTTTTTTACCATATTATAATTTAGAATATGACTTATATTAGTGGGGGATATCAGGAACAACCCAAAAACAAAAGTACGCCAAGTACTGGCTGAAAGAATCTCTTGAATAAACAGTAATTTGATGAAAACAAGAATACAACCAACTTACATCATCATCTCTTCACTAGGTTTGTTGACACCGTTAGAACGGAACTCTGCAAGTGCACATTTCTCAATATGAATCTGTTCCAGCGGCAGGAAAGGCACATAGTGGTCAATTAAGTGGTGAGCAATTACTCCAGCTTTTTCAAACCCACCTGGAAAATTACATTTATCTAATATCACAAGGGTCCCACCCAGGACAAAAATTTGTGTGATGAACATAAACATATCAGTTATCTGGTTCCCCAAAGATTATAAAGCCCGTTGATAGCTCGTGAACATGATTCTCGTACAAACACGACTCACCTGCGCGGGCAGGGGGCGAGGTAACAAAACGAAACAAAGCTATACGAAATTACAAAGAACAGAGCAGGATGGAACAAAAGACATCAACGGGTTCCCGTGATTTATTAGAGATTCATAGTGTTTCTTAGGTTGAAATACATCACTAATTTTCGTATGAGGGGAAGTTGTATCATTGGTCAACTGGATTTATAATCAATGGGTTCCCCTGATACAAGCTATGCTTAGTTTGGGACTAGATGGCGCTGTGTGAAATGTCCACACATCTACCAAATCAATGTAAATTTTCAGAATAACCTTGAACATTGTGTAGAAGAATAGATATTTTGCACAGAAAATCTGTACCTGTTATTTTTTGTTTCTCTCTATCAACTTGATATCTTGCAAAGATAATGCATTAAAGTTGCCATTATAGTGTAATCAACTGATAAAATTAAAAAGCAGACATTTTGGGAAATGGTCTTTATTAGGTACCTAAAGGATGTTTACTGGTAGTGGTAAGGAGGTTAATATATAATAATGTACCTTGGAAAAATGCTGTTCTTCTGATAATGGGTTCGAAATCACGAAACTCCACATCATTTCTTTTGATACCTTTGTCATTGAGGTCCAGTAAAGTCTGGGTAATTTCTGGACCTGCAGTATTTGATACAAAAAGAAATACACTGTCTCTGGAAAAAAATATGCAAGGTTATAATTCTTCACAAAGTGGTTCTCAAATTGCATATTTATTCAATATCCATATAGGGCTTTCATTTACTATATTAAATAAACTATATGAATTAATTAATTATACATATAGATAAATTATACATATGTGTATATATAGCAAAATGTAAATCCACCCTCTTTATAATTTTAACGTAACTTGACCTTCCCAATCATAATAATTATTTTTATGTTAGATTAATATTTTAATCATAGTACCTGTAATCAACACCATCAACTGCATGATGATGGTCCAGCATGGGTTTGATGGCATCCAACACAGAGGGACACATCTCATGAATCTCATCAAAGATTATTAATGACTTCCGACAGCTTTTAACTAACTCATTGATAGTTGTAACTAAGTCTTCCTGAAATGTTGTGATTAGGTTAATTGGAGCAGAAAAATTACAATTTTTATTAGAATTAAATCAAGATAATTATTGTTAAGTATAAAAGAGAGTATTTATTACTGTTTTTTTTTAAATTAACACATTTTTTTGCTCTACTTTGAGAAAGTAGGTACCTAATATTTCCTTGTCCATTTTTGATAGTACTCAAATAGCCTAGGTATTGGTTTAGTTTGCTATTTCTATAGCAATTGATTGTTCAGGGACTAACAATATAATTTGACTTACTTTCTTCTTTTCCAAATTTGTACAACCAAAATCTTTTTTTCCCATGTACATCTTCACAAATTTGCTATTCATTCCTTGCACAAACAGTGCATCTGCTATCATTGTGGTAACATAGTTTTTTCCCACACCTGACCAACCATGGAAACTGATAACCAGGGCTTTTTTGTTTCTTCCATCATTCATAGCTTCCTTATGGGCAGTGAGAATATTCACCAACTCTTTGACGAGAGGCTGCCCAAAAATCTTCTGAGATAGGGACATTCGTAGCTCTGGAATCAAAATTTCTATATTTTTATAGGGTTATTTTTTTTTTTTAATGTTAAAATTGAAGCCTTGACAGAGGATACATGTTTGTGCCGTTTGGGGTAGAAACCATGGGACCGTGGGGACCAGGCGCATTTGAAATATATAGGGACTTGGCAAAACTTTTGGTGGAGGCAACCAGTGACCAGAAGGCTGGCTCTTATTTTGCACAAAAAATAAGCATTGCCATACAGCGTGGCAATGCAGCCAGCCTTCTGGGAACATTCCCCTCTGCCAAGGGTCTTTTTGATAATTTATGAGTGTAAGATTTTTTATATAAATTGTATTAAAATTTTTATAGGGTAATTTGGACGGTTTTGCGAGCGCCTCCTATATCCGACCATTTAATGTACCTTTGATAAACAAATACAAAAAATAAAATGCTTGAGGTTAACACATCTCTAAAATATATTTTATTGGCTACTCAGATGTCAACCCTACACAAACATACACATTTTTCTCCCCTATCCCCTCCCCAGCATTTCCTATAAAAAAAAAATAGTACAGCACCACATATTTCATAAAATCAAAAATCAAAATCAATTTTTTTTATTGCAAATAGGGTATTTTTAGCAGTTTTACAAGTCAAAACTAGATAATGTATTTAAAAATAATAAAAATTAAATTATTGTACATTCTAAGCAAGCATAATTAAACAAACTTACACAGTGCTTAATGTCAAAAATTTCAAAATATTATAATTATAACTAGCCCATTACAATACGAGTTTGAAAAAAAAAGTTCTCTTCCCCACATCAGGTGCAAGCAATCCGGCACAATGTAGAATAGAAAACTCCGAACCGTAGCTTCAATTACATCTGTAAAGAAGAAGCTACAAGAAACTTTACAGTGTCATTTTTTGATCCATTTTATTTTAAATTTGTTTACAACACTTATAAATTGTTACAACACAATTAAAAATACTACAAAGTAGGTAACTAGGTGCATACATTACACACCAGTGTAAGAGGAATATTAGAAAGATCATAACACAAAATACAAGTAGAAAATAAAAATTATAGGTAGGTATAGCCAATGACATGCAATAGACATGGTACCTAAGATTTCATAACATTGGGCTTGGGGCAGTCAGGCCAAGCTTTTTTGCCTGACAAATAATCATTTATAGTGTAATAGGCTTTTTTCATCAAATTTGACTTGACAACATAGTAACTTAGTAAGTATTGGTTACTATACAGGATGTTAGGAAGGTTGATAAATATTAACAAATAGATATGTGTGGACATTTCACGCAGCACCATCTAGCCCCGAACTAAGCATAGCTTGTGGGTTGCTATGGGAACTAGATAACTAAATTAGTTAGATACTTTTTGTTTGTAAATACATACATAGAATACAATATAACACCCAACCACAGAACAAACTCATTATTTTTCGTAATGAAACCTTACCACAAAATAAATCTTTAGTTTTATCTCAAAAAAGAATGAGTTCCCATGAAAAAACTAGTCCTACTTTTCCTAGGAACTATACAATTATTATATATGAGAAAGTTTGTATGTGTGCACGTTAAGATCTACCTCCGTAAATACTGAACAAATTTTGATGACATTTGCAATGCAGATAGTTTAAACGCTGGGTAAACACTAGGGGCAGGGCGCAACTGGTATCTATGAAACAAAAATCAAGAATTAGTGGAACTGTGTTTTCTGAGGATCCGGATATACTCACTATAAAGATCATATGGGATATGATCATCATTACAACATTCACTAAACCGACAAAATGTGTTATCTTTGAACCAGCCACCAGCAACTACAGCTGCATTGATGAGTAATGTTACAGTAATCACGATGATATGATAACTTCTCATTGTTTTGTCTGACTTGATCACCGAACGGACGTAAATAAAATTAATAATAATAGAACCTCACTGAGCACAGTGGTGACTAGGGATGTTTAAAAAAATCGATTATTAAAAAACATCGATTTTTTTAATAAAAATCGATTTTTATTGATCGATTATTATTTATCAAAAAATCGATTATTTTGTTTTCGATTTTTCTCTTACTTATATTAAGAATAATAATGCAACACCGCTACCAAATTCCTGGGGGTCTAGCAAAGATACCAAAATGTATAGGAAATGACATTGCCTGCGGATAACTTTTCCGCAGCTAATGTCATTCCCATTTTGGTATCCCTGGTATCTTTGCTAGACCCCCTGAGTGGTTTTAAGTTACAGGACGCCTATTCTCACGAATCGAGATGCAATGTCATCTCATAATAAATCTCGAGACTCGAGTTGTCTCTACTCCCAAGCTTAAAATTCATGATATTCTCGATTGACTAGCGCACGAGATGGCTCGTAGGGAATCGAGACGCAATGTCATCTCACAATAAATCTCGAAATTCGAGACTCAAGCTTCAAATTTGTGATATTCTCGATTGCTAGCGCACGAGATGTCTCGTGTGGTCGGAGGCAGTCGAGACCACCATGAGACGCGCTTTTGCCTTTACTTTTAGGCTCATTTGTTGCCATTTTATTGACATTGAAGCTAATGGCATGGCAACTTTTCTTCTTCTTTTCGTTTTTTCTTTCTTTTCTTTTTCTTCTTGTCTTTTCTTGTCTTCTTACTTTTTTCTTCTTTTCTTTACTTTTTTCTTCGTTGGTTAGTTTGTCTGGGCGACAGAAGTTATAGTTATACTTTTTGCCATGCCAAGCGTTATTAGGGATGTTCCGATACCACCAAAGTATCGATACCTACTCATATGAGTAGTACTCAAATCATGATTCGATAGGTACTACTCATATGAATACCCTAAAAGTATCGATACCCACTCATATCGATACATTTTTTTTTTATTTATCAATACGGAAAAAATAAACAAATTTTACCTTATTGCAGCAAAGTTTTGTTGTTTCTATGACTGATCTACATTTTCAAGTGTTTTGGCGCGAAGAATCGGACATTTGAACACTAAGGATATGTTATTTGACGATATTTGATAAAAGTACTCTTTCCGATACAAATTCTTTCTTTCCGATACCAAATAGGTATCGCGAGAATGGTTTGTTTTTGTTTTATTTTATTATTTTAATTAAGTATAACAACTACCTTAACTGTACTATTTGTGTGTATTAACTGTATTCAACGCTTTGAATTACAATTAAATTAAGTTAAATCCTACTCACATTCTACCTTTACATGTATTTTTACCTTTACACTAATTTTCAACTACATTGAATCCTACTTAAATTAAAAATAGGGTTATTTTAACCCTAAGTATACATTAAAATATCACATTTTTATTCTACTTGACTTAAAGTTAGGCCATACTATTTTTCTTTAAGGAAAAAAATATTATAGCGAAATAAAGCTGCTTGGCATTGAATTTTTATCCTGTGGTTCTATCCTGTTTTGACTTAGCAGCATTGATTCGATTCGCTATTAGTACTTTCTTTCCGAAACCAAGTAAGTATCGAAAGAATGATTCGATGGTAAAAAGTACTTGGTATTGAAAGAAAAGTATCAAGTACATACTCGTATTCACTAGTATCGGAACATCCCTAAGTGTTATATACTCTTTGCTCCGTGCCTATCAAATCAAACGAAGTTGCTCATTGTTTGCCAATAGTGTTTTCACAAATTAGAAAAAATAATATGGTGTTTTGCATTGTATAGTGCACCAACCACAGATTAGAGAAAAAAACAATCTGTGGCACCAACTTATACTACTCTATGGTATGCACAGCTATAAAAATACTCTGTGGTGCACAGAACACCATTATATTATCCTTTTGTTTTTTCTCTAATCTGTGATTATCCTTATCACAGATGGAATAAACCACAGAACACTACTTCAAGGTAACCAATGGTTAAAACCTCTAACAAATCTTGACTATTAGTTAGAATTTGTTAGCATTTTTGATTGGTTACTTTAACAACGGGTGAAAAAACCCACCCTTATAAAGGTACCATAATAAATAAAAGCCACATAACTCATATATAATCGCATTATATTATACATATTTATATGAGTAGGTAACAACTTTGGGCCTAGTTTAGTTCTAAAGTTATTATTATCAAATACATAAAATGAAGAAACATGCAGTCTCAAAATACAATCCTGCCATCATTAAAAGTGTTGTAAAACAATGCCGTAAAGCAAAGATGGCTATTTTAACTTTATTTTTACTTTTTACATCAATAATTTTAAACCAACGAAATCAGCCTCAGGGCCACTGGTGTAATAGTTACAGTGGCACATATGGAAATGATGATGACGAAGATGGTAATATAGACAGTCACTCACTGTCTAATACAGTGGCGATTTAAGATTCTTCTGTGACTTTATATTATCACAGCACACATTCACAGCATTTTCAGAAAATTGTTCCGGAAGCTTTACAGTAAGTAAGATGTAGTTATTGCAGTAGCAATAGTAACACCAGCCTAGAAGCCTTCATTGAGTACCTGAAGCAAAAAAGAAAATATTATTTAGATAGCCTTAAGGCCAGCTCCATCAACTGTGCTGTAGGTTGTTGGTTCGCTTCCCACTCAAGAAACGGGAAAAACCCTCATATTCCCCTATCCTTTGGTATAAAATAAATCCAACAGGCAACTGTGTCAATATCATTGGTATGAACTGGATTTTTACATACTTTTATTTCTCTCTCTCTCTGGTTGGTTCCTCATTACTGAGGATCATGGTCACAGGATCTATCTGATTTAACATAATACTTCCATCAACTTCGGTCCATAGCCTCACGGCCTGGGAAAACTTTTATTCAGGTAATTGAAATTAATTTACTTGAAGGTTTGAGCCTGACACATTCATAGGTGAAGTTACAAGTTGCACATTTTTCTTGGCGGCACTTCAACAATACATCTACTGCTCCAATCGGGGTTGGGATTATAAAATTTGTTTCCATAAATCAGGTGCCTTCTGCATATAGCATACCTATACGCTGTTGGTGTAGTTGTTTCAGTGATTCCTCAGAAGTCTAGCTCCCAGCTGGATACCATTATTCACGCCCTGAAAAAATTAAATAATAAACATTTAATCTATAGAGCGAGATACGGGTGTAAGCAGCGTGATTTTGAGAAAGTATTATCTTTTATGTATGTACGTAGTACATTATACCTTTTTGGATTTTGCGTAGGTTATTAGGCTTATTTACTTCAAAGATCCGTGTTTGCCAGGCAGAGAAAACCTGTGGAATCGCACGTTCACATCTTCGGATGCACCATTATAGCATTTTGCACAGTTTTACCGTTTTTCCATAACGAACACAAGAAAATCACAATAATATAACCTCAACCATAGAATTATAAAAAAAGCGGCAAGCGTTATTTTCACGCAGTATCCTGTCAAAATTTTACACAGACTGACTAGATTTGTTCATTCCCCCGAGTGCCAACCTAGGATGATACCATATTAATACGCGTAAAATTGGCCAAGAAGCGTGAATACGATGCTTTATAATCTTCTACAATGGTCTGTGGATCTTCAATTTGATTTACATACTCTTTGAATTTGATTGTGGTTTTTCAGCTAATTCGTTTCTTTTCTTTTCATTTGATCTTTTGTGGATCTTTTCCATTCCGAGAGTTACCGTTTATTCGGTCGGCGAAAGCTAATATAAATTGTTTGTTTCAGAACTAGCTTGTGTGCGTACGTCATGTCCAATCCCATATCTAACGTAGGACTCTAAGCATTCTACAATAGCTCAAAACTAGCGTTGTGTTATGTTGTAAGTACCTATTTACCTGAATGCACAATGTTCACTGTATATAAAACTATTTCTAGGCATGGCATCGATTGCGTGATGGTATAATCGCACAACGACCGTTACAATTAATACCTATACATGTAAAAAAAATGGTGACATGAAAGCAGGTGATACCCAAACCTGTATTCTTATACAGGTTTGGGTTTCACTTGCTCCCAAGGTAATCTAATCTCTCAAATAAACATAATCAGTCCAATACTTTGTTGATCTCGGGAAGATTTATAGTAAGTGTGCAAAACATCTAAATCTGTTTGCATTATTGCATGAAAGCAAGAAACAATAATGTTTTACATCTATAATAATTATATATTATAGAAGGGAAGGGATGAATGTTTGTGTAACTCCGCTTCATATGTTGAATACAATTATTATGATGCCAGTCCTCAGCCCGGGTAAAGGAGGAAGGCACAAACATTACTACCTTCTATATACCTAGCTATTTTTATACCCACAACTTTGGAATAAAGTTGTCATGATACCTTGGAAACTGTGTTAAATTGGCATTGCGGCTCATGTTAATGCTTCATATAAAAAGTAGTACCTATAAGCTTCTTTTATTCACCACACATACATTGCTTTAATTGTGTGAAGGTCTAAGTGGGTCCTTACATAGTTTTAATACAAAGTATAATAATACATTCAAAAGCATTGCACTAATTAACCTAGGGGTGCCACAGGTCCGAATCCAAGTTCCCGTGGCATCCCCAGGGAAGTCACGGGCCCGGCATGGCTTCCTCAATAAGTTTAAATGTTCCAATTGATACTGTGATTTGAAAACATTGTATATGTAACAGTATTATTTATCACCGGGTAAGCAACACATTAATGGCATGTTATTATTGATAAAAGTATTATGATAAATGAATACTATCAGCTATGATACAAGTAAAATAGGTAGTATGATAAATATTATCTGTGGCTATGGTGACCTTTTACCATCAGGAGGACCCTAGTAGGCTTGTTTACTCCTGTAGCATTAAAAAGTACCTATTATTATGGTGGTAAGGATAAGGATTTAGCGGGGCATTTGGTGGAATCAGCATGTGACCAGAACGCGGGCATCTACTTTGGTCAAAGGATCAGCCTCGCTATACAGAGGGGCAACGCTGCCAGCATTATGGGCATGTAGGCAGATTCTACGGATTGCTTGATTTGATTGAACTATCTAGACCTTTTCCAATCTATACCTAGTTCAAGATTTAATTTTCTTTGGGTTGTTTTTTTTGGTATATTCCCAGTTGCCCCCACATGGTTCGCCCCCGGGTGGCAACTGAGAAGCTATTGCCCCCACTTCATTCGCCGTACATTACTGCGTAGATCGCCAACCCCTTCAAATGTAATCTATACATTGTTCTTGGGGGAAGGGAGGTAAGTGCGTGGGGAGGCAGTGCAAGTAGAGGGGGTGGACTAAGTGAGGGGGGAGGTGGCGGCAAGTGCAGAGGGAGGCGGAGCAAGTGCGCGGGGGGCGGACTAAGTGAGGGGGGAAGTAGAGGCAAGTGTGGGGGAGGTGGGGAGTGGCGGACTATGTGAGGTGAGGGCAAGCGCGGGGGGGACTAAGTGAGGGGGAGGTGGGGCAAGTGTAGGGGAGGCGAGGCAAGTGCAGGGGGGGGGAGGGGGGCGGACTAAGTGAGGAGGGAGGTGGGCGGAGGGAAAGCCCTCACACTTGCCCCCACTTCGCCCCTCACTCAGTCTGTCCCCCGCGCACTTGCTCCGCCTCCCTCTGCAATTGCCGCCACCTGCCCCCTCACTTAGTCCGCCCCCTCCACTTGCACTGCCTCCCCCCGCACTTGCCCCCTTTTCCCCAAGAACAATGTACAGATTACATTTGGACGGTAATGAAAGGGGTTGGCGATCTACGCAGCAATGTACGGCGAATGAAGTGGGGGCAATAGCTTCCCAGTCTTCACCGGGTGGCAACTGGGAATATACCTTATTTTTATTTATAAGTACCTAGGTAGGTTATTTATTTACCTAGTTCAGATTATCATTTAAGATAATAATAAACTAAGTAGTAATATTTTAATTTTACTAAATCAATACTGTAGGTAAGTATAATAATTAGTGACATGCCGAATATTCGATAGTTTGAGGGAGGCCTATGTTCAGCAGTGGACGTCAGGCTGATGATTAGGGATGTTCCGATACGAGTAAGTACTCGATACTTTTCTTTTGATACCAAGTACTTTTTAGCATCGAATCATTCTTTCGATACTTACATGGTATCGGAAAGAAAGTACTAGTATCAAATCGAATCAATGCTGCTAGTGCTAAGTCAAAACAGGATAGAATTACCAAAAATTTAATGCCAAGCTGCTTTATTTCACCATTATATATTTTGTCTTTAAAGAAGCATAGTATGGCCATATTTGTAATAAATACTAATAGTGAGTCAACTCGGCGGCTAGACGGAGCAACGATGGGGTCCGGTTTGAAGGAGAGCGGAGGTCCCCCCCTGCCCGCGACGTCAGCGGTAGTACCGACCGGCTTCGCTTGCGTGTCGGTACGCCTGTTCAGACATGTCGCTTACACAGAACAAGTTGCATGGATTGTGTTCAAGCTACTCTTGCGATCCGTTAGTATAGAATATACTATGGAACTACATTGTTTGCCTAAAATTTGATAAAATTGAATGCTTACTAAGAAGTACCTACCTAGATCCTACTTCAAGAAAATGTGTATGTACTTATGTATCAATTTTAGCCGCATAAAAATTCTTTGTTAGTATAATACTGAATCAGTGAATTAATAATTCTTCTATTATACGTATATTGAACGTACTACGTGAATAGAAGAAGAATACTTCGACCTTTCTTTTCGTCCAAAATACGAATAACTATATAACGAAGGTTTTCAATCAGTGTGTGTTGCCAGTGATGACTTATGGAACTGAGACATGGTCTCTTACTATTGGTCTCATTAATACCTAAGGTCAAAGATGCGCAGCGAGCATATATGCTCGGTGTTTCCCTGCGAGATGAGATCGTGACTTAAGGAGGAGATATACAGGAGAACTAAAGTGACCGCTATATCTCTTAAAATTAGCAAGTTGAAATGGAAATGGCAACCCACATCGCTCGTAGAATCTGGTGAAATCTGCGGGGAGCCGATAGATACAGGCGAGTAGCCGCTCAAAGTGGCGCTCTGTGGGGGAGTCCTATGTTCAGCAGTGGGCGTCTTCAGGCCGATCATGATAATACTACGTAGTCTACGTATAACTTGCAGTAAAATACTGAGTACTTAACTGAATCGAGATACCACCATAAAACAGTAGTGCGGTAATGTAAAGTAAAAAGCACGCGTCCGTAATATCTTGGATTATGAACCTAAAAGCAGTGTGATAAGAGCCACTGTACGAACAACTGTGACAAAAATAAATTATTACGAAACACAAAATTATTATCTAAGAAAATGTTTTTCTGACAACCCTTGCTTATTTTTAGGGACTAGACGTCGAGACGGTCTTGTAGGTATTTTGCGGTATAACAAAGGAGTTGACCCACTATTAGTATTTATTACACATATGGTATGGCCTAACATTAAGTCAAGTAGCCTAAAAATGTGTTTTTTTTTTAATTTATAGTTAGGACTAAAACCACCCAATTTTTAATTTAAGCAGGATTAAATCGAACGTAAATTTTATTCAAAGCGTTAAAAACACTTAATACACACCTCCACACATATAGTACAGTTAAGGTAGTTGTTATACTTATTTAAAATATTAAAATAAAACTAATTATTCTCCAGATACCTACTCGGTATCAGAAAGAAAGTACTTGTATCGAATATTATCAAATAAAATATCCTAAACGAATCCTTAGTGTTCCGATGTCTGATTCTTCGCGCCAAAACACTTATGAATGTAGTTCAGTCAAAGAAACAACAAAACTTTGCTGCAATAAAGTGAAATTTATCTATTTATTTCGGTTTTGATAAATAATAAAAGATGTATCGATATGAGTACGTAATAGGTATCGATACTTTTAGGGTATTCATATGAGTAGTATCGAATCATGATTAGAGTACTACTCATATGAGTGGGTATCGATGCTTTGGTAGTATCGGAACATTCCTACTGATGATGATTCGTAACGTAAAGCATGTTTGTTAACAACTTCTGTGGTTTGTTGGTTGAACAGGTCAGCTCATAACTCGGAGGCAGCGGGTTCGATTCCTGCTACGGTACAAGTATTTGTGTACATGAAAAAAACGCGCAAATACCTACATGTTCTGTGCCTGGGAGTTGTGGGACTATGTTCCTCGTAGTTCCTGGCTCCCTAGATACAGGAAATCCTAGTTAAGGTCCAGGATCTATGTGTGTGTAATCGTTGGGCATTATTATTTTTCATGTTCGATTTTCAGCCAAATATTCGGTAAAATTGCCGAATAATTACCGAATATACTTTTAAATAATTTCCGTTAAATATTTGATCGTGGGTAAGCACTAATTCTAAGATGATCAGAACTCTCGCAAGATTTTAATATTTTTTGTAAATGACCAGGACACTAATAAATAATGGTAATTTTTGTTACCGAACTATAGAGCGTCATGTCATAGGGTGCGATTTTGTTCAATATCTAAATTATTTATTTAGGTAATTGCATTCACAGTACAAAAATACGCAAAATGCAAAGTTTCACACTTGTTTCCAAGAAATCTGTTATTCTAATTTTGTTTGAAATCAATTCACTAATGAAATTTAAAATTTTAAAGGAAATGTTCATATTATTGATAGTGGACTAAAATAAAAAATAGATCCCTTGCAGTGGAGCTTTTATTGAAGTTTTATGGCTTTTAATGTACGCCAAAGATAAGTGTATAGTTCGGCCGAATATTCGGTTCGGTAAGCGCTGAGCCGATTAGTGTGTTATTCGGTTTGATTCAAAAACCCATGTCCGGCGCATCCCTAATAATATTGATATATTTTATGATATTACAAAAACAGTTTATTTTTACTACTTATATGACACTTATGACTGGTTTTACTTTAATAAAATTGTATAATAAAAACTTACTTTATTTTATTTATATACCCTTTCATCACATGACCAGCCTATAGTAGTCCACTGCTGGATATAAGCCTCTCCACAGCACGTCACTGAGCGTGGTCTTCGGCTCTATCAAGGCCCCTATATTCGTGCGCAGTAGGTATTTAGTGCTACCTCCGGCGAATTGCGTGAACGCGCATTTCAAATGAACTTCGCAGTGCAGATTTTACGTCACAGTATAAACTTGTAGCAGTAGCACAAGAATAGCCTGGTTTGTTTCATACGATATTTTATCATGTTCTTAAGTTCATGTACCTACTCATACGTGTATGAGATTTTTGTTATTGTACAATTATTATAGTGTCAATAAATAAAGGTAAATAAATTTTAATTTTAAGGTACGTTTATGTAAAACAATAATAATAAATAAATAATAATAATAAATATGTGTGGACATTTCACACAGCGCCATCTAGCCCCAAACTAAGCATAGCTTGTACTATGGAAACCAGATAACTGATACAATACTTAGATACTTTTTGTTTGTAAATACATACATAGAATACAATATAACACCCAGACACAGAACAAACATTAATGTTCATCACACAAATGTTTGTCCCAGGTGGGAATCGAACCCACAACCTATAGTTCAGAAGGCAGAGCTACTACCAACTGAGCTACCAGGCCAGTCAACGCAAAACGTATAAGATAAGAGGATAATAGCGTATACTTATAGGAGGGACAAACATAAGAACTTACTTTGGCATGGTACCTAATAGTAGGAATAAATTACAAAAAATATTTTATTCCCTGTTAGGTAGGTATTTCAATACCCAATTCGAGAAAGAAATGGTTTTAATGAATTAATACATGTAATACGGTACCTAAAGCTCGCGTTTAATGAAACGAATAATTTAGCCGAATATTCGTTTCGGTGGGCGCTGAACCGATAATGTTCGTTTCAGTTCGGTTAAAAAACCCATATTCGGCGCATCCCTAGTAGTTACGTACCTAGGTAGGTACTCTACATATGATTTTCTTGACACTAATTCCAGTGTCCACAAAAAGTGTCCCTCCTCATGCCATGCATTACGTGGCCTGTTGCCCTGTTGGTAGACCTAAGTAAAATCTATTTATCTTTTAAACTTTAATATAATTAGGTGTATTTCAAACAAAATCTGATTATAATTAGAGATAGGTACCTAAGTGGAAAAAAACTGAAAACTATTACCTAAACGGTTATACGCGTCTCCTAGTAGGTAGGCAGGTAGGTACCTACTTGAATAGTTATTGACCTTTTCTTCCGTAAACATGTATTTTTTCTTATATGATTAGGTACCAAGTAGGTATAGTAGTAATCATAGCTTTTGTTCAAAGTCAACAATAAGCATTTTCAAGATTTTCAAATGATAATAACTAATAGGGCTGACTATTTTTGTTTATAATAATAAAGCGTAGACACGCTCTTGGCAAGTTATTTTAATACAAAATGTTAACTCGACATTAGATAAATATATACAATAATTGCGTAAATAAAGGCAATGATGAATGAACAATTGATCAGCTGATTACGCTACGCGACCGTGTGTACAACACAAGAGCCTTGTACGCATAGCACACTTACTAATGACCAGTAGCCTAGACCCCTACTGTAAAGAGAAAGCAATCGTAGCAGAGCTCATTTTATGCTGGTACTGCGTGAAAATAAGATAAACATTGGACACGCAGTGGCACACATAGACAAAATCGTGAAATTTATCAATGAACTATACTCGCATTTCTATAGATTTTTAAATAGTGTGTGTGGGTGTGCGGCCAGTAGATGAGCTAATAATTTAACCGTTCTTAGCACATTTGCGGACCTTTTTAGCATATTAGATCCATACAGAAAACAGAAGGTAGAATAAGCAAATCAAAATGAACTAAAAGCTTAAAAATTATATGAATGTTTAAAATTTACGATTGCAATTTTTTTCTGAGGTTTTAAGTGATTTACGTTGGCGGAAAATGAAATTGATGACCATGAAAAGCATCCTATTCACGCCCTCATTTAGAGTTGAATATATATGTTATCTATACAAGTTTCCACAGGTAATAAATTCAAAGTATTCATAGATTATATACGGCTTTGACATTGACATATTACTGCGTGCAAATAGTGGCAGCGAAAAAAAGCAGGATGGAATCTTGATTGACATCGAACTGACGTACAGCAATGGCGGCCGCATAAACATGTGTGACTGATTAAAGGATTGCCATGTGAAGAAAATTACCCGAATCCGACAAAAAAAATCTGTTGTTGGTGTGACTTTTCCTATGACCAAAAAGCTACGCGAGCTTATAACAGAGTAGTCAAAATTGAATGGCTTATTTTTTTTTACTTTCGATAGGTTAGCTTTCCTCGCTTACTCCGTACTTACCCTCCTCCCCCACACTTGCCCCACCTCCCCCTCACTTTCCTCGCCACCCCCTGCACTTGCCACCACCTCCCCCCTCACTTAGTCCACCCCCCTACTTGCCCTGCCTCCCCCCGCACTTGCCCCCCTCCCCCCAAGAACCATGTATAGATTACATTTGGACAGTAATTAAGGGGTTGGCAATCTACGCAGCAATGTACGGCGAATGAAATGGGAGCAATAGCTTCCCAGTCTCCACCGGGTGGCAACTGGGAATTTTGTTCCCAGTTGCCACCCGGGGGCGAAGCATGTGGGGGCAACTGGGAATATACCCTGTACGCTATAGCGAAGAGAGAAGTTCCCAGTTCTTTCTTCCTTTGGACAGGGTCGGGTCAGCCAGTCAGTTAATAAAACTTGGCACAAAGATTTATAGCCAGGGTGTTGCTTAAAATGTTTTATGAACACATAAATCGTATTTTTCTACGTTACTTTACTTTTTCTACATTATAGAAAACCTGCACAAATATGTACGATTAGTAGGTCCATTACCGGTACAATATTTATTTTAACCTGCAAAGTCCAGCACATGCATATGCATAATGGAAATATGCATTTGCATATAGTCAGATCTCTAATTATGATCAATATAGGTGAATAAGTTGTATTCGAACATAATTTGGTCATTCTCCCACACTTCCGGGTAATTTGCAAGTTTAATTGTTGGTAACACTAGCTGGTTTTGTGTATTGATTGCATCTCAATAGTTTTATCGAAAAAGCAAGAAATTAGCGAAATATTAACAAGTTTATTTGTGAAAAGTGATCCCCTGACTTTTTTTTTATCAAACCACTATGATTCCGACAACTTTTCACAACGCAAGACGGCATTTTATAATATTTTTTTCTATGCGTCATGGGCGAGGTTCGGAGCAGTAATGGCAGGCGATAGACTTCCTATGATGTGAGTGTGTGCGTGTCCGCTCGTACTTATTAGCGTCCCGACTTCCTATGGGTACCTCGGTTCGGGATCAATTGGGACTGCGTCCTTCTTTTTTTAGTAGGTCCATGACCTCAACTCAACTTACTTTTATATTCTATAGTTTGATTCATGTTCCAGTGTCAATTTTCAAGTTCTTGATTCTGAGCATAGACTTTGTGGTTGCTGTCTTACATATAGCGTTATCTCGTTCTGATCTCTCGACTGCCTCCGATCCACAGACTACTATACGCTAATGCTTCCATCACTCGAGTCATCTCGTGCGCTAGCAATCGAGATATTGCATGAGAATACCGAAAACTCGAGTCTCGAGATTTATTCCCAGACGAGATTTCTTCTCGATTCGTGAGAATAGGGGTCCTGATTAGAGAAAAAAAATGACTATTTTAGGTCAATGCACAGATCTGAAGCGTTTGAAATTTGTGTTCTCTTTGATTCACTTTGCTTTAATGTCAAATTCTCGTACCGCGCCACTACAATTGTTTTTCCTCTAATCTGTGTACCGCGCTGTAATTATTCTGTGGTTCCGTGCATTTACTAGCCTGTTCCAGTAGCTGCTACGAACGCTAAGAATGCCAAAATGCCAGCGTCTTTGTTTCCTGATAAGTACAATCTGGAGTTTCTGGAGCTCTTCAAGTCGCGAGTGAATAGGTATCTTCTAGGCAAGCATGTACCATCGTAGATCGCGTCGTCACTTCCCATCAGGTGAGATTGCGGTCAAATGCGGGCCTATCTTTACGTTCCACTTGGACATAAACGAAAATTTCAAAATTTTCGCCCGGAACATCTCAGCGTGACTGGAATGACTATTCACAGACTACTAACCCTGACAGACTCGGATAGTACCTCAGTGGTTTGTGGACTCGGAATCGAAATGAATTGGCGTTATTTGTGATTTTTTTTGATAATCGGTTCTTTCATACAAAAAAATAATCGATTATTAAAAAAACGATTTTTCACCCCTTAGGTCACATCCCTAGTGATGACCACAGATATTACTATCACAGACGAGATAGTGGTCTACTACCTCGTCTGTGATAATAGATAATTATCTGGGACTAGTATCTATATACTAATCCCGCTAGTCCCTATATAACAAACACAGATAACAAAGTACTCTGTGATACGTAGTGTTCTGTAGTGATACTAGTCAAAGAGTAACCAATTAAAAAAAAAAAAGGTTGGCAGCCCTGCTGATGTCAATGTCAAAATGACAACAAAGTTCAATATTCTTATTTCTTTGACGTTTGTTCTAAAAAAAAAAATCTTCCTTTTTTTTTCCTTTGGCGGCGTCTTTGCGTGGACGGTGGACGCCCTAGTAATCTTTATTAATTTTTAAGTCAAAATGGTGAGCACGTTTGCCTAAAATATTTACTGATAGTTGTAACTACCAATACGTGGTTCAGGTGCCATTTATTTGTTTTTTGATTGCTTCAGTGATTGTGGTCATAAAATTCGATTGTGATGATGTGTGCAAAAACGTTTCTGGCCGTTTCTCCTACAAACAAGTTTATTGTCGAAAATTCATTAGAATGTATATACTGATTGTCCCTACACGTATCGTTATATCACAATCGTTTTATATGGTGTACTTAACCTCAATTTTTATGATGAAACACCGACACATGCGCGTCATCTGATGCTGCAGACGAAATAAGATTGATGTACTGTGCCATGTTCTATGTGTGCTGTATTGATGTTTTATTCTCTCTTGCAGTATTCATGATTTTAAAGTGTCTCTGATAAATCTCCCTTTGCAATACGTTTGCTCGAAACCTTTTATTAACCGCGTATTTTTACAAAGTTTAATTTTATAGGCTTTCGTGAAAGTTGTGAAGAACAAGCAGTATTTCAAGAGGTACCAAGTTAAGTTCAAGAGGCGTCGTGAGGGGAAGACTGATTACTACGCCCGTAAACGCCTCGTTATCCAGGTAACTATGTTTTTTAACTTATGAGGTAACTACTGACTACACACAATGAGAGAAGCAATTTTATACAACTTGACCCAACATTGTGTTCTCTACTGTATCTTTCTAATGTTTTGTTTAATGTTTTTTAAAGGACAAGAATAAATACAATACTCCCAAATACCGCCTGATTGTTCGTCTCTCCAACAAAGATGTGACTTGCCAAGTGGCATACTCTCGTATTGAAGGAGACCATGTTGTCTGTGCTGCCTATTCTCATGAACTTCCTCGTTATGGTATCAAGGTATGCTTACACTATTTTATTAACTATCATATCACTTTTCTTGCATCAATTTCATTTACATGATGATTTAGAACGGGCGGTCTGAAGCTAACGTACAAAGGCATTAAATCCTGTTGTTATATGTTCATTACTGATCTTTTATTATACCACTGTGAACAATTGTAAATAGTTCAAACCAGCTTCAATATATAGATGGTTGTTTTAGTGTGGGTTGACCAACTATGCTGCTGCTTACTGCACCGGACTGCTCCTTGCCAGAAGACTGCTCCAGAGGCTAGGACTTGATTCTCTTTACACTGGTGCCACAGAAATCACTGGGGATGAATATAATGTTGAACCAGTTGACAATGGACCAGGAGCTTTCAGGTATGTGCTTATTTAAATCATTAGTTGTTTAATATCAATAGATATTTTTGAATAATTTATAATATAGTATATCTGAATATATTTTTCTATGTATACACATAATAGGCTAGTGTCCTGCTATTAAAAATTGACATCTCAATTTTATTTTCATAAAGTAGGTTAAAAATGAATGCAATCATTGCAGAAATTAGTAAAATTGATAATTTTTTTTTTTAATTTATTTAATGGGCTTTGTCGCTGTGCGACCACACCACCCAATTGGAAAAAATCACAGTAATTGCACTATAATTTTAGACCTAATTCTACTAACTTATATAACACTATGGCCTTATTTGATAATGGCGAAGCTAGTAAACTATTGTAATATCCGACATCAAATCTATTTTTACCGATCCATGATCTTCTATACGTCTCATTCCGCACACACTCCATCAACAGGTGTTGGACATCCTCAATGACCCCACACTCAACACAATTAGGGGACAGTGCTTTCCTCATAAGAAAATTGATAAATAAATCACAGCAATGCTTTTAAACTTTCTGCATGGGGCATCGCCTGACCCTTCCTCTCAAAACAGAGCTTCACCACAGTTACTATGAAAATTCACATTAGTGATGTCACATGCCAAAGAGACTGTGTGTAAAGCTACTACAGCTTAGTAATGAGGTAGGTACTATGAAGGAGCAAGAGTGATGTCACTGCATGTTTGAGCTGTCTCTTTCTATTCCTGTATTTTAAAATGCTTCTTGTTTTATCATTTTTTTTTGAGACATTTAATTTTTGTTTTCACAACCGTTTATTTTTTGAGGAACATAATAAAAAAATGGCACAACAAGCCTATTTAAGCAGGTATAACAAATATAAAAAAAATTAGTCGCACAAGAGCTGTGATGACAAGTTTAGAGCTAAATATATTTTTTCATATTGGTTTTAATATTGGACTGCTAGTTTTATTGTAAGGGTACTTCACCATAGTAGATGCTTAATATGAATGACTACTGAATGATGAAATGATTACGGGCGGACTGAAAGCAAGTACAATGCTATCAAAAAATGTTGTTTCGTAATATGCTGATTTAATGGCATTAAGCTGTAACATTGTTTGTTTTTATGTATGCTTAAATAAACATGGATATATTCTTCCAGATGTTACCTTGATGTTGGTCTTGCTCGCACCACCACCGGTGCTCGAGTATTTGGCGCCATGAAGGGGGCAGTAGATGGAGGCCTCAATGTACCCCATTCTCTGAAGAGGTTCCCTGGATATGATGCTGAAGCAAAGAAATTCAATGCTGAGGTTCACAGGTACATCCTAATATAATACATAATATTATAAATGCAAAACTTTGTGTGTGTGGATGTTTGTTACCATTATTCTTCATAACTACTACACCAATTTTGATGTAATTTGGAATGCAGATAGCTTATAAGCCTGGATTAACACATAGGATACTTTTTCTCTGCAGGTGAAACCGCGGTCACAACTAGTAATACATATTTAACTAAATAAACCTAATTAAAACTACCTGTAAACTAGAAATGGTAACTACTAAAAATTGCTCCTTTCATCCTCCAAATAATAACTGCATCTATTGTTTGGACAGCCTTACTGGAGCAACATTATCTCATCAAGGCATTTTGGTTGTGATAAGATGTATCAAAACATTTTAAAACCAGCTTTGAAAACAAATTTCACAAGTTGATCTGTGTTCACTGGTTTTAATTACATACCTTATATGCATGTGATTTTGATTTAAATTTTTATGTCTGTTGCAGAGAACACATCTTCGGGCAGCATGTGGCCAACTACATGAAAAGTCTACAGGCCGATGATGATGATATTTACAGAAGACAGTTCAGCAAATACATCAAACTTGGTGTATCTGCTGATGAAGTAAGTTTATTAATTACTAATAATTTACGTCCAAACAAATTACTACTCTTATTAGTACATCAGAGAGTGGTGTCGAATTTGGACAACAAAATGTACAAAAGCAGTTCTAGTTCATTAAAATATTTCGAAATTTGTAAATGTTTGAAAGCAGACTGTTTATGCTACAAATTATTATGATATTGACTTTAAGATAGGCATAGCAAACCTGTATTGTTACATCCAAGATGCTGAGCACACACTGCTGGTAGAGAGGGCTGGAGCACTTTTGAACAGTTTATCTATACTATACATAGCAATGCCAATATACAGTTTATGTGTTAATAGTAACTGTTGCTTTAAGGGTCAATTCAGACAGAGCAGAAAAATGCTCGAGCACCTTTTAAGTGCCATTGGAATATTAACCTTATTTCATTTAGACAAAGCTGAAAATAGTATGCACCATTAAACTCTTACCTATTTTGATGTTGCATACTATTCTCAGCTTTGTCTAAATGGATTAAGGTTGATATTCCGATAGCACTTAAAAAGTGCTCAAGCATTTTGCTGCTCTGTCTGAATTGACCCTTAGTGGTAGAGTGTGATTCAAACTTAATGGCGGCTGTGAAGTCGGCGTGAAACGCTGCACACAGTAGCACTACTTAAATGTGTGCTGGCAGTGGAAAGCGGCGAGGTAATTACGTAAAATTTTCAACAGCAATGCGACAGCAGTAGCAAAGCAGTAGCGTAGCATACATGCTTGACACCATTAATGATGTATGACAGCAATCACCGCGAGATTTACGCCTGTCGCAAACCTGTTGCGAGTTAGGTAATAAGGGGGCTTGAAGCGTACTTCACAGCCATCATTAAGTTTGAATCACACTAGTTAATATGATTGTAATGTCTAAAAAATATAAGGTGGTTTAAATAATAACAAACAATAAAATATTTTATTTCTCAGGTTGAATCACTGTACCAGAAAGCTCACTCCTCAATCCGTGCTGACCCATCTCACAAGCAGAAGGACAGCAAAAAGGATCCCGCTAAGCAAAAGCGTTGGAACAAGCGCAAACTAACCTTGGCCGAGAGGAAGAACAGAATCAAGCAGAAGAAGATCTCCTTTGTCAAGAGGGCACAGGCTCAGGCCGCGGAATCATAAGCTGTTTATTACCATCAATAAATGCCTGATTGAGACATTTTGTTTTATTCTTGTAATAAATTGTTCAGTAAAACCATACAACATTGCCCACATTTTTTGAAGATTACAGCAAAAGTGGTTAAAGTATTACAATATATTGACTCAATTTTTTGTTACTCTGGGTCTCTCAGTATATCACAGCACATTTCATATAGTCAATTGTTTTTTTCTCTAATCTGTGTTTCACAGACAGCGTCGCAGAGTTTTTATAGCTAGATTTAGCTATAATTCAACATTAGCTACAAAAAAAAAAGATCTAGCTATTAAGCGATTTTTAGCTTTTTTATGGTAACGCGTCTACTTCAAAAAAAGATCGTATAAATACGATTTAAACCATACGGTTCGCAACAATAGTAACAATTGTTTGACGATTCCAATACGATTCAATCACAATGGGACGTTTTCTAACAACCAAATGAAAAGGAAAATTATTATTAATGTATCACTTAGATTCATATTCCTTTGTTTTTTCATCATATATGGATATTACTTCCGTTTTTTTTCTAATTATGTCTTTACTTGGCATGAGGGTGAAACCTGCGGGGTAATTACGTAAAATTTGCAACCGCAGTAGCTAAGCATACATGCTCGACACCACTAATGATGTATGACAGGAATCATCGCGCAATTTACGCCTGTTGCAAACCTGTTGCGAGTTAGGTAATACGCCCGCGGCTTGTAATTTGCTATTAAGTGAATAATAATAATAAGTTCTGTTGATTTTAATTTTAATGTTTCGTTTTTTTGTGTTCTGTTATTATTGTTGTTCAGTTGATGTTTGTAACTCATTAAAAGAGCATTAAAATCTTTTGGCTATACTTTTTCAAAAATTTAGCTATTTTTTTGCTGATCTGGCTAACTTTTAAAAACTGAGTTGGCAGCACTGTTCACAGACTATACCTACGCTAGGAGTTTTGGCGAGAACGCGAGAAAGTTGACGTCGTTTCATTGTATTATTTTTCTAAACTTGTGCTTTTTCCTGTGTTAATATTTAAAATTGGTGGCGTTTATTACGAGCATGATTGTGGGCAAGTGATCTTCTTCTCGTGTAGGCAAGTGGTGTGGGCAACAACTGGGCAAGTGATATAATGTAGTGAAACGTGGTTTTTCGTGTTGCTTCCAAAATTCCATAGAAGCTTCTAGTAAAGTTGCCACCACTTTACTAGGGCATGACATAGACTGGACTATGACTAAGACTTGACTATATTGAAATATTACATTACTTGACACTGGCTAAATATCACGCAAAAAGGGCCCCTGTGCGGCCTAGTTGCGGAAAACAGCCCGCCCACCAAGTACTGGCTAAATACACTATGTGTGGAGCCAAAATAGTATAAAAAAGCAAAAGGCTATACGTATACGAATCACCACAGCGAACAGCAAAGCCGTGCGTTCACTGCCTCGGCATCGGAGCGTACGGAGCGGAAGGATTTGTTGCTTTGTATTGATTTGTATGGTGTAGCGTCCACTGGATCGGCATTTCTGCGCCAGTGACCGGTATTTCTGCCGATGACGTCATCGGCAGTGAACGCACCATTCGAATCCCGATCGCTTTGAGTTCAGACGTGTCATTTGCGACGCTCAGACTACTAGGGATGTGACCTAAGGGGTGAAAAATCGATTTTTTATTAATCGGTTATTTTTTTGGTTGAAAATATCGATTCGCCAAAAATCGATTTTTTTGAGAAAATATCGTTTTTTGCCGTATTTCATAGAGTAATAACAAAAAAAACAGGTTGAATTAACTTTATTTATATTAATTATTTGTTTGAAACGTGAATGAGTAACGTGCAGTCTAATCCTTTGCCTGATTTAGTTAGGACTAAAACAACCCCGTTTTTAATTTTAAGCAGGATTAAATCGAATGTAAATTTAATTCAAAGCGTTGAATACAGTTAATACGCACAAACACACCTCCACACACACAGTACAGTTAAGGTAGTTGTAATACTTGATTAAAATAATTAAACACGAATCATTCTCGCGATATAGGTATCGCGAGAATGATTCGTGTTTAATTATTTTAATCAAACGAAAAAACTTTCAAAAAAGAACTTACTTTAACTTAACATACTTTTACTTTAACTTTAAAAAGAACTTTCATAATGAAAGTTCTTGTATCAGAAAGAAAATACTTGCATAGAACATTGTCAAATAAAATATCCTAAACGCATCCCTAGTGTACGAATGTGTGATTCTTCGCGTCTAAACACTTGGGAATGTAGTACAGTCAAAGAAACAACACAACTTTGCTGCAATAAGGTAAAATTTGTTTATTTTTATAGGTCTTGACATGTAATAAAAAATGTATCGATACTTTTAGGGTACTCATATGAGTAGTATCGAATCATGATTTGAATACTACTCATATGAGTAGGTATCGATACTTTAGTAGTATCGGAACATCCCTAAATGCCGATGCAAAATCCGAATGCAGTGGACGCACCCTATCGGCATTTTGTAAATCCCGACTCCTCCTCCGCTCCGTACGGTCCTCAGACCAAGGAAGTATTTATTAGCTCAATGGTACGGTCCGATTCCGACGCAGTGGACGCGTAACTCAAATCACTGATATCCCTTAACCTGCGTTCGGATAGCCGGATAGTGGCAAAATTAACAGTTAAAAACGACAAAAATGGTCACATGCTCCGTCGTTTTGGGAATGTGTGAGCAAAAGTTGCATTTTTAACTGTTTTCGTTCACCGTTCGGATAGCTCAAAAACAGTTAAAATGCCATCGTGAACTGCCAAATTTGACCCACCTGCGGAGTTGGGTTAAAAGTAATCGTTTTCTGACATTAGAGATTGACGTATAATTTTTGACCAAAATGCTGGCACTTATTTGGCCCAACGCATCAGCATTGCAATTCAACGTGGCAATGCGGCCAGCATGTTGGGTACGCTACCTACCGGTAGTGGGCTGGAGCACTTGGACTGTCTATAGGCCATCGCGGCTATTATACAGTCCATAAGTGTTCTTTGTAGTAGGTAGTGTAGCTAGTTTAGTTTAGTTTAGCTTAGTTTAGTTTAGTTTTTATTATTGTAGTAAGTAGCTTGAGTAATAAAGGCAATTTGCCCGTAAAAAAAAAATAATAATCATTTTTGGTGCGGTTATGTACAAATTATTGATTTTTATTGTGAATAATGGAATAAATGTAATGATATAGCAAGGAGAAGTGAGAAGGAAGACGTAAGTTTACGTGTGTAATGTAAAATTTCGCCAATTTGTTTTTGACATTTGAGATAACAAACCTCATTTGGTTATTTTGCGTTTGTTTTGGGTAGTGAGTAAAAGTGGCCTTATTGGTGAAATTCTCAAACCGAACGGTTAACAACAACGCTAATTTTGCAAATGCCAAAAACGATACTGATCCCAATCCGAACGCCCCTTCAGTAGTCTGTTTTCGGTTTATAAAAAGGTACTCTGGGGTCTGTGTCACAGAGTACTTTACTTTTTTTTTATATGGATACGAATTTTATTTGTAAATCAAATTGTTTTGATTTTATGGTTTGGTTTTGCTTTTGCTTCAATGAAAGGAAAAATACCAATAGAATAGAAAAGATGTATGTAGCAGGCCATAACTTTAATTTACAGAACATTTGTAGAATATGTTTAGAGAAAGTGAGTGAATCTACAGACTTGTTTTCCGAAAGGGAAGAATCTGTTCAAATTCTAAAAAAGATATCTGCGTGCTTTCAAATAATATTGCACTCGGAAAAGTACTTGCCTTGTGTTATTTGCAACAAGTGCATCGAAGAGCTGAATAATGCGAACAGTTTTAGAATAAAATGTGTTACAATTAATGAGCGGTTCAAAGATCATTGTGAAAATCTATTAAAAGTTAGAAATTCTCATGTACACAAATCAGATAAAAGTATTCCAGAACCTGGTATAGAATCCCATGGTGACAGTCGGTTAGCTTCTGATGATCCTTATCATGAATCATGTGAGGGCAATCTTTTTACTCATGATCATGTAGAGAGCAATTTTAACTGTAGTATATGCAACAAAGTTCTGAAGTCAATGAAATCTCTTGAAAAGCATGTTGTGTGCATGCATGAAAAACGCAGACATGTTGGCAGAGTGTCAGGGTATGGGTCTACAAGACGCTATCATTGCACCACTTGCTCATACTCTACTCCACACAGCCAAACTCTTGTTAATCATACAAGACGTCATAATGGAGAGAGACCATTTAGCTGCCAATGTGGAAAGAACTTTACACAAGCATCCAGTCTAGCTGCCCACAGTAAGATCCACAGTACTACCTCATACTTTACATGTTCAGAATGTGGAAAACAATTCAAACATGCTTTCTCTTTAAAAACTCATCTAAGAGTCCATGACAAAGGTAACTTCAGTTGCAGTATTTGCACTAAAGTATTAAAATCAAAGGAAACATTGCATGCACATATGAAACGCCATTATAAAGTTTATGACTATAGTTGTGAAAACTGTGGGGACACATTTGTAACATCTGCAGAGTTACACAACCATAGGCTGAAACACAATACTGAAAGGAAAATAGAGTGTCATATTTGTGACTATTCAACAAACACAAGGAAAAGTCTACTCATGCATCTCAAAAGGTAAAACTTAGAATCAATACTAAATAAAATCAATATACTTTAAATGTAATTTTTTGTAAGCTCTTGCATAATTATTATCTTATGCATTAAAATTTGACAGTGGTGTAGATATCTAAAATACATACAATTAATTCAAGAGCAGGCAAAAATACTTAAATTTAGCTAATACATACCAATATTACATTTTCAGGCATGTTGGTGACAAAGCATTTAAATGTCATTTCTGTAATAAGGCATTTTACACGCAGGGCGACTTACGGCGCCACATGCGGGTTCACACACGGGAAAAACCCTTTCCTTGCCAAATGTGCACCCAGAAGTTTACCTATAGCACTAATTTGAATAAGCACATGCAGACAGTCCATGGCATTCAATACAAATGGGGTGATGTTAAATGGAAAGAAGCAAAGATGAAGAAACTTCCTCTAAAAGTTAGCTAATAGCACTAGTTTAGTGGTATTGCTGGTTGGGTTTTAAAGAAAACAAAAGAATTTGGACATATAAGAAGTTTATTAAATCTAAAAGCACATAAAATTACACTAGATATATTCAAATGTCAATTATTTTAAGATTGAAGTCTAAATAAAATACTTTTCCATTATTAAATTATTTAATATTACTTCAGTTATTGTAAGTTTTAAAATACCTAAAGTAGTAATCATGGTGAAGACACTACTAAAAGGTTGAGCTAAAGCAGCAAAGACAAACGGACAGTAAAGTCAGCAACACAACCAATAATATATTCTGTATCTTTGAGCCCTCGTTGTACATAGTTGTAAAAGTCATGAATCGTGAATAGGTGCTCAAGCTGCGATTTGATAAAGAAAAATCTCGACTGCATTAAATCACGCCTTCATATAGTTTGGAATATGTTTAAAATAAGCTTATTTACTAAATACTACTTAAATCTAGAACCTATGTGAATTGAAATAATAAAATGTGTATAAACATAAAATTTCATCATGACCATCTAAATTTATAGATAGATAATTAATTTATTCAAAGATCCAACTTTTCACTACAACTAATTAGAACAACTTCATATTTGATTGATATTACAAACTAACTAGTTATACTAGCACAAGCATTTTCACAGTTTGAATCGGACTCACTCGCAAACCAGAAGACATCTTCAGAGGCGGCTTTACCTATGGTACAGGGTGTGCGGTGCAGAAGGCCGCAGCGTCCTAGGGGGCGTTAAGCACCACTCGCCGCGCCCCCTAGGCCACGGCACTTTCAAAGACCCACGTTAAAAGAGCTCTGGCTTGCTTACATTTTGTATGGAATCTGGAGCTCCTATAATAACTACGTCGGTTTTGAGGTTCAAACCACCCCGAAATACTCAATTTTTTTCATTCATATTGTATTGAATTTAGGAACGGCGAGTTTTAATTATTATTACATTATTATTGAGAATTTTGGCGCTGCCCCAAACCAAAAAGTATCATCAGCCTAATACATTCCCACTCTTGAACATGCTGGTTCCTTCACGATGTAGTGTTGCATGATGTAAGAGTGAGTGCAAATAATAAGAAATAATAATTTTATCAGTGTTTGAACTCTAATAATGTGCTGTATATTCCATTAATTGCTTAACTTAAACATTGTATATCCGTTGCTCTAATTCTAGTTCATTAACTGCATTGGTTTAATGATTCAATCTTCCTCGTAATCTTCATCATCTGAGATGTATTTGCGCTGTTTCCGCTTCCTGGTGGGAGTGCTTTTGCTCTTACCTTTCAGTTTGATCTTCATTTTCACGGATCTGTTTGATTCCCCATCTGAGTCATCTTCATCTGTACAAAGGATGATTGGTGAGAACCAGCAAATACATCTTAACAATTTGGTGAACCATATGGTTCACCAAATTATTAAGACTTTGCTAGTAATGTATATACATTATTAGGCACACGGTGTTTACTACTAGTTGTTTCGACTGACATTTTTGATGCTCGCTTTCATAGTATATTGTAATTGTGTCTGTGCGATTGCGCGTTTAATGTCCGTTTTAGTTGCGTAAGTGAATGGCCCGAGTGCATTTGCGTCCGGCGGGGCGTAGAGCGGCCGAGAGATCGTTCACTGACAGTGGTCTTAGTGCACGCTCAGCATTCGTGTGAGTGTGTTATGTTTTCAGTCTACTTCTGGGAAAATAGAATTAATTTGTAACGTAAGCTAAGTAGTACGCATTTTTCTACATATACCTAGCCCCTTTATTGTTAATTGTTGAGTACCTATTACAATAAATCGATATTTATCTTCAATTCCCAGTTTTATTGATAGTTCTTTCCAGAATCTTGCTTTAACTATTCCATAACCACATTTCTGGTTTGTGTTGTATTGAAGTGATATCGTGATAAACAAACGACATCACGCGCATGCTCGACTCGCTGCTGCAAAATTGAAACTGATTTGAACTCGCAGACTCGCACGTAACGCTCCGCTCGCAAACAAGCCCGCTGCTGCGCCCGCGCTTCTTGGCGCCACTCACACTACGTATTAATGCATCTGTTTGACATAACGCCGCACGCCCCCCTTGGACGCTCGATTTAACGGCCTGAGTGAGAGACCATTTTTCCGCCTGATCTGAATTTCAGATCAAGCGGAAAAATCCTTGAGCACTTTATAAGTGGTAATTAAATATCAACCTTATTCCATTTAGACAAAGCTGAAAATAGTATGCAACATTAAAATCTTTTCCAATAAGAATGTTACGTACATATTATCAGGTTAGCCTAAATGAAATCAGGTTGATATTTAATTACCACTTAAAAATTGCTTGAGCATTTTGCTCGCCTTATCTAAATTAGACGTATCGATGGCTAGTTTAGAAAAACGTGTGCATTGTGCCACGGCCTATACGCTATACCGGAAGGAATACATTAGGTGCTAACCTTTCTCGTTGTCATCGGACTCGTCAGAGTTCTGTCCACTCTCGTACCGGCGGCGAACTTCGATGAATACGTTGCGCAGCCGCACAGAGTCCTCGTATATAAGTGACGCCTCCTCGTTGTAAGTTTGCGCGTTGGCGCATAGCGTGAAGAAATCTCGCTCCATGTCTGAGATGTCGTTGTACTGGAATAACATTTTTTTTTATTATTATCAAATAAGCCCACGTTTGAACGCATTTTGCCTGATATTAAGTGATAATGCGGCCGACGATAATATCGCTGCAGCTTATAGCGAAGCTAGCTTAGCGGATCGGTAAAGTTAAGCTACCTTAGCTACGGTCATTACTTGGATGGATGACCACTCTCAAAAAGAGGTATTTACAATGAGCGCTACGGTGCTTCTGAGGAGGGCACGGTCCCGGTTGTTGTCATAAGACAACACTCGTTAAGCCAAGTCAGAGACCTTCGGGAGGTTTAATTCTGACACCACTCATCGTCTATGTCTACATGAGTACTGGAAAAGTACTGGGGGCGTACCGTGAGCTCTTAGCGCGATTCAAAACTGAGCCTATAATGGATCGCTTGCCAAAGTCAAAATCCCCATACAAAAAAAAAACAAAGCGATCCATTATAGGCTCAGTTTTGAATCGCGCTAAGAGCTCACGGTACGCCCCCAGGTACAGAAAGAATCACTCGGCAAAGACAATTATATAACTAACGACTCTTGTTACGACGCAATAAAGTGCAATTTAGCTCGTACAGCAAGGCAAAAACGTCAAATTTACTCTCCTGTCGCGAGCATTTAACCGATGCACTTATTTCTAGCGGCAGAGTAAGCTTTATACATATAGGTTTCAATTTCAACTTAATTTGTGTCAATAGGCGATGAGATAACATGCGAAACTGGCTAGTAGCTACTATATTCGTTAATTTTTTTTATTACGGTTATGTCAAATGTTAAATTACTACTTGGGGGCAGAAACGTGGTTTAATAATAAATATGCTATTCTATTAATTGCTATTAATAAATACCTTTCCCTCTTCAATTCTATTCATAATTTTTTTGATGTCCAGCGGTTTCTTGATGACTTCATAGTAGTCTGGGAGCTCCCGGCGCGACGGCAGCTTCATAAACGGCTCCGATAGCACTCTCCCGCCCCTAAGACAATTTTACAAATTTTAATAAGTACATAGTTCTTGTTCAACATAGCGTGTTGGTTTGCGGCGCACTGGACTAATGGCACATCGTAAACAGACGACGGCTCTTAAGTCAGTGCGCTCTAACAACTTAATACACATTGACTGAAAATACTTACTCATCAGTGTAGTCGATGACTTTCTTCATGATATTTTTGAATCGCTTTTTGAGCTGATTTAGCTCAGTTTTGCTTTTCTTTTTGGAGGAACTGGGGAGTTCATCTTCGTCTGAATCATCTTGCCTGCTACAAAAAGGGAATATGTTATCAGGTTGCCAATGCCAAAAGTAGCGATATAATAAATCTACGAGATGAAATCCCTACTAATATGAAACATAACCTGTTTGTTTGCGTGGCTTTCACATTGTTAACACTACTAATATCAACATAGGATACTTTTTATCCCAGAAAACTAAACCCGGAAAATGGGTAAAACGCGGGGCGCCTTTTTTTGTAATCAAATAGGCCCGCGTTTGACCGCAATCTCACCTGATGGAAAGTGACGATGCGGTCTACGACGTAAATGCTTGCCTGAAGATACCGCCTCAATTCTGCCTTGAAAACACCCACATTATATTTTTTAGGGAACAAATACGCCGTTAGGGTGTTCCATTCCTTTTCCGTCTACGCAATAAATGTTGAAGCGAAACGAAGGGGCAATAATGCTCCTATTTTCGTGTATTGGTGCCATTTAAAGAAATGGTTTAGGTATCATGTATGGAACCCAGGTATTTGTAAATTATTTTTATTACATGGTTTAACGAATAATGTTCCCGCAGCGGGGTGATCATGTAACTATGATTGCAATAAAACAGGAGAAATTTCATTCGGAATTTGAAAGTTTCTATAGTAACTATGCACATGGAGTTTTTGGCGGGAACGCGGAAAAGTTCACGTCGCTGCATTGTATTATTTTTCAAAACTTGTGCTTTATCTAGTGTTAATGTTTAAAATTGGCATTTTACGCATTAAGTGCTGAACTACGAGCATGAGTGTGGGCAAGTGATATAATGAGGTGATACGTGGTTTTTCCTGTTGCTTCCAAAACTCCATAGAACCTTCTAGTAAAGTTGCCACCACTTTACTGGGGCATGACAGACTGGACTATGACTATAATTAGACTCGACTATAACTGACTAAGACCTAAGACTTGACATTACATGATTATATTCTATAGCACGATGACAATTACAATATTTGACACTGGCTAAATACACTATGTGTGGAGCCAAAACACAAAGAAAAAAAAACTATGCACATAAACTGCGTACTGAAACTGTCAAATCCATACATAATATTGTGTGTATTTGTGGTTCTATCGTTTGCAATCGAGTTACATGATCGCTTAGCAAGGGCTTTTAGTTACAATAGCGGGCAGAGATGTTACTTGGGCTAGCTACAAAAGTAAAAAAAAAAAACTATAAATTTTGAATTTCCCGCTTCAGAGTGGACCAACAGCCTAAATATGCCTAGAATACCTCAAAAAAACACTCACCGTCTCTTTTTTCCCCTCTTCCGCTTCTTATCCAGGACCTCATCATCATCGTCGTCGTCTTCCTCCTCCTCGAACTCCTCGTCGATGGCCTTCAGCCACTCCTTTTCCGTGAGCGAGTCTGTATAGTCAACCTCTTTACGCTGCCGCGACCCGCGTCCAAGCGTCTCGTCTTCATCCACATAGTTCCAGGCTTGACCCTGAATAAAATAAATATATATAAAAATATGTGTGGACATTTCACACAGCGCCATCTAGCCCCAAACTAAGCATAGCTTAGCTATAGGAACCAGACAACTGATAGAATACTTAGATACTTTTTTGTTTGTAAATACATACTAGAATAGAATATAACACCCAGACACAGGGCAAACACCTATGTTCATCACACAAATGTTTGTCCCAGGTGGGAATCGAACCCACAACCTATATATATATTATAGATCAGAAGGCAGAGCTACTACCAACTGAGTCATCAGGCCAGTCACAACGTGAACGTGAATAATTGTGTATGAACGTTTAGCTCTTCTTGCTCAAGCCGGCCCCCTAATTACCTAACTCGCAACAGGTTTGCGACAGGCGTAATTCTCGCGGTGATTGCTGTCATACATCATTAGTGGTGTCGAGAATGTATGCTTCGCTACTGCTGTCGCATTGCTGTTGCAAATTTTACGTAATTACCCCGCGGTTTTATTACTTATGATAGCCCTGCATTTGACCATTGTCTCCTGTCCACGCAATAAATGTTGAAGCGAAACGCTTGTTTTGAAACGCGGATTGGAGGAATGTCCACCTTATACGGATGTCGTGTTTCCGTGCGTCAAATTGTGTGGTGGTAAAGTGGACATGGGGGAATCCCGTCCGGTTGGTTCCAGTGTGTGAGAATAAGACCACACCTCTTCCCGCGGGCGCCGTACTAGCCGGCTAAAGGAAAATCCAGAGGCCTATGTTCAGCAGTGGACGTTTCCGACTGATGATGATGAATGACGATGTTTGGTAAAAAGAACTGTATATTGATATAGTGTTTTTACTTACTTCTGAACTTCTATTGCCTAATTTTATAAAAGTGAATTTTGTCGATTGTCGCATTCTCTAAAGACAACTTAAATTATGGCGGTACTTTTCTGGTAAAAGGGAAATGAAAAAGCTTGTTTGTCACTACGCGGGGACAGCACGAGTGGACAGGCAGGAATAACTCAGATATATTCATGTCCTTTTACGAAACGGAATGGACACTGTTGTCTGTTTGTGATTTACATGCCAAATGGCTGAAGAAGTTTTGATTAACACACTATTGTCAAAGATACCAAAGTGGACATATTACGAGTGCAACCCGACGGCTCTAGCTGCCTTAAAAGCATGAAACCGGATTTTAGACTTAAACGCTATATTAATACAGTTCTATACCCATTGATATAAAGTGTAGGATCATGTTTCCGTTTGGTCTGCTGTCTGAACTGACCCTTCTGTTAGAAATATCAAAATAATTCAAGAAGCCACCTTTTAAAAAAATTGTTTAGAGACTAAGCATAATGAAAACTGCCTCACCTGATGGAAAGTGATGACGCAGTCTACGATGGTACATTGCTCGTCTAGGAAATCTATATCAACTGCTTTATCATCATCACCACCATCAATGGAACAGTTATGTCCGCGACCTAAGGCTAAGGCTGTGCTCCAATATTTTAAGAAGTTAGGGTAAATGAGCTATCAGGGGGAAATGTTAAAACACGAACGAAGTGTGTGTAGGAATTACACAATCTTATTCCTCCATCTCCCTTCTTTCACCGGACATCAAGGCGCACAAAAACAAATGGTTGAAATTCCATCAACCCGCACTAAGCGTTTTGCTATGCACTTTATAGTGCGAATAGCCAATGAGTGAACACCTTGCCAGCGTCCTTGTTTCTAGCTAACTATGATCTGGGTGTCTTCAAGACGAGAGTGAACAGGTATCTTCTAGGTAAGCATGTATGTAGACTGCGTCATCGCTTTCCACCAGGTGAGACAGTGGTCAAATGCTTTGCCTATAAACAATTTAAAAAAAAGAAAAAAACACCCCAAGCGGGACGCCAGCGCAGGCCTTTATCTCCCCCGTTTGTTATATCTGAATATAATAAGAAGTGGTTGGCACTTACTTTGTTACAAACCACCTCATCGTCTTCTTTGACCAGCCAGTCTGGCAGTTCAGATTCCTGTATGAGTCTGGACTTGGTCTCAGTCTTTTTCCGCTCGATGTCAATCTGCTTGAAGATCTCCAACTCTTCCTCGGAGCGAGCTATCATCTCGTTGATCAGATCATCGTCAGGGACTTCATTTTCCTCCTAAACACAATACAAAGACTAAGTTATTTTTATATCAAAAGATTTATGATTTATTGCAGTTACAGTATCGCCTGCTAAGCGTAATCAACAGAATTAATTTGAATCTAAAGGAAAAAGTTGAACGGGATTTGTAAGCAACCATCCGTCCCTATACGGGCGGGATATGCTTACAGTAACAAGTGATCACATTACGCAAAAAGTTGCGGGAAACAGCCCGCGCACCGAGTACCAAGCGATCACATATCTAAAATCTTTTTCACCTTTTACAACCAACTTACCGGGTTGTAAACGGATCAAAAACCCACCATTAGACAACAGATCTCTATAAATATTCTATTGTAGTTTGGTTATGACGATCTGGTGAAAACGGCGGAGAGCCGATGGATGCGGGAGGCGAGCAGCCGCTCAAAGTGGCGCTCTGTGGGGGAGGCCTATGTTCAGCAGTGGACGTCTCCAGGCTGTTGTTGTTGATGATGATGATTATGTTTGGTTCTTATTTTCTACCTCTTCATCGTCTCCATCTTGATGCAGAATGCTCTGTAGGAACTGCTGTCGCTCGGAACCCGTGGACTTTTGATCGAACATACCGGCCTGGATGACCTTTTCATCCATGTTCAATTTATACCTGCAAAATTCATTAAAATTATCAATATCATAGACAAAGATAAGCAACGATGTGTTGTTCCTAGAATAGTCTTTACTGTAAGTCACACATTACATCATGTATGCGAATACGTAAATCCGGACAGATAAAAGCAAATTTCGCGAGAAATTTCAACTCGAGAAATTTGCTTCTACACTTTCGCTCACTTGGTTCGCTCGGTCAAATACGATACCCGATAGCGACAGTAATGTACATTTGAATTGTTTCTAGGGGTACAGTTGTAATAGCACGTTAAGCCGTCGGTCCCGGCAGACAATAGTCGGCCTTTGGGCGGCCTAAAAATTCGGGTTGACCACTTGCCTACACAAGAAAAAAGAAGGGGTTGTTTTCGTATTGTGAATGGTTCTCACCTGGCCGCAGCGAGGATTCGTTCTTCGACCGAGTTGACAGTCATCAGCCTCAGCACTCGCACTTCGTTCCGTTGCCCGATACGATGCGCTCGGTCTTGAGCTTGCAGATCCTGACAGATTCAAACAATCAGGGAGTCAAACAATCCGGCGGGGTAATTACGTAAAATTTGCAACAGCAATGCGACAGCAGTAGCGAAGCATACATGCTCGACAATACTAATGATGTATGACAGCAATCACCGCGAGATTTACGCCTGTCGCAAACCTGTTGCGAGTTAGGTAATTAGGGGGCGGGATAACTAAAAAATAGCGCTTGGCGCATGCCGCACTTAAAATACGAAGCTTTTTGTTATCATTGACTAGGCTACTATCACGTACGAATTCATTTCAGATCAACCATTATTCATATCATCTATTTTTTCTCTTGTCCATATATTATTTAAATGTATCAGTGTTTAACGCAGTACACAGTATAAGTAATTTATTAGTACATGTATTACTTTTTTACGAGTTATGTGACGAGCTAGTCATTTGCGATGTTAAGCGTCACAGCCGCCTACAACCGTAGAAGTCTGACCACCTTGAGCTGTTGGGTGTTATTTTGACATCCAATCTCAACTTTGGCTTGTACATTGAGTCCAAGGCTAAATTAGCTGCGAAAAAACTAGGAATCCTAGGAAAGGTGCGGCAGTATTTCACATCAGAGCAGCTCTTAAGCCTCTATGTTGCACAAGTCAGATCCTGTGTGGAATACTGTAGTCATCTCTGGGATGGTTCAGCTAAATACCAGCTCGAAGCCTTGGACTCTATTCAGAGACGGGCCAAAAGGCTCATCGGTAATGATGCGTTGGTCGAAGCTAAGCTCCAGAGCTTGGGGCACCGACGAAAAGTTGCTAGCTTATCGGTATTTTATAGGCTGCATTTTGGAGATTGTGCGTTGGAATTACACGAACTAATTCCTTCATCTCCATTCTTTCATCGGACTACAAGGCGCACAGACACTCGGCATCCTTATATCGTTAATATTCCTACAGCCCGCACGAAGCGCTTCGCATCAAACTTTATAGTGCGTACAGCGAATGAGTGGAATACCTTGCCGGCGTCCTTGTTTCCAGCTGACTATAACCTGGGAGTCTTCAAGTCACGAGTGAACAGGTATCTTCTAGGCAAGCATGCACCATCGTAGGCCGCGTCATCACTTACCATCAGGTAAGACAGTGGTCAAATGCTATGCCTATAAATTGTAAAAAAAAAAAAAAGTTTTCCATTTTAATTCTATCAATTATTATTATCATAAGTTGTTATAGACCACCGTCTTATAAATTTTTTCCTAATTCTTTCCATTCAAAGGTGTATATATCACTTTAGTCAATATAAATATATATGATATGATTTATATGAGATATTTAGAGAACTATGCTCGGAGTTTCCTTGCGAGGTAAGATCCGAAATGAAGAGATCCGCAAGAGAACTAAAGTCACCGATATAGCTTTTAAAATTAGCAAGTTGAAGTGGCAGCGGGCAGGCCACATCGCTTGTAGAAGGAAGAAAAGTCCTCGAGTGGCGACCACGAACCGGAAGACGCAGCGTAGGCCGGGCCTCCACTCGGTGGACCGACGATCTGGTGAAAACCGCGGGGAGACGATGGATGTTCCTACATCCATGCGTCTCTTTGAGAGGCTGCTTGCCTCCTGGCAAGCAGCCTCTCAAAGAGGCGCTCTATAGGGAGGCCTATGTTCAGCAGTGGACGTCTTCAGGCTGATGATGATAAAAATTTACATAAGTCTGTTTCTTTAAATGAAGGTAAAACAAGAAAGAACATCTATCTATCATAGCTCGTACCTGATGAGGATTCCAATCGGAGTCGAATATGATGACGGTGTCTGCACTCTGCAGGTTAAGGCCGAGACCTCCGGCGCGGGTCGATAGCAGGAATATAAAGTACTCAGAGTTTGCGTCGTTGAACTTCTTGAGCAGCTCGCCGCGGTCTTCCGCTTTCGTCATACCGTCCAATCTGGAAATACCGTGTTATTAGCAGGCGTCTAGGCTACAGATATTGGGGTAAAAAGCATCATAAATGTTATTCCCCAAGATTCAAACTAGCTCCAGGAAAACATTTAGATAAAATAAAAATAAAAACGAATCATCATTGAAAAAACATCAATAAAGGAGAATGGGGAAAATTGTATGAAGTGTATGAAAATTATAACAGTAATAATTACAGATTAATTTGTAAAGGAAAAATTTGAATCACGAGCGGGACTTGAACCCGCATCCATCCGTCCCTAATAATAATTAGTCTTGACCAAATCTATTTTAAAACTGAATAGTTCACATTTTTGTGTTTTTAGGTTTTCTTACTTTTATTTATGTAGGTTTTATTTATCAACGTTGGGCTATTTGACCACGGTCTCACCTGATGATAAGCGATGACGCGGTCGACGATGGTGCACGCTTGCCCATCGTTGCTTGAAGATACCGGTTCACTCTAACCTTAAAACCTATCCTATAATCCTAGATCATATTTGTAAGGAAACAATGACGTTGGCAAGGTGTTCCATTTAAATTATATATAAAAAAAATTAAAGTAAAATAGCTGATTTATCATTAAAACATAATTTACTACAACGACTTTTTAATTAGAATTTGACTGCTTAATTAAATGGGCGTATGCGGTTGGTCTCTATCTTTTTCTCTCTCCCTTCCCTCTTCCCTTTGACAGTGTTAAGGCGTAAAATTAAATAGCCCGTGCGAAGCAGGGGCGGGTCGGCTAGTAAAGTAAATAATTATAATGACCTCAAGTACTGGAAGCCACGCCAAGACAAATAGTCCTCGATGATGGTCATGCATTGCGTCATCTGACAGAACACCAGGACTCTATGTCCCGTTTGATTCAGCTTTGGCAGGATGCGGTCGAGCAGCTCGAACTTCCCAGACGAACGGTATAGATCAGGCCTGTGGGAACACGCAATAATGTAAAATCAAAATTCTCTTATCTTGGAGTTGATTAAAAATAATCAATTAACTTCAACTCTTAGTAAATAATGGCCTTTGTGGAGACGTAACGACAATTTTGCCAATAGAAAGGTTTGAACGTTTTCTTTTGAAATAGTTGTCATTTATATAGGTCACGCCAATTTCTTTGATTCATACCCACCACGTAGCACTAAAAAGTCCATTGTGATTAATGTGAATACAAAATTACTAATAAGTCTAATAACCTAACATAATGTTAACATAATTAAGATAAACTAGTGTTAACCTGTTAGGCAAAGAGCCCTCTTTGTGATACCTTGTTAGACAGAGAATCCGTTTTTGTGTTACCCTGTTAGACAGAATCTTTACTGTGTGACCTTGTTAGACAGAGAATCCTTTTTTGTGTTACCCTGTTAGACAGAATCTTTACTGTGTGACCTTGTTAGACAGAGAATCTTTTTTGTGTTACCCTTTTAGACAGAGAATTCTTATTTGTGTTACCCTCTTACACAGAATCTTTACTGAATATTTTTTGTGTTACCCTGTTAGACTTTGTTGTGCTATTCAGATAGACAAAAATCCCTTTTTGTATTACCCTGTAAAACAATTAATCCTTTCTGGGTTACCCTGTTAGCTAAAGAATTCTTTTTTTATGTTGCCCTGATAGACACACACAGACAAACAATATATTATTATTTACCCAGAGACGACCCCGCCACCGGAGCCAACGTGGTCACAGAACTTCTCCTCGATGTGCTGGAACATGAAGGGATGGTTGCACAGCTTGCGGAGCTGCACAATCGTATTCATCAGCGCCTTAGCACCGCCCTTGCCCTTGTTGCCCTTCTCTGAACCATCGGTCAGCAGGACTCCTTTAGACTGCATGTGCCTAGGTAACAACATTATTATTTTAAACTAGCCGCTGCTTATCGCGGTATAAATAATAACTATACAAATCCATACCTAATTTCATCGTGAAAAGGTAACAAACGGGCAGACAGTGACCACACACAGTGTACACAATCTTCCAATCATGGAACAAGGAGGAGAGGAATGACACCAAGACAACAGCGTAGATCAAAAATATGCCTAAAGCTAGATGGCGTTGTACAATGAGCCGGTTATAAGTTGAGCTCAGATCAGAGATATGGCAAAAAACCGTTTTAAACCTAGCCCGCCGTAGCTACCCGTTAATCCCGCTCATTTTGCAGTGCCATCCAGGTTTAAAAAGGTTTTTGGCATATTTCTGATCTGCGCTCAACTTATAACCCGCTCGTTTTGCAACGCCATCTAATTTTAGGCATATTTTTGATCTACGTTGTTTTCTTGGAGTATTGGCATTCCTCTCCTCCTTGTTCTATGCTTCCAATGTAATTATATTTTTCAGTATTTTAGTATGAACGTATGGGTTTATTCAGTCTCCAATAAAATAGAGATTAAAAAAAAAAAAAAATGAAAAATAGATACATAAACTTTTGGATAAATACGGTCATATGAGATCAATGGATAGGTCACTGAACTCATATGACCATATTCATCCATTGTGGTGAAGTGTATAAAACCATTTAAACTCAAGGAATGTCGGACGAGTGGACGCAAGTGAAGCTTTTAATTGTTACGCAGAACGTGGCGCGGAACTGGATAATTTTTATCCGCTAAGCTCACAAAAAAACACAGCTGAATAAAAATCTAGAATATGACTAAAATGTTAATAGCAGAAGGCAATAAATAATTGAATTGACTTGAAGGAAAGGCAATCTACTTTCTAGTATCAAAATCTTGAACATCCCAAGGAGCAACTTACTTGTAGAGCACTCGCTGCAGACCGCTCATGTCGCATTTGACGATGTACTCGACCTTGTCTGGAAGCTGACTCTCCACCTCTTTCTTCAGACGACGCAGTAGGAAGGGACGCAGCACTTTGTGCAGACGACGGATGATGAGGATAGTCTCTTCCTCGTTCAACTCCACCTGAGGTTTGATATGGAATCTTGGAATATGTTCCATCAAAACGGTTACCTTGAGCATGGTTTAGCTTAGAAGAGTGTGAGTGGTGTTTGCAGAGAAAATTATCCTGTTTTGGAAAATGCAGTCTTAATACTGGTTCTGCAATAGGGCAACTATGACCGAGTTTAGTGGCTTTTGTTGGTAGCGGCTCTGACAAAAGTTTCAGCATATAGTTTTCTCAAATTAAATCGAAAGTCGTTCACAATTAGCTTATTTAGATATTAATTAATTTTCAAGTAATTCTTCCTGTAGTTCGAGTCAAGTACAACTTACTTATCTAAAAATTAAGGCTTATTTTTAATCATTACAAGATGTACAAGCAGTTTTTATTACACCATGGTTTAAAAAACATGGCTTACCTTTTCACCCGTGGTAGCGAAGGGCGCATTGAACCACTGTTCAAAAGTGGAACAGTGGTTGAAAATCGAAGGCAGAAGGAAGTTAAGTAGCGCCCATAGCTCAGGCAGCTTGTTTTGTAGCGGAGTTCCAGTGAGCAGCAAGCGATGCGGCGCGATATAATGCGTATTTAGTACTTGTGTCAACTTGCAGTGGTGGTTCTTCATGCGATGACCCTCGTCGATTATCATGTACTTCCATTGCACCTGTTGGTAATTGGTAGGGTGACCGATAAAATATTATATTAGGTAGGGGGCGTAATAAGTAAAGTTTCGCCGAGTATAGTAATGAGACCTATCTCTCTAGAAGTATTTATATTAGCCTTATAACATGTTGTTACACGGGGCATGTCTACAGTTTAGTGACAGAAAAGAAGAGTGATTGGTCAGATTTCCATCATTAACACCAAGTTATTCTGCTTATGGCTTAATTTTCCAATCGACCGGAATGCCTAATAGCCTGAAACCATTTATATTTTTATTATCATATTTTTATAACGCGAACTTTAAGCGTAAAATACCTGTGCAAAACGATTAGTTCCTATATTTCACGAGGGCAGACATAGAGAAGCGTTTTTCCCATATTTCACTAGGGTGACCATGAATGTTATTGTTCCCATAGCTCGGTTGTTTCAGTTATAATTGCGAGGAGCGAAATATCTGAAAAGGTATGGAGATTGGGACCTTATGGATGTCTTCGTCGACCACATAGTCACTTAACATCACGAGAAAAGTGGTCAAACGCCAGCCTATCTAGTATAAAAAAGACCTTTATCCAGAAGTGAGATAACGCAAGGTCAATATGTTTTTACCCCTGGGTTAGTACAAACTTACCTTTGCCAACACGCCCTTGTCCTTGATGACGTATTCGTATGTAGTGAGTAGTACGTTGAACTTGGTGGATCGCATCTGAGTCTGCACGGTGCGGCGCGACTGTGGAGACCCCTTGTATGGGACCACCGTCACCGTCGGCGCCCACTTCTCGAACTCCAACACCCAGTTCGACAGCGTACTGAAATTATTGTATCCAATTTAATGTTCCGTACCCAAAAGGCCCCACTAGGTGGACCGCGAGCTGGTCAGAACCGCGGGAAGCCGATGGATGCAGGAGGCAAGCAGCCGCTCAAAGTGGCGCTCTATGGGGGAGGCCTATGTTCAGCAGTGCACTTCTTCAGGCTGATGATGATGATGATGATGATGACCGAAAAGGTAAGAAAGGGAATATTACGCCTCTGCTGGGTTAGCACGGACGGTAAACAAAATTGTCTTTTGGCTGTTTTACTCCACTTGACAAGTAAGCAAGTATGAAGAAAGTGATATAAAACGGGGAAAGACAATTTTGCCTACCGTCTGTGCTAACCTAGCTGGTGTCTGTCTGTCCAACCTATAAACGGCTTGTATCTCCTGAACAATAATCGGTAGTAGCTGAAATTTTTACAATATAATTATGCACTATACTTAATTTTTTTATTTTATTGCCTAAAAAATAACAAAAATTACAAATAATAATAAAACGAGGTTCCCATACAAAAAAGTATGATTATACAACAATAGATACCACCTGTAGCGGTGTGCGCTGCAGACTCCGAATCAGCAATGAGAAGTAATATAGGCTAGTTAGGCTAGCGCGCATCGGTAGTCAGTCGTCTCCACTCCGTCGCATGTCATGTATTGGAAAGACTAGCTTAAATATAAAGGTTGAGTGATTACAGTATTACGTGGTTTCTATGTCACCTCCATCATACCCTAAAGTAGGTAAACACCACTTGCGTACACGAGAAGAAGAAGATAAATCGTCAAATTGTAAAAACAACGGTATATTATTTATGATTTTCGAAAAAAAATATGTCATTCGGTCTTTTTTTACCTGAGCGGCACAATAATAAGGAAGGGCCCGTTGACTTTCTTCTTTTCCATGAGATAGGTGACGAGAGCAATAGTTTGGATGGTCTTCCCGAGACCCATCTCGTCTGCCAGAATACCATTCAAGTTGTTGTTGAAAAGGGACACCAGCCATTCCAGACCCTATATAAAATACAAATTATATCAATTACACCAAACACTACTGTGTTCCGGTTTGAAGGGCATTGGAGCTAGTCAAATTACTGGGCAAATGAGACTTTATGATCTGACCACACAGTCTAGTAATCTTATGTGAAGTCTCAGAATGACGTGCGCAGTGCAGTGTCACGCAAAACTATTAATTTAGAGTTCCGAGTGATACTGCAATCTGTTATGGACAGCCGTGACGCTTAACACAGGTGAACGACTAGCTCGTCACGTCATTCATTAACATAAAAAAAGATAATGGACAATTTTTGATCGATTTCTTCCTTATTTTTTTTTTATATTAAGTACCTTGATTTGATATTCTTTTAGGTTTCCATTGACGAGAATGCTGGATTGTTCCGTGACAGATTCGTGAACCGTGTGAGCAATGCTGAAAAAAGAAACTAAAATGAGAGACTGAGACACTACACGCACTGCTGCTACTGGGTACAGAAGCGTGATATTCGAGTATAAAATAATTATGATTGTAAAAGTTGTGGTATACAAGAAGTTAATACAGCACTAAGATAATCCAGGTAAGTACATTATACAAAATAAATAACACTGCCAATAATAATAGGTCTCGATTAAATACATTATCTGAAAGAGACAGAAACAGAAGTTAGTTTCACAAAGAATAAGTAATGAATCAGTAGGTAGGTAGGAGTAGGTGGCCGGGAGTAACAAATACCTGTAGTAAGTTTGTTCCTCGGTTTTGTACTCGTCATCTTCAACCTTGGCTTTCTTGATCATTTCACGTGCCTTTTCTTCTTCAGTCTTCTCACGGTCACTCTTATCGTCTTTCTTGTGTCTCTTATCTGTAATTGTAGGAAATCCTGTTAGTTTGCTTTTTTACAGCATTACTTACAAGGGGATTCGCGTAGTGTTTTCTTTTGTTAATGAATATGGTGGCGTAAGCGGAATTGCAAAGTAGATCAAAAGTCTAGTATAGTGCAATACATTTGCACTGGGGATCTTTAAACGTGCTTATAATTGGTAAAACGATACATAGGTTTTTAAAACTTGTATTAGAACTCGTTATATTCAAGAGCGTACAGACTAATCGCGTCTAATTTTTATTTTTTGCAAACTGCTAAAGTATCTAAACAGCTAAGCATTTCACAGCTATCTGCTATTGCTACTGCATTATCATAAAAAAATGCTGCTTAAGATACATTTATAATTGCATGCTTGATCGGTAGCATAAAGCTGCCAAGTGTTGGTGAAGCCTCTACCAATGCCAGCGCAAGCTGCCTGCTACCGTCCACACTTTAGCCCAATTTACGCCAACACTGATGAAGAATGCTCGTTGAACATGTAACATTGCCTTTACTTGGCCAAATAAGCGAGCGACGGTCAATAAAACAACATCATTGGATTCGCCTTCACTCAGCCAACATATAGAAAATACTTAAGACTTCCAGAGGATTCCTTCCACCTCCAGTTTTAACATGATACTTACACACACCATCATCGTCCTGGCTATCGTCATCAGAATCATCTGAATCAGACAGCACTTCCCAACCAGGGTGGGTTTCCATCCAGTCTTTAAGCTGAGAGAGTAGCGGCGCTTCTTCTCCTTTGAGCACCTGAAATTAACAAGCAAATAAGTAATGTTGTTGTTATTAATAACTAAGCAGCGAACTTGAAAATCGAAACACCCTAGTTCAAATCCCGTTCGGCTCCCCACCAAAGGTTTCAAATTATGTGTGGATTTTGTACTTACTCTCACAACGGTGAAGGAACATCGTGAGGAAGCCGGAATGTTCCAGAATAACAAAATTCGAGGACATTCGTAATCCACCAACCCGCACTAAGCAAGTGTGGTGGAACATGGCTACACTCTCACTCTGTGATAGAGCCCGTGTCTTAACAGTGGGAATTTATGTTCTGAATGTTAATGATATCACTTTATAACTTCATTTTCTTAATTGTTTTCACACAAATTAAAGCCTATAGCACAGAATAGTTACATAGTACCTACTACGTACGGTAAAGAAGGCTCACTCTGCGAAGTCACTTAAATAAATAGCGACTCTTGCTGGAACGCTATAAAGTGTAGTTCAGCTCGCACAGCGCTACAAGCCTTCCTTAAACAGTTGCCTCTCTTTCTATCGCTATATCGCTGCTCTTCCTACTCATTAAGCGTAAACCGACCGACCCGCGGAGTGAGACTGACCAGTGCCTATGGAGAGGTCATATTTACGAAAAAAAAGGGTTATTTTATTCATACACTATTTCAAAACAAAAATCAATTGGTGATTTATTCTCACCTCGCCCGTCTTGGGATCCATGACGCTAACACGCGAGTCCGATGTTTGAGAGCTATCGTCCATGGCGTCGATTTCTCCGCCTTCCAGCAGCTTCCTCTTTCTCGATTTCTGTACAAAATATTTTTTAATCTGAATGTACACACAACATTTTCCAAAAGTTATATCTCGTCTTCGTAGCGGAAGTGCTCAATGACTTTTTTATTTTCTACACTCATATTTCTATAACTTAATATGAAAAAAATAAAGACAGTTTGTTTGTAGGAGGGTAATCTACGAAACTACAGAACCGATTCTAAAAATTTTTTCGATGACAGAAAACAACATTACTCTCAAATTAAGTATGGCTGTTTGTTATGAGTTCAAAAGTTATTATAATTACTTATTTGCATAATCAAAAGGGCATAGCGCTTCACCTTAACTGCCTGCGTAGGTTTCTGCGGTAGTGGAGCGGTGCGGGAGGGGATACATGTGACGTAACAGAACTGTCGCGCTCTACACGTGATTGATAGTAATCAAAATATTTCTTACGATACTTCGCTAAGATGGTCATTTTTGTAGTAGTAAGGAAGAATTTCCTTCACTTTCTTTGCGTGATTGTCACATTTAAGCCATTTCTCTACTGAATAATTATAAAATAGATTAGTTTTGAATATAAAGGAAAAATTTGAATCATGTGCGGTAATACTGCTATACAAATTATATCATAAACAATTAGAAGATAGCTCTTCAAGAGCTCGATTCTTCTCGGCCTTTGAGTTAATATATTTTCGGATTTATAATATTTTTATACATATAATCGGAGGACTCATCTTCGGATATACATCTGATGTGTGTGTTGTGTAAAGCAGCCAGTCCAAACAGCACATGCTGACGGCAGCGATGCCGTCGCCCGACTGAAGTCTCACGTCAACAAAAACTCACCCCTCCTGCACCGCTTCACTACCGCAGGAATCTACTCAGTTCAGTGCTATGCATGTAGCTTCTGATCACAGCTACTCGCGTTATTTGGTACGAATGAACGGCTTTTAATGGAACTTGTTGCTAATTTACAGATTACAACTTGTGGTGTAGTTGTAGAGGTAGAAGAAGTGTGCACTGACCCGTTTCCTGCGTTCCTCTTCCACTTGTTTCTTCCTTTGCTCCTGCTTGTGTTGTTTCACCATCTCGGTAAGACTCGCTATGTACTCGTCGGTCTGAGACAGAAGGAACGCGAGCCGCTTGTCTTTCTTCTGATCAATCAACTTCCGGTAACCCTCTTCGTCTTCCGCCATCAAACTGTGTGGAAAGACTCGTACTTTATACATAGCTTCACAGACTAGCAGAAACGGATACTACTGTACAAGTGTACACAGCGTTGTATTGCAAAGTTCTATAAAATAAAACATTTGTGTGTTTGCTGATTCGTTTTGCAAATTTTTTAAGAGTAGGGTTTGATCACATTTTGACCTGACAATATGGCCAAAAGTGGCGACCTGCTATGCACTGGCTGATAGATTGATTTACACTAGCAAAATAAACATAGGTAGCTTTTCCCCCGAAAAATTTGCTGATGGGCAGCAGACTAGGTATTTGATATTATTTCAGTAAAAATCAAAACTCTATTGCAAATAGGCTACGTTAATAATAATTGGTAGCAAAGTAGCAACTTACCGTCTCATACGCTCTTTTTCTATACGCTCTTGTTCCTTCTTCTGCTCGCGTTCTGCATTCGCGTGATAGTTCATGATGGCCTTGTTCATGCGCGCCTGCTTCGCTTGGTTATTGCGATGGTACTCTTTGAAGTCCTTGGCTGAAATTAGGAATTCCATTAGTAGCTATATACTATGAAACAAGACACTAATAATAAAGGTAATTCAAGCACTAAGAGCTGAAAAGATTTGATAAAATTCGTTAGTCTATTCCCTAAAGTGTAAAACATATTATGGTCATCAAATGCAACTCTAAGCATTGATCTGATGTGAAATTGTATTACCATGTTGTAGAACCGTCTGTAGGAACTCCTGGTGCTTCTGCCGGCGCTTCCTCTCAGCCTCCAACTTCTGTTGTTTCTCTAACTTCTCAGTAGCGCGCGCCTCTCGCAACCCTTGGCGCTTCGTACGCTTGTACGCCTTGATGTTTACTGCTGTTTCTAGGGTCGTATCTCGCCGGACTTGACCGAGAATCTGTAGATAGAAAGAACGTTTAATAAATTTATCTTAATCACCTGATAAGTTTATAGACTCAAGCGTCATGTATAAAACTTTAAGTGTCATCATATTTAGTACCTCTGCACGCAACTGCTTCTGGAAGTTTAGAACCCTCAAAGCCCTTAGTTCGATCTGCGCTTGCAACCGGAGATCATCGGGAATGTTGACCGGCAAGTTGGACAACATCTCAATCCGGTGAGCGATGCGCGCAGCAATCCTGCAATACACGAACATGTTACAAATGCCCTATCCCTATCTATGTGCAAGCACTACTGTGTTCCGGTTTGAAGGGCATTGTAGCTAGTGAAATTACTGGGCAAATGAGACTTTATGATCTGATCACTCAGTCTAGTAATCTTATTACTAGACTGTGTGAAGTCTCAGGATGACGTGCGCAGTGCAGTGTCACGCAAAACTATTCATATAAGAGTTCCGAGTGATACTGCAATCTGTTATGGGCAGCCGTGACGCTTAACACAGGTGAACGACTAGCTCGTCACGTCATTCAATCGCATAAAAAGAAATCCCTATATTATTATCATGGAATAACGATATTATGTTGAAGCTATGCATACCTATTTTCTCTTTCGTTCAGGATCTGTATAGGATCAATGCCCACTGGTTTCGGTATGCTCGTGATGCGGTTTTGTTTCGCCCCCGGTACAGGCACAGGTACACCTCCAGTCTGTAAATTAAATATATTATAGTATTTCTTGGAAGTACTATCTGAAATGTTGGTTTCACTGAATTCATAGGTGAGTGTGTGGATGAAAACTGTATACATACTTGATTCTGTCCGGGTTGTAAGCCTGGAGCGCCAGGGCCCGGAGGTCGCAACGGTGCCGGACCACGCATAGGAGCTCCGCCCATCGGCTGTTAAAACCATAAAGTGTGAGTTTATGCAGATATAGTAGGTAAATAGCAGATACTTTTGATCAAATGATTTACCGGATTCACAAGTGGCGGAGTGAGCTGCGTCGGCGGCGCCATCTGTCCAGTCATGGGTAGAGGAGTGGGAGGCGCGCCCCCGCCGCCGCGCGCCGGGTCCCCGGGCATGCCGGCTCCGACGAGCTTGCCCCCCGCGGGCCCGGCGCCCGCAGGCGGCGGCGGGCCCTGCCCCTCTCCGTACGGCGGCTGCCCCGGCGGGGTCGGGCACTCGGCCGGCGCGCCATCCGTTCGCTTGCCGGCCGCCATCATCGCGATCTGCTGCGACAGCGGCTGGTTCCTCGCCAGGCTGCGGTACGCGGTAATCTGCGCCTTCAGCTGGGACAGCTGGATGTTGGAGAACATCTTCCCGGGGTCGGGCGCGGGCCCCGTGTTGGAGCGCGCCCGGAGCGCGAGCAGCTGCGAGTACCGCGGGTCCTCCTGCAGGCCCTTCTCCTCCATGGAGTCGATGGCGCGCTGTAAGGCGATGATGTTATCGAGGCCGGAGGCGGGCAGCACGCCTTGCATCGGGGAGGAGGAGGGCGGCGCACCGTTGGCGGACGAGGTTGGGGGCAGAGGCGCGTGCGGCGGGGTCTGCGCGGCCGGCGGGTGCTGCGCGCCGGCGGGCGGGCCGCCGGCCGCGGGCGGCGGTCCCGGCACGTACTGCGGCCCGCCGCCCGCCGGCATCATGCCGTGGTGCGCCGCCATGTGCGGGTGCGGTCCCGCCATGCCCATAGGACCACCCGGCCCGCCAGGACCGCCCGGCGGACCGCTGCCCGGAGGGGGCCCGCCACCCATCGGCAATGGCGCCTGAAGAACAGAATAAATAAAATAGTACAACATACCTAAAGTATATTTCATTCATCATTTTTGACAGAATAAATGATTCATTTGTGTCTTGGATTATTGCACTTATAAACTAAATACTTGTGATATTGCGTCCCCCGCGTGGCGTGTGTTGCTAGATAATAATAAGGTAATAATATAAGTGCTATGGTTTTATTTCATTGCATCGTCATGGCCCATGACAATGCAATTAAATACAACCAACCAAAAAAAAATGAAAAACGAATACAAAATCGATGTGGCCATGATTCATGCCACATCGATTTTGTTTTGTAACTGAGTAGCAGAAATTCATTAATATGTTTGTGATCATCATTTCCACTTTATATTTGCAAGCAGTGAGCTGTTTTACAGACAAAAATAACAATTCTTACACGTTTTATCAGGTTACTGCATTCAATACACGGGAGAGATCCGTACTTTATAATATCCATGTGGAAAACGATGCTATCATATTTTTAAACAGTGTCACTAATGAAGCATCTTCGCCAATGTATGTGATTGCCAGAAACTGTTGTACAGAAGAATTTGAAATAACTTTAAAAAATAATGACATAGAATTCATCATTGTCCAGAAAAATTCGATGTAAGTTGTACATATAAATATACAAAGTTTAGCCTTTATAATATTAGTGTAAGTAATCATAGCTTATGATCAGTAAGACGGCTAGTATTCCAATAACGTATGATACATTAAAGTTGTGTATAATAAATTTATTAATGACTAGCTGACCCGCCCCGGCTTCACACGGGTTTGTTAGTATAGTACAGTCTATAAAGAAAGAGGGAAAAGGATGAATGGATGAAACGACGAATGGTCCAAATCACCTTCATCCATTCATCCTTTTCCCTTATCTTTTCCCCTCTCCCTTCTCTCTTTCCCATAGTACAGCATAGGAGTGGCTTTGGTGTAATACTGAAAGTTGGATGTCTGTAATTTCTGAACCCCAAAATCGACAACCTTGAAATATTTAAAGTATCCCCTTTCTAACAAAAAAAAGAATGAATGAAATCGGACCACACGTTAATGAATTACAACAAGTACATATTTTTACTTTCTTACTCTCCCCCGAGGGAACCATGCTGCATTTCGGGATTAAAAGTCTCCTCTAATCTACCTCGTAATATGAACTCAAACCATGCCATGTTTCATTGGAATCCATTCAGTAGTTTCGGCGTGATGCTCAGCCAAAATACAGACAGACAGACAAAAAGGAAATAAAATATAGTTTTGGCTTTAGAATCAATAATAGAGCCAGCTCTAAAAAAAAATTCAAAATATTTTCCATGTACAGAATTGGACCTGTTACAGTTTTATTATAGGTAGAGATGGCATATTATTGCTTCAATTTTGTAATTATTGATATTAATGAATGTACATAATATAATTTACTTGTTTTTAATAAATATGTTTAAATTGGTGTTAGATTGGAAGAGTTTGAGGAAATAGATATTGGCTATGCTAAAGGTGACAACAACGACAATACTCGTAGTAATGGCCAAATTCCTGAATTAAATGAGCAATTCCTTGACTGGGAAGATGTTATGATATGGATACAAAACCGAATCAAAAAGAATGCACTCGTAAATAAAATTACTATAGGCGAGACATATGAGAAAAGAGAATTATTTGTATTGAAAATATCAAATGGTATTAAAAAGCCTGCTGTGTTCATCTTGGGAGGAGAACAAGGAAGAGATTGGACATCTCCAGCAGTTATCCTCAACTTTATAAATTACCTTCTCTCAAATAGACATGATTCACTGTTAACACTCTATGATTTCTATTTCATGCCAGTTTTTAATCCAGATGGTTTTGAATACAGTATGAAAAAGGTAAAAAAAATTAATTAAGGTTATTGGTGTTGAATAAAATATTAAATTAGGTACTATTTAAACACTGTGCTAGTCATTTTTAGCCAATACACAATATTGATTGTTGATTGATTTATTAATATTATCATTTTTTTCATATTACAGGATAGGTTTTGGAACAAGAACAGAAAACATTTCTATCCAGAAAGGATATGCAATTTCAATGAACATGAGATAGCAATTGGAGTAAACATAGATAGAAACTGGTATTTCTCAAATTCAGCATATTGTTAGTATCGCTGTTATTGGTAAGGGATGTCGCCGGCCCACGACGACTTTTCTTTGGTAGCGGATTCAGTTTGAAATGAGAACAACGGCCAAAAGTAGCGAAGCAGACGGGCGTTAACGGTAACGCCCGTCTGCTGCGCTACTTTTGGCCGTTGTTCTCATTTCATGCAGCGCGCGACTGTATCGATTCACACGCGCGACTGCATCGCAGACCGCAGTATTGTATTGTATTGATTCAGCAACGCTCGCTACTAACATGCGACTGTTACGCGCCATTTCGGATAGTATCGATGCACAGTCGTGGTTATGTGGGCGAAGGTATACGACCAGCGACAGCATCGCCCGCCACAGTATCGCGCTCTTTTTGCGACTGCATATCGCTGCAATAAGTCGCCGTGGGCGACCACCTTCATAGATAATCAAATGAAAGGTATTCAGATAAGCAGATGAAATGAAACACCATTAAGGTCGAGGTTATTTTACAAATAAAATAATTAGAAAATAAAACAAGTACCCACTTTTATAATATTATGAAAAGAATAATAAATAATTAATCTAGCAATTTTATTAAGATGATAGTCCTGAAAATTTGTAATTGACTAATTAGTTATTAAGTATAAATATAACATAATTATAATGTGACTAAATTCAATTAAACCATGTATAATTTGCTATCTATACTTATAATAAAACTGTAACAGGGGGTCTAGCAAAGATCCCTTCGTTAACGCCAAACGATAACTCGATAGGTAATGTCAAAGCTAATGTCATTCCCATACATTTTAAGTTATTGTTTGGCGTTAACGCTAATGGAAATGGAAGTATCTTTGCTAGACCCCCTGGTCCAATTCTGTACATTGAATATATTTTGAATATTTTTTTGGAGGGCTCCCTATTATCGATGCTTAAGCCAAAACAATACTTTTTCGTTTTTGCATTTTTGTCTGTCTGTCTGTATCTTGTCTGAGCATCACGCCGAAACTACTGAATGGATTCAAATGAAACTTGGCATTATTTGAGTACATATTACGAGGTAGGCTATAGGATAATTTTAATCCCGAAATTTAGCACGGTTCCCTCGGGAGAGGGGATGAAAGTATCAGTAGTAGTCAATGCATATTTTATTAAACTTTTTAAACATTAAGTTGCAGTTGTAGATGATGATGGTGAATGTGATTCAGTTTATATTGGACACAAATCTCTCACAGAAGAAGAGCCATCAGCCCTATCTGGTTTCTTGAACACCATTGCTGTTGATCTAATGGCTTACATTGACGTCAGAGGGTTTGAAAAACTTCTTGCTGTTCCATATGCTAACACAAATGAGGCTGCTAAAAATAATGCTGTTTTGGTAACTCCAATAATATCGCTACTTCACTACGATATTTTTTTTAATGTAAATGACGTGACGAGCTAGTCGCGATGTTAAGCGTCACGGCTGCCCATAACCATGTGGTCTCATCAGAAACAAAGAAAAAATAGCCCGAATGTAAAAAAAATCTAGTGATCGTGTCGTGAACGTTACTAGTTAGTGGCCAGTGTATTCGTTTGGCCCAATACCTCGCCAATACGCAATAGATGTCGTTCGCTAATCTTGCGTTATGCAGAAATAAAATTATTCGTAAAATAGCCCGAACTATTCCTTTCTATGGGATGAGATATCTGTATTATATAATCTGTGCCATAACAGATTGCAGTATCACTCGGAACTCATCGCATTTGCCCAGTAATTTCACTAGCTACAATGCCCTTCAAACCGGAACACAGTAGTGCTTGCATACTACCGCTTGGCGGCAGAAGAACTGGAAAAGCAGTGGTACCTACCTAGACGAACTTTGCAGAAAAGTCCTACTAGACACTAGGCACCCGAGAAAATTTTCATAGATAACATGATTGAAATGCACAGATTAGAGAAAAAATATGTGTTGAACTGCCATTTAGTTAGGAGTCTCTCCAGCAATTGTTTATGAAAGTGAAAGAAGAACGATTCAACATTAACCTCTATGTGAAAGTTGAATGATGGATTTTGGGGGATTGCTCACCTGTTGACTATGAATACCACTGTAAATTTATCCCAAATTTTATTGCATTATATCTAGACTTATTTTGTAAATATTGGTGTGGTAACTGGCTGAAAAACCTGTTTATTTTGTAGATTGGGAATGCTCCTTCCGATATATTGCAATATTTTAGAATTTCAGTTTTTGTATTATTTAGCAATTTTACTCCAAAATTTGAAGGATCTCACTAAATAAAATGCCTGCTGTTATATTTAAAAAACTATGGCTATACATAGGTTCAATATTTAGTAAATACTACGGTTAACTTGCTGCGAATACTGAAGCTCATAATAACAAAATTTTTACACACACAATTTCTTATAAGGGGTTTGAGTATTTTGACTACTGTCCAAGTGTCCACCATCTTGTTTTTCCTCCAAAATGGTGGCCAGCCATAAGACCTACAGACCATTCACCATATAAAGATGACTGATAGTACCTATACCAGGCTTTATACTAAAATATTCAAACCCCTTTCTTGTGATTTCTCATCCTGCTTTCAAGCTGTCATTGTTGGTCTTGTGCATCCTAGGTCTATACTTCAACCATGAACAGCGAAAATGTTCTAGGTTTATGAGTTCAAAAACAACTAAATCCATGAATACTTTTTATTGCAACAATTCTTTAACCTTCCCCCAAATGTTTACAGATTGAGATTTTATTACATGCCTCTGACAAAGTTTATGTCCAATATAATGTTTCATACAATATATGTAGCACTGGAAATTGTTTTTGTAAGTATTACCAACCATCTGTAAACTTCTAAAGGTAGCCTTAGAAAAGAACTTACATATCTGTGCAACTTGTTTCAGATAATTACACAGGCAATAGCCCTGATTGGGTTAAGAAAAACATGAATGTTCCAATTGTATTCACATTATACTTAAGAGATGAAAAGTCATTTCTACCACACCCTAATCAGATACATCCTTTACTACTTCACTTTACAGTCATATTGAAAGAGACACTGTTACTAGCACACAGCATTTACGGACCATTGTTCAATTACTCAATTAAACAGTCTACTGGTTTTACTATCCTTGCATTATTGTTATTACTGTGTAATGTGTATAAATTAATGAGCTGATCTAGCTAAATACCATTACTACACTTTAATTTTTTGGTTAAAATTTATGTAATAATTATTACCTGTCCTGGAGGCATGTGTCCAATTTGATGCTGCATGTATCCATGTGGTGGTCCTTGCCCAGGCATATTTGGATGTTGTGGTGCTCCAGGCATTGATGGGTGGCCGTTTGGGCCAGATTGATGAGAACCACCAGGGCCTAATGAGTGTCCTGGTGGGCCAGACATGTGTGGCCCTACCATATGTGGAGGCATCTGGTGTCCACCAGGCGGCATTGATGGGTGTTGCTGCGGCGGCCCGGGCGGACCATTGTTATTTTGCGGCATGGGATGAGACTGTCCCGATGGTGACATGTGATTAGGTATCGGTGGCTGACCACCTCCCGGCGGATGTGAAACAGGCGGTCCATTGACATGTTGTTGATTGTACGGACTGTGAGGAGACTGCGGCGGAGCCGGACTCTGTGTTGGAGGTCCCATGGGGCTCGGAGCTTGCGGCGGCGGCATTGGGCTATTTTGAGGCGACGGACTAGCCATCTTTCCAGTTTCTAATCGTTCATATCACAAACCAAGCAAAAACGATTGCTATCTTACGTATCGTGCTTGAGTGTCACTTCAGCCCAGCCCACAGAATTCACACTATTTACTTATGCTTCAGTAGCGATATAATCAATGTAGTAAATGAGCGTAGCGTTAAAATTTTAACCTCATTGAGCTTCAGTCGTTTCGTGGAATTTACCAACCGATAAACGATAAATACTTTTTGCAACTGTATTTTAATGCTCACTAAAGGTAAGAATTTGCAATAATTGAAAATAATTAAATTATTCGGATACAATAGTACTCTGTGGTGGCTAGTGGCTATGTTAAAAAAATCGATTATTAATAAAAACGATTACTTTTTTATAAAAATCGATTTTTATTTATCGATTATTATTTATAAAAAAATCCATTATTTATAAATCGATTTTTTTAGTTTGTGTTCGATTTTTTTTCCTACTTGTTCTACAGATTAAATCGAATGTAAATTTAATTCAAAGATTCAAAGCGTTGAATACAGTTAATACACACAACCACACCTCCACACACACAGTACAGTTAAGGTAGTGGTTCATCATCATCAACAGCCTGAAGACGTCCACTGCTGAACATAGGCCTCCCCCAGAGCACGCCACCTTGAGCGGCTGCTCGCCTCCTGCATCCACCGGCTCCCCGCGGCTTTCACCAGGTCGTCGGTCCACCGAGTGGGGGGCCGGCCTACGCTGCGTCTTCCGGTTCGTGGTCGCCACTCGAGAACCTTTCTTCCCCATCGGTTGTCAGTTCTACGAGCGATGTGGCCTGCCCATTGCCACTTCAACTTACTAACTCTAAGAGCTATATCGGTCACTTTAGTTCTCCTGCGGATCTCCTCGTTCCGGAGCTTATCTCGCAGGGAAACACCGAGCATAGCTCGCTCCATAGCTCGCTGCGCGACTTTGAGCTTACTAATGAGGCCAACAGTAAGAGACCATGTCTCAGTTCCATAAGTCATCACTGGCAACACACACTGATTGAAAACTTTCGTTTTCAGGCTCTGCGGTATTTTGGACGAAAAGATAGGACGAAGCTTCCCGAACGCTGCCCAGCCGAGTTGGATTCTTCGCGCCACCTCTTTGTCGAAGTTGGACCTACCTAATTGGACAATCTGTCCTAGGTAGACATACTTGTCGACAACTTCGAGAGTATCGTTCCCAACAATTACCGGTATAGGTGGAACATGAGCATTAGACATGATCTTTGTCTTGTCCATATTCATCTTAAGACCAACCTGCTGGGAGACTCTACTGAGGTCGTTGAGCATGGTGCTAAGGTCCTCGAGCGATTCCGCCATTATGACTATATCATCGGCAAAACGAAGGTTAGTGATGTACTCGCCATTTATGTTGATGCCAGATCTTTTCCACTCCAAGAGCTTGAAAACATCCTCCAATGCGTTTGTGAACAGTTTCGGAGAAATAACGTCTCCCTGTCTCACGCCTCTTTGCAATGGAATTTGTTCCGTACTCTGGTCCTGTAGTCGGACTGACATAGTGGCCTTACTGTACAAACACTTCAAAACTTCGATATACCTATAGTCAATTTGGCATCGCTGCAAGGACTGCAGCACCGCCCAAGTCTCGATTGAATCGAAGGCTTTCTCATAGTCCACAAACGCTAGGCATAACGGCCGATTATACTCTTCGGTCTTCTGTATAATCTGGCGCAGCGTATGGATGTGGTCTATGGTGCTAAAGCCTTTTCGGAAACCGGCTTGTTCGGGAGGCTGGAATTCATCAAACCTGCGTGCGAGACGATTCGTAATGACTCTCGAAAACAGCTTATACACATGACTCAAGAGCGAGATGGGCCTATAGTTCTTCAATAAGGTGTTATCGCCTTTTTTGAAGAAGAGCACCACCACGCTCTTGTGCCATGCCTCTGGCGTTATACCTTCAAGGATGACAGAATTAAATAACTTCTGGAGGACTAAAAGTACCGGTCTACCACCCGCTCTCAGAAGTTCGGTCGTAATTCCATCTTCACCTGGTGCCTTGTTGTTTTTAAGCTGTTTGAGGGCCATTCTAATCTCGTACAGGCTGACGTCCGGGATATCTTCGGTATAGTGTCGGACTAACTTGGCTCTGATGTCCTGAGCTGTGTTAGTAGCGGGCTTACGTGTCGAGGTGTATAACTGTCCATAGAAGTTCTCGATCTCTCTCAGAATCTCAGGCTTGGATGAAATGACGCTACCATTTTCGGTCTTCAGTTTTGTCATTTGGTGTTGCCCAATAGACGAATCCTTTGCGAACACTTTAGAGCCTTGGTTCCGCTCAATTGCGGCCTCAATACGTGAAGTACTAAGAGCACGCAAGTCGTGTCGCAAGGAACTCCAGATTCGTCTATTGAGTTCACCGTAGGCTGACATATCAACTGAAGACTGCAGCTTCATTTCGCTCCGGTCGGCCATTAGCTCAAGAGTTTTTTCTGAGAGCTTTTGAGTCTTCTTTCGGCGTTGGGTCTTAAAGAATTTCGATCCAACAGCTTGGACAGTTTCCACCAACCCGTCGTTTAGCTCGTCCACTGTGTTACAGTCGGCTAGGCACTGGAAGCGATTTTGGAGTTCCAGCTGAAAGCCTTCGGGGTTTTGGATTTGGACAGGATTTGGACGGAGCGTAGACTTCACCAGACGTGACCTTTCGAGCTTAACATTGATATTCAATGTGCCTCTAACAATACGGTGATCGCTACCGGTTTTCACCTTGCTGATCACAGAGACATCATCGAATATGTGCTTCTTGGTCGTCATGATGAAGTCTATCTCATTTTTAGTGGAACCGTCGGGACTTATCCACGTCCACTTCCTGGATGGCCGCTTCTCGTAGAAGGAGTTCATCATAAAGAGTCCCTCCTTCTCCATGAAGTCAGCCAGCCTCTGTCCTCGAGGGTTCCGCTGCCCGTATCCAAATGGCCCCACTCTCAGCTCATCGCTATTCCTTGTGCCCAACTTCGCATTGAAGTCTCCCATCACAACGGTGAAGTATGTTTCGGAAGTATGCATGGCTTCGGATATGTCCTCATACATAGCTTCTACTTCATCGTCTGAGTGTGCCGATGTCGGCGCGTATACCTGTATAACCTTCAACGAATACCGTTTGGTTATTCGGAGTACCAGGTACGCTACCCTGGCCGACACACTGTCGACTTTGACCACGTTGTTGACGAGAGACTTGCGGACGAGAAACCCGACACCCCCTTGGGAGAGTTGGTCTCCCTCCCGGTAGAAGAATAAGTTACCGGAATTTAGGATTATCGTGTCCTGTCCCTGTCTTCGGACTTCTGACAATCCCATTACATCCCAGCGTAACTTACCCATCTCCGCCTCTAGCTCGACCATCCTTTCGTCAGCCTTCAGTGTGCGCACGTTATGTGTTGCCAGGGCCAGGGGTCGTCGTTGGGGTTGGTAGCCGGGCGTCTGCCGGGGATTCTTCGCACCCCTTGCCCTGCCGTTACCGTGGCCGCTACCGTAGCCACGGGATAGCAGAGCTGCCGGGGACTGGGGGCCGTTTTTATTTGTGCTTGTCATTAGGGGGGGGGGGGGTTTGCCATAATCACCACGCTTGGCAGGCGGCTTGGTGATCGCAGTAGGTGAAGATTGATTGCCACCAAGACCGAGGGGAACGCTGCGACCCATTCCCTGGATATTCCCTTAGCCGCCTTCTACGGCACCCACGGGAAGAGATGGGGTGGTCCTATTCGTAACCGGGACCACACGGGATAGGTAGTGGTTAGTGGTGGTTAAAAAAGCACAAAGCATCCAAAGCGGGTCCGCTTTTGGCCCACAACGTACAACGCCCGCTTTCGTGGCTCTCACTTGGCGCTTTTTATATCGCGCAGCGCCTAGACTTAGAGCGTTGTGCATCGCACGCGCTGCGTACGGAACTACGCGGCGCGAGCGCAATGAGCGAGTAGTAGGTAAAAGCGCCGCGTTTACTAAAGCGGAGCTGCTTGTGCTTACCGAGATATCGCGGCAGCGGTCGAGCAGCCAGTCATCGCTTGCTTTTGGACGCGGCACGCTTTCTACGACTCTCGCGCGAAAGCGTGAACTCAGGCCGGCTCACGTAATATACACCTACGCTTACTTTGATACGCTTTATGTTTTTTGTTGTGCTTTTGATTACAATCTGTGATAGGACACGCAATAATATTTATTTTGAGTGTTTAATGTTTATTAATTTATATGTATTATGGACCCAATATGTCTGAAATAAATGAATATTTCATTTAATTTTTAATACAATAATTATGTGGTTGTGTGATTTGTGAATAAGTGGACCTACCTTAGTTTAAGGGTGAATAAAGTGAACATTTAATGAAAAAAAAAAACATATTTTTTAGTGGAGATTTTCCAATATGGAACTATTACCGATGACTTAAGTTCTCCTCGTTATAACTTAAGCACTTAAAAAAGCGTGCTTTTAAAAAAAAGCACAAAGTTTGTACCACGCTTTTGACATTAAGCATTTTTGAACACCACTAGTAGTGGTTATACTAAATTAAACACGAATCATTCTCGCGATGCCATGCCAATAAAAAACCGCGTTCAAGTCGCTGTCTGCGGGTAAGGTGCCCAAAAAGCTGGCGACATTACCTCGTTGAATGGCCATACTTAGTCTTTGGCCGAGGTAAGAGCCAGCTCTTTGGTCACCTGTAATTTCTATTAGGCGTCTGGACAGCTCTTCCATGAACCCGCGGGCGGATGGACCCCACGGTCCCATGGTTTCTACCCCAAACGGAAGAAATATGTATCCCTCACCGAGAGATTCATATTTCGTCCGCTTGAGGTTTTCCGCCACTTCTGCCGCTGCACCAGCGGCTCTCGAAGTGCCCTGGACGTGGGACATTGCCAGAGTATCGACGCATGTGGCATCCCAGACCAAAGGCCGTCCACGGCTCCAGGGAACTAACGTCAAGCCATCGGGCCTCTTGCCATCGTCACGTGATATACCGTTCGACTCTAAGCAAGCCGGCACGTTAACGGTGGCAAGAGTCCGACGTAAGACGTCGTTCAAGGAGGCATGACGTGAGAGACGACCAGCACTGCGGCGGCATGATAGGCCATGGTAGCCTAATCGGTCTACTTCGCCTCCGCAGCGACAAAGGTGAGGTTCGGCCCTTTAATTACCTAATTTGCGACAGGCGTAAATCTCGCGGTGATTGCTGTCATACATCATTAGTGGTGTCGAGCATGTATGCTACGCTACACCACTAATGATGTATGACAGCAATCACCGCGAGATTTACGCCTGTCGCAAATTAGGTAATTAGGGGGCCGCGGGGTAATTACGTAAAATTTGCAACCGCAATGCGACAGCAGTAGCAATGCGACAGAAGTAGCGAAGCATACATTCTCGACACCACTAATGACGTATGACAGCAATCACCGCGAGATTTTCGCCTGTCGCAAACCTGTTGCGAGTTAGGTAATTAGGGGGCCGATCTAGAGATGCCCAGACGTAGACCTATAGCAACAGAAAAACTGTAATTATATAGATATAATATATAGAATATTGTCAAATAAAATATCCTAAACGCATCCTTAGTGTACTAATGTATGATTCTTGGCGCCTAAACATTTGGGAATGTAGTACAGTCAAAGAAACAACAAAACTTTGCTGCAATAAGGTAAAATTTGTATATTGCGAAGATTGCGAGCGTTTTACAATAGTATCTGTGGCACTGGCAAAACAAAATGCCACAGACTACGCTAACGCGCAGTGTTACCAAATCAGCTCTTTTGGAGCTAAATTTAGCATTTTTTTTCACATCGGCAGCTCTAAAAAATTGTATTTAGCTCCTTAGCTCCTTTTTCTTGGGATATTTGGCTTCTTTCATTAGGTTCATAAATATATTTTTCTCGTGAATGTATGTTCTATTACCATATCTGAATTATTGTTTTTCGCTTTGTGTATGAATCTGTACTTGTCGGAAAATTAAGAATTTGTACAATTTCTAACTAGGAAAATAAAGAATGCAGAAAATTAAGAGTATGGACTAATAAGATTGTGTATTACTAAGAAATCGGAACATATACAGGATGTAATTGAATTCATTGGCATCCTTTGAAACTAGGTACCTACTCCTGATACCGGTCACTTGTGCACCTACATTTACGAAATCAAACGCATTGACTTTGGTATCAATAATAATACCAGGAAATAAGAAAACCCACTTAATTAAATGCTGCAGTACATAATTAAATTAAAATAATTAAGTACTATTTTTAATTCATACACACAAGTTAGCAAAAACTTCTAAAAGTATCAAAAGCAGTCGTGCCAACTACACAAAACAGATAGGTATGAACTACTAGACACCGGCAATATTCCAGAGTTCCAACAAGGCCTTTAAACTGCTTTTCTAATATGCCGCAAGCGCCTACTGTAACCATTCCACTACCTTATCGCATTGTAATAGGAATTAAAACCGCGTCTACGCCACCGCTTTGTCGCACGCCGCCTGAGCAATCTTTCGTCGCACTCCCGCGCCGCTGTTTCACTCACACTCAGCTCACAGCTGTTCGCAGCACCCCGCAGTTTACTAAGTTCCGCTATGCGAGACGGTCGCCGTTTTGCACTTCGTAAGGCAGAGGCGCGCGTGTAATGCTCGAATAAAAATTCTCCGAATAAGTGGACAGTACACCCCAAACAATTTAGTGTTAACACAAGAAATGTTTCACCATAGGTATCCGAATTTACCTACTCCATCGCGGGAGCATATTTTGCGGACTACACAAATTGGGTTTTGGTTCTTTTACTGTGCCAGGCTGTTACAAATTTCAACAAAAAGTTACAAGTTATCAGGTACCTACCTACTACCATAATTTTGACCGTCCTAAGCTGGTTAAAGTATGAAGGGAAAGTTGGTAAATTAAACAATGATTAGGAGGGTTTTATCCTATGAAGATTAAGTGGGTTTTACGTAGTAAAATAAGTACCTACTGAATAACATTCGATCCGGTGAAACACTGGTAGGTACCTACGTAGGTACAATATGCGATTTTGCCAGACGCGGAAGCACGGGAGGTCCTTGGCCGCGGCTGCCGATTCTATGCTTATCATAGTATTGCGCGCCGCACTGTTTTGATAGTAATAATATTTCCTTATTATTAATTACAATTTTTTTATATCATGCGTACTCTTTACTCTTTAAAACCCATCAAAAAACTGTGTACTACGACATACTCAATTTATGCTTATGAATTCAATTCCATCCTGTAGAATGTGAAAAATCCTGAATGTGGAATTTATCGCTGACACCGCCATAATCATCCACTACTCGGTGATGTTTTGGAATATAACTTCAACTTCTTCTTGTTATGGCTTCTGCGGGGTTGCCGCAATTTCGCCAATGTCGCGTGGATAGAGTAGAAAACATTTTGGAATATACAAACGAAAGTGTTGTGGCAAAAAAGTGTCACTGTCTTTGACATTGTCTTAATTTTGACATTGACAACTCATATTAAAAGAAATTTTTCCTAAAATTGTACATTTTTTGCCGAACTCCGATACTCCGACCTCTTTTGTTCGTTTGTTTAAAATTAAACTTGTATCAACTTCTGAATATTATTTGGGATGTGTTGTATATTAGTCAAAATACAGCGCTTTAGTAAAAAAATCCGCAATGAATGGCCTTCAGAAATGCCTTTGTAAGATTGGTTGAAAGTAGTAACTAATGAAAAGCTCATGGCACACCCTACTGTAGTTATTATCGCTGCGAGTTAAAGCCCAAGAGGGCTGATTTATTGAATCATTAAGTGCAAAAAGCATGTCAAAGCTGCAGAGCCGTTTTCATAGTGACAGAAATTAGTATTTTCTTGGTTTAGCTCCTTTTTTTTGATAATTTTAGCTCTTTTTTTGGGACACTTTAGCTCAATTTGACGAATCAGAGTTGGCAGCACTGCTAACGCTTAACCTGCGTTCGGATAGCCTACTGGTGGCAAAAATAACAGTTAAAAACGACAAAAATGGTCACATGCACCGTTCGTTTTGGGAATGTGTGAGCAAAAGTTGCATTTTTAACTGTTTTCGTTCACCGTTCGGATAGCTCAAAAACAGTTAAAAATGCCATCGTGAACTGCCAATTCTGACCCACCTGCGGAGGTGGGTTAAAAGCTCAGACCAAGGAAGTATATATAGCTCAATGGTTAAAAGTGATCGTTTTCTGACATTAGAGGTTGACGTATAATTTTTGGCGCGGTTATGTAAAAATTATTGATTTATATTGCGAAAATTGTAGTTAATGTATATAGCACGGAAAAGTGAGAAGGAAGACGAACGTTTACATGTGTAATGTAAAATTCCGCCAATTTAATTTTGACATTTGAGATAACAAACCGCATTTGGTTATTTTGCGTTCGCTTTGGGTAGTGAGTAAAAGTGGTAAAAGTGGCATTATTGGCGAAATTCTCAAACCGAACGGTTAACAACAACGCTAATTTTGCAAATGCCAAATACGATACTGTTCCCAATCCGAACGCCCCTTTAGTAGTTAGTAGACATCTGTGGCTCTTTGACTAGTATAGTCTGTGAGTATAGTAGATATCTGTGTCTGTGGCTCAAAATGCAGAACTTACAACCAGGACCCCTATTCTCACGAATCGAGATGCAATGTCATCTCATAATAAATCTCGAGACTCGAGTTGTCTCTACTCCCAAGCTTAAAATTCATGATATTCTCGATTGACTAGCGCACGAGATGGCTCGTAGGGAATCGAGACGCAATGTCATCTCACAATAAATCTCGAAATTCGAGACTCAAGCTTCAAATTTGTGATATTCTCGATTGCTAGCGCACGAGATGTCTCGTGTGGTCGGAGGCAGTCGAGACCACCATGAGACGCGCTTTTGCCTTTACTTTTAGGCTCATTTGTTGCCATTTTATTGACATTGAAGCTAATGGCATGGCAACTTTTCTTCTTCTTTTCGTTTATTTTTTCTTTTCTTTTTCTTCTTGTCTTTTCTTGTCTTCTTACTTTTTTCTTCTTTTCTTTACTTTTTTCTTCGTTGGTTAGTTTGTCTGGGCGACAGAAGTTATAGTTATACTTTTTGCCATGCCAAGCGTTATTAGGGATGTTCCGATACCACCAAAGTATCGATACCTACTCATATGAGTAGTACTCAAATCATGATTCGATAGGTACTACTCACATGAATACCCTAAAAGTATCGATACCCACTCATATCGATACATTTTTTTTAAATTTATCAATACGGAAAAAATAAACAAATTTTACTTTATTGCAGCAAAGTTTTGTTGTTTCTATGACTGATCTACATTTTCAAGTGTTTTGGCGCGAAGAATCGGACATTTGAACACTAAGGATATGTTATTTGACGATATTTGATAAAAGTACTCTTTCCGATACAAATTCTTTCTTTCCGATACCAAATAGGTATCGCGAGAATGGTTTGTTTTTATTTTATTTTATTATTTTAATTAAGTATAACAACTACCTTAACTGTACTATTTGTGTGTATTAACTGTATTCAACGCTTTGAATTGCAATTAAATTAAGTTAAATCCTACTCACATTCTACCTTTACATGTATTTTTACCTTTACACTAATTTTCTACTACATTGAATCCTACTTAAATTAAAAATAGGGTTGTTTTAACCTTAAGTATACATTAAAATATCACATTTTTATTCTACTTGACTTAAAGTTAGGCCATACTATGTTTCTTTAAGGAAAAAAATATTATAGCGAAATAAAGCTGCTTGGCATTGAATTTTTATCCTGTGGTTCAATCCTGTTTTGACTTAGCAGCATTGATTCGATTCGCTATTAGTACTTTCTTTCCGATACCAAGTAAGTATCGAAAGAAAGATTCGATGGTAAAAAGTACTTGGTATTGAAAGAAAAGTATCAAGTACAAACTCGTATTCACTAGTATCGGAACATCCCTAAGTGTTATATACTCTTTGCTCCGTGCCTATCAAATCAAACGAAGTTGCTCATTGTTTGCCAATAGTGTTTTCACAAATTAGAAAAAATAATATGGTGTTTTGCATTGTATAGTGCACCAACCATAGATTAGAGAAAAAAACAATCTGTGGCTAGCGGGAATTCTGTGTGTGGCACCAACTTATACTACTCTATGGTATGCACAGCTATAAAAATACTCTGTGGTGCACAGAACACTATTATATTATCCTGTGCTATTATCACAGACCAACATTATATATTATGACCCGACCCTGTCCAAAGGAAGAAAGAACTGGGAACTTCTCTCTTCGCTATAGCGTACAGGGTATATTCCCAGTTGCCCCCACATGCTTCGCCCCCGGGTGGCAACTGGGAACAAAATTCCCAGTTGCCACCCGGTGGAGACTGGGAAGCTATTGCTCCCATTTCATTCGCCGTACATTGCTGCGTAGATTGCCAACCCCTTAATTACTGTCCAAATGTAATCTATACATGGTTCTTGGGGGGAGGGGGGCAAGTAGGGGGGTGGACTAAGTGAGGGGGGAGGTGGTGTCAAGTGCAGGGGGTGGCGAGGAAAGTGAGGGGGAGGTGGGGCAAGTGTGGGGGAGGAGGGTAAGTACGGAGTAGGCGAGGAAAGTGCGGGGGGGGCGGACTAAGTGAGGGGGAGGGGGGGGGGGCAAGTGTGGGGGAGGGGAGATTGCAGATTCCTTTATTGTGCGTGCGGCTATGGAATGGAACTCACTCCCGGCGTCGGTATTTCCATTCACTTACAACTTAAGTGTCTTCAAATCAAAAGTAAATAGGTTTATTCTAGGTAGGCGTCCTCCACCTTCGACCTCATCATCACTTACCATCAGGTGAGATGTAGTCAAACGCTAACCTATCGAAAGTAAAAAAAAAATAAGCCATTCAATTTTGACTACTCTGTTATAAGCTCGCGTAGCTTTTTGGTCATACGAAAAGTCACACCAACAACAGATTTTTTTTTTGTCGGATTCGGGTAATTTTCTTCACATGGCAATCCTTTAATCAGTCACACATGTTTATGCGGCCGCCATTGCTGTACGTCAGTTCGATGTCAATCAAGATTCCATCCTGCTTTTTTTATAATTCTATGGTTGAGGTTATATTATTGTGATTTTCTTGTGTTCGTTATGGAAAAACGGTAAAACTGTGCAAAATGCTATAATGGTGCATCCGAAGATGTGAACGTGCGATTCCACAGGTTTTCTCTGCCTGGCAAACATGGATCTTTGAAGTAAGTAAGCCTAATAACCTACGCAAAATCCAAAAAGGTATAATGTACTACGTACATATGTACATAAAAGAGAATACTTTCTCAAAATCACGCTGCTTACACCCGTATCTCGCTCTATAGATTAAATGTTTATTATTTAATTTTTTCAGGGCGTGATTATGGGCTGAATAATGGTATCCAGCTGGGAGCTAGACTTCTGAGGAATCACTGAAACAACTACACCAACAGCGTATAGGTATGCTATATGCAGAAGGCACCTGATTTATGGAAACAAATTTTATAATCCCAACCCCGATTGGAGCAGTAGATGTATTGTTAAAGTGCCGCCAAGAAAAATGTGCAACTTGTAACTTCACCTATGAATGTGTCAGGCTCAAACCTTCAAGTAAATTAATTTCAATTACCTGAATAAAAGTTTTCCCAGGCCGTGAGGCTATGGACCGAAGTTGATGGAAGTATTATGTTAAATCAGATAGATCCTGTGACCATGATCCTCAGTAATGAGGAACCAACCAGAGAGAGAGAGAGAAATAAAAGTATGTAAAAATCCAGTTCATACCAATGATATTGACACAGTTGCCTGTTGGATTTATTTTATACCAAAGGATAGGGGAATATGAGGGTTTTTCCCGTTTCTTGAGTGGGAAGCGAACCAACAACCTACAGCACAGTTGATGGAGCTGGCCTTAAGGCTATCTAAATAATATTTTCTTTTTTGCTTCAGGTACTCAATGAAGGCTTCTAGGCTGGTGTTACTATTGCTACTGCAATAACTACATCTTACTTACTGTAAAGCTTCCGGAACAATTTTCTGAAAATGCTGTGAATGTGTGCTGTGATAATATAAAGTCACAGAAGAATCTTAAATCGCCACTGTATTAGACAGTGAGTGACTGTCTATATTACCATCTTCGTCATCATCATTTCCATATGTGCCACTGTAACTATTACACCAGTGGCCCTGAGGCTGATTTCGTTGGTTTAAAATTATTGATGTAAAAAGTAAAAATAAAGTTAAAATAGCCATCTTTGCTTTACGGCATTGTTTTACAACACTTAATGATGGCAGGATTGTATTTTGAGACTGCATGTTTCTTCATTTTATGTATTTGATAATAATAACTTTAGAACTAACCTAGGCCCAAAGTTGTTACCTACTCATATAAATATGTATAATATAATGCGATTATATATCAGTTATGTGGCTTTTATTTATTATGGTACCTTTATAAGGGTGGGTTTTTTACCCGTTGTTAAAGTAACCAATCAAAAATGCTAACAAATTCTAACTAATAGTCAAGATTTGTTAGAGGTTTTAACCATTGGTTACCTTGAAGTAGTGTTCTGTGGTTTATTCCATCTGTGATAAGGATAATCACAGATTAGAGAAAAAAACAAAAGGATAATATAATAGTGTTCTGTGCACCACAGAGTATTTTTATAGCTGTGCATACCATAGAGTAGTATAAGTTGGTGCCACACACAGAATTCCCACTAGCCACAAATTGTTTTTTTCTCTAATCTGTGGTTGGTGCACTATACAATGCAAAACACCATATTATTTTTTCTAATTTGTGAAAACACTATTGGCAAACAATGAGCAACTTCGTTTGATTTGATAGGCACGGAGCAAAGAGTATATAACACTTAGGGATGTTCCGATACTAGTGAATACGAGTATGTACTTGATACTTTTCTTTCAATACCAAGTACTTTTTACCATCGAATCATTCTTTCGATACTTACTTGGTATCGGAAAGAAAGTACTAATAGCGAATCGAATCAATGCTGCTAAGTCAAAACAGGATAGAACCACAGGATAAAAATTCAATGCCAAGCAGCTTTATTTCGCTATAATATTTTTTTCCTTAAAAAAACATAGTATGGCCTAACTTTAAGTCAAGTAGAATAAAAATGTGATATTTTAATGTATACTTAGGGTTAAAACAAGCCTATTTTTAATTTAAGTAGGATTCAATGTAGTAGAAAATTAGTGTAAAGGTAAAAATACATGTAAAGGTAGAATGTGAGTAGGATTTAACTTAACTTAATTGTAATTCAAAGCGTTGAATACAATTAATACACACAAATAGTACAGTTAAGGTAGTTGTTATACTTAATTAAAATAATAAAATAAAATAAAAACAAACCATTCTCGCGATACCTATTTGGTATCGGAAAGAAAGAATTTGTATCGGAAAGAGTACTTTTATCAAATATCGTCAAATAACATATCCTTAGTGTTCAAATGTCTGATTCTTCGCGCCAAAACACTTGAAAATGTAGATCAGTCATAGAAACAACAAAACTTTGCTGCAATAAGGTAAAATTTGTTTATTTTTTCCGTATTGATAAATTAAAAAAAAATGTATCGATATGAGTGGGTATCGATACTTTTAGGGTATTCATATGAGTAGTACCTATCGAATCATGATTTGAGTACTACTCATATGAGTAGGTATCGATACTTTGGTGGTATCGGAACATCCCTAATAACGCTTGGCATGGCAAAAAGTATAACTATAACTTCTGTCGCCCAGACAAACTAACCAACGAAGAAAAAAGTAAAGAAAAGAAGAAAAAAGTAAGAAGACAAGAAAAGACAAGAAGAAAAAGAAAAGAAAGAAAAAACGAAAAGAAGAAGAAAAGTTGCCATGCCATTAGCTTCAATGTCAATAAAATGGCAACAAATGAGACTAAAAGTAAAGGCAAAAGCGCGTCTCATGGTGGTCTCGACTGCCTCCGACCACACGAGACATCTCGTGCGCTAGCAATCGAGAATATCACAAATTTGAAGCTTGGGAGTAGAGACAACTCGAGTCTCGAGATTTATTATGAGATGACATTGCATCTCGATTCGTGAGAATAGGGGTCCTGGCCCGGGTCAGCTTTAGTACCGATGTCTCCACGAAACGCTCGTGTCACACGCATTCCGACATTTTCTTTGCATCAAGTGACTTCTATAATGTCAAAAGTCAATTGTGTTGTTGTCATGGAAATGATGTACATAACACAACCTAATTAATCGGTATAATTCGTAGTTTTTCTGGCTTTTTGTGTATAATTTCAAATTAATATATCATTATCATCATCTTCTTTGCCTTTTTCCCATTTCGCATTTGTTATTGGGGTCGGCTCCCAAGCTCCCAGTCTAATCTGTAGCGGCAAGCTACCAGAATTACACGAGCGACTACAGGATCGGACCGTGAGTTTGCCTAATTCTCAGCTGTTCTTGTTTTTCGTTAATCCTGATAGTTTCAGGTTTCGCACATTTATAAGTAAATCTAGATAAGACCCGTTAAATTTCAGTGGAGGCTGGGGGCCCTTTATCTCCACGGCGCGCTGGGCTGAAGCTCAAATTGCCCTTATACAAGATCTGGCCCTGAGCGACTGCCATCTGATCTCACAACCCATAAGGAACCAGTAACAAGGATGGTTAGACCTGGTATCAGATTCTATCAGGCGTCTGACTACCCGTAACGATTGCCATAGATGGTCTTATGACAACCGGGACCGACGGCTCTCGGAGGCACGGATGGCATCGAAAACTGCACATAACTTACTTGATAAATCATCGGTGCAAGGCCGAGGATCGAACCTGGTGCCGTAAGATTGCGAAGTGCACATGTTACTGCTCTGCTACCATCGCTCTAACTTCAAATTATATACCAATTATCTTAATCAGTTGAGCATGGGCAGTGACTATGGTTATTGATCAACACTATGGCGACGCGAAAATGTCATGTTGAAGCTTTCAACTAATAAAACTCATCGCCTGTTAAGTATCCCAAGGGACGATAAATTACAAGAATCATGGTTGTCTTTTCTGATTCCTACAAATACTGAGCCCAGTGGCCTGTCTTAGTGAACAAACGTGTTCGCCAAAATCACTTTGATATACCCCCAATTTGATGGGACGTGTAACCGTCTTCTGCATGGATATCCTTGTTCACTGCAAATGAAGTGTTGCACGGGATTCCCTTGAGCTTATCTGGTGAGTAAACTCAATTTGAATAGCAAAAATAAATAATTAAAATAAAAATGGTTTCAACCCAAAAAATGGCCTAAAAATGGCAGTAAAAATACAAAGCTTAGGCTAAGAAATAAAAATAAATAAAAGCTATTTCAGTCTCATTTGTTTCATTTAATCCTTATTAGCGGGTGCTTCATCTTCCTGTAGTATTAAAATGTAATAGGTTAAAATAATAATAATAACTTCCTATGTAACTTCCATGTCGATATTTTTTTGGCGTGGCGCGTCACTGTGGTATCGATATCGATATTTGAATATGGAGCTAGGTACATCACTATGGCGACACCAGCGTTTCGTGGAGACACGGGAACTAATTGTCGATCATATAGAGCTGTCCTATCTGTCTTTGACTAGTATAGTAGATATCTGTGCTTACAACTTACAAAAGGAACGGCACACAAAAAGTTTAATTATTTCTACAAAAACACATTCATAGATTGTAGAAATTGTATTATCGTCGATCCGGCATTATGAATGCAGTGTTACTAATACTTATACATTATATGTGCTAGGTTGCGTTTTCGCTATCAAACTAGAAAATTGTGAATTCTATGAAAAAATGGATGAAGAAGACTACGTTGAGTCTTCATGGAACTACATAGCACTGTGTGGTGAACCTACTCTATATGAAGGTCTTAAATTTGCGAAAGACTTGATAATTGCTAATATTTTGCTACGTGCTATCATACAACTTGTATCTCTGCCTCATAATGTTCGCCATAGTTTATGTTTAGTCATAGGTAGTTTTTTGTTGTACTACAACATTGGACCAGCCTTTTTGTGGACAGTTGGCCTCTGTGCTGGTTCATACATGTTAATAATTTTACTATCATTCCTTACGAAACAGTGGAGAGGATTGTTTGTGTCAGTTTCTGTGATTTCATTCCTACTAATAAGTGAAGCTTATGTATTGAATCCAAAAATGTGGCAGCAGATAAGGGGTATACAAATGGTAGCAGCTATGAAAATAATATCAGTTGCTATAGAATTAGATAGAGACTTGTTCAAGCAAATGTTAAATCCTGTTGAGTTTGGTGGCTATATACTGTGCCCTGCCAACTGTATTCTAGGTCCTTGGATATCTTTTCATACCTACAGTCATTATTTGGATTATAAATTTTTAAACAAGAGGTGGATAAAGATTATCATTGTCAATCTATTTATTTCTATGTTATTTTTAGTGCTGTCAAACTGTATTGTTCCCTGGTATATAGATGATGAAATGACCAAATGGTTGTTGGCTTATAGAGATGCTCAAGCATTCAGAATGTCACACTATTTTGTATCCAGTATGTCTATAGTATCAATGGCTTCTGCTGGTTTTGGGTTGACAAATGATTGTCACAGTGAGCTTCAAGTTACAAAGCCATCATTTATTGAATTGCCTAGATCCCTGGTTCAAGTAGTTATTTATTGGAATATACCAATGCATCAATGGCTAAAAAACTATGTATTCAAAGGTTGTCAACAATATGGACAATTCACTGCTATTTTTTTCACCTATTTAATTTCTTCACTATTACATGGTTTAAATTTTCAATTTTCTGCAGTGCTTCTTAGCATAGGGACATTTTCATATATTGAATACAATTTACGTCACAAAGTTGCATCAGCTTTAGAAGTGTGCTGCCTTGCTAACCCATGCACAAAACAATGTGACCATAAGTTTAAAAAGAATAGTTTTCTAGCTGTCTTTGTAAATACAATATTTTCTGTTATAACCATAGTGCATCTTGCTTACTTAGGAGTGATGTTTGAAGCATCTTTTGCCATTCAAGAGTCAGGATATTCTTACTTACACACAATGAAAAAATGGGAAAACCTTAACTTTTTTAGCCACGGGTTTTCAGTATTTATGTATGTGATATATTTAATGATGTGATAGAATTTATTTCGAATCTCAAAACTATTTTAGTATGATCTCCTTACATTTACATTTGATTAGTATTAAAAAGACTTTCATTTAGTAGGGGTGGTGTAAAGCTACCTATACTTTAGAAATAAGTTCATGAATCCTAGCAATAATAAATCATTTTTCAATTTAGAATTTTAATTTCACTAGGTAGGTAATACATAAAATGAAACTGTAATAGTCTGATTAAGTTAGTAAGACAAAGGTTCAATACAAATAAGTAACAATATTATAGGTAGCTATTTCTGTCACCAAATATTTTATACCTAGCCTCTTTTATGATAATAGATAATACTCCTCTGAATAAAAACTATTATTGTTAAACTAGGTGTTTCTTCTAAACCTACTAGTGTACTTACTAATGTTATTTATATAACTAGGTATTATCTTTTCTTAAATAATAATTATGTAGGTACTTATAAGCAAAACTTTTACTTCTAAGTAGTAATGTATTTAGGTACTCAGTACAAAAATTAAATCCAAATTAAGTGACCATCCAAAACCTTAAAAAATTTTGTTGTTTTCGTTTTTGATGTTTTTATATTAGCTTGATAATTCCCTGTGTCATTGTCTATTATCTGAATTTGGTAACTCAGTTCTGCAGGAATAGTTTCAACTTCTTTATTTGTACAAAAATATTGTGGTCTTGTATACATGCACATTGTTTTATATTCCTTAGTAACTTTTTGTATTATGTTTATTAAATTTTTTGTATACAAATCCATTTTTGTAATTTTAAAACCTTGCTCAGACCAATAGAATGCTGTTAGAGTATTAAAAATTATCAAAGCTATATTGGGATGCTCGAGTAAAGTGCTTTCCAAATTGTATATTGTAGCATAAAATTGTGTTGTGTCATAGATGTTTAAAATGTGCAAATTAGCTAAAGCTGCATTTAATTCTCTTTCAAACTCAAAATTATCTGGATTTTTGAATGTACAGATAGACATTTTTCTCTTCATTACATGAATCAGGTCATCAAAGTCCATATTTCCATCTGTATTAAATACAAGGACACCTGCAGCTACACCACTTGTACTATTAATTAGCGCATCAGCAATGACATCTACTAAAAGATGAGATGTGCATGCATCACCAAAAATTTCAACCACATCACCACTTGTAGGACCATTCTGGAATACAACTGGATAAATCTTCTCAATATTAGGCTTTTTCGTTAGGCGCGCCAGTAATTGGACACCCGATTCTATTTTAAATTTCGCAGACATTTCTAAATTGTATAGGTAGTATGTAGGTACCTACAATGTGATGCAATTTTGGTCTATGTACTACTTGATTCTCTTGATTCTACTTGTTGTCTTCGAGCATTTTTTCGGTTGTGGTAGGTATATAGTGTGTCCACCACACTCGACATACAAACAATGTTCTTTGGAATAATAATGAATAACACAACTCCAATATTTTTGGCAAGCGTTATTTTCACGCAGTATCCTGTCAAAATTTTACACAGACTGACTAGATTTGTTCATTCCCCAGAGTGCCAACCTAGGATGATACCATATTAATACGCGTAAAATTGGCCAAGAAACGTGAATAGGATGCTTTATAATCTTCTACAATGGTCTGTGGATCTTCAATTTGATTTACATACTCTTTGAATTTGATTGTGGTTTTTCAGCTAATCCGTTTCTTTTCTTTTCATTTGATCTTTTGTGGATCTTTTCCATTCCGAGAGTTACCGTTTATTCGGTCGGCGAAAGCTAATATAAATTGTTTGTTTCAGAACTAGCTTGTGTGCGTACGTCATGTCCAATCCCATATCTAACGTAGGACCCTAAGCATTCTACAATAGCTCAAAACTAGCGTTGTGTTATGTTGTAAGTACCTATTTACCTGAATGCACAATGTTCACTGTATATAAAACTATTTCTAGGCATGGCATCGATTGCGTGATGGTATAATCGCACAACGACCGTTACAATTAATACCTATACATGTAAAAAAAATGGTGACATGAAAGCAGGTGATACCCAAACCTGTATTCTTATACAGGTTTGGGTTTCACTTTCTCCCAAGGTAATCTAATCTCTCAAATAAACATAATCAGTCCAATACTTTGTTGATCTCGGGAAGATTTATAGTAAGTGTGCAAAACATCTAAATCTGTTTGCATTTTTGCATGAAAGCAAGAAACAATAATGTTTTACATCTACAATAATTATATATTATAGAAGGGAAGGGATGAATGTTTGTGTAACTCCGCCTCATATGTTGAATACAATTATTATGATGCCAGTCCTCAGCCCGGGTAAAGGAGGAAGGCACAAACATTACTACCTTCTATATACCTAGCTATTTTTATACCCACAACTTTGGAATAAAGTTGTCATGATACCTTGAAAACTGTGTTAAATTGGCATTGCGGCTCATGTTAATGTTTCATATAAAAAGTGGTACCTATAAGCTTCTTTTATTCACCACACATAAATTGCTTTAATTGTGTGAAGGTATAGGTGGGTCCTTACATAGTTTTAATACAAAGTATAATAATACATTCAAAAGCATTGCACTAATTAACCTAGGGGTGCCACAGGTCCGAATCCAAGTTCCCATGGCATCCCCAGGGAAGTCACGGGCCCGGCATGGCTTCCTCCTACATCTCAATAAGTTTAAATGTTCCAATTGATACTGTGATTTGAAAACATTGTATATGTAACAGTATTATTTATCACCGGGTAAGCAACACATTAATGGCATGTTATTATTGATAAAAGTATTATGATAAATGAATACTATCAGCTATGGTACAAGTAAAATAGGTAGTATGATAAATATTATCCATGGCTATGGTGACCTTTTACCATCAGGAGAACCCTAGTATGCTTTTTTACTCCTGTAGCATTATAAAGTACCTATTATTATGGTGGTAAGGATAAGGATTTAGCGGGGCATTTGGTGGAATCAGCATGTGACCAGAATGCGGGCATCTACTTTGGTCAAAGGATCAGCCTCGCTATACAGAGGGGCAACGCTGCCAGCATTATGGGCATGTAGGCAGATTCTACGGATTGCTTGATTTGATTGAACTATCTAGACCTTTTCCAATCTATACCTAGTTCAAGATTTAATTTTCTTTGGGTTGTTCTTTTTGGTATATTCCCAGTTGCCCCAACATGGTTCGCCCCCGGGTTGCAACTGGGAATAAAAATTCGAAGCTATTGCCCCCACTTCATTCGCCGTACATTACTGCGTAGATCGCCAACCACTTCAAATGTAATCTATACATTGTTCTTGGGGGAAGGGAGGCAAGTGCGTGGGGAGGCAGTGCAAGTAGAGGGGGCGAACTAAGTGAGGGGGGAGGTGGCCGCAAGTGCAGAGGGAGGTGGAGCAAGTGCGCGGGGGGTGGACTAAGTGAGGGGGGAGGTAGAGGCAAGTGTGGGGGAGGTGGGGAGTGGCGGGCTAAGTGAGGTGGGGGCAAGTGTGGGAGAAGGGGTTAAGTGAGGGGGAGGTGGGGCAAGTGTGGGGAGGCGGGGCAAGTGTGGGGAGGCGAGGCAAGTGCAGGGGGTGGACTAAGTGAAGGGGGGAGGTGGGGGGAGGGCAAATGCGGGGGTCCCCCCCGCACTTGCTCCCTCACTTAGTCCGCCCCCCCACACTTGCCCCCACTTCGCCCCTCACTTAGTCTGTCCCCCGCGCACTTGCTCCGCCTCCCTCTGCACTTGCCGCCACCTGCCCCCTCTACTTGCACTGCCTCCCCCTGCACTTACCCCCTTTTCCCCAAGAACAATGTACAGATTACATTTGGACGGTAATGAAAGGGGTTGGCGATCTACGCAGCAATGTACGGCGAATGATGTGGGGGCAATAGCTTCCCAGTCTTCACCGGGTGGCAACTGGGAATTTTTATTCCCAGTAGCCACCCGGGGGCAACTGGGAATATACCTTATTTATATTTATAAGTACCTAGGTATGTTATTTATTTACCTAGTTCAGATTATCATTTAAGATAATAATAAACTTAACTAAGTAGTAATATTTTAATTTTACTAAATCAATACTGTAGGTAAGTATAATAATTAGTGACGTACCGAATATTCGGTAATTTGAGGGAGGCCTATGTTCAGCAGTGGACGTCAGGCTGATGATTAGGGATGTTCCGATACGAGTAAGTACTCGATACTTTTCTTTTGATACCAAGTACTTTTTAGCATCGAATCATTCTTTCGATACTTACTTGGTATCGGAATGAAAGCACTAGTATCAAATCGAATCAATGCTGCTAAGTCAAAACAGGATAGAATTACCAAAAATTTAATGCCAAGCTGCTTTATTTCACCATTATATATTTTGTCTTTAAAGAAGCATAGTATGGCCATATGTGTAATAAATACTAATAGTGAGTCAACTCGGCGGCTAGACGGAGCAACGATGGGGTGCGGTTTGAAGGAGAGCGGAGGTCCCCCCCTGCCCGCGACGTCTGCGGTAGTACCGACCGGCTTCGCTTGCGTGTCGGTACGCCTGTTCAGACATGTCGCTTACACAGAAAAAGTTGCATGGATTGTGTTCAAGCTACTCTTGCGATCCGTTAGTATAGAATATACTATGGAACTACATTGTTTGCCTAAAATTCGATAAAATTGAATGCTTACTAAGAAGTACCTACCTAGATCCTACTTCAAGAAAATGTGTATGTACTTATGTATCATTTTTAGCCGCATAAAAATTCTTTGTTAGTATAATACTGAATCAGTGAATTAAGAATTCTTCTATTATACGTATATTGAACGTACTACGTGAATAGAAGACGAATACTTCGACCTTTCTTTTCGTCCAAAATACGAATAACTATATAACGAAGGTTTTCAATCAGTGTGTGTTGCCAGTGATGACTTATGGAACTGAGACATGGTCTCTTACTATTGGTCTCATTAATACCTAAGGTCAAAGATGCGCAGCGAGCATATATGCTCGGTGTTTCCCTGTGAGATGAGATCGTGACTTAAGGAGGAGATATAAAGGAGAACTAAAGTAACCGCTATATCTCTTAAAATTAGCAAGTTGAAATGGAAATGGCAACCCACATCGCTCGTAGAATCTGGTGAAAACTGCGGGGAGCCGATAGATACAGGCGAATAGCCGCTCAAAGTGGCGCTCTGTGGGGGAGTCCTATGTTCAGCAGTGGGCGTCTTCAGGCCGATCATGATAATACTACGTAGTCTACGTATAACTTGAGGTAAAACTACTACTGAGTACTTAACTGAATCGAGATACCATCATAAAACAGTAGTGCGGTAATGTAAAGTAAAAAGCACGCGTCCGTAATATCTTGGATTATGAACCTAAAAGCGGTGTGATAAGAGCCACTGTACGAACAACTGTGACAAAAATAAATTATTACAAAACACAAAATTATTATCTAAGAAAATGTTTTTCTGACAACCCTTGCTTATTTTTAGGGACTAGACGTCGAGACGGTCTTGTAGGTATTTTGCGGTATAACAAAGGAGTTAACCCACTATTAGTACTTATTACACATATGGTATGGCCTAACATTGTCAAGTAGCCTAAAAATGTGTTTTTTTTTTAAATTTATAGTTGGGACTAAAACCACCCAATTTTTAAATTAAGCAGGATTAAATCGAATGTAAATTTTATTCAAAGCGTTAAATACACTTAATACACACCTCTACACATATAGTACAGTTAAGGTAGTTGTTATACTTATTTTTGTTATATTAAAATAAAACTAATTATTCTCCAGATACCTACTCGGTATCAGAAAGAAAGTACTTGTATCGAATATTATCAAATAAAATATCCTAAACGCATCCTTAGTGTTCCGATGTCTGATTCTTCGCGCCAAAACACTTATGAATGTAGTTCAGTCAAAGAAACAACAAAACTTTGCTGCAATAAAGTGAAATTTATCTATTTATTTCGGTTTTGATAAATAATAAAAGATGTATCGATATGAGTACGTAATAGGTATCGATACTTTTAGGGTATTCATATGAGTAGTATCGAATCATGATTAGAGTACTACTCATATGAGTGGGTATCGATGCTTTGGTAGTATCGGAACATTCCTACTGATGATGATTCGTAACGTAAAGCATGTTTGTTAACAACTTCTGTGGTTTGTTGGTTGAACAGGTCAGCTCATAACTCGGAGGCAGCGGGTTCGATTCCTGCTACGGTACAAGTATTTGTGTACATGAAAAAAACGCGCAAATACCTACATGTTCTGTGCCTGGGAGTTGTGGGACTATGTTCCTCGTAGTTCCTGGCTCCCTAGATACAGGAAATCCTAGTTAAGGTCCAGGATCTATGTGTGTGTAATCGTTGGGCATTATTATTTTTCATGTTCGATTTTCAGCCAAATATTCGGTAAAATTGCCGAATAATTACCGAATATACTTTTAAATAATTTCCGTTAAATATTTGATCGTGGGTAAGCACTAATTCTAAGATGATCAGAACTCTCGCAAGATTTTAATATTTTTTGTAAATGACCAGGACACTAATAAATAATGGTAATTTTTGTTACCGAACTATAGAGCGTCATGTCATAGGGTGCGATTTTGTTCAATATCTAAATTATTTATTTAGGTAATTGCATTCACAGTACAAAAATACGCAAAATGCAAAGTTTCACACTTGTTTCCAAGAAATCTGTTATTCTAATTTTGTTTGAAATCAATTCACTAATGAAATTTAAAATTTTAAAGGAAATGTTCATATTATTGATAGTGGACTAAAATAAAAAATAGATCCCTTGCAGTGGAGCTTTTATTGAAGTTTTATGGCTTTTAATGTACGCCAAAGATAAGTGTATAGTTCGGCCGAATATTCGGTTCGGTAAGCGCTGAGCCGATTAGTGTGTTATTCGGTTTGATTCAAAAACCCATGTCCGGCGCATCCCTAATAATATTGATATATTTTATGATATTACAAAAACAGTTTATTTTTACTACTTATATGACACTTATGACTGGTTTTACTTTAATAAAATTGTATAATAAAAACTTACTTTATTTTATTTATATACCCTTTCATCACATGACCAGCCTATAGTAGTCCACTGCTGGATATAAGCCTCTCCACAGCACGTCACTGAGCGTGGTCTTCGGCTCTATCAAGGCCCCTATATTCGTGCGCAGTAGGTATTTAGTGCTACCTCCGGCGAATTGCGTGAACGCGCATTTCAAATGAACTTCGCAGTGCAGATTTTACGTCACAGTATAAACTTGTAGCAGTAGCACAAGAATAGCCTGGTTTGTTTCATACGATATTTTATCATGTTCTTAAGTTCATGTACCTACTCATACGTGTATGAGATTTTTGTTATTGTACAATTATTATAGTGTCAATAAATAAAGGTAAATAAATTTTAATTTTAAGGTACGTTTATGTAAAACAATAATAATAAATAAATAATAATAATAAATATGTGTGGACATTTCACACAGCGCCATCTAGCCCCAAACTAAGCATAGCTTGTACTATGGAAACCAGATAACTGATACAATACTTAGATACTTTTTGTTTGTAAATACATACATAGAATACAATATAACACCCAGACACAGAACAAACATTAATGTTCATCACACAAATGTTTGTCCCAGGTGGGAATCGAACCCACAACCTATAGTTCAGAAGGCAGAGCTACTACCAACTGAGCTATCAGGCCAGTCAACGCAAAACGTATAAGATAAGAGGATAATAGCGTATACTTATAGGAGGGACAAACATAAGAACTTACTTTGGCTTTGGTACCTAATAGTAGGAATAAATTACAAAAAATATTTTATTCCCTGTTAGGTAGGTATTTCAATACCCAATTCGAGAAAGAAATGGTTTTAATGAATTAATACATGTAATACGGTACCTAAAGCTCGCGTTTAATGAAACGAATAATTTAGCCGAATATTCGTTTCGGTGGGCGCTGAACCGATAATGTTCGTTTCAGTTCGGTTAAAAAACCCATATTCGGCGCATCCCTAGTAGTTACGTACCTAGGTAGGTACTCTACATATGATTTTCTTGACACTAATTCCAGTGTCCACAAAAAGTGTCCCTCCTCATGCCATGCATTACGTAGCCTGTTGCCCTGTTGGTAGACCTAAGTAAAATCTATTTATCTTTTAAACTTTAATATAATTAGGTGTATTTCAAACAAAATCTGATTATAATTAGAGATAGGTACCTAAGTGGAAAAAAACTGAAAACTATTACCTAAACGGTTATACGCGTCTCCTAGTAGGTAGGCAGGTAGGTACCTACTTGAATAGTTATTGACCTTTTCTTCCGTAAACATGTATTTTTTCTTATATGATTAGGTACCAAGTAGGTATAGTAGTAATCATAGCTTTTGTTCAAAGTCAACAATAAGCATTTTCAAGATTTTCAAATGATAATAACTAATAGGGCTGACTATTTTTGTTTATAATAATAAAGCGTAGACATGCTCTTGGCAAGTTATTTTAATACAAAATGTTAACTCGACATTAGATAAATATATACAATAATTGCGTAAATAAAGGCAATGATGAATGAACAATTGATCAGCTGATTACGCTACGCGACCGTGTGTACAACACAAGAGCCTTGTACGTATAGCACACTTACTAATGACCAGTAGCCTAGACCCCTACTGTAAAGAGAAAGCAATCGTAGCAGAGCTCATTTTATGCTGGTACTGCGTGAAAATAAGATAAACATTGGACACGCAGTGGCACACATAGACAAAATCGTGAAATTTATCAATGAACTATACTCACATTTCTATAGATTTTTAAATAGTGTGTGTGGGTGTGCGGCCAGTAGATGAGCTAATAATTTAACCGTTCTTAGCACATTTGCGGACCTTTTTAGCATATTAGATCCATACAGAAAACAGAAGGTAGAATAAGCAAATCAAAATGAACTAAAAGCTTAAAAATTATATGAATGTTTAAAATTTACGATTGCAATTTTTTTCTGAGGTTTTAAGTGATTTACGTTGGCGGAAAATGAAATTGATGACCATGAAAAGCATCCTATTCACGCCCTCATTTAGAGTTGAATATATATGTTATCTATACAAGTTTCCACAGGTAATAAATTCAAAGTATTCATAGATTATATACGGCTTTGACATTGACATATTACTGCGTGCAAATAGTGGCAGCGAATATTTTTGTAATGTTTACTTTTTTTGTGGTCATAGAGAAAAAAAATATTCGGTGGTAAAATAACTTTTTTTTCTTATATTTTGGCTCCACACAGTGTATTTAGCCAGTGTCAAGTATTGTAATTTTTCATCGTGTTATAAAATTATTTCACGTAATAGTGGCAAAATTGTGCCGCATTTGGCGGAAACAATAGCCAATATAAAAAAAAAGTGAAGTCTTAGTCACGGTCTGGGTCACGTCTGGGTAGTCTAAGTCATGCCCTAGTAAAGTGGTGGCAACTTTACTAGAAGCTTCTATGGAGTTTTGGAAGCAACACAAAAAACCACGTTTCACCCAAAGACTTCTACGTAGTACATATACCCCTGCCCACACTCATGCTCGTAATATGGGATTTTCTGACAGCTAGACGGCACGTAGTTCTACATCCAAAGGTAGATGGCGCTGACGAGACATGGCTTGTTTTTGTGAGGTGGCCTATCGCAGTTACTTTCACTTCACTCACCAGTGTGACCATTTGTGACAGATTAGCCCTTCACAAGGCAATGACTATTTAAAAATTTTGACAGATTTAGAAGTTTTTATTATTTTTAAGTAAAATTCAGAAATAGCTACGAAATCTCAATTCATTGATTTCGATATTAGGTGGGAATCGTTGTTACCACACAGATCCGCAGGAGAACTAAAGTGACCAATATAGCTCTTAGAATTAGCAATGGGCAGGCCACATCGCTCATAGAACTCGCAACCGATGGGGTAGAAAGGTTCTCGAGTGGCGATCACGAACCGGAAGACGCAGGGAAGGCTGGCCTCTGGTAGGTAGGTACCTACTTACCTTAATCCTTATTCTGGGATTCGTTGAACTCTATGATTTAAGGGTTTATTTAATTTACTAGCAAATTACAAGCTGGTTGCACCCTCACGCCAAGTAAAGACATGATTATAAAAAATTTGAATGTAAAATCCCTGTACGATGAAAAAAAGAGGAATATACATAACGTTGATTAGGTAATTAATGATAATTCGCCTCCATTTTTTCATCATTTCTACATGAATTTTGTGTTCCTATTTAATAATTCCTTGATATTTTAAAATAAATATAAGTAAATAATGACGAAAAATATTTCTATTATTTCCCTTGTATTATTACTATTACAAGACAAGGCATATATGTGGGAGAATTCAAAGTGTGGGCAGATTTTTAGCCTATTTAGGGCAGACTCTGCAATATACAGATGGTCACACTGTCACAGCCTTCCCTGCTTTTGCTTTACAGCGTGGACATAGATGCAGAAAGTAGCAGTTTATGGTATATGCATAAATCACAGTATTGTTTTTTTTCTCTAATCTGTGGCATAAATCTTCAGAACCACAGACATGGTAGGGATAATTATTCACGCCACGAAAAAAGTCTAGGTCTGTGATTCACGACCATGTCTCCTCAACGCCATCTTACGGATTTTAAAGAACTATTTTTATAATATGGTCTATGCATAAATCACAGTATTGTTTGCTAAACCTAGGATATTTTGGTGATATTTTTAATCGTAATTTGTTAACACATTCTATTTATTTATGTTAAATCAGTTTTTATGTAATCACGTTTAGTAGTTAAGCTATGATTGGCAAAAAACGCAAAAAAATTTGGATTTCCCGCGCTGAGTAAAACGTTCCACCTTAATGCACAGTCTACCATATGACTTGAAGTTGAACAAAATCGTGAGTAAATAAAATAACACCTGATTTTATTGATGACAATAAAAAAAGAAAAAAATGCTTCTTTTCTTGTTTAGTAACTCAGAATGGTTGTAATATTATTATTAAATCCAGTTTAATTGTGGATTTTATGCTAATTTTAAGGTTCCATGCATGGACCTAATAAAAAAAGAAGGACGGAGTCCCAATGGATCCCGAACCGAGGTACCCTTAGGAAGTCGGAACGCTAATAAGTACAAGCGCACACACTCACATCATAGGAAGTCTATCGCCTGCCATTACTGCTCCTGAACTCGCCCCAGACGCTTTGAAAAAAAAATTATAAAATGCTGTCTTGCGTTGTGAAAAGTTGTCGGAATCATAGTAGTTTGATAAAAAAAACTCAGGGGATCACTTTTCACAAGTAAGCTTGTTATTATTCCACAAATTTTTTGGTAAAAAACGAAAATTTTATTGAGATGCAATCAATACACTAAACCAGCTAGTTTTGCCAACAATCAAACTTGCAAATTACCCGGAAGTGTGGGAGAATGACGAAATTGTGTTCAAATACAAGTTATTCACCTATATTGATCATAATTAGAGAACTGACTATATGCAAATGCATATTTACATTATGCATATTATGCATGTGTTGGCCATTTTCAGGTTAATAAATATTTTACCTGTAATGGACCTACTAATCGTGCATATTTGGGCAGGTTTTCTATAACGTAGAAAAAGTAAAGTGTCGTGAAATGTATTAATAAATACTTACATTTAAAAATTAAGACGTGTTTTGGCTAACTGTCAGAAGGGCCATGATTGGTTGATACTTGATAGGTTGGTAGTGTTGGTACCATCAGCCAATCATGGATGGTTCCGCTCGAAGAAAATTGAGTTTGCTGGGGAGACCAGCCATTACGAAAATGTCGAAAAAGTAGTTAATTCCCGTTCAGCAGCAGTAGCGTCATCAAGACATAATGACACTTACTAGTATTGGAAGTTTGTATAAGAAACAACATACCTATATACATAATGGAAGATGCAAGAAATTTCATTTCAAAAGTATTAAAGTAGAAAAATACGAATGATGTGTTCATAAAACATTTTCAGCAACAGCCTGGCTATAATTCTTTGTGCGAAATAAACAGTTTTATTGACTGACTAGCAGACCCGACCCGGTTAGTTAGTTTTACGCCCTAGCCCTGTCCAAAGGAAGAAAGAAATGGGAGGGGAAAAGCCTGAATGGAGGCAGGTGCGCCTCTGTTTACCGTCATACATTCATCTTTTTCCCTTATCTTTTTCGCTCTCCCTTCCTCTCCCCTATAGCATAAAGGATAATATGGAGTGGCGTCAACTTCGTTGCTGACGATGTTTTATCGTAGTGTATGGATTACATCACGCAGGTATAACTATAACTACAAGGGCTGCACTGCCGAAACTCGCCGTACTATCGTACACCATGAAATTATCGCTAGGATTAAAAATTTAGTAATCTCTTGGCAACATCTGACTCTAAGCCTATACGATAAATAATGCACACCAGCTCTAGGTCATCGTAAAGTAGATAGGTACCCTATAAGTTGCATCTAATATGGACAGACAGATACACAACAAAATAATCCTATATGGGTTCCGTTTTCATACAGAAACGGAGCAAATATAGCATTAATAATAAATAAATAAATAAATAATAATTAATAGCGTGTAAAAGGATATATATATTTATGTTGTAATAGTTTTTTACAAATTCAAATAGGACTAACCCTGAGGGATGAAAAGTAAAATGACATAAGCCATTAAATTTTGACTACCCTGTTACATGATCGCGTAGCTTTTTGGTCATACAAAAAGTCACACCAACGGCAGATCTTTTTTTGTCGGTGTCGGGTAATTTTCTTCACATGGCAATTCTTTAATCCGTCACACATGTTTAGGTGTCCGTCATTGCTGTACGTCAGTTCGATGTCAATCAAAACTCGCTCCTGTTTTTTTTAGTTCTATGGTTCCATGTTTGAACTTTAACTGGAATTACCTACATGTATTACCGGGGTCATCGGGGTATTTATTATCTTACTTAAAGATATAGGTGCAATAACGGAGAAAAAACCAGTAGGTACTTCAATAAAGTTATTCACGATTAGGTTGGTTCTGTTTGATTTTCACGAGGTTTGGTTGTATTACAACAAATATGCTAGCAACTGTGTGAAAGGGACAGAGGCCCTTATAAGTAAGTTTCTCTCTAAAACATGTTCACTTAAAACTAACATAAAATTATAAAAGAACGTTATACAGTTAGGTGATAAGGTTCAAAATCTTTTTTTCATCACAGTTGCTCGTAATGTGGCTCTTATTCTACCGCTTTTAGGATCATAATCCAAGAAACTTCCAACGCGTTCTTGTTACTTTACATTACCGCACGATTATCTCACTGCAAGTTATACGTACATTTTCGTCGTTTAGCTTCGTTTCTTTCTAGTTCCAGTTCCAGTTTCAATTTCAGTTCACGTTCACGTTCCAGATCCCGTTCTAGTTCTAGTTACAGTTCCAGTTCCCGTTCTAGTTCCAGTTCCAGTTCCCGTTCTAGTTCCAGGTTCAGTTCCAGTTTTCGTTTCGTTTCGTTTTAGTCGATATCGATTTTGTTCGCGCCATCAACACGGTTTTACTCTGAGACGGCGCGCGCGTGAAAATAAGAAGCCTGCACGACATTTTCACACAATATTTTTGCTCGCAACTGTGATGAAAAACGTCGTATGACATGCGTGTGCATTGATCATTACACTTATATCATAATGTACTAAATATTACATCAGTGTCGAGCAAACTTTCCGGACAGAGTATATAAAATCCTTGGTTTTAAGTTTAACTCTGTGGTTTAACTGCATTGTGTCTTATCTGTAATTTGCATTGATTTTTTACTCATTCATTCAATATCATTCGATTTGTAGTTATGGCTTCGATGGCTTCCTCTTACTCATATCCTGAATTATTTTTGGCGGGTTTTATATTTACTTTGCCCTTTTTATACGAAAAAAGTAATGTTTTTCGATATTACCTGAAGTTCTTTTTGTATTACGTGTATGTTTTAGTAACATGTACTGTATTATTACCCGTTGTGTTAATATATCCTCGAGATGTTACAAATCTAATGTAAGATATTGATTAATTTTCTTTTCTTTTAAAATTCCGATCTATTTTTAGATTCTATTACGTGCACTAAGTTTGTGATATATTTTTTTGCAGAGTTGCTTCCAGATTTTGTAGATATGCTTCATATATAGTGGGTATAGAATGGGAATTGCGGGGGCTGGAACACTGGGATAACGAGCAATGCTACATTGTCATATCAAATCATCAAAGCTCTTTAGATATATTAGGTAAGTTAGAAATACCGCTTCACAGGATCATACCTGATGACCATATGGTCCGATTGCCGTTATTAGAATAACCAATGACACTAACGCTGGCCGTAATTAAATTATTAAATAAAAACATTTAGTTAAAGCGGACAATAGTTATAGTTAGGTACCTACTCTAAATGGTACATAGACTGAATTATAAGAAACGATAATTATAAATAAAAACTCAAGTAACAAAAAAATGTAGCCCAAATGTTTTAATGATTAATTTTCATTACATTTTTAGGCATGTTCGAGATGTGGCCTCGCATGAAGCGATGCACGGTTGTTGCTAAAAGGCCTTTGATGTTCACGGGAGCGTTTGGCTTCGGAGCATGGCTTTCCGGGCTTGTATTTATTGACCGGTTAAAAACTGAGAAAGCCCGACTACTACTGAGAGAGGCTACGAAACGTGTAATACATGACAAGGTACTTATAGGCTATTGATTTTGCCAAAAGTAATCTAGTAAAATTAATGGATTGGATTGGAATGGAATTAATTTACTTACATTCAGACACTTGATTGTAGAGGACAAACATAAAATAAAGACCACTATTTTAGGGCTACATACATCTTTAATCGATTTCTTTGGAATAATAAATTACAATCTAATTCAGTAAGTCGATATTACGCCTAACAGTAATCTACGAGCAATAAAAGATTCCGTAGCCGTACCTATACAACCTCCAGCTCCATACTTTGTAGGTTAGGTTGAAGATTTATCCTCCCGGCTGCGATTACGGTCTCGACTTCCCTAGGGTCCACTTTTCCAGTGGACGAGATTTCCCGGTTTTAGAGTCCCGGCAACGGCCCAAGCCCAAGAGGCTCGCACCGGTGGTATCGGGTATGGTGGCCTATAAATCTATTCTCTGAGTGCAGCAAGCTAATTATTTATAGCTTATCTAGATACTTATAAGTTGTGTCGTCATGCAAATATTTTGTGAAGTGCCGACGGCCATTTATTTTGGTTTACAGACGAAGTTGTGGGTATTTCCCGAAGGTGCGAGGTTCAACAACGGCAGCATACAGCCCTTCAAGAAAGGCGCGTTTTATTTGGCAATCGATGCGCAGATACCGATAATGCCCGTCGTATTTAGTCAATACTATTTCCTTGACAGTGATTCGAAGACGTTTGAACCAGGTACGAAACGAATAGGTATATTGAAAACGAGCTATTATTATTTATTTATTAATTTAATGTTAATGGAGTATATAAATATATATATAAAAAATGTTCAAGTGCTCTAGCATTTTGCTGCTCTGTCTGAATTGACCCTTATATTATATATAGATTTCCTTTCATCTCCTGCAATCTTCTGTTGAATATTTTTAGCCACTCCTTTGCTAAAGCAAGAAGCGGTGTCTAATCGATTTCCTTGGAACTATAAATTCTAAAGGAAGAGAGCAAGGAAACTAAAAGAAAACTTAAACGAAAAAAATTTGAATACCTCACTACACCAGCGCCTCTAGTGGCAAATTCAAACGCGGTAGCCCTCATTAAGAGAGCCATTTGCCCATTCTCAACTGTAAAATGTTTCTTCTAACGGTATTTTAATTTTTCGATATTAGTTCAATCAGTGTGTAGCAATCAACTAGGTAGGTCCAACTTCAACAAAGAGGTGGTGCGAAGCATCCAACTCGGCTGGGCAGCGTTCGGGAAGCTTCGTCCTATCTTTTCGTCCAAAATACCGCAGAGCCTGAAAACGAAAGTTTTCAATCAGTGTGTGTTGCCAGTGATGACTTATGGAACTGAGACATGGTCTCTTACTGTTGGCCTCATTAGTAAGCTCAAAGTCGCGCAGCGAGCTATGGAGCGAGCTATGCTCGGTGTTTCCCTGCGAGATAAGCTCCGGAACGAGGAGATCCGCAGGAGAACTAAAGTGACCGATATAGCTCTTAGGATTAGCAAGTTGAAATGGCAATGGGCAGGCCACATCGCTCGTAGAACTGATAACCGATGGGGAAGAAAGGTTCTCGAGTGGCGACCACGAACCGGAAGACGCAGCGTAGGCCGGCCCCCCACTCGGTGGACCGACGACCTGGTGAAAGCCGCGGGGAGCTGATGGATGCAGGAGGCGAGCAGCCGCTCAAGGTGGCGTGCTCTGGGGGAGGCCTATGTTCAGCAGTGGACGTCTTCAGGCTGTCAATGACGATGATGATGAATGATGATATTAGTTCGGTTTTTTTACCTATACCTACTTATATTTAACCATCCGGCTACCTACCTACACACACACGCCCTGTAGGTAACTATTAAATGTCATTATTCATTATATATCAGTTATACTTAAGCCTTTGCAATGTACAGAGGCTGAATAATAAAATTACTTGCAGGCAAAGTCGTCATCACCACTCTACCTCCAATCCCAACCAAAGGAATGACTCGCGACGATTTGGAAACATTATCAGAAATCGCCCGGCAGCAAATGGTCGAAGCATTCAACAACAGCTCCAAGGATCTAGTCATGCAGAAGAAAATATCTATTTAAGTAGGTAGTTAGTGCCAAGGAATCTAACTTATACATATACTTTGACTATGTGTGTGAGGTGAATGTACCGAAGGTACCGCAGTATCTTCTGCTTGGTATATTGGCAGGCAACAAGCTTTGATTATAAATATCAAAGGCAACAATAGTGAAAATAAGTAGCTTGCTGCTTGCAATGTTCAAGAGTTTAAAAAGTAGGTAATCATAAACAAATGCAACCAAATGATGTAGGTACCAATCGGGGGTCTAGTTAAGATATCTTTTCGTTAGCGTTAACCCCTCACGCTAACTCCAAAATGTATGGAAATCACATACCTAAGCTATGCCATTAGCTGCGGAAAAGTTTTCCGCAGGCAATGTCATTCCAACGTTCTGAGTTAGCGTGAGGCGTTAACGCTAATGGAAAGGCATCTTTATAATCTTTGGCTAGACCCCTGTATCACGTAGATTAGCTCTCTATCTGTTTATTGTATATAGGTACGTAGTAGGTATTTATCCAAAGATCTTGGATATGTCTCATGCACTCAATTTATGCTAATGAGTTGATTCTGTATAGTACTATGAACTTAATATTTATTTACCTATCCATAAGTAGTCTAGTCAGTTCTCCATTATATGTTCAGTATTATAGTTAGTCTATTAATCTAATTATCTTCCTATTTATGCATTACCATAAGTTGTCAGCCTCTGTGGTGTGGTGGTTGAACAGGGGATCTAGGAAAGATGCCTTTCCATTAGCGTTTACGCCTCACGCTAACTCAAAATATTCGAATGACATTGCCTGCGGAAAACTTCTCCGCAGCTAATGTCATTCCCAGCCACTTTGGAGTTGGCGTGAGGCGGTAACGCTAATGGAAAGGTATCTTTGCTAGACCCCCAGCCAGAGGGTCTAGCAAAGATGCCTCGAAACTCAAAAGCTGCGGGTTCGATTTCCGCAACAGGACAAGTATTTGTGCACAGAAAAAGAGCTCAGGTCCCTAGATACAGGGAATCCTAGCTGTAGTTGTCCAGGATCTATGTACCTTGGGTTATTTATTTATTTAAAGCAAGTAGATCCTAGTTATAGCGATTTGTAAAATATTTCAGAATGAAAATATGTAATATATCTAACATAAATAACCTACCGCACTATCGTAGTCTTTAGAGTGAAGATAGATTTGATCAAGCAAGTCTTAAATAGGTAGGTACTTACATTTTTATTGAAATGTTATTAGAGTTTTTGTTCAGAGGGGCATCAGAAGACCAAGTTGACTGCAAGTTTGTAATTACTCAAAAACATTCTAAAAACGGGACATAACTTACTTGACCAAAAACTTCGTTATATGCGTATTGTGTCCCTACATATTATTTATTGTTAGGTATATGACATCTAGATCAGATTACCTAAATGCTTAGGGAATATAGAAAATTGTACAATAAACATAATTATAAGCAATATTTGAATGAGCTGAGTATAAACCTGTTTATCTGTATTTTTCAAATTGCGACAATATGAACGCCGCTCGAATTTTAATCTACTAAATAGGTACATTTGGCGCTGTGACGCGTTGGTGGAAACGGATTATTATGATTGTAATAGACTTTTGATAGAGTACCTAAAGTGTAATTTGGTATGCGGTTACGGCTGGATACTTTTTATGGCGATAAACTAGTCCACGCATGCGATGCCGCGGGCAGCAGCATAATATTATTTAGACGTGGACGCTCGACGTCTGCGCGCGACTGTGTTGCAAGTTCTTTCCGCACGGTGCGTTCTTAGATAGGTTGTATGTTTATGTACTTATAAGATAAGAAGTGAGTGAAACTCGCATCCCGGCACCTTTAGCTAGGGTACAGCCTTGCACGTACCTAGTACCATGGGACAAGGAGGAGAGGAATGCCAATACACCAAGAAAACAGCGTAGATCAAAAATATGCCTAAAACTAGATGGCGTTGCAAAATGAGCGAGTTGTAAGTTGAGCGCAGATCAGAAATATGCCAAAAAAACCGTTTTAAACTTGGATGGCACTGCAAAATGAGCGGGCTATACGGGTAGTTACGGCGGGATATGATTAAAACGGTTTTTTGTCATATTTCTGATCTGCGCTCAACTTATAACCCGCTCATTTTGCAACGCCATCTAGTTTTAGGCATATTTTTGATCTACGCTGTTTTCTTGGTGTATTGGCATTCCTCTCCTCCTTGTTCCATGCTAATACCTACATATTATCCATGGAGTGGAATAATTTCCCGACTTAGCTGTATTTTTCATAAAAGTGGTGTGAGAACGACGACACCCAAATTAACTTTTTCCTTGAAAGTCTAGAATTCCAAGTTGAAAATATATACTTCATTAAAGTTACTTACCTATCGTTTTTAGATTGATTCCTTTTGGATTAAAAAAAGTCATTTTCCTATCTATGCCAAATATCGCGTAGGTAGGTATAGATTATGATTACGCACAAAATGCGAACAAATTAAACTGCAAAACAAAAATAAAGATTTTTAGCCATTATGTTTCAGCATGTATGTACAGACTCTGTACATACATGCTGAAACATACAGACATCACCTTGTATAGTTTAGGTATCAGTATAGATAATCTACTGGCATGATATAATACATTTTTTTACTTTTTTATGAACGCGATTAGGAATGTGGCTACAGTTATGAGGTCGGATTTGGATGTTGACATAATTTCATGTTTCAGATCACCCTTCGTATCAGTGAAGTAGGTATAGTATATATATTATCAATAATTACGGTCAGTACATTAAATACCAATAATTAAAATTTAACACAAGGTCATGACAAGAATTACCGGAAGATAACTGATTAATTACACGTAGGTGGGTAGGTATTGATAAAAAAATTAAACAATTAGGTTATTATATAATCCTATAACACCAACTTCATATCATAGTGAAAAAACCAAATAAGATGTACGTTTAATATTTACTATTTGAAAAAATCACACTACTTAACATTATTAACATATTTATTATCTTTATGATTATGTACATATATGATTATCGACATTGTTTTTACTCTACCAACATAAGTTCTAACACAATATTATTCTCACTCGTGTCGTGCCGATGCTTATAACCTCCTACTTCTTCCATGTTATAACTTACTAATCTCATACAATAATATTAGCTAAAAGGTACTTATGTTGTGATGATGATCTTAATTTAAATATTGACGTGTTTGTTCAGTAGGTATCTGAACAATAACTCAGCCGCACCTTTTTGACATATAAAAATACTTTCGATTTGAGTTTTTCGTAGTTTTGTAATGAGTTAAAAAATTCAATCCTTGTCTCAATTATTTTTACATCTCTCATATTCAGTAAGTAGGTCCTTATAACCCCCAAATGGGGCTTGTAGGTAACCAATTAGCACTCTAGGGTAATAATGTAGCTAGAATTCCCTAGGGCGGTAAGTAATTAAAAAAAAAACTTCACTCTCAAAAAGTTCGCGTACATCTAACCATCATACTGGCAATAGACATCATGCATTCAGCCCAATGACAAAAGAGGTCTTCGCTATTCAGCCTTGTCTTCGCATGAGTATAATAGTCATCAATTTTAAATATCGAACGGCGAAGCTCAATTTCGTTCTTGAAAAAAAAAATTAAAAAAATGTTTTATTCTTGTAATGCCGGTTTTTTTCTACTTACCTCACAATCGAGATGTAAAGCAGAGTAGTTAGCTCGGGTGTAAGCATCAATTGCACCCTCGAACTATAGGCGCCCTCGCTGCGCTCGTGCGCCTAAATATCTCGGGCTGCAATTGGTGCCTTACAGCCCTTGGCTACTAATCTACTATTGTGTTATGATGGATCTGACCTTTTTGTTTTCAACTACCTACCTACTTACTCCATGAAAACCACTGTCTCCAACTATTATCGAAATGTCATTTGACATTTGATTACTAAGAGTTCGTCTCACGAAAGATGACCTGCAGACGCGTCGCCACAGTCGCATCACGGAATGTTGCTAACCTCTACTATTTTAGACTCCCCAAAATTTCATTATATCAATTTATTTAGTAAATAATATAAAACATATATATATACAATTGCAAAAATTTGCTACAAATGGTCACACTGTAAAAATTAGTTCCACTTTATGCCGCGGGACTTCTTTCGTGAGACAACTCTAGTATAAATTTAATAAGATATTTACATCAAAGCAAGCAATGTTCAATTTTCTTATAAGCCGTTTTGTTTATATCTTTTGTTATAAAAAAAAGCTTGTTGTATTTCTTGCGTAATAAACACTATAAAAATGTTTTTTTCAATCAATCATTCCAACTCTCACCCCAAGCTTCACTCTCATCAAGTGCATCATCTGGTATAAAGTTTAATTTACTACTGACGTCTTGTAATTGAGCTTCGGCATTTAGTTTAGCTATGGTCGCTTTTTCTATAACAGGAGTCATATCTGCAAAAAAGTCGAATTCATCTGCTCTCTTTTTTGTGCTTTCAGCCTTCTGATTTTTAATATCCAATTCAGAAATATCTACTATATTTTTCTTTGCTTGGAGGGCTGCTTCCTGTAATAGAGTTCGTCTTGATGCGATTTCTTCTTTTGACCCAGGAGAAGTCTGAATATTGGTTAGTGGCAGCACAGGTGTATTTATTGAAATTAAATCTTCATCTATTAGAGGTTTATCAATAATGTCATCAACTACAGAGTGGGAAGGTTCGAAAGTAAGCTGGCGATTCGTATTGTCCCAGTCGCTCCAGTCATCTTCACTTTCCAAAGCATTACCTGTAGCTTTTTCTGCCGGGATATATTCATCTTCTAAAGATTCACCACCAACTGGAGAAGGCCTTTCATTTAATACTAATGGGTTTTCATATGGTCCAGTATCACTGCTACTGTGGTCAAACACAGTCTCTGAACAGGGCAGGTCTCGTAATGACTTTTCTGGTAAATATGCTATTCGTTCAGTTGTTTTTATGACATCGGGTGGAATCAGACTGGTCCTGGAGTTGGGCCTGCCATCTGTGAAATATTTCGCTCTTTTACCCCCTATGACTGTATCAGCTCCTAATATTGGTACTAGTTCACTTAAGCAAATTAAAGTTGATGCAACTAATGTGTCGTCAGTGTCCTTGATGCCGAGAAGCAGCTGTAAAAATAATATAAACTATTAAAACTATGTTTTGTATATAAGTTTTCAGCACAACATTTTTACGTATATTTTTTTACCTCAGGTAATATGTGTTGTGACAGCTCATCACGTGAGAAGACGTGTACAAATTTAGAGAAATGCACCAGTAGCAACATTCTAATTTGACTATCTCTTACTCCAAAAAGTTGCATTAATCGTGGTTTTACATGCTCTTTGAACACTGATAGGTTGAAGAACCCAATATTTTCTCCATTTTGGGACCTATCTGAAAAGTTTAAATAAGTTTTAACTAAGTAGACTTTGGTGATTGATCAAATTAATAAAAAAATATTTTGATTACCATGTTTGGGTTTCAAAATGAATGGTATCACATCCCTTTGAGCAGTTGGGTCCAACATAGTAAGTCTAGAGAGTAAGAGACCACTTAATTGTTTAGCAACTGTTTCTTCATCGTAACATTTTAGACTGTCTAAAATATTTGAAAAGAACTGTGATCTTTCTTCTTCTAACTTCAAAGGTAGAAAATTTAAAAACTTGTATATAGAAATAAATTCATGGTTAAAGAAACTGTGTTGGAGTACTTCTGATAAATTTGGCCTCTTTGTGGGATCCTGGTGCTGAAGTTGATCTCGACAATATTTTTTGAAATCCTTTAAATGTGGCACATCATCTATAACAAATAATAATGGTGTTTATCTTTTCTTCTTTATTATTAAATACATTTAATATTTTTATGGATAACTTTATTGTAACAACAGAAATGCAATTTTTTATTGTGAAAAGCAAGTGTCGCACGCACTTTGAAGGGAGGCCTATATTCAGCAGGGGAGGTCTTCTGGTTTATGGATGATGATGAACAAAAAAATCACATAGCAACTGTGAATTTTTTGTTGTTGTTGTTGCCTTTACCTCTTTAGTGTAACCCAGGTTAAAGCTTTAACTTAAAACTTTACCAAAAATAGTAGTAGTGGGTGTGTTACCATCATTTCGTCCCTTGAAGACATCTTCTAGTAAGACACCAAAACTGTATTGGTCCACTTTTGTTGTTAAATCATAAGAGTCTTCATTAGGATCAACCGCCTTGTCATACCTTCAACAAAAATTTAAATAGCTTTTACTCAAAGTTGCTCGTAATGTTATAATTATTTTGACAACCTTCTTTAGGCAAAGTTGACGTTGTTGTGCTATTCGAAAAGGCGCCAGCAAAGTTTTTTAACGGGCAATGTGCCTTTATTACTCAAGCTAACTACTACAATAATAAAAACTAAACTAAACTAGCTACACTACCTAGGTACTACAAAGGACACTTATGGACTGTATAATAGCCGCGATGGCCTATAGACAGTCCAAGTGCTCCAGCCCACTACCGGTAGGTAGCGTACCCAACATGCTGGCCGCATTGCCACGTTGAATTGCAATGCTGATGCGTTGGGCCAAACAAGTGCCAGCATTTTGGTCACGCGTCGCATCGACCAGGCGCTCTGATAGACTTTGGAAAACGCGATGAGCTCCCGGTCCCCACGGACCCAGGGTCTCAACACCAAACGGCTCAAATATGTAACCGCTACCGAGATTACTATATTTGCGCCGTTTTAGCTGCTCAGCAGAATTAGCCGCGGCGCCAGCCCTAACGTGCGTCTCGGGAAGGTGTGACGGCGCCATATTATCGACGCAAGTAGCGCCCCACACTAAAGGCCGCCCCATCTTCCAGGGAACCAGAGTCATTCCGTCGGGTCTTTTACCATCGTCACGCATGAGACCATTCGGTTCGAGAATGGCTGCAACATTGGCGGTGGTAAAAGCCCGGCGAATGATGTCATTAAGACTAGCGTGGCGCGAAATTCGACCAGCGCTTTTTGAACACGTGAGACCATGATGACCGAGCTGGTCAACTGCAGTACCACACTGGCAGCGATGGGCCACACAGCATCTTGCGCCCAAACGTAAGCTGATAGCTAAACGAAAAGTAGTCGGATCTAAAAGATTACCAGTGTTGAAAAAAGGCATGGCCTGTAACCAAAGTCCTGACTCCCACACAGAGACTGCGAGAAGCCGAGCACGATCAGCGACGCTAGGACACGTATCTAAAAGATTTTTCCGTGCTAGTTCGCAGAGCGGTCGGTCCCACAACCTCTGTGAGGAAAGAACCACCGGGAAATCAGAATTTGGACTAGCCAACCCCCAGGCATTCTTGGCCTCAGACAAATGGGCTACTTCGAAAGTACCTAAAGATGGAGCAATATTTTTTTCTATTAATTTATGTGTACCATGTACAGAGGATAAAAATGCCGGTAATGCAACACTCGAAATTTTGCGTATCCCTAAACCTCCTAAGCGCACAGGTAGAGAGGCTTGCGACCACGTCCTGTCATCCATATCAACATTCAAAACCGAAACCAGAGTATTTTTTACAATGCTGTCTAAGCCCGTAAGGAGCTCACTGTGTTTCCACAGTTGACAACATCGTAAAATATAAGTAAATTTAGGGACAAATAGACAAAAACGAATAATTGTAAAAGCCATGTGGGCGTTAATTTTGAGTAACTTGTCTGATGTCTGCCAGCAAAGTTGTATGGAATACCATTGCTGGTGAGTTTTAGGCCGAGTGTGTGAGTTCGATCTCAAACTTCGTTATGTCAGAATTTGAGTCTAGCCTCAAACGACAATCGTATCGGCATTCACAGCATTGGCGTATCTAGGAATATTTGCAAGGGGGGGGGGGGCCTGAAAATTGTTGGCCGATGGAGCTTCACCTATTAATGAATAATTATAATAATATATGGAAATTTGATGCCGTTTAAGCCTCTAGGTTTGTATAGGTTTAGGTAGTAGCATTTTAATCTAATTGATGCTGTTGCAAGCACCATGGGCGTATATAATGGAGGGTGTTTTACTAACGGTTGTAGTTAATTTTAAAGGGTTTTTAAGGGTTGAGGCTTTTTTTTGACTGACAATGGGGAAGAAAAGTTCTCGAGTGGCGACCACGTACCGGAAGACGCAGCGTAGGCCAGCCCCCCACGAGGTGGACCGACGACCAGGTCAGAACCGCAGAGAGCCGATGGATGCAAAAGGCAAGCAGCCGCTCAAAGTGGCGATCTTTGGAGCAGGCCTATGTTCAGCAGTGGACTTCTTCAGGCTGATGATGATAAGGCTATTTTGTCCCAGAACAATAGTAAGGAGAACCATGGTAAGTAGGCAGTATTAATACTATGTAAATGTAACTATGTGTTATGTTACCTATGTATTCTTGAATGTTTCAAATATGCTGTTGTCATTTCACTGAATGGGCACAAGTACTGCAATCCTCCAAGCTTCCACTGCCCATCTCCTGTGACATATATTGCTCCTACGCTCACATTATTGTGTGACATACCAGCCTGAAATTCAATAAAATTATGAAGCCATCATATTTTTACCTTAAAATAAAATTTTGCCCATGAGACAGAATTGGTTAACTAAATTAGGGTACTGGAATACTTGCTTGATCATGTAAGAAGACTAAGGCTCGAAGTATATTGTTCAATCCAATACAAATTTGTAAAGGAGTGAGAGCACCAAGCATGTGGGAGAGAGGCTGCACATACTCCGTAGCCAAGTGGAGGGTAGATCTCTGCTGCCAGGCTGATATATATCGGACTATACATGGGTGACGATATCTTAGCAAATTCTGAAACATTAACCCCCGGTTTTCTATATATGTATGTTAAATTAAAATTAAACTCATGGTTGCCTGTTGATCATCATGTCTTCAACCAATGAGTGTTCAGTATTTCTAAGTTGACACGAGCTTAACATACTGAACGTACGGGAAATCGGGGGATAGTTTTGGTTACACAAATGTTTGATTAGATGTAGACAATATAAAAATGCAGTGTAGGTAGGTACATAATAATAATAATAAGTTTACTACTATTGTTTTGTAACTCACGTTAGAAAACTTTTCCAAAGGTGTTGACACTGACCATAGAGGTCCTGCCGCTGCTTCTCCTTTGAACACAGAAACCGACCCATCGCTTTTGAGGCTAAAATACCTACAGCTATCGTTAATTTTAGCTTGATAGTGGCACCAGAAATCTGTTATCTCTACAGCCTTTTCCTCAACTTCAAGCCCACTTAATTGTGAATTCTCGTTACCCATCATTAGGGTTCGCTATCAACACATTTTGCTGTAAAATAAAATCACGTGTAAGTAAATTGCAACAATAATACTCTACTCTACTCAACAAATAGTGTTTGGTTTGTGTTCACCTTCACTTCTCTACAGATATGCACAGATCACAGATTATGGGATTTTCTGACAGCTGGACGGCACGTAGTTCTAATACATCCAAAGGTAGATGACGATGACCACATGTTTTTTTTCTCTAATCTGTGATATACGTATGTAGATGACGCACAGAGTTTTTTCTCTAATCTGTGAGATGACGCTGGCGAGACATGGCTTTGCCCTCTGTCACAGCGCAGTGTCACCAAGCGTTAGCGTATAGTAGTCTGTGAGTGTCACTTTCACTCACCAGTGTGACCATTTGTTGCAGATTTCTTCAGAAAATTTTGACCAGATTTAGGAGTTTTTATTATCTTGAAGTAAAATTAAGAAATATAGCTACGAAATCTTAACTGATTGACTTCGATATTTGGTGGGAACCGTTGTTACCACACAGATCTGCAGGAAAGTGACCGATATGGAGTGTGTACGAACTAGACGATGTTCCATTCATAATAAATAGTGAAGAAGATGACTATCATGTCGAACCAGAGTTTGATGGCATAGAATATTAAGATCCAAAATTGTTATAAATTATGTTCTTGTCACAAAATAAGGAAGCATCGCCATCTGTAAAAATTCTCAATTTCTACAATTCGTATTTGTTTAGCAGTTTGTACAAAATTTTGTTTGACATATTATCAATTCGTACAAAAATCATGAGTCATAAAATTATTATAATGAAGATATATTATTTGGGTACAGAATGCATTAATGATTTCTGATAAGTCATTGTTGTTTTTTTTTTTCATATACCCATTTAATATTAGTTTTAGAAAGTATGAAATCAGATTCTCTCAACAATTTTAATCACCATGATTAATTTATTTCTTAGAATCAGCTTCTGTAGAAGAAGCACAATTCTTGTGCAATAGAAAAATCATAATTTTTGTACCTACCCTGTAATACAGTTTATACTAATACAGGGTACATGGACTTATCACTTAAGTTGGACTAGATTAACTAAGATAAGGAAGATATATGTTTGATTATATATAAAGCTTTATATTCTACTTGAGAAACCATGTAACCCAAAGTTATAATGAATAAATAATTTAATTTAATTTGAGCAAGTTTTTGCCGAGTATCAAGTTCGTTTTTGTAGTATGCACTAGTGCTACCATATACAAGATTTTAAAATACGCCAATTTATATCACATATGATCGTTCCAGTCAATGTGAACGAAAATAACGATAATTTAGTTCAACTGGAACTATTTGTAACCAGCGTTACATACTCTTTGGTAGTGAACACAAAGTATTTTTTTAAGTGACAGTGACAAAAGTACTCTGTGACAGTGACTGTTTCTCAAATGGACATGGATTTATTCTAGATTCGCCTTCGAAAATCTAGAAAATGGCTTCGAGTTTGATGAAAAGGGCAATTTTCACAAACCCTCTATCTTTAAGAAAGAATGTGGGAATATTTTGTAATGCGGCAAGAAACCGTAAGAATTACAGTTATTTGTGCCATGGGTAACGATAAGTTTATTGAGCAATGAATGTTACGTCACACCGACTTTTCAGATTGGAACTATCAATACAAACCTGGTCCTTACCCTAAAACTGCCGAAGAACGTGCTGCAGCAGCTAAGAAATATGGGTTGACCATCGAAGAATACCAACCTTATCCAGAGGACGAGGGCTATGGTGACTACCCAAAAATGCCTGACATTGGAGAAGATTCGAAGGATCCTCATTATCCATATGATTTTCCAGAATTGAAGAGAAACTTTAACGAACCTGTAAGTAATTCAAATAACTTCCTTTTCTTCCGAAAAATCCCGTCTTTTTTCAGTTTCTTGAAAATCTTTAGTAATAAAATAGATATTATAGATCTAGATTTTATTACAAGAACAGTGGTATGAAAGTCAAGAAATCACCTAATATATTTTATCTGACAAGTGTTCATTCAAACCTACAGGCAGAGCAGAGTTGAACTTGGTAAATAATGGTTAATAATAAGAGAAGTATTTGTTTTCTAAAGATTTTGTTTTTCAACCTAACACTATACCTGTATACCATGGTTTTACTCTAATAGATTGTTTTATATTTCAGCTGCATGCAAGAGCAGAGATATTTGGAGGAGATCGTTATGATATCAGCATGAAGCCAAGGTTTTCTGTTGCACATCAGGCAACATGGTTCTTTGGTGTCATGGGTGGATTTATCACACTGTATCTGTGGTTGGAGAATTATAAATTTGGTAGACCTGTCACTGCCAAACAGTTACCAAATGATGGCCCTCATTATTATTTCTGCTCGAACTGATGGTATAGCTTATTGCCCGGTAGATCATTATTTAGTAAATATAAAGTTTGTTCTTTGTCTAATGTGTTTTATTTGAGTGAAGGGATGACAAAATTTTTAGAACTGTCAAATTAGATGTATTATTTCTAGATTTCTAGCTATTTATTCTCTTTGACATACTACTATAATGTTATAAATGCAAGTTTGTGTGTGAATGTTTGTTATCATTAATCTCCATAACTACATCACCGATTTTGATGAAATTTTGAAAATGGCATATAAGCTGAATCAACACATAGGATACATTTTGGTCATCTAATTGGTTGCAGGTGCAACCTATTAGATTAATAAAGATGTAAAAAGTTGGGATGAGTTGACTAAATGAATAAAATGCCATTTGTTAGTAACACTTTCTTGTTTCTTCTCTTCTCTAGATTAATAACATGAAAATAATATATGAGATCACTTATAGATGCTGGTAAAGTATTCATCTTCTAAATCATAAAGATCTGCTGCAATGTCATCTCGTAAGGACATAAGTTTTTGGTCACACTCTTGCTGTTTGGTGCGGAAAAGCTTAGAGTTCTGTGCTATAGCCTCATTAACAGAGGGGAAGTCATTCAATATTAAATACTGCTTAATGTCTGATACCAGTTTCATCAATGATTCTCCAGCTCTCACTGTAAAAAGAAAGCTTAAATTAAAAACTAAAATAAGTATCCATAGCAACTAAGAACACTTGATTAATGATTAAAAATAAAATGGTTATGTTAATGAAATGAAATAAGGATTACTTGAAGTCCCTAAAATATTGTACTCAATCATCTTGATTTTCATACTTAGAAATATGAATGATATTAACATTGCTGTATTTTTTCAGTTATATTAATTTAAAAACCAAACTACTGAACCGATTTTGTTGAATGTTCTATGGGACCAATGTAAAACTATTTAACCTTCAATATAGTTTTATTAAAATAAAATCGCTGAACTAATGTAATGCTTAAAAGGTATCCTAATGTAACCATAATATGGGTTGTTCCTGTCTGTCCCTACATGGGGACAAAAATATGGTCCACAACCCAGTTACAAAGAATGAGACTGTAGTAGGTATGTCTTTCTGTATTCAGTATACTTTTCTATAACTTTTTATACTACATGCTATTGAAATATTAGCTGAGTATTAACCTAACAGTTAAAGTTGGATGTAATGTAAATAACACAATGATACTATTGTTATTATATTATTATAGTTAGTGAGTGGAAATATTCGATATATCAACTTACCAATGTTAGCAGCTCTGACTTGCATTTCAAATGTGTCTTGTTCTATTTGTGTCATCCTGTTTAGTTGAGACTCATTCTCTAGTTTTGATAGTTTTATTATTTCTAAAAAAAAGTATCATTATGAGTACATAAGTATTATAAACTCTTTAATAAAGCCTCAGTATTATCTTATACCTCAGTTAACTTTGTGGTTTTAATTGAATTCTCTATATAAATAAAAACTTTCTCCTGGGTGAGTGAGTGGACCACTAGACCTAGGAACATGGAATTTGGAGAGTGCCTTCCTTTTATAGCATAAGGAATGTAATTTCTAAATTCAGTGAAGCGGTAAAATAGGGTGTTAGTAGGATAGTATGTGGAAATGAGGTAACAACCCTGTGGCTGGCTTGTGCCAGCCTCTAGCATTTTTATAAGGTTTTACTAGGTATGCTATCCGGACAATCCTATCCCATTATACTACTAATATTATAAATGCGAAAGAATGTGATAGTTTGTGTGTGTTGTGATTGTTTATTACCTTATATCTTGGTAACTACTAATCTGATTATGATGTTTGGATTGTAGATCGTTTAGATTCTGGAATAACACATTTTAACCGGGGGGCGCTACTAGTTAATGATAAAATGCTAAAGAATCTGAAGAACTATGTGATAAAAAAATAGTAGGTTAACATTTGACCTAAATTATTATCTCATCTCAAGTGACAATGCGGTTTACATTAAACCACACCTGGAGAATTAATTAAGAGTAAATCAGGCGCGAAAGCACTGCCTCCGCTGGGCTACTAGCACTAGTAGTACAGGCTAAAACACTTACCTTCAAAATTCTCAAGCATACTTTTCACATCTTCCTTAAGTCTTGTGGTATATGATTTCAACAAAGCTTCTTTATTTTGAGGGAGGTTTCTTTGCATGTTGAATTAGAAAACTACCACCAGTTGGCTAAATAACAGCAGTAGCACAGAGTACTTTTATAAGTAGGCCTAAAGCATGTAGTTCCTGGCGTAGCGGTTATGTACTCTGCACAGAGCTCTTTTTTATATACGGAAAGTAGGTACTCTGCTAGGTTTCTAACACGTTTCTAGAGTGTTAGTGTTGATTATGTTGTTTTGAAATACTTTATCGTACGATGTACAATCAAAGTTATCTATTTTGATTTTTTGTTTTCAGTGTTGCCAACTCGACTACTACAGAATATGCTAAAGTGGTGTCAAAAATTTGCCATAAATATGCTAGAGGTAATTTGAATAATTACACGCCAATATACAGTATATCAAAGGTCCAAGTTTGAACAATACCGTTTCAGTGATTTTCTGCTTTCTCACTTCATCATAGATACAGCAAAGAGCAAGAGACGTAACTCAGTTTGTTTATGCAGGGAGTCCCACAAGCCTCCCAGCTGTAGCTTGTTCTGGTGTGTGTTTACGCGCTCCCGACCAAGATAAAATCAGACTGCTAAACCGTAACGCCAAAACGTAGCTCTGTATGAGATGTGGGCCAGTGTTATTACTTTTGTTTCATTGTGATAAATTAAAATGCTATATGCTAAACGCTTTCCAATATTGCTAAGCAAGGAGAAAAAAATGCTAAACTTAGCATTAATATTTCAAGCTAAAACGGCAGCACTGTTTGTTTTGTCATATTTTGGCTCCACACAAAGTGTATTTAGCCAGTGTCAAGTATTGTAATATTTCATCATGGTATAGAATAATTTTTTTTTTCTTGTATTTTGGCTCCATACATAGTGTATTTAGCCAGTGTCAAGTATTGTAATTTTCATCGTGCTAAAGAATATTTCCCGTAATAATATCAAGTCTTAGTCACAGTCATAGTCCAGTCTAAGTCAGGTAGTAATAGTCCAGTCTAAGTCATGCCCCAGTAAAGTGGTGGCAACTTTACTAGAAGCTTCTGTGGAATTTTGGAAGCAACACGAAATATCACGTTTCACCACATTATATCACTTGCCCACACTCATGCTCGTAATTCAGCACTTAATGCGTAAAACGCCACCAATTTTAAACATTAACACTGGAAAAAGCACAAGTTTTGAAAAATAATACAATGTAACGACGTGAACTTTCCCGCGTTCCCGCCAAAACTCCGTATAGAATAATTATTTATAATGTAAAGTAATGTCAAGTCTTAGCTGGTTAATGGTTAAAAACTTAATAAATTCTAACCAATAGTCAAAATTTGTTAGTTTTTAACTATTGGTGAAAAAACCCACTCTAAGTCACCCTCTGGGTCAAATATTTTTGTCATGAAGCTAAAGCTGGCCTGAAGCTAATGTCGTTCCAGTACATTTTGAGTTAGCGTTTGGCGTGAACTCTAATGGAAAGGCATCTTTACTAGACTCCTTGGGGTTCTAGCAAAGGCTACCAGCGTGAGTTACATTCTTATACACTTAACGCCTCACGATGGCATCTTTGCTAGACCCCCAGGTGCGCGAGCTTTTACCTGCATACACAGCCGAAGCAGACGGGCTGCATTTGAATTTGCACGCCTCGCCAGCAATAAGACTTAATCTGTCTCAGCCCGTAAATAAAAATGGTGATTGAGCGTTTTTGCTTGATTACCTAAGCCTAAAGATAATGATGCAAGGCAACAAATAAACTCACTCACTACCTATCGAACACATATTTTATTCTCTTAATCTTTATTATATAATTACAGTTGTGTACATAATCTGTATGATTTTATTTGATTCACACTGGATTTATACTTTGTCTAATCGATACAGTAAGTCTGTAGCGTAGGAACCACAAAGGAAGTCCCGCGCGGCGCTGCAGTCGCGCCATTTTTAATTGTTCTTGTTAATTTCCGCGAGCCTGGGACTTCATTCGCAGCGCATACCTAGGCTACTATACACTACAGGCACAAATTATATATTATACTAATACTACAGGATATGAATTTTATGTACGTCTGTTCTGCGTATCGAATCGTGCGTATTCTTTGAGCCGCAAGGCATTGATGTTGATGAATCCAGTACTGTCTTCCGGAGAGAATCCGCCAGCTATGTCCATAGATACCAAATCCATGTTGTACAAGCTTGTCGCGCTCTTTCTCGCCAAGACGGTCACTGTAACAAGGATTTAAATATAAAAATCTCTACATAATCCATACCAATATTATAATCAATTCGAAAGTAACTCAGGCTGACTGTTTATTGCCTTTTCACGACTGAACCATGTTTGGTATGGAGTATGGAGACTTTTGGAGTTAGGCTTAACCTTGAGAAAGAACATGGATATTTCTTATAGTGATAACTGTAGTCCTGCAGCAAATACTCTAGTATATATTATTAATGCAAAAGTTTGTATGTGTGTATGTTTGTTACTCTTTCACGCTCTAACGGCTGGACGGATTTGGGTGAAATTTGGTATGGAGGAAGCTTATACCCTGGATTAAAACATAGGCTTTACTTTTTATCCCGTAAACGGGTACGGCTACTGTTATTCCTATAAGACAGCGGGTGAAACCGCGGGGCGCTTCTAGTATATAATATATAAAATGTATATAATACTTATTGTTTTATTCCTGTCCATCCAAAAGTAGCCTGGAATAAATCGCTTAATGCGATAAGGCCGCCCGTTAATTTACCATTCTTTGTTCTGTGTCATTTGCATTGTTGTACTTTAGTGTTCAATAAATAAAGTATTTTTGTTGTACTGTATTTATTTTCCCTATTGTAGGCAACATGGTTGAGGTTGACCATACCTTACCACTCTGTGAATCTCCCAAACTGAAGAAACAATATTGATTACTCATTCACTTTTTGTTTTAATAGTAACTTGATCAAGAGTCTTCTTCGCTATGATCCAAGAAAATCTGTTCTGCTATTTGAACATCTTTAGCAAGCGGAATAATAAATAAATCTACTTATAGTTTGATTAAGCATATTATGCTTTGGTCTGAACGTCTGTGGGTCTAGAGAACACCCTGCTAAGCTATTATAATTTTGTTATACGTCTTCTGTACTATACTAGTGTGAAGTGTCGGTCGATATTTTTTTACTTTTAGATTAGATGAAGCAGCATCTAGTGGCGAGTAGCTATGAACTCACAATGTAGCTACTCGCCGCTAGATGGTGCGGTATTATTTCATTAACATTACATTAAAAGCTACATGATGTCTAATATTCACGTTTATTTGTTCGTATATTATAAATGGACCAAGTTTCAAATCAAATCAAATTATTTGTTTATTTGCAAGAAAAAAAGAAAAGCAATCGGATGAACGGTACATCCCATTGCGATGAAACTTAGTCAACTTGCTTGCACTTTCGCGAAGGTTATAGCCTAGGCAGAAGCACCCGTGCGCAAGTGCGAAACCGGGGCGGATCAGCTAGTATATTAATTTAAGCGAGCCAAGCAGCCCCAGTACCTGATGGTAAGCGTTACATATAATACTTTTACAATCAGACATTGTAGTTTTTTTATATTAACTTACCGTTTCCTTTAAAAATTTGTACAGTAACCGAACCGGTGACTGATTCTTGAGATAGTTCCAAACAGTTTCTTGTAAAGTTCGCTTCGGGTGAGAACCAAAAACCGTTGTACACAAAATCAGCCATTTTGTCTTGTAGATATTTTTTTACTCTGTAATAAAGAAGAACTTTTACATCTCTCATATTCGGTAAGTAGGTCCTTATTACCCCCAAATGGGGCTTGTAGGTAACCAATTAGCGCTCTAGGGTAATAATGTAGCTAGAAAAGCCCTAGGGCAGTAAGTAATTAAAAAAAAACTCTTCACTCTTTCAAAAAGTTCGCGTACATCTAACCATCATACTGGCAATAGACATCATGCATTCAGCCCAATGACGAAAGAGATCGCTTCGCTATTCAGCCTTGTCTTCGTATGAGTATAATCACAGAATTCCCACTAGTAGAATTCTACAGCGCGTGCCCGCCTAGTTGTTTCTTGCTCCCACACGAGGTGCTGCCTGAATAAGAACGTCTCCCAAAATTTTGGGTATATAATGGGCGATTTCGTTAGCTCTATCTATAGAGTAATTTACCTTGATACCTAGAAATTATGTTTTACCAGTGTTCATTGTTTCAAATTTATTGTAAAAACTAAAATGTAAGGTCAGGTGGGGTAAGTGAAACGAAAGAGCACCTAAGTGAAACCCTATCGTAATCAATAAATCACGCAGTTTAGCTCTATGCTATGTGGCGAAATGGTTTCAATGCTCTAGCACACGCGTCACACAATCTTTCTGCCAGGTCATAAAATAAAAAGAAATCTTTAAGTTTACAAAACAAGTCGGCTGATGACATGAAGCAATTTAATAGTGTTTATGTACATTTTTACACGAAAGTAATGCATGAAACGGCGCGTAATGTGGGGTTAGTATTTGCAGTCACAGACGACACAGGTAATAAAATCAATCAAATACCTACTACATTACAAATGTCATTGTAAATGTCCGATGGGCGAAAATCACGTATTTCACATCAACAGCTGGAAGACGTCTAGTTCTGAACACAGGCGTGCCCATAAAACGCCATTTTAAACGCTGATTATAGACAGGTTTGCCATAATCACCTCGCTTGGCAAGTGGCTTGTCATCGCCGAAGATTATAATGTTCCAAGGAGAATGCTACTGCCCATTCTCTGGATAGCCCCTTAGTCTGCTCTTAACGGCACCCACAGAAAGAGATGGAGATTCTGCGCTTATAAAGTGCTATAAAGATACTAGGCAGCTATTATTATATAAGTAGGTACCTATAATGATTGCGGATAACAGATAATAAAAACAAAACTGTCAATATAGTCAACTACAAAATAATCAAACGCCAATGTCAACCTACCGTCAGAATATTGAATCGGAACGTTTCTGCAATAATCGTGAACCATTTTTGAAGTGATGTTTCATTCATGCAAATTGAATTTTCAAAAATTATTTTCTTGAAAAGTATTTATGGCCGTCATTTGCCATTTCAGATTTAGGCTTTCTATGTGTAAAAAAAATTAGCGTCCTAGCAGAATTCACAAAGTAGACAGATGTGCAAGTATGTTTCACTTACCCCCTCTGACCCTAAATATAAAATGATATATTTTACTAAGTGAAATTAAGCAAATAATTAGCTACTATACCTACAAACTATTTGCAAATCAACATGGTACCTAGCTGGTTTTATGGGAAATTAAAAAGCATAAACTGGCAGTACCTTGACAATGAAATTTTTTGGTTATGTTTGGTTATTTTATTCATTAATTAATCATTCAGCTGTTTTTCTGTTAAGCTGAGGACTCGTTATTACATGAAATGTAACGCTGTATTTATATTTTTCACAATAAACTCTTCTAAAAGGGAAAATAGACAAAATAATGTCTACTTACTTGTGAAATATTGTTCCTTCATGTTTACGCCTCAGTACGACTTCTGCTGCATAAAATGCTGCATTCAGCTACTGCACACACATTATTTCTCAAATATTTATTGTATAAATCACTATTTAAATTGGATTATTTCACAAGAAACCACAATTTCAAAAAATTGTTAACCTGTTTGGCTTAGATCAAACGAAGCCAAATAAAAAAACCCGGTAACGGTGACAAGGACCAAAGATATTACTTTCGTCTTTTTTTTGCTTGGTACCGAATGTATAGCGCTCTCCTTGTTGTCCATGAATGACGTCATATACTACGGTTCTACTCGTAGATATTCAAAGAGTATAATCTTAGATAATAGTCATCAATTTTAAATATCGAACGGCGAAGCTCAATATCGTTCTTGAAAAAAAGATGAAAAAAGGCGGGAATAGAAAACTTTTACTTTAAATATTGTTTGTTTTTGGAATTTTTTTATAATTACGTGCTAATTAGGAAAAAAACATGAGTTCTGCAAGTGATGAAGATATAAGCTGCACTCCCGATTCAATGAAAATGGAAGCTGAAGCAGCAATTAACAATATTTTGCCTGAAAGTTCTAAAGAGAGATATTTGAAAACTTACGACGAGTTCATGAAGTGGTGAAAAGAAAAACGAGTAAAGTCTTTATCTGAGACTGTATTCTTAACATACTTTATTCTTGTAATGCCGGTTTTTTTCTACTTACTTCACAATCGAGATGTAAAGCAGAGTAGTTAGCTCGGGTGTAAGCATCAATTGCACCCTCGAACTATAGGCGCCCTCGCTGCTAAATATCTCGGGCTGCAATTGATGCCTTACAGCCCTTGGCTACTAATCTACTATTAGGAACTCTCTTTTATTCATACTATTATAAGTAATAATATAAAGGTGACCGTTTCTGTTTGTTTGTTAACGCCAAAACGGCCCCACCACAGAGCATTAAAAAATATGACGCTTCTGTGGGCCCAACCGATGTGGATAAAATTTTCAACACGGACCGCTACCGGATCATCATACGATAATTTTTACAACGGACAATAGAATTCCCGCAGAAAAACGGGCGAGTTGCGGGAGACATCCACAGAAGTGTCTAATGCTATACATATAAATAAAAATTAAACGCTTTTCGTTGGTAAGCGCATCACTTGAGAGCGGCTAGACAAAGAGTATTTGTGTATGACGACTGGACACCGTTTAGGTCAGCTAACTATTAGGTAAGTAGATTAGGGTCTTAGGGTTTCGTTTTGATAATGTTTTGTCTCTGTTTGTTACCTTAAGACTTCTCTATCAAGAGCATAAGCTTCCAAATCTACGTGAGAAATGTGTAGGACGGTCCCTGCGGGCGTTTCGTAAAGACCTCGCGACTGAAACAAAACGAAGTCCAATTTGAAAGTATTCTGTACGTATACACACACACACACACACATAGGTACCTAATAAAAAAGTGTAAAAGACATTTTAGATAAACAGTAACCTAGTTTAAGCTAACTGGGACCGACTATTTAGAGGTCAGTTAACGCTCAAACATATGGCTAATTTTACCTGCCTGTTTACTATTTTAACTCGGAAACTGAAACAGGCTTGGTTGCGGCCCCACCGGACCGTCTGCGAAGCGGTAGCGTCAGCGACGCGAAACTATTTGGTAGGTACCCATCGCTGCCCGCAGGGATCGCGGCGCGGCCGTATACGAACACGGGCAGCGATGGGTGCCGAATGGCCGATTTTGACAATTCACTGATGCTACTTGACGCGCCAGTGTGGCCGCAGTGTGATTTCTTACTGCGTTGAGATAAGCTCGTCATAACGATCATAACGAGCTATCATGGACGTATCATCCACTACGTCCATGCGAGTTGTACAAATCAGGGATAAAAATGCTACCACAAAGGTCTCGGCTTCTATGTATTGTATGCAGTAGCCTACGCGGAGGGAGCCGTGGGGAAACGCTAGTACGAAATTCTATTACCTTAAGTCCAAGGAAGCGGTTCTCGACAATATCAATGCGGCCTACACCATGTTGTCCTGCCAATTTGTTCAATGTTTCTACTAATTTCAGCGGGTCGGCTACTAGCAGCGATTTATCATGACCACTGGGAATACGCACTGACACCGGTAGACCTAAAACAAAGAGTAACTGTTACGGATGAAATAAAGGGTCTGAGCGTAGGGTGACAAGAGAGTGGAAGGTGCACATAGTTCGCGACACTTGCAACACGAAAACGTTGTATTTTTAGGTAAAAAATCAAAATCTAGCTCCGCCCGTGCGGGCTACTTCAGATCGCTGTATAGAACTCATATTAGTACCGACATTTTAATTATAAATTTACGCGCACCTTCCAATGTCATTTTTATTTTGTAAATTCAATGGCTTCCAACAGATGGCGTTATGTGTTCTTAAAGTAAGACTAAAAATCTAAAAAGTGTCTCAAAATAACAATATTATGCACCTACGCAGTATAAAAAATACAAAAATCATAAAAATAAACAAGTAAATAATTTTGTGACGTGCGTCGCCTACAATCCGCCCCCATAGTGCTGAGCTGAGCTAACTAAAGAAAAATCAAAACAAACTAATAAACAAAAGTTCAGATCAGCACTAACATTCCGCTGGTGCAAGTAGGGCGACGCGCGTGACAGGGCGCCGCACCACACCGGTGCGTGTGCGCACGTCCACCACTCGGATGCGACCATCATCGCCACCATGAGTCGCACTCACTACTCCGTGGCGCCAGGAACCACGATCTAAATTAGGTTCGACCAACTAAACAAAGTCTCCATCTCGCAACGATCTCTGATCTTTATTCCATTTAAACCTAGGTAGCAAAGTAGGTAAATATTCTTTCAACCACCGTGCCCAAAACATATCGGTTAGACGTTGCGCTATGCGCCATTGCTTACGCAAACAAAGATCATCGTTATCGTAAATACCTAAAGGTGGTCCGTTGGATGACGTACCTATCAAAAAATGATTAGGTGTTAAGGCTTCGGGATAATTAGGGTCGCAAGAAACATACGTGATGGGGCGACTATTAACTAGCGCTTCTACTTCAACAATAAATGTAGATAACGTCTCAGGGCGTGGAGCGCGTTCCTTCAGTACGACTTTCAAGGCCGTTTTTACCGTGCGTATCATACGCTCCCAGACGCCTCCCATCTCCGGAGCACCGGGAGGTATGAATCTCCACTCTATACCTCTAACAGTACCGTCTTCGCGGAGTTTACTTCTGTCAAGTTCCATCAAACTGCGTTTTAACTCGTTATCAGCTCCGCGGAGGTTGGTACCGTTATCCGAGTATATCACACTAGGGGTACCTCGTCGAGCTATCAAACGTCTCAAAGCCATTATGGCTGAGTCAGTACTCAAACTATGTGTTAGCTCGATATGAATTGCACGTATTGTTAAACACGTGAAAAGGACACCGTATCTCTTTTGCCTACTTCGGCCAATGGTGACTTCTAAGGGCCCAAAGAAATCGAGACCGGTAAAAGTGAAAGGTCGGCGGTTGTGCTGCAAGCGTGCAGCTGGCAGGTCCGCCATGCGCTGCGGCTGCGGAGCTGCGCGGCGGTGCTGACAGAGTAAACAACGTGAAGCTACGGCGCGTACAGTCGGCCGCAGTTTTATAACCCAGTAGCGTTGCCGTAATTCATTTACGACCAGTTCGTGCGCACCGTGAAGTGCTTTCCTGTGGTAATGTTCTACCAACAGTCGTGTCATCTTGTGATGACCATCGAGTATCGCTGGTCTCATAGTCGACTGTTCAACGCATTGAACCTTGTCCACACGACCGTGAACTCGCAATATCCCATCGGTATCGATATAGGGCGTTAAGGTTAACAAGCGGCTAGTAGACAACAAGGGCTTGTTTTGCTTAAGCTGCTCAATATCTTGTGCAAACGAGTCTTGTTGACACTTCTTAAGCAGTAACTTTTCTGCTTCATTTAACAGCTCAACATTAAGCTGAGCGTCATTGCGTCGACATCGTTTTAAAAACAATAAAACTCGAGCGGTAACTCGTACGAGTCTTAGCCAAGACGAGAAGTCGTCTTCATTAGGTAAGGAGTGCTCAATGACGTGTGACGTCATTACATTGATGCTCCTTGTCTCACAAATTGCGTCGTCTGATGTCTTTGTAGACTTGAGATCCTTAGGCCAAGTATCTTCCGGCTGCCGTAAGAATCCAGGTCCCTGAAACCAGACGCTGTCATATACCAGTGGTGGCGAGTCCTCTTTGGTAGCTATATCTGCAACATTTAGCTTGGTAGGTACATATCGCCACTCTGACGTAACCGTTAGCTCGTCAATCTCACCAAGACGATGAGCAACAAACGGCTTATAATTCCTGGGATCACTACGTATCCATTGCAAGACAGTGTGAGAGTCAGTCCAGAAGTATCGCTTATCAGGCTTCATATCTTTATGTTCTCGCTGTAACGTATCAGCAAGACGTGAAGCTATCAGCGCTCCTTGGAGCTCCAGTCTGGGAACTGACACAGGGCGGAGTGGAGTCACTCTGCTCTTCGCGGCTGCAAAACATACAAGCACGCTTCCGTCACGTCGGGTAAAACGCCAGAAAACAACTGCAGCGTAACATTTGATAGACGCATCAGAAAAAATATGCATTTGTACATTTATAAATGTTTTTGCATCCACTGTACCTACAACAGCAGGGTAGCACTGAGACCAAGTACCAGCATTCAAATACCAGCGAGGTATCCGTAGCAATTCTAATTGTTTGAGTTCATCGAGCCACTTTACCCACTTCAAGTGCTCGGTGGGTTGAATCTGACACTTCCAATCAACATTAGACCTATGTACGTCTTGTAAAATTATTTTACTTTTTATTAAAAATGGCGATAAAAAACCGTGTATATCGTAAATAGACATAATAATGCTAAGCATTTTAGCTTTTGTCGGTGATACAATACCGTTTAAAATATCTAGCGGAATTCTAGTCAAATTAATTTTAAAACCGAATGAGTCATCAGCGGGATGCCAAATTAAACCTAAAGTGCGCTCAATTGTGTTGTTTACACCATCTTTAAACTGCACAGCTGTTTGCGCTAGCGCATCCGTAGGTATAGAATCCAATACCTGTTTACTATTACTGGACCAACCTCTTATCTCGAATCCACCTTTTTTATGAATGGACGTTATATCGTGCACTAATTTAATAACTTTAGTTACGTCACAGGTTGAGTATAAGCAGTCGTCTACATAATGATTTTTTGTTATTACGTTGACTGCTTCAGAGTTAAAATCTTCATACTTAAGAGCATTCTTATTTTTAATGTACTGAGCGATGAAGGGTGAGCATGTTGCACCGAATATTAAACTTTGCATTGCACAAATCTTAACTGGGCTATCTGGAGACTCTTGCCACAAGAATCTGAGCACATGCTGATCTTCAGAACGTATCCTAATACGTAAAAACATATCACGAATATCACCTATAATAACGATCGGATTCTCACGAAATCTGAGCATAATTCCTAACAATGAATTGTATAAATCAGGTCCAGTCAATAAATAATCATTTAAACAAACGTTATTAACTTTTGCCGCCGCATCATAAACCAGCCTTAATTTTCCGGGTTTATTTGGGTTCTGAACTCCAAAATGCGGGAGATACCAGACATGATCAGCTGAGAGCTCATGAGCTTTTAATTCTCGAGCGTAACCGTTATCAAATAACTTAGACATTTCTAGTTTGTACCTATCAGCATAACCGTTATCTTTGTGAAACTTACGTAACAATAATTGTTGACGCGAATGAGCATTAAAATAAGAGTCAGGCATATTAAAATCGTCTTTTTTAAATGGTAATCCTACTTCCCATTGTGTGCCGACTTGGCGTGAAGTTTTATCTAATATATCAATAGCTCTGACATGATCTTTATTCTCACGACATAAAGTTGAAATTCCTACAGAATCAAGTTCAAATGAATTTTTAATTAGGTCATTAAGTTCACAGAGTTCATGCATATTGTCATCACTATCAGAAGAGCGAGCGAGATGGAAAACATTAAGTTCACTTACCGAGGAGTGATTACGACCTTTGTGGTAGCCATGGATGGTCCATCCCAGCCTGCAGCGTGACGCATACAGTGAGTTCCTGTCTCCGTGTACAATCTCAAGTGGGGCTATAAGAAAGTAATTATCTTCGCCTAACAGTATACGGGGCACAACACTATGTGCACAAATCAAGGGTTTTATATGAGCTAAATGAGCGCAATTAACTTTGTTTATAACTGACATATTTTGAGCAGATAATTTTAATTTATCACATTTACGTAAATTTATATCGTAAAAAGTATTGTCCTGTCCAGATATTTGCACTTTAACTTTCGGTACTTGCGACTGAAAAACTTCTAAACCAAACGCGTCAGTAAACTTTATAGCGCACGGGTTTTCACATTTTAAACCTAAGTTATCTGCTAAGTCCGAGTCGATCATTGATACCGCAGCTCCTTCATCCAACAGTGCGTAGGTATTCACTACGCCATTAGGGCCGCGTAATTGTACGGCAATGACTTTGAGCAGGGCAAATTCTTCCGTCGTATTTGAACTCGTAGACGGGGCCGTGACGTCATCATCTCGAGCGACGTGTGTTATCGACGTGTCGGGCGCAGGTAACCCTCGTTCCGGGCCATCTTGGCTTTCCATAATATCAGCTGATTGTGACGTCACTGTCGTAGTCGTAGGTCTCGTCCAGTGCAGTAGGCGGTGGTGTGCCATACCGCAGTTATCAATGTTACACATAGGCGCAGGGCATACGTTACTATTGTGTTGCTTCGTAGATAAACAACAATAGCATAATCTCTGCGTTTTAATGAACCTCCATCTATCTCTTCGCATCGCACGTTTGAATATGCGACACTCAGGTAACGTATGAACGCCTTTATCACAAAATAGGCACTTCTTATCATCAGCGACCACAGCAGTGTACACAGAGCGATGTCGAAACTTATCATCAGTTCGCTTGACTCCTGGGCCTGGGTCGGTCGGCTTCTTGTACTCTCGTGGCTGAGTGCATCCTACTACAGACAGCATCTCAGCTTCCATCTTCAGAAACGTAGCTAGTAACTCCAGCTTGGACTTGCCATCACGTAAACGACTATAGGCAAAATCTGTCCATTTACCCATCAGAGTGCTCGGCATTTTTGACACAATAGCTGCAGCGAGCTCCGGGCTTCGTAGGTAGTCATGCTGTTCTAGTGCGCGTATAGTTGCCACGCAGTTGTTGATCTTGACAGCAAAGTAGCTTAACTCGGGTTGATAATAGTTAGGTAACGATGGTAACTTTTTCAACTGCATCGTCATATTCTGAATAATAATTTCAGCTCGGCCAAATCTTAGTTCCAGAGCTTCCATCACTGCTGACGGCGGGGTGTTGCCGATCAGCAAGTCAGTCACAGCTTCTTTGGCCTCACCTCGCAGTGCTCGGCGGAGCCTGCACAGATTCTCAGAATCACTGAACCTGCACACACGAGATGAGTCATCGTATGCATTTTTAAAATGTAGCCACTCGATGCAATCACCACTAAATAAGGGCAGTTCGCGCGGTGTAGCGAGCCGGCTGAGCAGACGATCTTCCTGCTGGGTGGCGGTCTGCTTCATCATATCCTTCAACGTATGTGCTAGTTGATGAATATTGTCATTTGGGGGCTGAATAGATGAACAGTTACGGTCCAGCCACTCCTCCACATTATTATGTGTCGGTTCTTCCGGTAACGATCTGGAACAGTTCGTGCCAAGGTCTTCCTCAGGAGCAGCACTAGCGTCGGCGTGGCTTGCATCGGCGTCGACTTGAGCCAGGTCTGCTTCCAATTTCTTGGCTATTAAATCCATCTGAATTTTGGCTGTTGCTTCGGCAGCTTGCAGCTCAAGCTGTTTACGTCGTGCTACCGAAGATGCCGCAGATCTCTTGGTACATACAGTTTTCGTGGCACAGGTCGATTGCTGTCGCACGGTGCCGCGCGGCGATAATTTGCACGGCACTGGCGTGGCTGTGTGTTCTTGTTCCCGTGGCATTTTAGGACAATCGCTGCCATGGGGAAGCATCTGTTCGTTGAACTTCACGGGTGCACTTTCCAATTTTTTCATAAGTTCTTGTCGCATACGTCGCGTCAGAACTCCGGATTGGGGCGTTTCCGCCATCACTGTTACTCGTTCAATAATTCGAGCTCGAAGACCAGATTGTTACGGATGAAACAAAGGGTCTGAGCTTATGGTGACAAGAGAGTGGAAGGTGCACATAGTTCGCGACACTTGCTACACGAAAACGTTGTATTTTTAGGTAAAAAATCAAAATCTAGCTCCGCCCGTGCGGGCTACTTCAGATCGCTGTATAGAACTCATATTAGTACCGACATTTTAATTATAAATTTACGCGCACCTTCCAATGTCATTTTTATTTTGTAAATTCAATGGCTTCCAACAGATGGCGTTATGTGTTCTTAAAGTAAGACTAAAAATCTAAAAAGTGTCTCAAAATAACAATATTATGCACCTACGCAGTATAAAAAATACAAAAATCATAAAAATAAACAAGTAAATAATTTTGTGACGTGCGTCGCCTACAGTAACTTATTACCATTTAGTCTGTAACTTCCCCATCCTCTTTCCACTAATAACGTCATCAATTTAAAAAATTATTGGCTATAGATTAGATAAAAGACGAAAAATATATAGGTACCTCGTACTCGTACAATCTCATAATCATCTTTGCCTTTTCCCATTTGTTATTTGGGTCGGCACCAATCTAACCTGTAGCGGCAAGCTACCAGAATTATACTAGCGACTACCATCTGACCTCGCAACACATAAGGAACCAGTAACAGGGATGGTTAGATCAGGCGTCTGACTACCCTTAACGATTGCCATAGATGTTCTTATGACAACCGGGACCGACGGCTTAACGTGCTCTTCGAGGCACGGAGCGATGGCATCGAAAACTGCATATATCTTACTAGATAAGTCATTGGTGCAGGGCCGAGGATCGAACCCGGTGCCGTAAGATTGCGATGCGCACATGCTACCGCTCGGCCACCATCGCATCACCACTCGTATAATCTCATAGCCATCCCTAATTGAAACATGGCGACAAAAATTTGGTCCCAAACTTTGGAACTTAGTTTATATTACATACCTTTTTCGAAATTGATATCAATAACACTTGGGTAGTCCTCAGCGCTTGACAGGTCCCGAGTCATCTTGTAGATACCACCGGGAGGTATTACTGACGGGTCTTCCAGCACACCGGACTCATAGCTGTTTAAAATATATTGATATAAGTATCCATCATCAGTGCACACTATCCACTGCAGGACGTAAGCCTCTTCTCAGCACGATATTGAGCCTAATATGCGGCTCTACTCTCCCAGTTGTTACTAATAATTATTTATCTAATCATAATAATTCACTTAAATTAATTGTGTCTTTTATCTGGTCACAGGCAATGAAGCCACCCCCTCAGAGTTGTTTTAGTTGTAAGACTGACTATTTTGTCAGACAACAAGGTCAGGCAATCTTGATGTTCATTAGAGCGCGTTCTTTTAAGGTTCTTTTTCGTAGTCAAGCTTGATAGTCACTAGACATCGGATTTTATGCATTTGCATATTAATTACGAGGTTAATACATATTTTAGCTTTTTTTAGCAATCGTGCATATTTCGTTTAGTATAGCGGGATTTACCTATGTATAGAGAGCTGGCAGGTGACCATGACCCGTTTAAAACGCAGGTAATTTTATCACAATACCGCCGGTAAACAAAAACTGGGTGACGTATAGTTGTATAATAAAAAAGGTCTGTTTTAAACTTTCACGATTGTTCACTACGTTTATAATATTACTTACAGGATCTTTACCGTGACAGTTACATGCACCATGTTCACGGGTAGACACACCGGGTCTACCCGTGAACATGGTGCATGTAACTGTGCCGAAATATCGGGAACTCAGAAATGATTCAAATCACGGTAAAGATCCCGTAAGTAATATTATAAACGTATAAAAAAAGGTGTTTAAATTTTGCATTGTGCATACATATTTTCGGCATACCAAGAGTTTTTAGTGCATATTTTGGCACTTCGTTAGTGCATATAATCTGACGCCTAGTCATCACTGACCTTATATGCATAATATTTTCATCAGTAGACCAGGGTTCCTTAGGGGTAGCAGACACAGGAATATTTTCTTTTTTGGCGTATTCAATAAGGTCACTTCTGCCTTGGAATCTTTCGAAAAATTCCGGCAAACGCCACGGAGCAATGATCTAGAAAAACAATTCAAGTATAAAGATTACAATAGGATATTAGTAACAGCGTTTACGCGATGCGTTCTGTTGGTACCTACAGGTGATAATGTACTCAATAGCAATAGTTTAAAGTTACCTTCCCTTCAGGCCATAAAGCATACACGCTTAGTTCGAACCTGACTTGGTCATTTCCTTTTCCAGTGGCACCGTGAGATATGTACCTAAAACAAAAAAGAAAACGCTTCGTTAAATTTTTGGTATGTTTGTTTGGGTATAATCACGGATTTATAAGCGCTTCTGCTGTTGCCTCGTGGATTCAATCAACCCTTGATATCAAAATAACAACACTAAAGTCAAATAATGGTAGGTAGTGCATACTTAGCTCCCAACTTCTTAGCAGCGTTAACAAGCCCAACAGATATGCAGGGTCGCGCCAGAGAAGTGCCGAGGAAGTACCGGCTTTCGTACACCAGGCCCATTCGTATGGCAGGCAGCATGTAATTGGAAACAAACTCCTTGCGCAGATCTTCCACGATCACCTAAAGTCGTAACACGAAGTAAGCAGAGTATAGAGGTGACATCATGGAACTACAGTTCTATGGTGTAGTGGTCCTACAGCAATGGCATCTCGTTATCGCAGAGGTTGTATTCTCTTTGAGTAGGTCAGGTCACGAGTCAAGCTCTTACCCCCTGCCCCTCAACTTTACACTGGTTAAATTGCGATTTCATTGCTTTAGAATCATTGATTTTTGACATAACTTCTATGGAAAATTTGTCAAGAATTGGTGTAAGGCGTGAACAGCGAACAAAATAAATAACGTAAACGTTTGCTATGTAGAAGACTATAAGTAATATAGGTATAATCGTTTGATGAGTAAGTAGGTACTTGCATCTGTAGCCCCAATCGCTTTAGCCTTCTGTTTGGCTTTTTCAAAGTCTTCATTTTGGCCTACGTCTGCCATGTAGCAAACGACATCGTAGTTCTTTTGAATCAACCTAAAAAAAAGTTAGAGGATTTAATTGCCTTCCTTAAACCTTAATAAAATTCTAGTGAGAACATATTTTTTTGTTTTGTGTCAATTACCATTTCAAAATGCAGCTGGTGTCCAAGCCACCGGAATAAGCGAGAACAACAATTTCTTTGGCCATTTTACGCGTAGCTCGCTTGAGATACTTCAGCTGACTGAATGAGTACAGTAACAAAAAAGCCGTATGATGGTATGATTGTGTAAATTGTTATGTTCATATTATGATGATAACACCGAGGTCGACTAAACGATACCCTTCATGGAAATAGCAAATATATAAGACACCGCATCAACATTAGTAATTAAGAGTTGTCTAAAAAGATTAAAAATTCATAATTGTTACATCATTACATTTACCTACTAGAGATGATCCAAGTAGCAACCATACCTTTGCCACAGCTATTACGCCACCAAACCATCATCAATTATCATCACTAATACCTATCATGCAAATTTAGGTGATTTTTGTAAGTTTTGATCAAATAAATATCAGACTTGGGCTCCTAATTTCGTACCTATTATAGCTCTATGCATTACGATGTATATAATATAAATGTAAGATGTTTTATGTAGGTTTTTTTTGAACGTGCTAATGCTGTTGGTCTCTACAGACCTTTACAGCGTCAACGGGCAATAGGGTAGGCGCTTAAGGCACCCAGCCGAGTAAGGCGCCCAACCCGAAATTCTTAAGATATGTATATAGTACCTATGAGCTACGCTATTAACTACTGTGCTAGACTGCTGGAGTAATTGGGCGCCCGCGCCATCAAGAAAATTGGAGTCGTGATTCATAGTTGTATATTTGGAAAACAATGATTAAAGATGATCAAATATGTCATTGTTTTAACTTTTTTAAATATTTGAAATGTAGAAATAAGCAGATAACAGCTCTATTTTATCATATGACAGGCTGTTACCTTAATTTTGTACACGTGATTTATTCGCTCAAATATTTAACCTATGTATGTTAAACTGATTGTCAGTGACAATACCTGAGTTTTCGCTTTTTATAATATTGTTTACTGTGTGCACTATGGTCACTGTGTCTCTTTGTGCTACAAAGCTTGTATATACTTTGACATTTGACTTGTAAGATACCACCAGAGCTATAGACCGTTCAACTTAAGTTGTCCCCTAATGTACTTATTTAACGGTCTGTAGTAAGCCTATATTATTAAAATAAAAGGTCTATCTCGGCCTTTAGTTTAGTTCTAATTAATAAGAATTGCCTAACTATAATTATCGTCAATATTTAATCTTTTGTGACCCCCTATTTTTATAGTTTTACTAAAAGTTAGTTGAAAAATAACAGAGACGTATTTTATTATTTAATTTTTCATTCTATATTTAATTATGTAGAATTTTCTTAAATTTTGGCTTTGTGAGGCAGAAGAAAAAACTGAACGCCCGTCTATCGGATTGTTTTTGATGGCAACCATTGACATGAAGTAGGCTTCACAGTCAATTATAGTTTAGCCTCACTTCTTTAACAATAACTTGACAAATACTACTATTTTTTTTTACATGAGCTATTTAGAAGAGAAACTTGATACTCGTTAGATGTTTTTCGTATTTCGCTACCTTCCATATAATTAAATGTTGTCAAAAATTTTAAGAACTCGGCATTTTAGTTAATTAAATCAAACAACCAATATACCGAGATGATTAAATAATTTAATGACGTTTTAACAATTGAATACTGATCAAAATCATTCAAGTACTTGCTACATAATTGCACAATATTTTAATATTACACTGTAATACAATATTAAAGTATTTTAAGAACACCAATATTTTAGCTATAATTATATCTTATGTCGGGGCTATTTGTTCAGTTAGAGTTAATATCAGCGTAAACTTGTAGAAATACACAAGTATGCATATTTTTACCATTCGAAGCCCCTTAATACTATATCTAGTACAAATTATGTCTACGTAGTTTAAATATAACATTATGCTAGTGAATGAGTACGTGAAGCGCTTTGCTGTAATAGTAAGGTAGTATTGAATAGCGGTAACATTTCGACAAAGTTGTCTATGCGAAGATTCATCAACTCATTAACAAAGTCTGCCCCTTGAGATAATGCGTTTAGCAGCTACAATAAAATTGTAAAAAGCTAAATCATATATCTATAATCTTATGCCAAAGAAACTAGCAAAAATTATAGATTTACGGTTTGCAATTGGCTTTTGACGATTTTATTGTGTTTGACTGTACTAATTGTTAAACGCATTCTCTCAGCGGACTGACTGTAAAGAACATTTCGATTATAAATGGTATCCTAGTCAACTCCTAACACTCTTTGCTCTTTATGATTCAAAGCATAGGAAATAACAATTATTGCTTCAATTAATATTACACCTTAAATTACGTGTATTTCGTAGTTGACTTTACGTACACCAATCACCATTTATACAGTGGTTTACTAAATAATGCAACTAACTTATGTATGCCGTTAGATTTTTCCGTGTTTTTCGTACAATGCAGGAAATATACTCATTGGAAAGAAAGACAAAGAATTCAAACAAAAGTTGGGTATGGGGGGCACCTTGGTGTCACGTCTGTATTATTACGCACATACAAGTTTGTCGTTCCGTTGATGAAATAGCGCGATAACAAGTAGAAACTACACACACAGATAATAAGACTGGAATGTAAACGAAACTGTTTATATTAGACAACACTCAGATAGATTGAATAGGTAAGTTTAAATAGACAAGTCTAAAACACGAAATATTGCAGCACCTGGCAAAAGATATGGCACAGCTGTTTTGCTAAACAAGGCTCAAGATTTAAAGACTTGTACACTCTCAGAATATTTACGACTGAGAGTGGGAATAAGCCTTTTTATCATTTACTAGTTTGTGAATAAAAATAGAGAGCCATTAGTTTTGCCTGGCACTGCACAATGTATGGTATACACTAGCAAATTGTGAATAAATTGTTTTTTTAACTGCTTTAAGTACATTATGTTATACTTTTTGTTTTACTTTAATCGGTTAGGGCACATTCATGCGATATGCATTTCATTATAGCTACCGTTACTACGATTGTAAAGATCCTAGCATTTGGCATTAAATGGAAACGTAAAAACGAATAGTTACAGCGTGTTTTGCATATTATTACAACGTTTTAAACACTACTCTTTCGAATTTTGTGATCAGTCTAAACAACACGCATGATAAATGAAAGGTGATAATTCACCTCAACTTACAATAAATAGAACAAACAATAAGAATTAATTTCTTAAAAACTAAACATGTTAGGCAAACCTTATAATGATTAAAATTTGAGAAACAAACATTAACAATATAAACATCTTGTAAAAATCATAGAGCAGGAAAAAAATACTATACTCTTACATTCCGAAGGTGCCTTACTCAACACCGTTCATAGAACTCATACAAGTGTGTCACGTTTTAGAATAAAAACCACATAAAACCTCTATTATTTACCTGCGCAGATGACGCACAAAGTATTGTCTTGTCAGCGCTCGGCGCCTATATACTTGCATAAACCAAGGAGAGGAATGCTAATCAATACACCAAGAAAACAGCGTAGATCAAAAATATACCTAAAACTAGATGGCGTTGTAAAATGAGCGGAGTATAAGTTGAGCGCAGATCAGAAATATGCCTAAAACCGCTTTAAACCTAGCCCGCCGTAGCTACCCGTATAGCCCGCTCATTTCGCAGTGCCATCCAGGTTTAAAACGGTTTTTTGGCATATTTCTGATCTGCGTTCAACTTATAACCCGCTCATTTTGCAACGCCATCTAGTTTTAGTTTTAGGCATATTTTTGATCTACGCTGTTTTCTTGGTGTATTGGCATTCCTCTCCTTGTTCCATGATACTTGGTACGAAATTCGACGCGAATTTAGTCTCTAACGGGGCGCGAGCGTCATTCTTTCCTGCTCTGTGGTAAAACTGAACAATGTTTATTTAAATTCTAATATTTTCAGTATATTATCACACCTTATGTCGGTTAGAAATATTAAATATTGTAGAATAACAACTTCTACATAAAGAAAACAATACTTTAAATGCCGCAACATTCTTTCGATATCACTTTGTCCAAATATGACTAACAAAATGAAGAAACTCTCTTCAAAATAAATATGGGTGATGCAAAGGTGTTTTCACGTTTGCTTAGTCTAATGAATGCCATAGATTTGTAATAGCCCAGAGAAAGATGAAGGGCTTAACAGTTTGTACTTTACTCGTATTAATAGCGCCACATTTCCATCTACGCCGATTTTATGGCTATAGGCTATAGAACAATAAGACAACAATAATACTATTTGAAATTACTGGGCAAATGAGACTTTATGATCTGAACACTCAGTCTAGTAATCTGATTACTAGACTGGGTGATGTCTCAGGATGACGTGCGCAGTGCAGTGTCACGCGAAACTTTCTTGGTTTAAAGTTCCGGGTGACACTGCAACTGTTATGGACGGCCGTGTCACTTAACATCAGGTGAACGGCTAGCTCGTCACGTCATGCATTCACATAAAAAAAAAAATGACTATATTAAGTACAGGAAATATCATTCTCACAAAAGCTAAAACTGTACTACACATGTGGATTTACTGAGAACTAGAGGCAATCCGCGGTTTCACTCGCAAAATAAAAGTCTGTCGTTAAATCTGTGAGTACGGGATAAAATCGCGTTATTAATATGCGGTTCGGTTAAGTTACCCTAAAACTTCGTCCAAATAACAAAATGTCAGGAAACTGAATTAGTCAAGTTGTTACTAGTGTGTGTTAAGATGGTGTTATTATGTTAAAATGGACCTTGTGTTTGTTTATTCACTCCCACAACTCTGTCAGTGAAGTGGGAGCAAGAAAACAAGATAATTGCCCGCTCTTTTCTAAAATTTGCCATTACAAAAGCTATAATAGAAGCTATTCTAAAAAATATGAAGACTATGGTTCTCTCACCCTTACCATCCTGTCGACAGTATTGGAAGTAATGTCTATTATTTTCAAAACTTGGAATGGCGCTAGTATCCAGTGTATACCAGTGTGGCGCTATTTAGCCGTTGTAAACAGGTATCGGTCGCCGAGTGGAAAGTTTATGCAGTGAGAGAGCTAAGATCTGATAAGAAGTTGTCGGGCGTCAGTATATGCGATGATCCGATGATCACCTCCCAGTTCTTGACAGCGGCTGTCACTTCGTAAGCGGCGCGGATTTCCGAGAAGCATACGCCTGTGAAAATATAAACAAATAAATAAATATGTGTGAACATTTCACACAGCGCCATCTAGACCCAAACTAAGCATATCTTGTGCTATGGAAACCAGGTAACTGATAGAATACTTAGATACTTTTTTGTTTATAAATACATACATGGAATACAATATAACACCCAGACACAGAACAAACATCGATGTTCATCACACAAATGTTTGTCCCGATTGGGAATCGAACCCACAACCTATAGTTCAGAAGGCAGAGCTACTACCAACTGAGCTATCAGACCAGTCATACACGGTAATTATAATTATGCAAACACTTAGCCCACTTGACTCCTATACGCAAAAAAGTTATCCTGTTTTTTTTCGACTATAAATACACTAGAGGCGCTCTGCGGCTTCACCCGTAGATTACTCATTTTCCCTGCGGAAACTCCATTTTCCGGGATAAACAGTATCCCATGTTAATCCCGATAGACTAAATGTAACCTAATCCTTTGTCGCGCTTGTTAGACCCTTAATTTAGTATAAGTCCGGGCAACGCGATTTATATATATATATATATATATATAGATCGCGTTGCCCGGACTTATATATAGGTTTTTATATATATATATATATATATATAAACCTATATACATGCGTTCTTTAATCAGTCATGGAGACGACTGCCGGCCGGGGGGTGCGCGGACAGTCTCTGTACTAAAATGCTTATTTAGCTTTTACCATGTAATTTGTTCATAATCCGTACATCTCAAGGAATGGAACTTGCTCTCCGCAACGGTATTACCTTCCACATACAATGTAGGCGTATTCAAGAGCAGTAGGGTTAGCACGGCCGGTAGACAAAACTGTCTTTCCCCGCTTTACGTCACTTTCTTCATACTTGCTTGGAGTCATCATCATCATCATTAACAGCCTGAAGACGTCCACTGCTGAACATAGGCCTCCCCCAGAGCACGCCACCTTGAGCGGCTGCTCGCCTCCTGCATCCATCGGCTCCCCGCGGCTTTCACCAGATCGTCGGTCCACCGAGTGAGGGGCCGGCCTACGTTGCGTCTTCCGGTTCGTGGTCGCCACTCGAGAACCTTTCTTCCCCATCGGTTGTCAGTTCTACGAGCGATGTGGCCTGCCCATTGCCACTTCAACTTACTAACTCTAAGAGCTATATCGGTCACTTTAGTTCTCCTGCGGATCTCCTCGTTCTGGAGCTTATCTCGCAGGGAAACACCGAGCATAGCTCGCTCCATAGCACGCTGCGCGACTTTGAGCTTACTAATGAGGCCAACAGTAAGAGACCATGTCTCAGTTCCATAAGCCATCACTGGCAACACACACTGATTGAAAACTTTCGTTTTCAGGCTCTGCGGTATTTTGGACGAAAAGATAGGACGAAGCTTCGCGAACGCTGCCCAGCCGAGTTGGATTCTTCGCGCCACCTGTTTGTCGAAGTTGGACCTACCTAATTGGACAGTCTGTCCTAGGTAGACATACTTGTCGACAACTTCGAGAGTATCGTTCCCAACAATTACCGGTATAGGTGGAACATGAGCATTAGACATGATCTTTGTCTTGTCCATATTCATCTTAAGACCAACCTGCTGGGAGACTCTACTGAGGTCGTTTTGCTTGGAGTAAAATAGGGGAAAGACAGTTTTGTCTACCGGCCGTGCTAACCCTGCGGGTGAGGGGGGGATATCGTTGCCTGGTTACTGGCGAGTGAAAAGTACGCACCATTTTCGGTTTAGAATTGCGCGTTCAATGAAAAAATAATACACTTGGTATCTCACTTATACCCCCCTCCCCCTGGTGATGTTTCGTGACTCTTTCCTTACCCCCTCCCCCACGACCGAAAGATCCCTAACTGTTATGGGCAGCCATGACACTTAACACGAGGTCAACGACCAGCTCGTCAAACGTTATCAGTCTTAGCGTAGCGTTACATACTCTTTGGTTATCAGACTAGTGTGATATTTTTTATAGTTAGATGTTGTATCAACATTAATTTGTCACGATTTTAGTTGTTATGTCAGTTCATTTTGCATGCATATTGTTGTAGATTAATAACTCACCGCCAACAATGAAAACTATCAGGCGGGGAACATTCTTGATGGTTTGCTGCCCTTTGTCCTTATGCCAATGACCGTAACGTACACTGGAAAAAAGAAATTGAATGAACGTTTGCACAGTTTATGTCACATAAGGGCAAGGTCAGCTTGTTTGTCTGTCCGTGTTATAAAAATAAAAGAAAAAACCACGGGGTTAGTGTCCTGCTATTGAAAATTAACATTTTAATATTATTTTCATAGAGTAGGTTAAAAATGAATGCACTAATTGAAAAAAAATAGTAAAATCGGTAAATAAATCACGGAGTAACAAGCTTTTAATGTTTCTGGAGGGGGCATCGCCTGTCCCTTTCTCGCAAAACAGAGCTTCCCCACAGTTACAATGAAAATGCACGTTTGTGACGTAACATGCCAAAGAGATTGTATGTAAAGCTACCACAGCTTAGAAATAGGTACTATGAAGGTGAACGAACTGTCTCTTTCTATTCCTGTATTTTAAAATGCTTGTAACTTTGTCATTTTTTGAGATATTTAATTTTCATTTTCACGACTGTTTATGATTTGAGGAATATTATTAATTTGTGCAATAAAAAAATAGCACGACACAAGCCTATTGGCCATTTACAAATGCTAATAAAATAGGTATTATACAACAAACTGAAGGAAAAAAAATTGGTAGTGCATGCGGTGAGATTTGATTATCCAAGTTAGCTAGTGAAGTCTCATAAAATAGATAAATAAAATTTAATCGTTGTCGTGTAAAATATTATTATATCTTCACGTCTTCGTAGTTGTTAAGTCACATTGTTATGAAATTTACATAAATTGTTACACATTATTGAGCGCCACAATCGTTAAGTAGTGGTTAAATGCGGCCCGTAAAACGCAGTTACTTGTCACCGTTTCGTGCTATCCAGATAGAGCGATCGTCATAAGGCCACCCATACACGTTCAATTTTATTGATCAATAAAATTGACGAGTCTACTTCCGTCAATGTTTTCTCCATACCAAAAACCGAAAAACATTGCTCAATACTAACCCTACACGATCAATAAAATTGATCAATCACAAAGATAGATCGTGTATGGGCCGCCTAACAGCCATATTGGAATGCGTGTTGCTGCAAATATATGAACATCATCATCAACAGCCTGAAGACGTCCACTGCATAGGCCTCCCCCAGAGCGCGCCACCTTGAGCGGCTGCTCGCCTCCTGCATCCATCGGCTCCCCGCGGCTTTCACCAGATCGTCGGTCCACCGAGTGGGGGGCCGGCCTACGGTAATCAATGAACGGTATTCCAATATATCTACGTTCGATATTTGTAAATGTTTCGAAGGTGAGACATTAAAGAGTGAATAGGGACGTACTTAGCTAGCATGCTACACCTTCGATCGTATCGTCACTTCCCATCAGGTGAGAGCGTGGTCAAATGCTAGACAAGCCTGGTGTAAAGAAAACCATGACCCAAAAAAATAACCTCTGTAATCCAGCAAGGTGGGGCTCACATTGTCACTCAATGCGAGCATACAAATGGGCGGCGACATCGCGGGCGCCTCCGCTAAAGGTGGCCGGATGACTTATGTGGACATCAAGCCCGATTGGTCAAATGTGGCTCAAGATAGAGATGCGTGGAATATGGAGGAGACCTTTGCCCAGCAGTGAGACACAAACGGTTACGAAAAAAAAATCAAATAGCTAAGAACACTACCCATCAATCTTATAAATAATTAAACTTATAATACCCCTCTGTTTGCGTTGGGGGTTAGAACGGGATAAAAGTTTTACCTGGTTGGGGCTTGGTATCCGGAAGTCTGTGCGCGTCCAGCTAAAAATGGGAAATGCCGTTGGTCCAGCTTGTCTTCAATGGCGTCTTCCATCATATCCTATAAATTATAGATTTTTTAATATTCTGCCTAATTAAATTGCGCTATGTCATAAGGTATTTTGGCCCTTTTATTTACCTTGAGGACTGGCGTCCACCGTGACATTTGATAAGTTTGCTCTGTAATCCTCTCCTTTCTTGGCACTTGGTATTGCTTCTTCCTGTTACCCTGCAAATAATACAAAAGCGTTTAAAAATAAATAATGTAATTTACAGATTATAGGAATATTTTGAATCACGAATGGGATATGTTGATAAGCTAAGCAGGCGATGTTCATATAAATATACTGGCGGTACAAGGTAACGATTCGTTGAGGTGTACACCTCTTTTAATAAGATCTATGCAATGGAAGCCCATTATCATTTGACGACAAATGGGAAAATAGTTTAAGGTATGGCCAGGATGGTGAACTAGATTAGCGTCTGCTTAACGAAGGACTCGAGTTGAGCGTGCGTCACCAATCAGGATCTATTTAAGCATAATTATATTATAGGTCAAGGCAAAAATTTATTCGTATTTTTTTCGAGAGCCCTATAGAACTGCACTATAGTTACAGAATACATACTTTTAGGTGTTGTATTGTGTTTTATATTGGAAAAGCAATTATGATAGAAGTGTGCACAGTTGATCATTACACTCGAGGTGGTAATATAGTTATGGGAGCCGAGAGTGTAATGATCAATGCACACGCATGTCATACGACGTTTTTCATCACAGTTGCGAGGAAAAAAACAGAGTTGTGCTGTTAAATGTCGTGCACACTTCTTATTTTTAAAAACAGTGTTGATGGCGCGAACAAAATCGACATCGACCAAAACAAAACGAAACGAAAAGTGAAATTAGAACGGGAACTGTAACTGGAACTGGAACGTGAATTGGAACGAAACGAAGCAAAACGACGAAAATGTACGTATGACTTGCAGTGAGATATAAACTTAACTGAATCGTGCGGCAGTGTAAAGTAAAAAGCACGCAATGGAAATTTCTTGGATTATGATCCTAAAAGCAGTGGGATAAGAGCCACTTTACGAGCAACTGTGATGAAAAACAATATTATAGATTGTTTTAGTTATTTTTACTCATATCCAATGACGAAAAATCACTTTTACTTTTGAATACATTGTATTGCTTTGCCTTTTTTAATTATATCCAAACCAGTGGGTACAAACAGTAGAACCAAAGAGATTCGACTACAAACTAATACATACCAAATGACTTCCCCCGACTAACCTAATTTGCATAATAGAATAGGCAGACATTTATTCATAACAGTTATGAATCTTGCTTAGAAATAAGGTACAAAACAAGTTGTATTAATATTATTTATGAACTAGAAAATTTCTAAAGTAAAAAATAAAATAAAGTAAAAAACCAGCCAAGTGCGAGTCGGACTCGCGCACGAAGGGTTCCGTACCATTATCTTTCCCCGCCATCTAGTGTTGAGTAGCAGTACTATTTAATACAGCGCCATCTATGACTCATCTGGTAAACGAGCGAAAAGATCATGTTTGTTGTATGAGAGCCCCCTTAAATATTTATTTTATTGTTTTTTTTTTTAGTATTTGTTGTTATACCGGCAAAAGAAACACATCATCTGTGAAAATTTCAACTGTCTAACTGTCAAGGTTCATGAGATAACAGCCTGGTGACTGACAGACAGCGGAGCCTTAGTAATAGGGTCCGTTTTAACATTTGTGTATGGAACCCTAAAAGTAGTAGTAGTAGTTATAAAGTTGAGGTCCTTACATCGACGATGACGTTGAGCCCTAGGTTGGCCAGGTTGAGTAGCGTCTGCTTGTCTGAGGGCTCGAGTTGTGCGTGCGTCACCAGCTTGTTCAGGTTTTCCTCCGAAATGCCGTTCTTTGACATTATGTACAGAGCTATGATGCGCATCTTGTTGAAGTTTACTACTGCCTGCAATCATACGAAAACAGATCCGAATTGGTATGTTTCCTAGAAGAATAAATCAGGGAATGCATCTTTCTTAAGTAAAGATCATGAGCGATTCATCATAATCATCCCCTGACCATGGCCTGATAGCTCAGTCGGTAGTAGCTCTGCCTTCTGATCTGTAGGTTGTGGGTTCGATTCCTACTTAGGACAAACATTTGCGTGATGAACATAGGTGTTTGTTCTGTGTCTGAGTGTTATATTGCATTCTATGGATGTATTTATAAACAAAAAAAAGGTATTTAAGTATTGTATCACTTATCTGGTTCCCATAGTACAAGCTTTGCTTAGTTTGGGGCTAGATGGCGCTGTGTGAAACGTCCACACATATTTATTTATTTATAATAATCGAGACATGCAGCGAGCCTAATAGATTTCATTCCCGAAAAAAGCTAACTACACTAGCTTATCAGCTTACCTGATCTAGCAGAACAGGCACAATGCTCCTCATATGGTCTTTGATTTTCTCACCCTCAGCGTCAGTTCCCATAGCAAGATCCTGAAGTGTTAATATACATATTAATTTAAAAGCTTCACAATATATTGTTGCGATGTTTGGTTACCAAGTTCTATCTATATATTAATAAAATATTTTTTAAGACTTGTATGGGGTGCCAACTATAAGCATTTTCTGTTCATCAAAAGATCGCCAGAAAACACGAATTCGAGTTCAACCCAGTGGTCATCACATCTCATACTAAAGATTTCTGTTGGAAAGGATTTGTTATTTTTTTTTCTATGAAATATAGACACTGTATTAATTACCTGTTCAACTTTGCAGAGCTTATCCACATATCCCTGATAGGCCTTCATGCAGTCTTCAGCGAGACGCAGGTGGGTTGCGTACTTCGACAACTCCTTTTGGTACTGCGGCATCTTCTTTATCATCTGAGAGAGATCGCGCATCGACTGCTTGTCACCTGTGGAATATCGTTAAAGTGTAGATAAGCGAATAGTTCATATTTCGCTGGTGTAGATACAAGTTTTTGACATAGCAGCACAGAAGAGTCGACCCACAGTAATTTTTTTAATACTCTTGCTAGCACACAATAAAGTGTAATTCAGCTTGCATAGCACTGCGAGGCTACTATTATTGTCCCTGGTTCTAACGCTACCTCTGTCTCTTTCTGATGCGTTGCGTGCTTAGGTATAACGACGATAGACCGGCGCGGACCGCCTCACCGATGTATTTGTAGCTTCGTACCTATAGTGCAAAGTCTGGTCTGATAACTTTTCAGCCAAATACTTTAAACCTATCAAAATGTAAGTATATGGCTGAAAAGTTGTTTAAAATTAACAGTTTTCCGCCAAACTTGAAAAAACATTTAAAACACAATCAGCGAATGTGCATTAATTTTTTTCCATAAGCAAAACGCAACACCAACACGGTCATTCATCATCATCAACAGCCTAGTCGTCCACTGCTGAACATAGGCCTCCCCCAGAGAGCGCCACTTTGAGCGGCTGCTCGCCTCCTGCATCCATCGGCTCCCCGCGGTTTTCACCAGATCGTCGGTCCACCGAGTGCGGGGCCGGCCTACGCTGCGTCTTCCGGTTCGTGTCATTCGTCTAACACGGTCATTGAGCCCTGCAAAATTAAGGCAATGACCGTTTTTCACTCTGCCTTTGGTATAGAATAGAATTTAGACAGCGTTTGTATTGGACATTTTATTATATATGTGTAAATAATATCCAGTTTAGTTTTGATCAGAGTAACGCAAGGGAACAACCTTACCTCCACCCATTCGCTTGGAGTCGGTGAACTTCTTGAGGTTCTTGGTGACCGAAGTGGAGACGACCGCGATGTGCTGGTGCCGAAGATCCACCCACAGTTCGTCGTTTTCGTCCAGCAACACTTCTTTCATGTTCTGACCCTGGCCTCCTTCGTATCTGTGATCATATGATAGACATTACATTTTAGATTAGTTTATTTACATTCTTTGCGATTGCGTCTTTACAATCGCGTAGAACTGTCGATACGGACGCTCTGTGAGCGCGCGACTGTATCGCTAAAAACACGCTTTTAATAAAAGAAGCTCTGTTTTATTATTCTGTAAACTAAGTATACTTCCAGATAGGTCTAATAAAGTGCTTCTATTCAGTTAATGTGCTTTAAAGAAAGTAATGTGTTTCGGCAGCCACATCTTGAGCATAAACATAAATACATAGATTTGGATGGAATTTCGCACACTACTGCTTTTACACTTCCGAAATCCACATATAGTTTAAATCGAAAAATTAACGATTCCACAAGCAAACTGTCTAATAGTCGGAATGTGGCATTTATCAAAGACCCTGGTAGGAAACCGGTGAAAACGCGGGAGCATAATATTAATAAAAAAAAATCCAGCATCCAGCGGGATTTGGATCTTTTACTTTGAAATCCATTACATGATGATTATAGTTGTCTACTACAGTTTCCATTAGACATTCGTCATTTTTTTGTCTAGATTCGAGGCCAATTATTGTTCCTTCCTTGTCAAGTGGGCAATTGGTTAGTTACAGGCAGCTTACTTGTATACATCATTCTCAATAGGCAGCAGGTCGTACGCCATGGCTTGCAGCGTCAGTTCGTGCAGCAGCGGCGACACGCAGTCGAACCCGCGGTCCAACACTATCAGCTGCGAGCGCGCCTTCTCCGGACCTTCGCCCATCGTCGGCTCATCCGCCTGAAAACACATACACACCATCACATCACATCATCAGTAGGAAAACGTTCAATGCTGAGCACAGGCCTCCCCTATGAAACGCCACTTTGGATGCTTATCATACAAAGATTATAAAGCCCGTTGATAGCTCGTGAACATAATTTCTCGTACAAACACGACTCGCCTGCGCGGGCAGGGGACGAGGTAACAAAACAAGACAAAGTCATACGAAATAGCAAAGAACAGAGCAGGATGGAACAAAAGACATCACCGGGTTCCCGTGATTTATTAGAAATTCATAGTATTTATTAGAAATTGAAATACACCATTAACTTTCGTATGAGGGATGTATCATTGGTCAATTGGATTTATAATCAATGTTATCATACAACCATAATCACAACGCTTAGCAGGCGCCTTGGTGATCGCAGGTTTTAATGTACTGAGGAGAATGCTACTGCCCGTTCCCTGGATATTCCCTATAGCTGGATCTTACGGAACCCGCGGGAAGAAATGGGGGTGGTCTGCTCTTACACCGGGACTGCACAGCGACACCACAATGATTAGTTAATATTGCTTTGTTATTACTATTCCAAATCAGTTCTGCCGTTAGGATTTGAAAAATCCCCGACACCAAATTTCGACCTCGATCTTCCATTAAAAAATAAAGAAACTGAAATTCTCACCCCAATTTGTAATTGGTCACAGCTGGACGGTTGTTATTAGTTACAGCTAATAACAGTCACGAGAGTCAGATTTATAAGAAACATCGTCTCTCAACACCGCTTTTAAAAATGAATATACCTTGATCTATATATTGAATATAGATCAAAGTCAGAGTTTTTCGTGTTATGTTACCTTGTAAGCATCAAGTTTTTGCTGGATGAGCTGCGCAAGCTCCACGTTTCGCTCCCAGTCGCTGCAAGATTTAATAAATGTTAGTGAAGAAGATCCAACTTTTATTTGCGTATTATTAGAAACTTGCACCGTAAAATTTCTTTTTATTGCCATTGCATAGGCATTTTAACCATGATCAGACCATAGACAAGCATAAAATGATTTCATGACACATTTACATTTAATCTATTTTGAAACGACAAAAAATACAGACTTTTTCAGACGGTTATTTCTACATTAAATAACGCATTCCTCAAAAACATTATCTGAAAGTTACAAAGCGCGTTACCTGCGATAGCGCACAGACGGATATTCTCCGAGCGTAGCGCAGAGCGTGGCGATCTGTTCAGCGATGCGTTCCATGTTCGCGTTGCGAGTCTGCGCCAGCGCCGGGTTGTACATGCATTGGAACGTCTCGGGAGAGTCCAAAGAAAACACCTGGAACGATTCGTAATATTTTTATACATGCGCCATTAACGGAAAGTTCTGAAAAGGGCGTAAATTTCTAATGCTGTTTCCCTCCCACTAGTATTTCGACTAGTGAAAGGGAGAAAATAGTATTCTGCATAAAATACGTATATTGAGGTGAGAGTAGCGTCAAAGCTAGTCGCATCTTCATTGCTTTGATTGGCCTGTTAGCTCAGTTGGTAGTAGCTCGGCCTTCTGAACTATAGGTTGTGGGTTTGATTCCCACCCGGGACAAACATTTGTGTGATGAACATCGATGCTTGTTCTGTGTCTGGGTGTTATATTGTATTCTATGTATGTATTTACAAACAAAACAAAGCATCTAAGTATCAGTTATCTGGCTCCCATAGTACAATCTATGCTTAGTTTGGGGCTATATGGCGCTGTGTGAAATGTCCACACATTTATTTATTTTACTAAACATAAACGAGTAAATATTATTTCTTTAAAATAGGTCAATAAATAATAAAAAATAAGTAAAAGGAGTTAAAAAATCACGGAGTAATGTGCGTTTACAGTTTCTTGAGGGTCCATCACCTATCCCTTTTTCGCAAAACGGAGATCGTACGGTATGTATGGCGATGGCGGATATACGTAGAGCTACCATTGAGGTACCACAGCTTAGTAATGCGATACTATAAAGTAATAATTTCTAACGTCACTGCGTGTCTCTTTCTATTGCTGTATTTAAAAATGCTTGTAACGTTGTCATTTTTTGAGATATTTAAATTTTTCGTTGGATACACTCTTGCCTCGGGCGTATGCGTCAGTTTAATAAACTAAATGTAGATAAATCTCGATGGGCTTGTTATTTGTTTTAATATAGCTTGTCGAAACTTGAATACAAGTTCAAGGGTACTCCAAATCTGAAATCTCGAGACCTACTTCACCCCGCCTCAACCAAGAGGTACTTTAAAAATTCATTTGATAGTGACCCTATTGCAGGTTATTGATCGTGCTCCGATTCCTAATTAGTCGGTAAGGCAATAACAGTTTAACTTTAACTAATGAAGCATAGCATAACGGTTGCATTTCTGGCCAGACATTGCAAATGATATCGCACCGCGATTAGCAATACAACAATTATTTCAATAATTTCATCATTTCACTTCACTTCATCAGCCGGAAGACGTCCACTACTGAACACAGGCCTCCTCCATAAAACGTCTCTTGGACGCTTATCATAAGGGGGGGGGGGGGGGGGGGGGGGGGGGGCGTGTAACCTGTGCTATCATGAATCAAGTACATGAGTATACATATACCCTTGTTTAGATTTTTTACTACAGGACCGACGATCTGGTTAATCCATATCTGGTTGAGCCGCGGGGACCCGGTGGATTCAGGAGGCGAGCAGACGCTGAAAGTGGCGCTCTGTGGGGGAGGCCTATGTTCAGCAGTGGACGTCTTCAGGCTGTTGATGACAACAGGATCTGTGTAAACTGTACAAAATAAAAACAGAAACATACTACCAAGAAAATCTTATGACGTCAATAATGCTAAAGACTAAATATTCACCTGGCTTTCATAAGGCAAGAAAGCAATGTTGATTTCCTTGAGAGTTTTGATTTTTCTCGCAGCTGATGACTTGCAGAGTTCATTGAATAGTTCCTCGGGGCAGACTAATTAACGGCAGCGTGCAAACAATTATCGGATTCTCATTTCATTGACTAGTGCATTAGTACTTTGTGGAGCACGGAATTCGGTCATAGGAAACGATGACAAGAAATAGTGAGAATAGGGTACTTATATATACATTACTTGTTGGCTACTAGTTAAAATAGAATTTGTAATAGTTCATTCTCCACTATTTCGATCAGTTAGGGTATACATTGACAACAAGAATCTTGGATTGAAAGTACAGAAAACGATACAAACTCTTGTGTGTAAAAGATAGTTTTGTGTCAACTGTGTACAAAACAGGGTGCTGTAAGGGCTAAGTTTATTTGCCTTAATGATCGAAGTTCGTGCTTAGACATAAGTTAGAACACAACACACATGTAAGGAAATTAAAATCATTCAATAACAAACCTGCTGTTCATATGGAATGAAAGCTATGTTGATTTCCTTTAATGTTCTGATGGATTTAGCTGCTCGACTACGAGATAACTCATCAAACAGTACATCGGGACAAGCTGCAAAATAAATTATATGATGCAACAAAATCATAAAAGCAAAATAATGAAAAAACTTCATATTCCTTTTTGTTTTCTGCTATTGGTAAACCCAAATTTAATTAGACATATCTAAAACGGTTTGCTGTACTATTCTGATATAGGAGAAAAAAAAGATGGATATATTATAGTGCTGTCAAACATAGCTTTAGCAGATGTTGCACACAAATGTTAGTAACAAGTGTTGTAGGTACAAACAGTAAATGCCTAAGGACACATTTTGATGAATGTATTAAGTAATGTATTAAAATGAAATAACTAGTTTTAATGTGGAACAACAGGAATTAACATAAAAAGAATTGAAAACAAAATAGCAAAAAAAATATTATACAAGCGTTTTCTAAACTACTGTAAAAGCAGCATGACCATTTTTGTTTACAGTGCTAATGTTTTTATGCCTATTGAAACATGATGCAAATTCTATATGTACATGAAAATATTAATACAACAATTACAATAAAAACTATACTACATAGGTATGTACTAAAAGCTACTAGCTATACTATCTAAGCTTTTAGTACATAGTATAGTTTATATTATTGTAGTAGTTAGTTTGACAAATAAAGGCATATTGCCCATTAAAAAAATAAAAATAATACTGTTACATTTCATAATCTTACCTTCAGTGAAGAAAACATGAGCAGCCTTGTACATAATGCGATTGCCGACCGAGAAGTCATTGATAAGTGCATGCACAGACTTTTCGCATGGTGTGATCAGGTAGATGCCATCCATGGTGCATAGAGGCTCTCTCTTCTTGTGGATGTCTTCTACCACTGTGATAATAAACATAAATGATATAATGGTAAAGGAAAATGGTTTATTTAGAGTAAAATGTATTCCAACAGCAAATACGTTCAGCTGTAATTTTTTTAACTCCTATTAAAAATTGCAATTTTCTTCAAAATCCATCCTGTAGTTTTGTATGATGAATTTTCATACTGACAGACAAGAATTCTACAGTCAACAACATTTGGATTCTTGGATATTTGGAAGTTAATGTAAAAAAAATGTTACATTGAGAAAAAAGCTTTTAGGGTAAAATTGAGACCAACTTGGTTTCTTTGACAAATCTAATTTTTTTTAGGCTGACTATACATTTTTTCAGAATTCTTATAATGCAGTTGTTTTTTCCATGATTTCATTTATCTTGGTCTTTTCTGTATATGGGAAAAGACAGAGAGCTGTATTAGATCAAACACACAGAACAAAGTACATACAAAAAAAATCTTTTGATGCAATTTCGTGTATATCTGTCCCCTACATGGGGTGGAGACAGGATGTGGAGACTGACAGAGGGACAACCCATGCAATGCTGTAACAACCTCATAGATGTGAAGACACAGTTCTTTTTAAAACAAAATTAAAACACAGTTCAGATAAATTTTGTTGTGGATTACTTGGATGATTTACTTATAGATTAATTTACCATTTTGAAAACCTTATTTTTAGATAATTGAACAATAACAAAATTATAATAATAATTGTGTAACTTACAAGTGATGCCTTCAGCGGAGATGTCATGCATCTTGCAGCAAGCAGACACCATGCGCATAGAGAGCTGATCTACAATGAGGATCCGCCATTCTATGCGCTGAGACTCCTTGCCTTTGGGTCCGCGATAGCGGATCACCTCGTTCATAATCTCTGTAACAATGGCAATCAATAGAAGAACCAATTTTAGTAAACCTGTTTCACTAAATTTGATAACAGCAAGGTGCTTAGATTTTATATGAGACAAAATAATTTTGATTTTTGTTATATGCACATTCCATTACAATTTGCAAGAGACAGAGTGATCTCAATTAAAATTCCACACTGAAATTATTATGTGTTTCAGTATATTGCACAGACCTTTATAAATTGGTTTATGACTGTGACACAGGATGTTGGCTACAAATCCAGAGTGTGGAATTTCCATACTCTGTGGATATTTTATATGGGCTAGACAAAATTAAGGTAAATACAAAATGTTTTGCCTAGTTAGATTGGAAATAACTCATTTTTGTATTTAACCACATAGCTGTACCATTTTATTAGAGGCTACTAATACTGCTGTATAGCAACCAAGCAATCTTTGTGCCATTGTAAGTACTTTAACAAGAATTTTGGCCATAGTGTTTCATAATGTTTTATTCCATAACAGCCGGTCATTACTATAAATTGCGGCGAGATATGTTATTGTGGTTGTTGAGTAGGATGACGCAGAAACTACCCCACCCACCCCCTTACCTAGTGACATATGAAAATCAATACCTTGGCTAAGATCCTACTAGCTTTGCATTATCTACTAACTACTGGTGTTTATTATGCAAAAAGCATAGCTCTAAAACATTGTCGATCAATTGGATCTCACGGTAAAGCACTCAGTAAGGAATTGTAGAATTTATTGATTACTGTTCAGTGGCAGTACTGGGGAAGGATAATTTTCATTTTCTAAATCTTTTATGGAAACAGTAGTATAACTTATGATATTACATGGTTCAAAATAAATACAGCTTGTAATTTGAGAAATACGATAACATTAGTCATCAAGAGGATATTTTTTATGGTGCAGCAAATTAAGCTTGGAATGCCTTTAATAATCGGTTTTTTGGTATCAGTATGTTAATAATTCATTGTTACACAAAACACACACAAATAACACGAGATAGAAGCAGGAAAAGTACTCTAAATTCCAATTTTTTCACTCACTTTGACCAACGAGTGCTTTCAAAGCCATCTTGAACCACAGACTGACTGAATGAGAATGAAATGAATGTATGACTGAATTGAATGAACTTAGTGAAACGAACGAAAATGTCAAACATGACAGCTTTTTGATGTTGACTACGATCCGTTCCATTACACTCATACTCGTAACGTAAGTATAGGTATTGGATATTGAAATTTTATAAGTAACGTGACGTAAGTTATTACAGTGATTTGGGAAAACACGTATAGTATTTCGTTTATTTTCTTGAATAATACCTATTAAAAGAACAAAAATGTAATATGTAAATAATATCGTATAACCATGAACCTACTCGACAAAAATGATGTTTTATTTCTAAATGGAATGGAACGTTGTTTTATTACCGACACAGATTACCGAATAATGTATTAAATAGATATTCAATGTATTTTCTATGGATCTTACACGTATTATTACATCTTATTCACTGTAAAATAACTGTATAGCATAGAATAACTATCTAATATATTAATTATTATAATTATAGGTAATAAATTACTATGGATTTTAAAAATATATGTATTTAAAATGTGCATATAAACTCACCCTAAACTCAATGCATTATAGTTTTAAAATTCGCGCACATTTCACTGATAACGTGAGTGATAATGATAAGAGGATAGGGAGGGTCAATACGTCAATACGGATAGAACGAGACAATGCATATCGCTGTTCTCTTTTTTTGCGCCAAAGATGAAGAGAATAGAACACAGAATAGACATTCGTTTCGTTTCGTTCTGTTCAGTGGCAGACTTTGTTAGTGTTGTTAGTGTCAGACGGCAGTCTCAGTCTCAGTTTGCTATTTGCTTGTGACGAATGTAGGCGGGTGTAATGTTTATATTTACGTGATTACCTGATGAGAGTGTTCTAGTTCACGTGTGTGTAACTAGCCCATTAGACTATAAAAGCTGCAGCTTAATTTGGAATTTTGCAAAGTAATTTTCTACAAATAAATTATTTCTATTAATAGGTAATAATTAATGAAATCAAATAAAATAATTAAAAGAAGAACAACAAAATTGATATAAATATGTAATTAAGTATACTATTTTTATAGAATTGAAATAAGAATGAATACTGAATAGGTAACTCCAAAATAAAATAAATCTCGTGCAATGAAAATAATCATAAAAGTTAATAAAAATTATAAGAATTTGTAAGATCTCATTTACATTATTAATAATAATAGACCATAATATAATATCTATATTATGATCTAATAATTTAGATCAAAAATTATCTTAATAATATAAATTATTTTTTATCTCCGGGGCTACTTGTCTTTAATGTAATGCAAATATATAATAACACCAAATTAATTGAATGGCATCTATTTTCAGTGATATCCAATTTGCCTTTTTTATCGGCAGGTGGTGAAAGTAAGGTGCAGTGACTGAGGAGCGAAGCTACGCTCAACTGGGCTGGGTTGCTGTATGATCAGCTACGTACATGCCACAGTGTATAGGTACCATTACCAAAATCAACAGTGAAATGTAAAAAGACCGTGATAAAGTGAAGTGTTATTGTGTTCAATATGAGGAACGATGACCGAATGATAGTCATCAAATACCCCTGCCGTGCTGAGGGCTGGCTAGACAGATGTGGTAAGTTAAGTTTTCTGTTTACGAATACCTGCGTGTTTATGAGCTGTTATTTTGAACATTAAAGTTATTTGGGGCAGTTTACGTAACTGTTCAATGTGGTTCAATGAGTGACATAAAGTGTGTAGTGTACCTACATATTATTAAAGGTCACATTCTTTGGCAACTACACAGTAAATTCTACTTGATCAGTAAACCTAGACATTTAAAAAAAATAAAATGCTAAAATTGTAATCAACTAGTCATCATCATAAAAAAACTTAATAAATACAATAATACATAAATAAACTAATATTAAGTACTTTAATGCTATTACTGATATGTGTACCTATTATATAAGGCTGCTTTTACATTTTGGCGAACTCAGTACCGCGCGCGCGGTACCGAGCTCGCAGCGTCCGTCACGGTTTGACCAAATATATCTACCTAGTTTAAGAGGAATAATTTAAAATTATGAAATAATTTGTAGTAGTTAAGAAAAAGATGAACTTTATTTTGGTAACATTATTTTGTCGATGTAATATAAAACTCCGGAGGTATTTAACCTTTTGTTGAAGCCTTTTTTAATGAAAAACAAATTTAATTTAATATTTTTTTAATTACTTGAAACCTGTTTTGTCACTATGGAAGTACGGAATGTATTTAGTGGAGTATATTAATTTAGTTTGGAGACTTACGTTACACAAAATTTGCAAGTTAGAGCTCTCAAATCGGGTCTCTGTGTGTTTTTGCCAAAACGAACACCAGGAGAATGATGATTACTAAACAAATAGATAAATTACCTAAAATTCGCTCTGTCATTATCGATGAAGATGAAATGAACGGTATTTTTCATATAATGGCTAAAGTATAGACATTAAAGCTATGCATCAAATATTGACGACGAAAACCTTGCAACTACGCATAATTTTGTAAAAGCAGCCTTAATTACCTACGTCGGTATTAATCAATCAACTAATACAGTTGTAAAATTAACTGATATTTTAGTAGAATATAAATTAAAACTGTAGGTAGCTTCTTAAATACAACAATAAATGTTTGTACTCAGTGTATTAGGTGTACCTGGGCTAGGTATCTGCCTGTGATTATTTCTTATGAGAGCAGCAGATTTCATAGACCTAGGGTACTTATCGTTTGATTAGCAAAATGAATTTTCATTGAATGAATAAACACGCTAACAGCAGCTGTGAATCAAAATGTATGAATTGATTTTGATTTGTGACGAAATTATGTCGGCGTTGTTGTGATTATTGCACAATAGCTTCTGGGTAGAGCACGTCCCACAATAGGTACCTATGTCACTGACTAAACAATTATTAGGAACGTTCTTGTCTTCAAGTTAGTTAATCGTTTAACACCAATTGAGAAGGCAACATAATATAGGTAGGTATAATACTTATTACCTAACTAAAGTCCAATTCTGATTAATTTGTGACTGGCATACCTACCTAGCCTACGTACGTATTAACCTACCTATGTAGCTATATTTAATAGTACCTATCTGTTAATGAATGAATATCATTATCAACCATTTAGGAGTGTTTTTTCTTTACTCTTCTTTTACAATAAGTATTGTAAAGGCGAGATACTATTTAGTATCACAGTGACATTATTCATAAACTAAAGAGGTAATAATATAACAAAAAATAATAAGTGGGTAGGTACTTACATAAGTTATGTACCTACTACTTACCAATCTACTTTAGCAACATTATTTTAACGTTCGTTCTCATAAGCAAAGCATAATTATATTAATCAGTGGGTTACATTTTCATAATACAAAGTCGAACCTTATCGTCAATAGAGCAGCCAGGTCATTCGCATATGTCCTACTTACAGTGAAAACTATACAGTGTGATTTTCTATCGAGTTCCGGTCCATTAAGCTGAGACTAATCGACGACGGGCTTTCTATTCGCAATCAAGGGACAGTTAACTTGCTGCAAACTCTGCAAAGGTCTTTCTACTGCTAGTATAGTGTACATTTTACCTACATTATGAGGCTTTTTATTTAAAAAAAAATGCTAGTTCCGCTTCTTTTCTAGATGGCGCTGTAAGTACATAGTTTAAACCTTTCAAACCACAGAGTAGTTTAAACATAAGTAAATGCTTAGACTACCTACAAAGAAATGTCAAATTCAGTTGAGTGGACCACGAGTACATTGTCTGTAGTATCTCCTAAGTAGTCTGTGGTGCATTCTTCTTAAGTAAATTGAAGTACAACAGAACTGCGAGACAGATAAACTTTAATATTATGATCCAAAATTAAGCCGAGCTATCGCGCAACGAAAATAGAATAAACGAAACAGTTTAGAGTTGTCAGTCAGTATCGTGACACATTTCCTATAACCTGTGGTATATGCTTGAAACAGTGACAGTGACAGATTTTGGTAAAACCACAACTGGCGCCATCTATTAGGTCATACATAAAACACCATTTCTTTTTTTTAAATAAAACTCCTCATTACCATGGGCGTAGCCAGGTCTCAGTATCGGGGGTAGGGGGGTTCAAGAAAATAAAACACCAACAACTTGTCAACAGCGTGTCGGACCATGCTTAGTACTTATGTTCCCGTGTGGGCAAAGGTAATTCAAACGAAAAAAGAATCTACTCAAGCGAGGCAAGCGAGCGCCAAAGTTTTACATTTTATTTTTAATTTTACATGTTTATGAGTACATAAAACACGTAAAATTTCAGTTATTTTCCAAATGAGTGCTCTTAATGTTAATGAAATGACCGCCAAAACTTCAGTAGGTAGTTTATTAATATATGCAGAAATCCAACTATAAAGAATGGCATACGTGGCTAATATTAAAGCACGAGCGAAGCGAGCGCCAAAATTTTGCACATTTATTAGTTCGTAAGTTTTTAAGCATTCAAAACTTACATTTTTGTACACTTATAAATTAATCTAAATAATACACGTAAAATTTCAGCTATTTTCAAAATTATATCTCCAATTTAATGAAATTAGTCGTCATGAAAACGCGTGTAATGCCAGCGTAAAAGTATTGGTTTCAGGGTTCAAAAAGGGTTTGAACCCTGAATGAAACCAATTTCAATATTCCTCAAAAACTTAATCTAAATATTGTGATGATTACTACCAATTCTCTCTATTAATATAGGTAGGATAGTAGGTCTAATTCTGTAAGTTTATCAACCCATTTATGTAATGTTCTGTACCGACGTGGACGTTTTAAAATTAATAGATACACACCACAGAGCAGCAAAAAAATGACACTTTGCACAAGCCACGCACAAGCATAATTTTTTCCCTGCTCTGTGGGACTTTTAAAAAAAATAGAGGCACAGACAACCAAGTAGAGCAGACAACCACATATCAATCTGGGAGTTGATATGAGTTCCACATTCCGTGCATAGATTCCATGACTCCACCCATAGCTTACCCCTACTTGGTCATTGTTTAATAAATGGAAGTAATTTGTACTTAAGTAAGTAGAGCCACAGAGTAGATATATAATACTACGTAGGGCCGGCCGTGAGCCGTAATCAACTAATCATTATCACACATTTCTTAAAAAATAAAAATAATTGCTTTTTTATTCATGCAATAATTGTATTTAATCCAAGAGTACTTATACTGTTATTAGCAGGGGCGATTTTATAGTGATATAGGTATATATAGGTATACTACGTACTCTACTCCCTACCATGTACTAGGTAGTTACTAATAGTTAATAGCAGTTTTATAAGGATTTTAATACTGTGCTAATAGTAGTAAAGCCTTCTTTCTACTTTGCCGGCAAGCCGGTATGTAGTAAGTAACTTACTAACACTGGGTGCATGCAGCCCGATGCGCTGGTCCGACCAAATTCACGCACTGGACACCACTCTATACGATCCTCTACCTCTACACGTTGCTGAGAATAGGAGATGGCGGGACATAATAAAGTGGGCCATGGAAGGTGGAGTCCTGCCCGACCTGACATGAGGAACACGACTCAAGTATAGGGGAGGTAAACTGTCCTCTTCCTTGCAGCGACGTTCTTCGTGGTCCTTGGCTTTTATTTCTTCATGCTTGCAGTTAAATAAAGGCAGAGTGCAGGTATAGATATAAAATTATACCTACATCATAATAATATAGGTACCTACCTAACTACCTAAAGCGGGTATTAGGGTCCTATAATATAGGTAGGTACCTACGGGATACGGATGTAAGGATAGGAAGCGACCGTCACGCGGACTCTGTTATGGAAATCGTGCCGAGAACAGCTCCGTTATTTCAATAAAGCTACCTACCTGCAAAGACTTCTATGTATACACCAGACAGGACATCTCTAACTTGCATTGTCAACCACTGCAAATATGCCAATGAGCATCTTCTCGCTCATACGATGCTCAGCTCTCAAAGCGACTGCACGTGCAGCAGTGAATAGCAGTAAAAATTATGATCCGAATGTGCCATGGCACTAGCGCTGCGTGTTGTGATCGTTGGTTAGACGATTTAATCTCGTAAAGCGCTGTAGCGTATTTTAGTTTAATTATACAAAAAATGACAACTATTTGTGCTTTGAATAGCTTCTCTAGTACGTAGTACATATACCTCTTTGCCTACCTGCTGGATGGAGTGACACGTGCCGCGCCTGTGAATGACATTAGGTAGAAAGTAAACTCTCGCGTTACTCGCCTCGCCTCGATAACAACATCCTGAGCGGGAGCCGGAGCCATTGTTTTATTTTTCAAAACTGCTTATAACCCGCACAATTTAAACGTCCCTATTAGTTAGGTCTATAACGAAAATATTCTAGGTATGTGGTTAGGTTGTTGCTTCTTAGCATAAGCAGATTAGTTCTACAATAGAACGTTTTTAAAATTTTGGCTAAATTTTTAATTGGTTGCATCCTTAGAGTATAGTTATGGTACATATGGTATGGTACATAAGCAAGCTAATAGGTATGTATACTCTAAGGTTGCATCTGTTGTTTGAATTACTTAATAATATTTGCAAAGAAAAAAATCTTTGTAGAAAATTTGTTGCAAATTTATCCAATTTGCCAACGTTCAACCTCGACTGTCAGAGTAATTCATTTTCCTCCAAATGAGAATGGGGTGGGTGCGCAACAATCTAATGAAGGCATCAGCAGACACTGGGGCTTTTAGGACACTCGTGCACGTCATGGAGTAATTATGTCCCCCAAGGCGACGCTTGAACGGCCCCCTTTGGACAGTTTCTGCTATAAATCAGGTTAACTACTCGAATAAGTCGTTTGCACTATCTACACGAGCTCAAGTGCAAGCAATTCTTTCTCGGTAAAATATATGGGTAAAGTACTGACTGCGAACGTAGGCTCGAAGAGTCATTGACATGGGCTTATTGTATTGATCGAAGCATTGCTAAGTTGTATACCTACTATTCTATTCTGTGGCATCGCATTTCACACAACTATCTTGCATTTTAAAACATACCCCTACTTAAGTGTACACACCTTACTTTATCTTTTACTGGTTTACTGTACGCACGATGCAATCTGCCACGCAATTTATCGACTCAATCGGTCAAATGGCATCGTGCGGAGGCATGTTCAATGTTGTTCTCGACCATCCAGCGTGAGGAGGCGTGTTGCGGCTCCCATCCAGCAGTTGAGTCAACAAATCGCGTGATGGATTGAATGGTGCGCAGAGTACTTTACTTACTTACTTATATACTTTACTTTCTTGTGCTAGTATGTTCTACAGTTTATCACGATTGAACTTCGCTCGCTTATCTCGTGCCTTAAATATTTCTACTGTATTTTGTTTTATAACAACTGCGTTTCTACTGACTGACACAACATGTACCTAATACATGTTTGATTTCCATACGCGTTTTCTGAAATACAATACGGCAAACATTAAAATTGTCGCGCTCGCTTCGCTCGCGCTTTTAATATACAATATTTGCTTAGGTACTTAGATGTATGGAGAGCTGATAAAATTAGTAGGTATAAAATCTATCTTACCGCACAAGTGCTGCGAAAGATCACAAGCAAGTGCTAGAACTAAGTAGTAGGTATCGATGTAGTGTACCTATACTCATAAATTCCTACTTAATACACTACCTACGTTTTTCTGAGTGTGCAGAAGTCGAGTAACACTAGCAAAGTTCAGGCCAATATCCTAACTATTTGTCTGGACGAGTCAACAGGATAGGTTCATCTGTGCACACACCAGTGTTGCGTCATTAGTAAGCAAGTAGGTATGTAGGTAGTACACCTTTAGCCTGCAGTCTGTTGCGCAAACGGCAATTCCTTGTAAATAGAAGTCAAACTGTGTAAACTTTGGCTGCATTTGTCACCTTTCTAATTCCTCATCAAAAATTGATAGCAACAACCTCTTACCTACACGATAACAAGCCCGCTAACAGGTTGAATAACCGTTTTAAGAATATCTTGTTCCTAAAGACTTGACACGGGTGCCGAGAAGTCTAGTCTTATTTTTGTATGCTCTACGGATCTCTAGACAAATATCTTTGGCTCTAGATTACATTTGTGGAGTAACCAACCTGGCTGCCAGAATTATCTTGCAGCGCATGAATAACGAAATGAAAATAGTAAAAACGTTACTCTCACAAATCTCACAATACAGTCAGTGCAAAAACCGCATCACGATTCTGGACATACGCCAACATCGCGAAGTGAAACTCGGCATAATTATTTTGTGCATTGTTTCCAATGCTATGACGCGTTATCTGAAGTTTCGGAGCGATCCGTCATTCACTTAGAGGAATAGAGAGGTCAGGGAAGCATTCCTCCCACGGTCGCAGTTATCTACGAAACTGGACCGGGGTCACCGGCCCGCTCCACTGTTATACAAACCGTTACTATTGTGTGATATTCGTCATTTTGTGATTTGCATGCTCCGCCGAGATAACCTGCAACACCTGCCGAGTGACTTAAGAGCTTGAGAAACTTGGCGTTTTTGAAATCTACATTCCTTATTCCTTTATTGTTTTCTATTCTCAGCTACAAAAATCTTATTTGTAGAATGGTAGAGTCTAATGTAGAGTGGGCTTTTTAGTAGTATTTTTTGTCGTATCAGCGACCCCAATATAAAATTATAAGTGTCCTACCTGTCCTATGATACCTAACTACCTAGTTAAAATTATAACTTATTTAATATACCTCCATATACATACATACCTAACAATGTTTGTTCATTCATTATTAGCAAAGTAGGTAGGCCTACTTATATGTACCTAATACTTACTTCGACACATAAATGGGATGGTGTGTGGGAATAAATAACCAGCCAAATGCGAGTCGGACTCGCGCACGAAGGGTTCCGTCCATTATCTATAAAAACGAGCAAAAAATCATGTTTGTTGTATGGGAACCCCCTTAATATATTTATTTTATTCTGTTTTTTTTTTGGATTTGTTGTTTAATTTCAACTGTCTAACTATCACAGCTCATGAGATACAGCCTGGTGACAGACAGACAGACAGACAGCGGAGCCTTAGTAATACCCGTTTTACCCTTTGGGTACGGAACCCTAAAAAAGACTGTTAATTATTTTAAATGATATTTGATGCCTAACTATTGGTAAGATGGAATTAGAAAAAAACAAATTTATCTCAACTCATGCGGGTGAAACCGTAAAGCGCAGCGGGTACCTATTCAATAGTACCTATTCGTTTGCACGATGACATGCCTCAGGCGACATGATCTACAAAAATCATTAATTTTATTTTTGTACAGGCATAAACCAGCTTTAGAACGGCTACACAACGTACCTACCTACTTTAGTAATTGCATTGCAATCTTGTCCTATGTCGTAAGACATCAACTATTAATTATTTCTTTATTTTTAACTTTCACTCTTTCGATCACGGCAGCGAGCTTGTTTTTCTCCGATCTATTCGCCGTTTTCCGGCCAGTTGCATAATGGCTGAATTTTATTCGATTCGATATTATTTAACTTTTCATCGCAACTCTAGTATAGCGCATCGATTGTTAGTGGCGCTTGTCGCAATTATCTTCATTATAATTCATATATAATTCTAGAGTCTAGTCTCTAAATGTGTCGGTGTATAATAGTACTCCGTAGTAATAGCATATGTGTAATAAATACTAATAGTGAGTCAACTCGGCGGCTAGACGGGGCAACAATGGGGTGCGGTATGAAGGAGAGCGGAGGTCCCCCCTGCCCGCGACGTCTGCGGTAGTACCGACCGGCTTCGCTTGCGTGTCGGTACGCCCGTTCAGGCGTACCGCTTCCACATAACAAGTTGCATGCATTGTGTTCAAGTTACTCTTGCGATCTGTTAGTATAGAATATACTATGGAACTACATTGTTTGCATATAATTTGATATAACTGAATGTTTACTAAGAAGTACCTACCTCTTACCTACCTAGATCCTACTTCAAGAAAATGTGTATGTACCTACTTATATGTCGATTTTAGCCGCATAAAACTCTTTGTTAGTATAATACTGAATCTGTAAATTAATAATTCTTCTATTATATGTATATTGAACGTACTACGTGAATAGAAGAAAAATACTTTGACTTATTTTTTCGTTCAAAATACGAATAACTATATAACGAAGGTTTTCAATCAGTGTGTGTTGCCAGTGATGACTTATGGAACTGAGTCATGGTCTCTTACGATTGGCCTCATTAATACCTAAGCTCAAAGACGTGCGGCGAGCTATGGAGAGAGCTATGCTCGGTGTTTCCCTACGAGATGAGATCCGTAAGGAGGACATATACAGGAGAACTAAAGTGACCGATATAGCTCTTAAAATTAGCAAGTTGAAATGGCAATGGAAATGTCAACCCACATCGCTCGTAGAATCTGGTGAAAACTGCGGGGAGCCGATAGATACAGGCGAGTAGCCACTCAAAGTGGCGCTCTGTGGCGGTCCTATGTTCAGCAGTGGGCGTCTTCAAGCTGATGATGATGATACTACGTATAACTTGTAGTAAGATATTGAGGACTTAACTGAATCGAGATATCATCATAAACCAGTAGTGTGGTAATGTAAAGTAAAAAAGTACGCGTCCGTAATATCTTGGATTATGAACTTAAAAGAGGTGTGATAAGCGCCACTGTACGAGCAACAGTGACGAAAAATAAATTATTACGAAACAAAAATTACTATCTAAGAAAATGTTTTTCTGACAACCCTTGCTTATTTTTAGGGACTAGACGTCGAGACGGTCTTGTAGGTATTTTGCGGTATAACAAAGGAGTTGACCCACTATTAGTATTTATAATTACACATATGGTTACAGTATCAGTAACCATTAGCACTATAGTCCTAAAATGTGCACCGATTACGATTTTGGAACGCTATAATAATAATTGTTAAATAAAGCCATTACTTATAATTTACCTCAGTAAGACAACTTCGCGAGATTGTTATAGAAGAAGAAGAAAAGAAAAAATAAGAAAAAATATACAAGAAGTAAATCTCATGCATCTCTGGTCAATTGTGAATTGGAAAATTTGGTAATTTGGGTATTGGGAACGTGTTCAATAAGCGTATCAGGGGGTCTAGCAAAGATATATATTTGAAGGCTCTTCACTAGCTTCGCCAAAACTCATAATGTATGGGACTGACATAAGCTATGACATTAGCTGCGGAAAAGTTTTCCGCAGGCAATGTCATTCCCATACATTTTGAGTTATCGTTTAGCGCTGGACCCCCTGGTCATTTGCGGATTCGGAAGGTTATTTGCGTCTCTTGGCCTCTGGTCATTTACTGAAGAGCAAGAAAAATGTACTTATTGAAAATGGTAACTTGCGTGATTGGTAACTGCGAATCTATAGTACAATGCGTCGAAAGTTTGAGACATATTTAGGTAATGTAAACATAACACGGCCTTTCTATTTCGTTAAAATATTTGAATGAGATTGATCTGGTATAGTTATATCATTATTTATATGTTAGATTGTTACACAAATGGTTATATTATGCATAATATTATACACCTGTACCTACCTGTCACGTGTAGGCGTACCCGTACACCTCTAGTATGAGGACTTGATTAAACTTTTAGGCATATCATTAATTTTGATTGCCTATTTTATAGTTAATTAGGTGAAATAAACGCGTTTGAAGTAATGGGTTTTTTTTGAGCGTGCTAATGCTGTTGGTCTCTACCGACCTTTACAGCGTCACCGGGCGGGAGGGCAGGCGCTTAAGGCACTCAGCCGTCAAAAGTGGGAGGCAACTAGCATAAGGGCACTCCTGGGGTGCGAGCCTCGGCTTGGGCCGTTGCCGGGATAAGAGGGTCGAGAAGGCTACGTCCACTGGAAGAGTGGACCCTACGGGGGGTACGTTGACCTCGCCGGCGGGGTCCGTGTCTGATTGTGTTACGCTGGTATCCTATACCGGTCCCGAAAGCGGTACCTGAGTCAGAAGGGCTAGACAGATCCGGTGATCCTAGCGCAGCCGACACAACGGCTGCTATAGGATCATCCGGGTCGCTCAAGACGTGTCTTGGGCGGTGACGACGGGGTGTAGAAGTTATGGGTACATACAGCATGCACTAGGTATCTAATGTTGACAATATCAACTTATAATATGTATTCCCGTGGTGATCAAGAATCAAACCCGCTACTTCCGTGTTTCGAACACCACTTTATCACTAAACAACGGATGCTGTCAATAAAACACAGTAAAACACTTAGCTTTGTCAGGCAGAGGTGCACATCGTTTTAAACAAAACGTATTATGAGATGGATTGTATTCAGATTCTGCCGGAAGGTACCTATTACTTCTTATTAGGTATAAAAAGATTATAATAAAATGAACGCTAGGTCAAATTTCAATTGCTAGTTTTATTATTAACTTTAAAAAGATTGCGGATTACTAAGAATTAGGAAAATATAGGATGTGGAAAATACTGAAAATGGATGTTTTATTTATAAAGGTACTACTTAAAATAAAAGTAATCTAAATCAATTAACTCTGACAAGTTAAGTAATCATGCAATCATCTGAAGTGTAATAACATTTTTCTGTTAAAAAAGTTTTGAGTTTACTATGGAAAGTGGTGTCTTTATTTTCGTTTGGGATATTTTTGGGAATCTTATTATAAATCTTTATTAGCATAATGTGAGCTCTTGGTACATTTTTAATTTTGGCTCTGGTGCATAGTATAAGTTTTTGTTTGCGCGGGTTTTGAAGATGTTTTTTCACAAACTTAGCGGCCTCTAATATGTGTAAATAAATAAATAATAAATATATACTTATCACTGACACCTTAATTTGATTACCTGCTAACTGCTAAATCACTTGCCTTAGTTTAGCTATATTTTGTGGTATGTATTATGGTATTATGATCGTTGTGCGGTAGAGCGCAACCGCTGCGGCCGCCTCAGAGCATCTCTGGTTACTATGAGAACATTGGATCATCGAGATGTTGGAGTGTTCTATTATGAAAATAATACTCCGTTCTAAATAATTGTATACTATCACTTATTTTGATTGTCACTGAGCGGTGGGAAAACAAGTTTGAGGATTGTATTACCGTTTTTGAGATACGAAATAATGTAAAATGAGTAAAAATACCTTGGGGACCCCCTTAACTTTTATCGTTTGCGTATTTTTTATTTTTTTTTTAGGTACCTAGGCATGGACGTATCATGTACCTAGGTAATAAGAACCTTAATTCCTTAGAACGCATATTCTATGAAAATTTCAGCGAGAAAATTTTATTTAGTACGGTTCAAGAAATGTGTATACAGCCGTTTATAACTTGGACAGACAGACACCAGAATAGGGTCCTGTTTTTACTCTTTGGGTACGGAATTCTAAAAAAACAGCAGTTCAATGGAAAACCAAAGCTGAAAGGTCTGAAAGTGTCATGGATTCACAGGAGCTTTTATTACTGAAAACGAAATGCAAAAATAATAGATTAATAATCATATATGGGATAGATACATTGCTGTTCCTGCTTCAATATTCATTCGAGAATAATAATTAACCTTTTTCTATACATACCTACCTTGTAGATTCTAACTAATAAAACGCGTATAGTACTAAAGTAAAAGCCTTTCCTGAATCACAAATAACAACAAACTTTCCTCAATTATGAGGGAGATTCGTGTCCGAGGCCCGACCTAGCACAATGACTTTTTCATGATCCGCCAAAGTTATTAACAAACAGAAAAGCGCTCTTTTATGCGACAGCACGGTTTTTGTGTAGCTTTGTCCTCGTTCATACGCCATTATAGGGTGCTACAATCTGACGGGAACACCCTTGCATAAATCGCAGACGCCCTCCAACCCTCAGTGCATTGTGCAGAGTGCGGAGGGTGCTGGCGGAAGGTCTCCTGTCGCCATGGCAACGCCTCTCCCGTGATATTGACAGACGTCTCACACTGTAGGTACCCCCGCGCCGTAAATCATACGACTCGCCGAGACTATCCATCTCTATGGACCCATATAGATACCTATTCGATAACCACGTTTAACATCTTTGTCTGTCTGAAAATAGTAGGACCGCTTTGCCAGTCATTCTGCCGCGAAGCAGTAGTGTGCAAGCACTACTGTGTTCCGGTTTGAAGGGCATTGTAGCTTGTAAAATTACTGGGCAAATGAGACTTTATGAACTGATCACTCAGTCTAGTAATCTGATTACTAGTCTGTGTGATGTCTCAGAATGACGTGCGCAGTGCGGTGTCACGCGAAACTTTATTGTTTTAAAGTTCCGAGTGATACTGCAACTGTTATGGGCGGCCATGTTGCTTAACATCAGGTGAACGACTAGCTCGTCACGTCATTCAATAGCATAAAAAAATATTAGGCCTAATTATTGGTTTCGATGTAGGCAGTATCAAGCTAGCCCCGGGTCAATCGTACTATTATTTATTCTGTGTCCTGTGCAGGTTACTGACTCTTTGAGATAAGACTGTACGTCATGCGGTACTTAATAAAAATTACTTTATCTGAAATACCTACTAAGGGTGGGTATTTTGATCCTTAGTTAAGGTAACCATTGGCATTTTTAACCAATGGTTAAAAATGCCAACAAATTCTAACCAATGGTCATTTGTTAGAGTTTTTAACCATTGATTACCTTACGGGTCACAAAACGCATCCTTAGAAGGAGAATGAAAAAAATTGAGCCGTCTATTGGATATTACAAATAGGCTTTCCTGAAAACTAATAACCCCATACCTATCTATGTATATTACCATCTAAAGCAGCAGTCAGCACGTGCATTCATACACCCTGTGATACCTACCTATATTTTCACAAGAACGATTGCCCCCACAATAATATATCGTGTTTATTACGGAATATCTATATCTACTGATCACGAGTCGTTGCCTCTGTATAGCTTTGGGGAGCTTTTATTGCACAATCGAAGTGCTAATGGGACCGCACCAATTAAAACCTGGCATTTGGTACAAATAATATCGTATAACCGCCGATATTAAATGCAGGTTTCAGTTTATTGCCTCATTGATTTACCTACTTATTTGGGAAAGTCAACTTTTTCGCCATGCTTTCTCCAACAGTGTGCCGACTTTCCATATCTGCTCATAAAAATAAACACGTTGTGGTGCAACGTAGAAAACCATTGATTCACTCTCACTCCGAGTCTCCCATAAATCAGCAGTTTTACATCATTATACAAAAATAAATCGTACCAATGTTAGGTTTAAGTAATGATCAAAAGGAAGAACGGATGAACTTTATTACGCAGTTCATGATGGGATCGGTGCGCGGTAACAGAGATGAATATCTGTAGAGGGGTTACTTCCTGAACCCACTGAAACTTTCTTTGAAGTTTTGAGTAAGAGTAAACGAGCAGACTCGTATTACAAAACGGCCTCAGCCGTGAATCAAGTGTGAGTCTCTGCTCAAGTGGAGATTCAGTCACAAAATGATCAAATAGTGAATGAAATCTCTATGAGCAACAATCGACCCCTGAAGTTCTGTAGAGCTAAGCTCCGTCATCGTATTTCTACAGAACTATGTTCACGCTCGGTCGTCGATTGATGTCGTTTTGTAGGTAAAATACACGACGTTGGTTAGGTAAATTGATCCATCAATCCGTTCTTGGCTCTAGCATATGGCTAGGCTTTTTAATTATGTAATTAGAGCTGTAGTGTAAGTTACCCATGTTATTAGATATCTAATGCCCTGATGGCTGTAGTATTTTGATGTGTTTGCACTGTTTTGATAATTGTTGTGTGTGCGTTGTTAAATTTACTTGTGCACGGCTAAAATTAGTTGTAATTTTGCACACACAACAAATACCAAAAACCAACTATAATATTATAGGTAATAACAGTAACTGGTTAGAGTCCGAGAGAAATATCGGGGTTTTGACCAGTGTTTAGAGGTTTATCGCTAAGGCTGTTGAAACTAAGTAAGTTTACCTATATTCTCACAAAACTGTAATGGGCCAGTGGCGGGCAATATCAATGTCAATGAATGAATATTTCTTCAGCTCTTTATATTTCAATTCCATGATGTTATCTACTTACTTACTATATACATAATATACATTTATTACTCAACAGATATGTGAAGTTATTGTGCAATTTGTAGTATAGTATCAAATTGTGACCTGGAAGCGGAATTCTGTTTAAACCGATGTATATTTTGATGAGATGGTAGAATAGTCTATGTCCGTAAACAAATTACTTTGGTTCGTAGAAATAATGCAGCTCTGTGCTTGTCTGGTATTTTTAGAATCTATTTTCGGGATTCGTCTGTAATTGAAGATTAGCTTTATAATTTTTAACCACACGATGCAAATTAAAAGCTGGTGGTTTTAACTTCCTTATAAAACATATATAAACTTTGGTCGACCTAAAAACTTTATGAAACACCTTCGATTACTTAATACCAAATGCTGTCGGTGTCGTATAGGAAACATAAACGTGATTTAAATTAAAATACCAGCCAGCACGCAGCATGGCCCAGCCTTGGCACAGATATTGAAGCTCAAAGCCGACTGGTCCGCTCTTCTGCGTCAGCGATGACTTCCCGATATGGGGCGAGACATTTATCGGCAAATAAACTTGACCTTCGGAGGAGATCTTTCGATCTCGTTAATTGAATATGCACTGTAGTAGGTAGGTACGTACCTAGCTATTGCTGATCTATCATATCAATTTGTCCTTAAGTGTAATTTGATTCTATAGGACCATAGCTACACCTACATAATTAGGTATGTCTTTGGAAAATTGGAACTGCAGTGATGTGGAAGACATTGAAACGCTACAATAAGGGAATTTGATAGCTAGATTTTATTTGATTAAAGCTTTATGTACGCAACAAGAAAGATAAATTATACAAATGGGGCTTTATTTTATCGCTCCGGGATCAATCCGGGGTGGTCCATGAAACAATAATGAGTTTGTGATAGTACGTGCCCAGGTGTCTAAATTGTCTCTAAGACGTGCCCATTAATTGTATACCTATCTGTGTTTTGTGGTACCTAACCTGTATTATTACTGTTCGGTGTAAACGAATGCCACAAAGTTTTCTTGGAAATCTGAATTTGGTGCGGCCAAAACATACAGTAGACCATGCGCTGTTCGCTGTTGCGTATAGGTAGGTATACCACGGGTACACCTAAGTATGCCCTACGGAAAGCATGTAGGTATGGTATAGGTATTTATTAGGTATTGTATGTGTTGTATAATGAATATAGGACTTTATACCCGTGGATCTGGCGCGCTAGACCCATAGGTCCGTCCATCCACGGGGAATTTTGTTTTGTTTTAGTACCTATTACCATTGGCCCGTTAAAAAACTATACCATTAGATAGTCTAGACACACGCCTATTACCACACTATGATGATACCTAATATAGTATCAAATCATGACTACATAGCATAGGTACATGCGTGGTACCAGTATGGCTCACATAAATGCGGTCGTATGTAAACAGACACATCCCCCTTGGGCTGTTTTCACCCTACTAACATCAACTAAGTATCCGATCTCTTCCACTGGTGCATAAATAAAATATTATAAAAATAACCACATGTATTATACTTTTAAGTATTTTATTATCTTTGTGGTTCCCATCCTGATATTATACTTCCGCTTTTCATTGCTTTGATAGAAAATTATTCTTTTTTTGGGTATGAATGAAATGAGGTTACCTCTGTAGTAGGTAAGGAAAAGTAAAGTTAATAATTACTTAACAATTCCACATTCACAAATCGTAAAGTTTGGTGAGGTTAAAGAAAATTAGTTATGTTTTATGTACACTTATTTACGAAATAAAATGTGATGCTGTACGTGGGGTGGGACTTGTTTTTGGTTTCGGCGCTAGGTATTTGTGTACCTTATGAAAGCACAGGAAGACATTATTGCTGTTTATGAAGAAAACTATTTGTAAGTCGAAAGTTGCTGCACAAACGACAGCAGTTTGATTGCGACTATGGTCATTTGTGAGCTTTGTACCTAATTTATGGGACTCCATGCCCGAGGAGTTGGTGCCTGATTTTCCCCCTGTTTCTTGCATTTACTTATGTAGCAAAATATTATGAAAATTGTGGTGGTGTGCGGCGACCACAGTAACTTTTGTTATGTCTCCTTTTTAACGTGAATTTTTATAGAGCCTGACGTCATTTTGAATCATTCTCACAAGGTGCATAATAATATGAATGGTACCTACGTTAAAACCGCACTTTGTTATTTTATCTTTATTTATACACACTCATTTGCCTTCGGTAGGTCTGTGGTTATACTTATACTCATGGCCGTGGGCAGGGGGGAGGATTGGGGGTTCAAAACCCCCTGCCCCCCACCCCAAACCAGCGCTGGTCCTGGGTAGAGCAAGAATGATTGAATTGCGATACATATTTTTTGACATACGAGTAGGTACAATACGGCAAATATAAAAATTTTCAGGCTCGCTTTGCTCGCGCTTTTAATATATTATATATCTCCTATATTTAGTTTTATTACAAACGCGTCTGTACTGACTGACACATTTGAATTGTCATACGCGTTTTCTGAAGACCTATCTTACCACTCGAGTGCTGCGAAAGATTTCATATTAACTTTATCAGCTCTCCATACATTTACGTGTATAAGAACCATATATTTTTTTACGATGTAGGAATATAATTATTGTAATCAAGCTGAACCCCGCCCCAGCTGAACGCTTTAGTTAATTCTAACCAAACGGGTAATTTCTCCATAAACATCGAATACCAATGATTCATGGTTTTTTGTTACTTTGTATTACTATAATTTTTTTTTTTTTTAATTATATGTTGCTTATAATTTGTCAAAAAGATTAAAACTATGTATTCACCCGATGTGTGGTGATAATTTGTTCACCTTACGATAGCCAGTGCAAAAACGTATTAGCTATTATCTAAGGTCATGTGCCACGTGCCACTACTGTATGAATTCTAATTTTTATAGGTACTAGGTAGCTGGTACCTATGAGAAATCCCAGGAGAGTAGAGGTCATAGACTAGTATTGTTAAAGGTAAACTAAGGTAGCGTCAGACTTAAAATATTTATAATGATTTTGTATAGAACAAAGACATTAAAATATGAACGTTGAGTGGAAGGCTTGGTCGCAAATGTCGAAACTCTGGGGTCAACGAAGGCTGTTTCACACCGATTTGAATAGAGGCACCGTTTCTGAATCCAAGTCGAATTGCGTGACGCTCACAAAGGATGCGATGCACACTTAATTTTATGATTCATCCGTTATACGAATAATGAATAACAGTTTTTTTTATACTAATACCTAATTTAAATGATACGATTAAGGATGGGTTTTGGAGCCTTGGGGGTTTTAGCTATGAGACAATTGCCTCTTTGATAAAAAATGAACCATCGAGTTTATAAAAAATTGTCACGCGTCATCATCACGAGTCCTAATCATACATTACGGCTTTTTGTATGAAAAAAATCACAACACTAAACGTAACGAAATCTCAGAATTCTTTTAAAAACATTAAGCACCAGGATAATTCGCATGAGTATGACTCAAATATTCTTATGAGCTACGTGGAAACCGTGCCTACCTATACACCAGTCATATTTATTAAAGAATAAGACGTATGGAGTTTATCTTAAAAATTCTGAGAATGGGAAACTTTTGTCATAGAGCCTAGCTCTAGATTATTCTAGCTTCTAGAATCTAGATGGACCGACTTATAACATGAAGCTAGTAGGTACCTATAGTCAGCCCGCCTACACAATATATTATGTCATCAACATCATCATTAACAGCCTGAAGTCGTCCACTGCTGTACATAGGCCTCCCCCAGAAAGCGCCACTTTAAACAGCTGCTCGCCTCCTGCACCCATCGGCTCCCCGCACCCCCACAGAATATATATGTACCTAACATGTAATAATAATATGTTTTCATCGCAGATATATAGGTACTAGGTGGTAGGACTTTTCTGCAGAGTTCGTCTAGGTAGGTTAGGTGCCACCGCTTTGTCAGCTAGTTCCGGTTTGAAGAGCATTTTAGCTAGTACTGGGCAAATGAAACGACGGACGTTTAGTTTTGAAATCGGTTTGTAAATAAGGGACAAACTTAAAAAAGAAAAAGAAACATACGAGAAACTCCAGATTTTTTGAAGTCATTTGTAAATAAAAGGAATTTAATGGAATTTAAAAGGAATTTAATGATATCAATTTCTCGGGGAATAAATCTATAATTTATCTTTATCTTAGTGCTCGGCAAAAAAAAAGAAAGATTTCCGGTGTCTTCACATTCTCCATATTGTTACTTATAAGTTGTCAATAGGCTTTCTCGTCGTCGCGTAAAAGCAGATAACGTTGTCAAAAAGAGATGAAATTTCAGACCCACAGTGTTTTCAGATCCTGAACATTTTTTTCGATAAGTATTTGAGGCGATAGAATGGAACAATAGGAAATGAGAACGCTATCTTTTCTTTCCTAAAAATTGCTTTAGGTAGTCACGTTACGTATTTGCTATAACGGTATCGTCGACGTCTGGTGTGGAGTTACATTTATGCCGGATGGGCGAAGGCAAAGAAGGACACTCCGTGATGTCGGCTTCACCAAGCACTGCCACATGTGACCTCATCCTAACGGTCGTGCATACATAATGATAAGTCATGGCAGTCATAGTTAGCCTAAGAACGTGTTTTGGGAACTTTAAAGCACCTGTTTCTGCGACAACTTTGTTTTTTATCTGCCGTCCGTGATGTTTATCTTAGAAATTATATATCACATTTTTAAATTATGATTTACCCTAATATGCTTCTTTTAGGTGGTTCTTAAACGGTATAGGTCACTTACCTGTCTGAATGAACGTTGAAACGTTATTCAGCCATTGCCATGAATCACATAATACCTGCATAAGTAGCAGGTATACTATAGGTAGTTAGATATTACAGTTTATTGATTTGCCCTGCCTCTGCCTGTCTGACTTGCTGACAGACAATTGTATAGAACCCAAACCGCTGGACCATACAGACGTGATACTTGCAGTGTGTCTTGATTTATGGCGTGCAAAGGGATAATGATTTTAAAAAACCCTTTAGCAGTTCCTCTTAGGCAGTACCATATCTTAGAGCCTAAGAGATGCCTAAGCGAATCGTCAAGTTGGGTGTTAATGAATGTATGAAAAAACACGGGTGCAACTTCAGGCTGTCTTTAGTACACCATAAATAAGCCAGTAAAACCTATAACAAATCATGATCACGATCACGGATAGGAAAAAGAGTTGAAAAATTGTTTGAAGAAACCGCCGGCACGCCTACCTTTTGTTTTATTTTGTTTGTTTAGCACGAATTGCCCTGCTTTTCCCAGAACTGGGTTTGACTGTTCACTCATGCTTATAGCAAATACTACGATACAAACTCGATAAGAACGGAGTCTCTCGTCATTAAGATTCATCACGCATGTTTTGGGCTGTGTGGTCGCCCCTTAGAATGACCGTAGTTATTGTAGCTTAGTCATTAAACTACTCCACCGTGTTCAATCCGTGTAAGTAGTGTTGTAATTTAATTTACGAGGATGAGCTCTTGACACACATCTGGTGGCGATAATCCACGTTAAACTTTAGGTGGGCAGGTAAATGTCAACACTACATAATATCTAAAAATAACTGCAGGTACCTCCAATAGCATTGTAAAATTTTCCATGCTATGCAGCAATGTCATTGTGGTCTACCTATATCAATACGTAGATAGACAACTCGTGCCCAAAGGCTTTAAGGTTGAGATTTTCGCTGCTTAGGTAGGTAGACTTCTCTAAATATTTATGATTTGTGTAGTAGCAGTACCTACCTAGGTACCGCCGGTAAGTACCTATTAAAGTTTACAAATCAATTTTTAATGTAAAAGAAAATATTTTGTTTCATGGCCGGCGGTGTTACATCCAATCCCGCAGCGGGTTCAAATCCCGCTCGTGATACAAAACTTCCTTTACATTAAAAATGAATCTGTAATTTAATACTTTATTTACGCAAGTAATTTAAGTGAGACTACAGCTTCAAAACCATCGATTTTTTTTTAATGGGGCTGTTTAAAATTTCTCTAAAAAAATTGGAAGATATTCAGAGTTGAATGCGACATCTGTTGTTGAGTAGCGAAACTAGGCTTGGCTTGTGAAACCTGCATCTTCATGAGATTGAACCAAGTTTCACTAGATGGCGCTTGCTTATAGTAGTTTTTCCACTCAACGCTAGGTGACGCTTTACTGTTGACTGCTTTGTAGTTACGATAATGTTCTAATTATTTGTGATTTTTGTAGTAATATTTTTCATTCCGTTATGGCGAGTGTGCATAATGTAGTGTGATGAAAATTAATAATTATGACGAATCTTTCATCTTCAAATAATTTTTAAATAGGTATACTAATTTTAGACAAACCTGCCTGCCACAAGGGGATTGTTAATCTTTAAACGTCCTTTAAATATGATTATCTACTTCTAAATATACTGTTCTGTTCTGTTTCTGCATATGTAAGGTTGATGACCCAAGATTTGATTTGTGAAGCTCTAGCTTACACGTGGGTGTCATTGTTTGAGCTAATTGCCTAGGGTAAAGCGTCGAACAAGAAAACTAACAATTTGATATTGCCACAAGAACAATGTGAACAGCATGGCACTCCTACGTAAAGTTAAGTTAAGCCGCTGTGTTATGATGTTTTTTGTGAGTCTCTGAGGTGTAGGTAATATAATTTATTTTAGCCGATAGGTAATAAATTTATATTAATTAAATACTTTGTATTTATTTGTATTTATATCACAAGTAGGTACCTAGTACCTGTTCTGATAAAAAATATAAACCTCTCATCGAGTGAGGGTCTCTGTAAGGTTGTAAAATCCAAGTCAAGCAATATCTACACAGCCTATATTCCATTCCTAAGACTTTGATTATATTCTTTCAATTCTTTTAATCATCATCATCATCATCATCATCAGCCTGAACACGTCCACTGCTGAACATAGGCCTCCCTCAAAGAGCGCCACGGAGAGCGGCTGCTTGCCTCCTGCATCCATCGGCTCCCCGCGGCTTTCACCAGATCATCGGTCCACCGAGTGACGGGCCGGCCTACGCTGCATCTTCCGGTTCGTGGTCGCCACTCGAGAACCTTTCTTCCCCATCGGTTGTCAGTTCTACGAGCGATGTGGCCTTCGATTCTTTTAATACCTACTTGTTTTTTTTTGTTATGTTTTTTTATGTCTAATCAGTATGACATAACTGAAGTTAAATTAAAAATGGGTGAAGCCACTGGTTCCTAACACAGTTTCGACTAGTTCTGGAGTCTATGGGTTCATTGTAACTTTGTTTACTAACTAATTAAGTCAATAAATAAATTTGTATTTGTATATATTCCAAAGGTTCACTTCTATTTTACCATTCTATTCTACCCGCATTATTATTGATCAGCTATCAGCAGAGCTATCTAGTCTGTCCAGTCTAACGATATACGCCGATCGTAGGTCGAGAATAATGCAGGTGGAATGGTACGATTTTTAGCTTTCATATTCCCTTTTTAGCTTCACTTTTTAGTGAGCTAAACTATGTTTTTCTAATCTGAGATCATCGAACATTACATACAAAAAGGGCATAAAATATGGTAAACTCATACGGCCTTGCTCACATTTCTGCCATTCGCGCTCATATTCTACTATAGGTGGTAGGACTTTTCTGCAAAGTTCGTCTAGGTAGGTACCACCGCTTTGCCAGTTATTCTGCCGCCAAGCAGTAGTGTGCAAGCACTACTGTGTTCCGGTTTGAAGGGCATTGTAGCTAGTGAAATTACTGGGCAAATGAGACTTTATGATCTGATTACTCAGTCTAGCAATCTGATTACTAGACTGTGTGATATCTCAGGATGACGTGCGCAGTGCAGTGTCACGTGAAACTTTATTGTTTTAAAGTTTCGAGTAACACTGCAACTGTTATGGGTGGCCGTGTTGCTTAACATCAGGTGAACGACTAGCTCGTCACGGCATTCAATCGCATATAAAAAGAAATCTCTTCGTAACATGGAATTAAGATATCTGTGCACCCATTTAGACCCAAATGGATGCGTGGATGTTATGTTATCGTGGGTTATTATTTATTTAGAGATCTCTTTACCTTGAATATTGACTGAGCGATGGGACCGTGTAACCGTGAAGCAGGGTAGAGTTACGAGGTTGTTTAATAGTTGTCCGCAAACAGTCGTCTTCCCGTGAGAAAAGTAGAAAATGAATTTATAATCTATTTATCACAAAGGTGCTACTTTTTGAACGGTACAAAAGTTATTGGTTTTTCAAAGAACTTTTGCAGCAATCCTAAGCTTTTAAGCGTACGTAGCTACTCTACAATGACTTTGGTAGAGTAGGAACCTACTTACGTTTTATTTCATGAAGTTTGAGCAGAAATGATATCGAGCAAGGAGTAAAAAAATGCTATAATTTGTCTGGGGCATTACCTATACTTAGACATTTTTGGTATAATTACTACTCTACATTTTTGAAGAATAGGCTCTAGTACGAATCTGTTCTGACTAGAATATAATACTGGCGCATCAAATCAAAACCATGTTTAGAACTGCAATAGAAAACTACCTATTTCTTTGGTGTAGACCGTCATGAATAATCCAAAATTGGTCAAATCATACCAAATGTAGAACACAGTTTACTACTTCTGTTTAGCAAATTCCCGACTTTAGGACAGAACAAAATTAAATAGTAGTTTCTACCGAGACTTAAGGGCCCTATGACAAGTTTGTTAATCGTTAGGGTTTATGCAATGTTGACACGATTAAAGCTCGGAACGATAATCGTGTTCCGTGGTGCCCCCTTTTGTTAAACGTAGGTATGCTCGGAGTCCGACGGGAACATCGCAATTTGCCGATGAATATTAGAGAAACACGATTTTATGTATCATCAGAAAATTGCAGACCCAGAGATGGCAGCGCATAGAAGTTTGTAAAAGTGTGTTCCTTACATTATTTGACTAATTATCGTAGGTAGCTTACAGAATGAAAACGCAAACAAGTCTAGTTCACCGAATGAAAGAACACCATTAACATCATTCAAGCTGTACAAGAGTGCATTCGGTCCGATTATGCTCGGAAAGTGTAACGCAGCTTAAACGGGCGACGATAAGAGACCTTTTGACATTTCAATTAAACCAAATTAAGCATCTCACCAGGGGGAGTCAGCTTCTTTAGCATCAAATGCATATCAGTGGGCACAGGAAACCAGAACGAGATAACGCTATACGTTAGACAGTGACCACAAAGTCAATGCTCAGAGTCAAGACCTTGAAAACTTGACACTGGAACATGAATCAAGCATAGAAAATAAAGTAAGTTGAGTTGAGGTTATATTATTGTAATTTTCTAAAAACGGTGAAACTGCGCAAATTGCTCTAATAGTGCATCCGAAGATGTGAACGTGCGATTCCACAGGTTTTCTCTGCCTGGCAAACATGGATCTTTGAAGTAAGTAAGCCTAATAACCTGTGCTAATAACCTAATACCTACTCAAAATCCAAAGAGGTATATAATGTACTACGTACATACATTAAACAGAAGTCTTTGTCAAAATCACGCTGCTTACACCTGATTCTCGCTCTGTAGATTAAATGTTTATTATTTAATTTTTTCAGGGCATGATTATGGGCTGAATACTGGTATCCAGCTAGGAGCTAGACTTCTGAGGAATCACTGAAACAACTACACCAACAGCATATAGGTATGCTATATGCAATAAGCACTTTGCTGATAGTTCATTAAACCAGCAGTTCCAAGGAACCATTGAATATTTTTACAATCCCAACCTCCATTGGAGCAGAAGATGTAGAAAGTTTAAGTGCCGCCAAGAATTTGTAACTTCACCTATGAATGTGTCAGGCTCAAACCTTCAAGTAAGTTAATTTTAATTACCTGAATAAAAGTTTTCCCATGTCGTGAGTGGGACTATGGACCGAAGTTGATGGAAGAATTATTTTAAATCGGCCCCCTAATTACCTAACTCGCAACAGGTTTGCGACAGGCGTAAATCTCGCGGTGATTGCTGTCATACATCATTAGTGGTGTCGAGAATGTATGCTTCGCTACTGCTGTCGCATTGCTACTGCTGTCGCATTGCTGTTGCAAATTTTACGTAATTACCCCGCCGATAGATCCTGTGACCACGATCCTCAGTAATGAGGGACCAACCAGAGAGAGAGAAATAAGAGAACTTAAAAATCCAGTTGATAGCAGTGATGTTGACACATAGTTGCCTGTTGGATTTATTTTATACCAAAGGATAGGGGAATATGAGGGTTGTTCCCGTTTTTTGAGCGGGAAGCGAACCAACAACCTACAGCACAGTTGATGGAGCTAGAATAAGCCTATCTAAGTAATATTTTCTTTTTTGCTTCAGGTACTCAATGCAGGCTTCTAGGCTGGTGTTAGTATTGCTACTGTCTGCAATAACTACATCTTACTTACTGTAAAGCTTTCGGAACAATTTTCTAAAAATGCTGTGAATGTGTGCTGTGGTAATATAAAGACACAGAAGAATCTTAAATCACCACTATATTAGACAGTGAGTGACTGTCTATGTTACCATCTTCATCATCATCATTTCCATAATATGTGCCCCTCTAACTATTACACCAGTGGCCCTGAGGCTGATTCTGTTGGTTTAAAATTATTGATGTAAAAAGTAAAAATAAAGTTGAAATAACCATCTTTGCTTTACAGCATTATTTTACAACACTTTTAATGGTGGCAGGATTGTATTTTGAGACTGCATGTTTCTTCATTTTATGTATTTGATAATAATAACTTTAGAACTAAACTGGGCCCAATTTGGAATAGGCTGAATTCAATGAAAGAGACTAACTGTCTCTTTCATTGAATTCTATAAGATGAAGTGGGTGCATAACTAGTCCCCTCATCAAAATATTCTTACTATGACTGTTTGTTTGCATGATTCCAATTTTTCAAGCTGTCATATTATAAAAATCATGATAAAAATAAACTCCACCTGTCACTTAGTATTCTTAGTAATAAAATTGTAGTTATTAAGTATTGTGATGACTGCTAAAAACAGTTTTTATAATGATGGTGCTAGTTGTGCACCCATTTATTTTAATACCTAAGTTTAGGTGTGAAAACAAAGTTGTTACCTTACTCATATAAATATGTATAATATAATGTGATTATATATGAGTTATTTGGCTTTTATTTATTATAGTACCTTTATAAGGGTGGGTTTTTTTTATCCGTTGTTAGTAACCAATCAAAAATACTAACAAATTCTAACCAATAGTCAAGATTTGTTAGAGGTTTTAACCATTGGGTACCTTAACTGCGGATCAAAAAACACACCCTTAGGATAGATTTTTTATAAGGAATATAAATTAAACTAAAATTTAAAATGCCGTGTTGGCATTTTTTGTCTATGAAGTTGTACTTCTTTCCGTAAGGATAGTAGTGTTCTGTGCATCTCACACAATGCCGTTTCCTTTCACAACTGCAGCGGGGCGTGGAATTATATACTTACTATACACAATCAAAATGTATTTATTTAATTCTATTTTTATCTCGACTTTAACAATCCATGGCTGACTCTGAAACCAAGTGGAATGGTGACTACAAAATGCAAATAGGTATATCAACCGAACCGGTTACATTCAGTGCCGGTGATAAGGTAACGCTTAGGTGCGAAAGAGCTATTTTATGCTTACTCTAAGCACCAACTGATACTTTACCATTTGGAAAGATTTTTGTAAGCTTTTGACAATGGCGTGGCACATAAGCCCTCATCCTAAAAATACAATGAAGCCCCTCATAAAAAATAGTAATGGATTTGTGCCCCCGTTCATATGAATAGCCGATTGTGTATCTAGCCGTGTAAACTGGTTTTAAAAAGCGCCGTGACGACAGACGCGTAGTTTTGATTGCATGATTCGAATGCAGATACCTTTGTGGTTAATACTTCATGAATATGAAGCGGGATTTGTTTGTGACATGTCCCTCGTAACGGTCCGTTCGTGAGCGACCAGCTGCGAACAGATGAGCGGCTCAGGCGCTGCATGAGGCAGATTAGCTGGTAGTTAGTACGGAGCGGTGGCTGGCCGGAGCGCTGGCAAGCTCGCTGAGTCGCTGACTTCGCCGCTCCAGTCGACTCGAGCGCGATCCGGCACGCGCACCTACCGCGCGTCGTCGACCAAACGAATACATCGAATTATTCGAATCAAACCGTCAACTGACGTTTCGATATAAACTCGAAAGTGACATCGTGATTAGTGCGAAGTTCAGTGCCGAAACATTTGGATGCCAAAAAAGTGCGATTTCGTATATTTGTTTATGTTTACTTCGGTTGGTGCCCGATTGTCGATAAATTCGTACCTTATATCGGTTTTATTGAAAGCTCGCATGTGAAGGGAAACATCTGTTATTGCGAATAGAATATATTGCTTATTGATATAATAACCCAGTTGGTTATATCACTTGCTGTTGACATAATATCAATATGAGAACCTTAGAAAACTGTACAATGGGTTCTAAGTTTCCCTTAAATTTTGAACTTAATAAGGGTTTATTGTAGGTATTTCGAAGCTTTCGGTCATGATTGCAATACAAGTACTCAAATTTTAATTTGAAAAACTATGCACCACTGAATATTTATTGCAACCGACACAGTTGATATTATCTTCTCCAAATGTTAATAAACACATAATTTTGGTACCTAAAACATAACATTTATATTTCTCACAACTTGCAGAGTTGCATATCTCGAAAAACGATTATAATCTACTGTTTGTTTAGCTTTCACGCCGAAATAGTTGATACGATTTAGATGAAATTTTGCATACAAGTTGCTTAAACTACTGAGCCCACCTATGATACTTTTAAATCCGGAAAATGAAGTGTCCGCGGAAATAAGGTTAGGTTGCGTGGTAAACCACTCCTCTAAAAATAATAATATTGATTACCGTTGCTAAGAGCCGTCATATACCAACAACAAACCTGGTTTATAATCCTCGATAGCTCTCTCCGAGTCTCCGTGGTCACTAGTCACCGTTACCACAGACTAAATTATAGTTACTATGTAACCGGCCTCAAGGGAGCTTTTCCGACCGATCGAGGCTAACTTTCGCGACATGTCAATATTTGCAAGCTATATTCATATGCGATGCATATGTGTGGCCTGCTAAACTATTTACATAGCACATTATAACATTTGTTAGAGAAAAAAATGTACTTTTGTAATAAATATGTGTTCCGCGTCTGGGTGTGAAACCATCATCGTATTCCTCATGCTTTTCATATATTATGTAATTTGTTTCTAGGTAACATGAGAGTGCTCCCACAAATATTCTCGCAAAATGAATCTCTAAGCAATAAATATAAATGTGGTCTTTTCATACAGCGCCATCTAGCCTCAAAATAAGAAAAGCTACAGAAACCAGATAACTGAAATAATATTTGACACTTTTTATTTACAAATAGATACTTACTTACAGTAGGTAGGTACAATATAACACCCATATCTACATAGAACAAACATCGATGTTCATCACACGAATGTTTGTATTGAGTCCACAACCTAGACTCAGAAGGCAGAGCCTCAAATGTTTTCATGATTCGATATAATCCACCTCACCATAATCACACTAATATTATAAAGGCGAAAGTTTGTGCGTATGTGTGTATGTTTGTTACTCTTTCACGCTGTAACAGCTGGACGGATTTGGATGAAATTTGGTAAGGAGGTAGCTTATACCCTGGATTAAAACATAGGCTACTTTTTATCCCAAAAACGGGAACGATTCCTGTAGGAACGCGGGTGGAACCGCGGGGCGCTACTAGTAGAGACTATAATTTCATGTCGTTTAAGTATAAATAAAAACACAGCATAAGTAATCTACGTATCATTTATATTAAGACCTACGAAAAGAAAACACAGCATCACTTGGTTCGCGTACGTTGTACAGAACGAAAATTAACGCGACTCGCTTTTAAAAGCTTGTCTGCATAGCAAGTGCATTGTTGTAAAATTAAGGTACGTACTTAAATGCGCGCGGTCGAGCTTGGAAAGCGTGTTATAAACAGCTTCTATTAGCACGTAAGCACCTAGTGCACTTTGAGAATAGTAATGTTCTACGAGCTTATGTTTTCAAGTCTCGGTGACTATTCGAAGTCAAAAGATTGCGAGTGTTTCATAATGATATGAGTGGTAGACGATAGAGAAGATTTATCATTAATTTTAAATAAAAAAAATAATTTTAATTTTAAATTTAAGAAAGATATATAACTTAGATTCCAGCACTGGATTGTACGTAATAACACCTATGTCATCATCATCATCATCATCATCATCTTCATCAACAGCCTGAAGACGTCCACTGCTGAACATAGGCCTTCCCCACAGAGCGTCACTTTGAGCGGCTGCTCACCTCCTGCATCCATCGGCTGCCCGCGGTTTTCACCAGATCGTCAGTCCACCTAGTGGGGTGCCGCGCCGACCTACGCTGAGTCTCCCAGTTCGTGGTCGCCACTCGAGAACCTTTGTTCCCCATCGTATCGGTTGTCAGTTCTACGAGCGATCTGGCCTGCCCGTTGCCATTTCAACTTGCCAATTCTAAGAGCTATATATCGGTCAGTTCAGTTCTCCTGCGGATATCATATAATAAAAGACGTAATACGTGGGAGTGGTGTGATGACTGGTAACCAAGACCTACCTAATTATTTTTCAGCTTTTAGTGCATTATTTAGGTAGGTACATCATTATATCTTTCTTTGAAACATAACAGGCAAGGTTGTACCATCTTAGATTCGGAGATTGCGGTCAAAAGCGGGCCTATTCAGTTACTTATATAAAAAACCATTTAACTACATTTTTTTTATCTATAATATTCGAAGACAGCATTGGATGATGCATAATTGCAGCGTAATATAAAAATATGGAGATGCTCGTTTATTTATTAACTGGTACTAGTATTATGTTATCTATGGTATAGTATTTTGCTAAATAGAATTAAGCTAGAGCCCGCGCTAGATAAGTCTACGCGTGACTATGGCATTGCCTATAATATCTTGCGCGAAGTCTAGAGATATTATAAATAAAAAATAAAAAATAAATATGTGTGGACATTTCACACAGCGCCATCTAGCCCCAAACTAAGCATAGCTTGTACTATGGAAACCAGATAACTGATACAATACTTAGATACTTTTTGTTTGTAAATACATACATAGAATACAATATAACACCCAGACACAGAACAAACATCGATGTTCATCACACAAATGTTTGTCCCAGGTGGGAATCGAACCCACAACCTATAGTTCAGAAGGCAGAGCTACTACCAACTGAGCTATCAGGCCAGTCAGGATTATATATATGTGTTATGTATAACTATAATTTAGGCTATGGTACTTTTGTAAAACCACAAGTAGAATATTGTTTGTTATCTTGTTGTTGTTGTGTCGTTGTTGGTGTACTGTTATCTGCTTTACATTCTTATCTTTGTTCCATTCATGGTTTATCTTATTTAGAAACAAGCTTTTGCTGTCCATTCCTCTCTAAATGTCTATTTTTATACGACTCTGAAAAGAAGGAGGTGATATTATCTGTTGCTAATAAAATGATTTTAATTTCTCTTTTATTTGTAGAGGACGGTATAAGTCATTTATTTGTGGTTCCATATCTGATGGTGCGATTCCAATAACGGAATGGCTAAATTTTTAAAGACTCCAAAGTTGGGTAAAATGGTCAAACATGACTGAAAGCAGTTTTACTTATTATGATCTGTCATATCATTGACTTAAATCTGTGAAATTTTTTTTTTCACACTTACAGTTATGTGTATTACATATAAGTATTTGTATAGTATTGAGTATTTTTATTTTTCAACGATCAATGTTTATAAAACGGATAATATTTAAAACAGAGCGTGCTTCGGAGTGCACGTTAAGCCGTCGATCCCGGCTGTTATCGTAAGACAATAGTCGTTAAGCCAAGGCTGAAGACTTTGGGTGGCTTAAAAATTCTGACACCAGGGCTGACCACTTGCTAAACGAGTTAAGAAGGAGAAGAACGAACAATGTAACAATGTCACGTTAAAACATAAAGATCTAACAAATATCAGATCAATACACTGTTTCTAAGCATCGAATATACTTCCTACACTGATGGTTGAGAAATAGCTGGTAATTTTCGTCCGTTGACCGTAATAGCTTGGTGTTTTTGTCGCCTCGTAGTCATGTCTCCGCAGTAAAAATTGTAGCACGTGCCCACGCCTTACAATTTTCAATGTTGCCCATTGTTGATGCTGTAATCATTTTTTTGGCTTATGTTTTTTACCTTTAGGTGCTTGTTATCTCCTCAGTTTTGCCTGGAAAAGATGAATTTGTTTATTGAACTTTTAACAAAATTAATCAACATTACTTGTTTGCTAAAGAAGTACGCACCCGCGCCAATGCCTTTGTATGTCCATAGGTGGCAGTGACCATGCACTTACCATCACTTGGGCACCTGCTTATTTAGTAGGTACTTACATATTCATCTCAAAACTAGCTTCCTAAAATGTTTAAGGTTTATGGAGTTAAATGAGTATAAGTCAGCTCGATACTACACAAGAAACATTCTTTTTACTTTTTTAGGGTCATCAGATCAGTCTAGCAAAATAGGGTTACCTCAAAAGCTTATATAGTAACAATGTGTCAGCAACTTCTCACGGTTTATTAACTAACGATTTTGTAACCCTTCATACATGTAAATTGAACTAAAAAATATAGAATTGCATATTTTTCCTGTAATTTGCAACTTGTTCCTTTAGTCCAAATTCTGCGTCGACAGTAACAAAAGAGATCTGGCGATTAGGTATTTTTAAAACTGCTCACTGCTGTAAAGAGATTGATATCAGATGATTCGTTCTTTTTACAACTGTTGTTAAAATACCTAATCGAGTCAGATCTCATCAACAGGAAGTCAAAATGGCGCACTTAGATATTTAGGTAATTGACCTGCCAGTTTTGAGGTGACATCCCGCAAAAGGTATTTTTCTAAAAAGCTTAATTTTATGATCGTGCAGCACTAAAGTGGTCACGAAGCTTCATCTGTCATTATCAAGCCGCTACAACTATTTTAATGTACTCACAAAATAATTGCGTTTTCTAAGCACGACTGCTAACTGCCATTGACCTTTCATTTCATTCACTTAGACATGTTTACTAATACTAATATACGTGGATACTTGTTTAGTTCTCACGGCGGGCGGTATGTACACAATTGGGTCAGCATTTAATTATATCTAAAACGTATAGTCAAAATAAAACTGTGAGGGTACATTGTACATTGTTTTTTAACTTCGTATGACATTGATAGTCACCTACGTTCTAAACAATCGTATCCTAAAATGCAAATGTTGGTGTTATGTATCTATGAAAATAACATTGTTATTATGCCTTTTAAAGTTTGATTTCTCGTTTGAGTGCGCTATCTATCTGTAGAACGTAGCTAAACCCAAATGCATTGCAGTAGGTCTAGGTATTTCATAGAGGCATTTGGAATGTAGATATTTAAGATCCTGAATAGGACATAGGATAGTTTTTATTCTGAAAAATGTATGGTTCTTGCGGGATAGGTCTTACCACGCGGTGAAACCGCGTTCCTAAGCTAATTGTATCTAAAACGTATTAGACTAAGTGAAAACAAAAACAGCTTGTCTGAAGCTCGTATGACAGTCAATTACATACTATTCGTTCTCAACAATTGTTGATTAATTTAATAAAGCCGATACGGGTTCACTTTTAACAAGAATATAACTGGGCCATACAGCGATGCCACCGAAACTAGCGCTCTGATGTTGGTTAGATGCCTTTTCAGTAGTATATTTTTCATAATTACAACTGAAAAAGTCCTATGCTCAACAGTAGACGTCTTCAGGCTGTTGATGATGATGATAACCGAAAAAACTGACTATGCATAAGACCTAACTTCAAAGTGGCAGAGATTCATTGACATAGCTATAATAGTAGAGTCAATAAATGCTAGAAATGTGAATTGAACGCACATTTTTGGAGTCAAATAACTATTTTCGTATTGAACAAATGTCTGATATAATAACTATTATCTGATGATTTAATCACAGATTGACAGTTGACAAAGTCAATCTTGCGAGACATTCTTTTAAAAATAAGTTAGTCTTAACATTTACAAGAACTAGTAAACGCTGTGAGTAAACGCTTCAAGCGAATACTTGGCCAAAATATCCGTTCATAACGGGGGTCCACCTGGCGATACCGTTGCACCAGTTACAGCCATCAGCATCAATGATACGTCCACTTTATTGCCCTCGGATATATAGCAGGTGTTATAGATTGTTGGTTGCCAGTAATAGACTAGCCGTTTTAAGGGTGATAGACTGGAAAGCTTGTTTTCGTAGTCTTGGTTTTTATCTGGCTAATTCTGAAAGCAATAATCTGCAAGCATAGAAAGATACTATAGTAGCTAAAGTTATTAGCAACCAGTGGAATTTGAACCCGCGTCTTCCATCTCACCGGATTAGAACAGACACAGGTTGCTTAGCCGGTAAAAAATAGTCCTAAAGATTTTCGCACCCACTGGGGTATGCAATGCAACCATTGCTGTTGCTGCCAGTTGGGAGAGCATAATTTGATTGGACCACTCCCGTAACCCCACTCGGTGGACCGAAGATCTGGTGAGAGCTGCGGAGAGCCGATGGATGCAGGAGACGAGCAGCCGCTCAAAGTGGCGGTCTCTGGGGGAGGCCTATGTTCAGCAGTAGACGTCTGCAGGCTGTTGTTGATGATGATGACTCCTGAAAGCTAATGCCTTATGACTGCAAGGAAAATTGTGATTCTTTAACCCAGTATAGGCAATGAAGATATCGATCTACTGTACGACTCTACGTACCCATGGCTATAACTAAAATGGATAGTATATTCTAAATGAGTTAGTTTAAATAGAGTATTCGTAGAAACAAAATCGTAATAAAGGTTATTAACCTCAAGCTATTAAATAACAGAAACTAGAACAATGGCTAGTTCCTTATTTATACCTACTATATTGAACAATTAAGTGTTGTAACTGTTATCAACTACTAAAATACGTCATTACATGAAATACTATGAGACGACACAATTATAGATTTATAGTATGCGTATAAATTTTATTGAATTCGGTGACCTACATTACATTTCTACCAATTATGGCGATTCTACTATTGTAAATGAGTTCTAGTATAACAGGTTTCGACTTAGTTACCATACGATTTCATTAAACACACGATAAATATCTCCATTGATTATTTATTTAACAGGCTTTGTAACTTGAAGTTAACTTATTATTTATTTATTTATTTATTTATTGTGATAAAAACGACAAAATCAATTACAATTACCACAAAACATTTCATACAGAATAAACATGTCAAAGTATTAAATAATAAAAAATAGGTACAATGGATTATTACAAATGTCAAATAAAATAAAGTCAGAATTAAACAAAAAAATAAAATAAATATAATAATAATAATAAGAAATGTTATTCACTGTCACTACTATCGGGATTACCCGTATTGCTCCATTGGTCACTCATGCTTTCACAATATGTCAATACTGCAGCAACAATGTCAGACCACTTGTCAAAAGAAAAGTCAAAATCAGTGTTGGCGTCACGGAGTGCATTGAGGTGGCGCAGAGGGCGAACCAGCGGAGACATCGCTCTTGGTTTGTCATGATATGATTTGTTAGTTTGATACTTGCCGTAAATCAAGGTTAAACACAGTTCAAGTAGATTAACGTGACAATCATCTAAAATTATTTAACTTATCTTGTATTTATTTATTTATATTTATTGTGTGTATGGAATTTAATAAAAAGTATTCTATGTCAATCCCGGTAATTAACCCGTGCGCAAAATCGTTTCAGCAGTTTGAGCATGAAAGCCACACAAACAAAAAAACAAATGGTAAACGTTTCATTTTATCATTTTATGTATATTTAAGTTGAGAAGTACCATTGATAGAGATAAAACATAATTTTACGCTCAGAGCGTACTTAGTGGTAGTACCGAACCAATTTTAGAATTCATAGCAGTATTCTACGTAGGTAAAACCTAAGATATTTGTTCATAGTCAGTTATTAGCACTAAACAGATAATAGTAATTACTTATTTGTAGAATAACATAAAAACATCAATGTTTAGACAGATGCGGACACCGACCGTAGTAACGAAAGCACAGTTATATTGCCAGCGGGTATAAACAACTGTGATGCTATATTTGCTTGCGGAAATGCAAAAGTGATGAGACATACATTTCTTAAGAAATCAGTGAAGTGATGGTTGTGGTCAGCGATGCCGGACTGGCGATACAACGTGCTGTCAACGAGCGAGGCTTACATCAATACGGACGGAGGTGGCGTGACCGGGGACCCACTGGCTGCCAGCTACCCTCGCAGGGCTGACCGCAGCCGTCCACCCCACACCTGCCCCTACACTACAATTTTCCACGCAACTCGCTCGCATCACTCTCCTTATCGACTCCCAACTCTGCAGAGTGACTCTGGAGACCCGTACGCAGATGTATACTCCGTCGATCGATCCTCAAACCTCACCGACACATCTAGTTTCGCTCGCTACGAGGACTGCAGGCCACAAATAGAGGAACTATCAGAAACGAACGATGACTACTCTAGTGAAAATTTGTCTCTACAAGTTCAGAAAGTGCCATTCACAACAAACGCATTCTATATCGCCGCTAAAACTGATGCGGCACTAAAAGACGTAGCACAGAGCAATAATGCGTTCCTAGTTGAAGGGTCCGACTCGGATGCTCTATCGTCGTGCACTTGTGACAGCTTTGAGCGATGCGAGTTTGATTGCAGAGACTTTGAACCGTTCTCTGATACTTGTTGCTGTGATCCGCTAAGTGACGGGATCTGCAGTCGGAGCCCTAAAGATGTTGAGTCACCGGAGAACTTTTGTGATCGAGCCGTTGACGAAGATTGTGCGTCCGCTCGTAGTGACATGGACGGATTAGATTTGACGCTGTTTGAACCAGCGCAAACCGAGTCCAATGAATGCGGCATCGAAGAGTCCGGAGAAAGCGCCGCAACTGTAGCTGCCACACTGTGCGGGATTTTGCATGTAGTACCTGATAATAGTGGTAAGTAATACTTAGTCTAATTTGTTTGCAGTCAAGCACAAGCTTCACGGAACTTGTTTGAGATAACGCTCAATTACAGCGATTAGGAGCACGCCGAGCACGGTGAGGTGTTCGGAGGGGTTCGGTACGGTGTGGTCTGATCGCTCGAACTCGTATCCGATACGAGCAACGGTTGCGAGATATTACTTTCGCATCAATCACCACAGTCATTGTCATACCAGCAATAGCAACAAAGTCACCTAGACTAGCGAGTGTAATAGACTTCAAAGTAATTCTCCGTAAATACGGTTTCTCGTAAGAATCCAGTGAAGCTTTCAGGAAATGTCTGGAGCTGTGGAGTTACAGCTTTTGGTATTTGTGTAGAATGGCACCCTGGTCCTGATTTCGTCTTAGGGATTGCTTAATTTTATGTAGTATATTATTAGAAAAGCTTTTTGTTTCTCCATACAAAAGACATCAACGCGCTGGTTTAATAAAGTTCATACATAAATCCTGTTGTAAATTAACGAAGGTTGAGCAGTTCCAAAACTTGCTATTGCTAATGACTTCAAATACCTAATAACTTGAGCACGACCGGAGAAGGAACGAATATTTTATGGTTAACTAATAGCTACCGGACAGCGTTATTGCCAAAGAGCGTAGTCGGTAAAAACTCAATCTAAAGTTATTTTACGAGGTAATAATGGCGGAAGTCCACTGCGGGCTGGCTTTTGAGTTCGATCTACCATGTACTGGCTCACCTACAAATTGCGTACCGTTACTTGCAAGTTTCTAATTACCGGTGAAGATATATGGCGATTGTTAGCTCACATGCAAATACCCATAAATAGCAGTAACTCACAACACTATTCTTCTTACGTTTTTCTGGTGTAATATTATTTCCAAAATTGACAGTCTTTTATTAACTATCCCATTTGCCAAATATGTCTCTTTCCCTGCTCTTTTGCAAAGACAGCTCCGTAATATAGACAAATCGGTGATAAATTGAAAATAAACCTTAAACTGATATGACTCATTCCGTGCTGAGTTACTGACTGTGCATCGATGAGTTGTTTGAATTTGGGATACTGCCTTAGAAGAATAACGCTTGTTTCTATGGATACTGCTACTTCACTTATTAAGTAATATACATTTGTAAGAACGAACCACACAAAGTCGTCGGGCGTCTAATAGGCTCGTTAATTAAGCGTACGTACCTAAATCAAATTGTACCGTCTCACTAATACCGTATAATGCTTTGCATGCACCTGCACGACTGGTAATATGACCAAGTGACCAGTGACCACTGAACGCTGGAATCTCTGTTGTGACATTAGCGTTTTGTCGCTTTCTAAAAAGGCTGTTATTTTGTTAAGAATGGACGTAGCGTACATTATATTATGACAGTCCTGCAGTAACTGCGGATTAAAGTATTATGTATAATATATGTTAATCAAGTGTGTTAAGCTATTTTCTATTTCAATTCACATCCAGTTCAACTTTTGCATTTCGTGTGATGATTTCGCCTGCTGAAGTCGATGTTAGAAAAAATCATGTAAACTATATTAAAAGATGATAACAAAAGTTTCATTTCTTTGATTCCTTTCTGTTTCAGTTTTTATTCCTATCTGTTTTTTCACATCATCGTTTCACACTATCTAGTATATCTATTCTCAACCCAATAACACGTATAATAACCAATAACCAATAACCCAATAACGTAATAAGAGGAGTCGCACGGCAGCCAACTATGTAGATACTAGCACTGCTCGCTTAGATATATCCGGAGTTATACTAATGCGTATCATTGTATGCTATAGTGGCATCACGATTCATCTAATTATTAATTATTATTTTCGTGTGAATGGGACTTATCTTATGATGCTAGTCGTTATAAAACATGGTCTGTTATTAAAAACACTTAAATGTCTTTTTAATGACGATCTGTGGTAACAAATGAGATTTTTGGAGATTACGATGTTTCGTTTTGTATGGTCCCGTCCTTCTTTCTTTGTTTAGAATATTTAATAATGAAAACAAAGAGAAGGTTCTCAAGTCTATTATTAATCTATATTTTTTCGTTGGCACTGATTACGTGGGTGTAGATAATTTTCATGAAGTACAATTCAAACTAAATATTGTGTCTCGAAAGCATCCGTGATAATAATTATTCCTTCATTGAAAATAGACCAGATAAAAAAAAAAAATTGAAGATTTCCTTCGTTTTCCTTGAGAAAAAGCTCTTTTTATTTATAGAAAGTAAAAATATAAATGACAAAGCTAGTGGGTTGCTTTTGATAACCAGATTCCTCTAAACTGCGTTAGATAATAATAAAACTATTTATACCTACAGAATCCCAAAACTTAATTACTTTTACAACAGAATTCAAGTCATATTCGAAGGTCATCTGGTACATAATACATTATAATAATAATATAGTAAATTGTTTGGTATATAAAATGTTATATTTGTGATACTTAAAAGCCTACAGTTTAAGTTTAAATTGTTGTACCTACTTCCTTTTGTTATGCCTCTCTGGAAATAGTTGGCGTGCTAATTGTATTATTATTTACATCTATCTATGTATTTATTTATAATTATAATAAAACTGTAACAAAGGTAAAGCGTGTAAATTAATAATAATTAAAAAAATATATTTAATTCCTCACACACATACTACTGGATGCATTTTGATGCTACTTACAAAAAAAAGAGGAACATTCATACTCATTCTTTAAATTTTAATGCAAATAATAATTGGATCGGTTCAGTTTTGGAGAAGGAAACAGGGGAATACGAAATATCGATTTCATTATGATTTTTGTAGCTGTCCCTATCACACTCTACGGAGGAGACGTGGCGCAGTGCGCGACGGCAATAGTTTCTTCAAAACCTATCGAGTGTCCTCTTAATATGGTTAATATGCAAACATTACGCTCTCCATAATAGTTCTATAGATTTCATTTATTTTTAACCTTAATACTTGTGCTTGCGAGTTACTATAGTCTCAGTTCAGTCCAGTCATGTCCAGAATTCATTGCTTCCAGTCTAGACATATCCGGCTGGTTGCAGCTAGGAGTTAGGACCAGAGGATATGTTTATGGACTACGAATGGATATATTCTCCTTTGAAAGACGTTCATAAAATAAATCACCTGTGATACGTTTGCAAATTAAACTGGTTTGATACAAAATTCCGAAGTGAAACATAGTCTATACTATTTTGTTTCAATTATATTATGTTTAGAATTTACCACGTAGAGCATTAAATGTTTAAATGTTTAAAATATCGCCAAAACATACTTTTGCAAACAATGGACAATGAGTTCAACCTTTCAAGTAAAAAATTAAGTTTATATTTTTAGTATCTGTAATAAGTGGCTTTTTTATAGCTTCTACTGAAGATAATGTGAACTATTAAATGCTCAAAACTATATTTTAGACGTTTATAGGCTGGCACAAAAAAGGGTTATCGCATACGCGTGTCATCTTTAATGAGAATTACTCTCTGTTTCCTGCGATTGATCAAGTCACGTCGACGCAACATGCCGGTAGAGCGAAGAATGTCGTCACTCCCGCTCGACTTGCTCCACTTCAATCAGTGTCGATGTCGAATCCACTCTACTTCCATTCCAATGGTTTTTGTGCTTATTTTTTACGTTATACATATCGAGGATATCTACCTCTAGGATGTTCTGCAAAATCTCTCGTCGATTCTATACGAATTCAAATCGTTGAAAAAGATTTAATTGCTCCTAAAGTAATTCAAGGTACGAAATATTTTTGAATCCTTAATTTTAGAACACATCTAAACTTAACACATGTAAAAGAAAAAGAAAAGAAAACTTTTGAAAATTATATTTCTCTTGTTTTCTTGTACGATAATTCAAGCAACGAAATATTTTCAATCTTTAATTTTAGAACACCTCTAATTAAATAATCAGGAACTGTACGGAACTGTAGTCGTACGGTAGTCTTACAAGTAGGTACCTATTACTAATATTTATAAGAGGATATGAGCAAGATAAGATCATGATTACCCTTTACAGAAAATGAGGACGTTTACATTCAATAACTACATAGTTAAACAAGTAGTAAATCGTATACATTGCGGTCGCAAAACCCGCAAATTCATGGCCGTAATTACGTATTAGAATATTATAGTACCGATATATTATGAGTACTTACCTCCATGGAATCTATGGTGAATATAATGAAGATGATCTTGTTATACCCGATCGGAGACTGGCCCAACCGTGGCCAGTTATGTGATGCAACTGGCTACTTATACTTTCTAAATAGCCTGCCCTTCCTGCACAGATTGTATGAGTTATAAAAATCGACATATCTCTAGCTTTGAGAAAATGTTTGACAAATGAACGATCACGCGAACACTCGTCATCAACCTTTTGTTGCGTTTTTCTTTTGTTGCAGTTAAACGCTTTCTCGAAAGAAGAGATGTGTCAACTTCTACAGTTCATGCTACCCGTGCATGCTGTTAAGGCGACGGGTAGGACAAAAAAGGTGTTTTTTGGCATGTTTCCTGGCGTAATTAGAGCATGTGCTTGTGCAGCTTTGGATTTAATATATCATGTAACTCATTTCATTAAGTCGTTTGCGATGTCCGCAAATAAAAGATTAATAAATATTGCTCTACAGAACGAATCGCAAACCTCCCTCAAAAATTTTGAATGTTTCAATTTTACTGAGATTCTATCAAACATAATAAAAAAAAAGAAACAGTGTATTCCCAACAAACATTCAGATGTTGTGATGACTTCATACTTTTGAAAAATAATTTATATGCATAGGTAGATATTCATTAAAAACCATCAAAATCAGTTATTTCGTGCGTTCTTTGTCGTAAGCGCCGCGCTGAAGTGCAGACTGAATTGATATTTAAAACTACTAAGTTAAAGTCGATGTTTCTTTGACAGGATTTTGACCTGCTTATCTGCCCCTACTCGTCGCCTTAACTGCCTCTCGTAGAAAGACACTCGCACTTAGCACCTTGCATTATGTAAGGCAATATTCAGTTTGCACCATTAAAAAAATTACACGAGTCTTCGATTAAAGTAGAGACATTAAATATGTTGAAATCACAAGATGCAATTCCGAAGCTTTTAGATATTCAGCTTTGGAAACGAATTTACAAACTAACATTGGTCAATATGGAAATTGAACTAAAATATCTATGTCAAATTAAGATTTCTGCAAGGTATTGCAAATTATTGCTTCGGACTCGGTTAGAATACATTAGATATCTTATTAATAAATGCTTGTTTAATCAATCCAAAGATCTGATGATGAAGTACGAGATAAAACCTGGAAACTCCTCAATAGATGGCAGCAAATGCATCGCCCATTGGTTTTTATTATCGGGAATCACTGTACATAATATCAGTGAATCCCAATAGATATTTACGGGCGTATCACCTGCCAGTGGTCAACTGACCTGACCTTGTGCTTTTAAGACATCCGGAATTTCTAGGTATGAAATAAAGATCGAAGGAGAGTTATTATGTGGATGCCAGTGAAATTAACTTTTTTTGATAAGTACATTCGATATGTAATTGATAGATGACCAGAGATGTGTCGTAATCAGTATAATGAGCTTTTTGCTAAGCTTCCTAATCACAAATACACAAATACTGAACTTTCAATTACTACATCAAATACTTTTACTAATTGTATCGTACCGGTGAAAGTAGACGATTTGTGAAAATCTACGGGTGACTATTATCTTCAGCTAAAAAGTAAACAATTTTGCATCAAATACGTGTCATAGTGTCGGCTCTAAAAAAACTGCTAGAACCGTTACCTATCACCACAATTTCAATTTAACGTAATAAAGCAATCTGTGTGAGACACATCAGCCGCCAGACAATGAGTCTGCGGAATAAGTTTACGGTACCTAACCTACCTACCTAATTATGACTTAATGATCTGGCTTTCTGTCCGTGTTAGGTTGGTATGTGGAACTGTGTGTAATTTTGGAAATGGGTCGGCTGGTCAGTTGTATTTTATTTTTGGCGATCCCCGTCCGACACCACTTTCATCGTTTTCCCTTCAGACTTATTAAAAATATTTAAACTAAATAATACCCATATCATAGTCATTATTTTGGTTTTATATATGCAAATGACGTAAAACGCAGGCGGAACTTTTATAAATGTGTCGTCATTGATTGGCCAATGCTTGTTTCATGCTCAAAGCTCTGCGCTACACGTTTTGTTTGCTGAAACATTGGTCACCAACATCCTCGCTCCATATTTCGTTTTTTGTAATTTGCAATCGTTTTCTGCTCGTAAATATGGAACAGTACGAGGCAGCAGTCCACGTATGAATGGCTGCATTGTTCCGTGCGACCCGCGAATCACAATATGACTCAGCGGCGGACTTATACAAGCTGCAGTTCACTTTGATACGATACTGATTGCGTTCAAGGTGAAGCCTTATTTGTGTACGATTATCTGTAAGCAGTCATGTTGACAGAGATATTCAAAGCAACGCTTTCTGATAAGCTCTTATGACTGGGTTTACACCAACTCGAAAACATATTGAATTGGTGAATCTTGTGTCTTTACGCCAAGATTATGGTGACAATCAAGTTTATAGAGAAGGAAGCTTAAACGACGTAGACGACTGTGAATAAAAATTAAATGGTAATATGTTTGAAAAAAAAATACCTAAGCGGGCACTCGCTCGCTATATCGCCACCGTGAAGGTGTCTCTGCATATCGATTATCTACCGGTTTCTATGGAATTTGATTGCATAGATACTCACTAACAGACAAAAGTACGTAGGTACGTAGGCATAGACTAGTACGTAGGTATAGAAGCTTTCACCTCTTCATACTTGTATTTTATGGAAATAGAACACACAGAGTAAATAGTATGTCACATTTTACAAGCTTGCGTGGCTCGTCTATAGATATCATGTCATATAGACTGTGTACTCGTGTTTTATGGTGGAGTATTGTTGACAGAGTACTTTGCTACCTTTGTTCGTGTCTGATGCGTGCTTGCGAAATGTGATGCTTGATTAATACTAATTTGAACAATTTTTGATTTGGTTGCAATCATGTGTCCTTCGCGCAGTAGATTGAAGAATTGAGTAACACAGGTTAGAGAAAAAAATGTGTTGAGTAATGAGTAACTGTGGTATGCATAGCTCAATTTGCCTTCTAGATGGTTTGTGAAAGAAGTATCTAGTTAGAATAAAAAGAAAAGAAAAATATTGTATGTTAGTGGCTTCTGCGGCAATATCACCACAATTTCGTCAAGAAAAATATTGATAATGATTTTGATGTGTTCGTTTTTATTTGTGGTTTAGTTTTCTGTATCGGGTTATGTCATTGTCATTAGTAGATTTGTTAAAATAAATAACAACATTACTGAACTTTATTTATACACTAGACGTCTTTATAACTTTAGCATTTCTGCTTGAAAATTGGGAGACATCTTCGTAATTTATAGACACTATAAATCTATCACTTGAACGTGTACACATAACATGGCTCATCGACTTATTGATTTATATTCTTGCTGCATAAATAATGCTGATTTAAGGACCAGCTGGCATTTAGCTGGAAATTGTTGACAGCGTCTTTCCAATATTTAGATTACACGAGTTATTGCAGAGAAAATTTAATGAACTAACTATTATTGTAAATTAATATTGTTTTGTCTGTGTATGTATATATATATTGTGTAGATTAAGTTATCTTCATTTAACCTTTTGTTTCCTTTTGTTGATGAGTTAATACTAAATATTTTTACATGAACCCTGATATATTTGCTTTTATAATTTTTGTCCTAACGCGTTTAGTTCTAGTAACGCGCGATTAGTCCTAATAAAATGTCGTAAGGCAGTGCACATTTATTTACATCGTTTCTTCCACAAACCTGCATGATGTGGATGAAGATCATTATCTTCCTCCTGAGGGTTTTCCGCATAACTACAGTATGGGGCTTCAAGAAAAGTGTTAAAAGAGTCCTCTCTAAGGCAATGCATCGGTAATGCCCTCGGTGTTGCAGATGTCCATTGGCGGTGGTGACCACTTACCATCAGGTGGGCCGCCTGCTTGTTTGCCAATCATATAAAAAAAGGTATATGTTGATCCCTATCCCTACCCTACTAATATCTACGTAGCTAATACATATTTAAATGGTGGCACGTGTCTGTTTGTATGTTAGTTTGTTTGTATGGCTTTTACGGCAAAACAACTGAACCGATTTGATAAAACATTCAATTTGGTTATATTCTCGAAATCATCACAGGATACTTATTATCACGGAAATTCAGTAAGTAATCAAATGCAAACCAAATGACCACGTCCTGCTTTTTAGCGTCATTTGGCTCGATGAACCCGGCGCCTAATCGAGCATTCGAAAATCCATTAAAACCACTTAATCTTCAACGGGAATCGATTCAGGAAGAGTGCACAAATACCAGCTCATTCCCTGGGTACGGTGCATTGGCTGAATACTTTTCTAAATGCCACTGGACTGTCAACAGGTGGTCAGCGGTCGGCACGCGCTTTTGCCGCACCTGTAGTACAGAATTAGCAATAATACTGATCGAAGTAGCCTGTAACTGGTCTGTGGCCACTCGAATGGTCACAAGTATTAACCACAACACACTCACAACTGTACAGCACTCGGTCCGGTTAGAGTGATATTATTGTCAAAGCGTAATGTTGTGGTGATAGTTAGGCTTTCAAGGTCTGTTTTGCTGTTGCTGTGACTCAATCTATAATCAGGATCATTTTAATTGTATTGCCACCAATGTCAGGGCCGACTAGGTTTGGTTTTAACTAAAAATATACCTACCTACATAGAATTTTAAAATGCTTTTTAGCTTTTACCGTCCCTATTTCTATCTCTCCGTATATACTTTCCTACACTTCTAATATAATAAAAGTGAAACGTTGTCTGTGTATATGTTTGTTTGTTTGTATGGATTTCACGGCAAAACGGATAAACCGAAGTCGATGAAATTTTGTACTATTAGTGATTACTATCAAGATCATGATCAATATAGGGTACTGTATCCCGGAAAATTAAGAGGTCAAGTGGATAAACGGTTAAATTAATGGTAAAACTACGGAACACCTCTAGTAAATTAAATATGTCGTAGCTGTGTGTAAAGAGGGCCATGTCCGTCCTACGTGGTCTCCATTCACAAACCAGTTTACTTGTACGTTTATTTTGATACAAACGTTTTTTGACAGGACGTTAGTGCTTCGATGTAATAGTAGAGACACGTAAATGTTGCACGACTTGTGAATACGAATCTATTTTTCATTCACTTGTCTCATTCGTATAACCTTAGTAAACGCTACAGTTGACATGTCTATGCTAATTAAGCTAACTTTGGGGTAAAGCAAAGCTCTAATGTATATACGTTGTATGCAATGAATCAACGCTAGAGTCTCTGTGGTTATGGTCTGTAATGCTAATCAGTTTCACTTGATCACTTATGTTTGCCAATCTTAAATTAGGTAAGTAATTTTATTAATAGTCTTAAAAGGTTCGATGTCGTCGCCGGATAATACCTAGTACAGCACAGTGTCAAATAAATCAAAACCTTATTGTCAGCTTTCTAAGGTGCTCACACCTTTCTCTCTTGTCCTACGCTGGTACGACACCCTGCTGTGCGAAATTCAATTTGTATTTCGGTTAAAAACATGGTTGTTTCAAATAAAGTCATGATATACGCTATACCTATGCCGTCTTATCTCAAAGTGTCTTGATATAGTCAAAGCAAAACTAGATTTAATAATCAAAACAATACGTTTGATCATTTATGAACCCCGTAAATAACAAAATAGGCTAATATTCAAATAACTGACTACCGAAGCTGGAAATATACGCTTACGTATAAAATCTCGAACTTTAGTTCACATCTGCTACCCCTTCAAACTCAGTCATCGAAACTAAGTCGTCCATTGTATTGTAAGCGAAAGACCGTGCGTGACTTCAGAGTGCACTGTATGACTTAATTCTCACTAAGTCGCCGTGCTCGCGTGTGCTCTGTACTGATATGAATGGCTTATAATGTACTTATATTCATAATTGATTTCTTTGATATTAATGAATGAAGTCGCATGGAAGAAGTAATTTCTTTTGATGCTTGTATGGGACGTAAAAGAAGACCGTGATTTATGTGTTTGAATTTATTCATGGGCGTTGCCATTTCAAAATGGACGGTTGAAAAGGTCAAGTCTTGTTTTTATGTTTTGCTGTACAGGCTAGGTATTAAATGGTCAATTATGTATTCATGACCTTCTCGTAAGATTTCAACCAGTTTCGTCGTGATTCACTAAGATTGCTACTATTAAGTGCACTGTATCAACTTTGTTCATCATAAGTATTACGTATTAGCTACTTACTCTTATTTATTCAGTTTATTCTTACCAAAAGTATTCGCTATATCACATGTAAAAACCCTTGCTTGAAAATCAAGTAATAGGTTGAAAACAGAATTCGTATAATAGTATTAATAGTATTGCGTAGTAGGAGTATAAGAAATATTAATTATACCTATTATTTTACGGCGAGATAAAACGAAAAAAAAATGTGGGATGAAAACACCATACCTACTACTGAATATAGCCTTAATTTTATTACCTACTTGCTTTACGCGGCACTTTAAACTTTCAGAAGCATTCCAAGTGTATAATGATGAGACAAAATGAAACAAAAAGTTTGGGTCATGATGTTAATCTTGCCCTTCGTGTTTCATCGCCAATTTGAGAATAGGGCTAAATTGGTAAAATCAGTAACAAAGTAGTATGTATATGCAAACCTACGAGCCGTCTTTGCTCAGTCAGTCGCACGCACTAAAGGAAGTGCTTCGTAGTTCGTGGAAGCTTCGACGGGTGGCGCGTGCGCATATCATGTTTCCGGTAGGTGCAGCACATCAATAGAGAAAGTTGAGCCTCTCAAAGGAACAGGGCACTCACTAACTCTTTCTCAATCTGCGTTATTGTCAGATAGTGATAGTAACTGTTAATTTATCTATGTAAGTACACTAGCTGTAACAACAGTTAATGAGACATTGCATAACGCTGGCGGAAGAACTTTTTTTGGTGACAGGAAGAGATTAGTGCAAAATGTAATATACATAATGAATTAATGACAGTTGAAAGGTTACATGTTCGTATCGATAATTGCTTCGTAATAACGTCATTAGGAAAATGATTATGCAGAACATTTATAGGCTCAACATTGGCACTACACTATCTAACTAAAGCATAGTACTATATCAAAGGCTTGTGGAAAGCCATTGCAGTTTTATATAGCGTCTATTTTAGATATTGCTCCAGTAACTCTTCGTGACATCAACCTAAGGTCACACAGTTTCCGCTACATCTAGCTAGTATTAGCAGGTACTAGTTAGTACTAATGGATGTTATTCAACGTCTGTTGCATTACATCGAGCTGGTGATTATGGGAACTGGCGCTTGTCTGTAAAGTGTGAATAGCAGTGTTGTTACGTCATTGCGTGGCATTGACATGATATTGTATTCTGATTTTGTAATTTTCAACTAGTCTGGACAAATGGCTATCCGAAAGTAAGTCTTTTGAGTTAGATTTTCGGGTCTACCTTTTTCCAATCAGTGGCGGCTGATCGGAACGCGATTCAAAAGTGGGTGCGTTGAAATCGCGTTGCGTCATTTCTATTAATTTGTCATTTCCACTCCACACCAATGAAACCTCTTTGAAAATGTTTGTACGTAAATTCTTTGTTCAAGTCAATTCAGATTATATGAACAAAAGGAACAAGAGATAAGTCTAACGTGAGAGTAACATAAACCTAAACCTAAAACAAGCTTTTTTAAAAAGGAAAGCTGAAAAGAACTGAATCACTACATTTGACTTTTTTGACGTCTCTATTTTAGAAATGTAATAGGTAACCTTTGGGACAAACATTACAAAATGTTATTACAGTTTATAATAACAGTGCTATAGCACATTGCGTCACATCTCTAAAGGTTAAATATACAAAAGGGACTGCAGGTGTACTGCTTCGTAATTGCCGAGGAATGTGGATAAGTTTTTACTTGATACTCAGTATCAGTATTTCCTTCAATGTACAGAACGTACTGGAGTTCTTGGCACCGGTAAGTATCGTGATTCCTGTCCCTTGCGCAGTTATATCCTGTTGCAAAAAGTAGGCGGCTATTTAGACATGCTAATTACCTGTTCTGGTATTTGTTTAATTGTAGGTACTTTCCTGGGTACTACCGTTTTCTTTAAGCTGTAAGTAAAGTAAGATTTTCTATGTTTTACATACACAGCCTACTTTTAACCTTCGACGTAAAAATTGCTTTTGATGATTACTGGTTGAACAACACGATGCCGATATCGGTCAAAAACGCAAGCCAGGAATCGGCTGCTCTGAGCTAGGTTAATTAGATCACTTAATTAATCGCTTAAATGTAGGTACCTAGGTACCTAAATACATACACATAGCTCTTAAGAAGTGCTGCAGTTTGTTTAGTTCGTGATCAAGTTCAGTTTTTCTTTTAGAGTTAAGACCGTAAGTATTGTTACTGTTTATTCATAGCAAACTCCCTAGTCGAGAGCCCACTTCCTCCTATGACTCAGCCACTAGATCCGAAACTGAGTGGTGTCGAGTTAATTGTGTCAGTTGACAAATCGTGCCACTTTCTCCGCATCGCTCGCACGCAGGCCTGAGGGCTCGGGGATCTCGCCTACACAATATATCATTACAATCGGCTCGTATATTAATAAATTGGGCTCCTACACAGTATTAGAGTAATGAGAAAAGTCTGAGAGCGAGTGTAACTCAGCGGTCACGCATGACTTTCAAACTGACGTTTACCTTGCTTTGAACCGCACTTGGCCCCGCAATAACTTTTCATAGTGTATGGAATTTGCACTCCCACAATTTGTTTTCTTACAACGGTGAAAAACATTGTATGTAAACCGCTGAGCTACAACATGGGGCACTTCAGACGACGGGTAAATTGTCTCAAAAGTTAGGCAACGCATCGATACCGCCCACGGTGATGCAGGTGTCTATAGGCGACGGTAACTGCTTAGTGCTTACCATCAGGCGGGCCGTCAGCTCGTTTGTCTGCCCGTGTTATAAAAAATCACGTTCAAGAGCTGTAGCCAGCGTGGTGCGTGGTGGAATATAGTCTACTCTCCTGAGAAAGGCTTGTGTCCCAGCTGTGGGAATTTAACAGCTTGAGGACGGTGTAGGTCAGTTTTATAAAAAACAATCGTAGCCAGTGGCATAGGTGTGTTGAGAAGTTCCAAAAAGATCTCTCACTATATAAAAGCTATATATTTTACTTAAGTATTTGCTGCAGTTCAAACAGTTTGTCTACAAGTGCATATAAAATAATTACGTACTTTATAATGAAGGCACACCCACTTCTGTCTTGATAAAATTATGCATATCCTCGGTTTTCTGAATGGCCCGTAGTACTCGGGGTGCTTATAAAATAAGCATTTCGTAGAATGAATCCGTTCGGTTCATTTATATTCATATCACGAGAGTGGCGGGTCGTGAGGGCGCGCTCTCATGAAGCTCGTCCAAGTGCTTGTGTTCATCTGCCTACGTTGTCATCTGTCAAAACGTTTAAATTTTTACAGAGTTCACCGCCCAACATTGCATTACAACTTGAAGATTACTGCCTACGCAGCAATCTTGACAGGAAGCCCATTGTCCTCAATAAACGGGCATGATATTCACAACTTATACTTTATGACGATCGTTCGTTGAGAATTTGTAATATTACGAGTATTGCACTGCCCTTTATTACAGAATACATAATAGTACTACGTACCTTTGTATACTCGAAAATATCTGTTTAGTGAATTCCCATATTTTTTGGGGAAATCTATGTTGATTTCCCCGCTGCTTCGGATCGCACGCATGATGCACTACCGTAATTCATCGCCATAAAAAGTTACCATGTCCTTCCCAGGATTTAGTCTATTATACCATAGTATAATATATATCAAATTACATTCAAATCAGTTAGTCGTCAAAGGGTGACAAAATAGGGGTTAAGGTGTATTTATTTAATTTTTATTTTGTACAATTTTATACTCCATTTTTAAAATTTTTGAAACCTAGCCTGATATTTCTTGGAGCAAAACAGGTTTTACACTGACGAACTTTGTAAATGCCTTAGAAAATGAGATTATATAGTGTTGACTAAGCACTGTTATGAACATAATGAATACACAACTGCATTCACTTCACAATGACGCCAGGAATGTAACACGACACGAGTATAATGAACGAAAATGCAATGTAAGTAGGTACTTACTGACACGAGAAAATAACAGGAGTTTGGTTCCCACGGTCTGCGTTGACGCTAGACTGGCGTATTCTAATCATATCACGAAAATATTCTAAGTCTGTGATTTAATACATTTTACGTAGCAATGCGGCTAGCTATGGTTCTAAGCAACAATAACAACTCTGCGTGATTAACACACTAACATTTTATTCTTCATGGTTTGGATTGATAATCAAAATATAAAGATACTAGCTGCGCCTTGCGGTTTCACCCGTGGATAAAAAGTAGCCTATTATGTTAATCCAGTACATAAGCTATTTATATTCCAAATTTTAACCAAATCCGTCCAGCCGTTTGAGTGTGAAGGAGTAACAAACATACACACATACAATCTTTCGCCTTTATAATATTAGTGTGATGATGATATTTCTAGAAGTCCATGCAATGAGTGAGTGTGGCTCAGTGGTTAGGCCGTAGGCTTTGTAAATATACGCACAGACGCACTCCTTATTAGAATCCCGCTCTGTAAGGCAGAACCACAGATTAGAGAAAAAAACAATGTTACTCTGTGGGCAGAACATATTTTCTATGCACACTTATAAAGAGTAAGTATCTAATTATAGTAGCAAGAGCGCATAGCGTAGCAAGCATGAGTGCATAGTAGGGAGTAGGACGACGCCCTCGCCTCGGCCGACAAGTGACCTTTAGGATTATGCGAACTAGGGAACCACACCCCTACTTTGTCTATAGAGGTATAATATGTTTCTGTAGATACGCACAGATTCGTGTCCATGAAAGCTATGAGGTGGAATGAAAATACATCAGACAATTTACAGCCAGATTGAATTAGTTTAGAGATAAATGAATATAGTGTCAGAGATTATAATTATACCGATCGCCACTTTTATACTTACCAGTGTTTTTTTAGCCGTTATAGATTGACCACCAACTCGTTCGATAGAAAGCGACGGTGTGGCTGAAGATTCTGAAAACTGAAATACATTCATTTTTTCGTGAAACAAGTGCACAATTCAATCAAAACAATGAAAGTTTACAAAGATAAGGGAACATTATGAATAGGTAGACTTTATAATACAAAGAACACCCAGAACAGAAAATATTAATAATGCATTCTGTACCCAAACTATAGGACTCACGCACGACCCTATAGTTGTTTAATACAAGTAAAAGGTGGTATGTATATTGTATTGTATATAAAATTAAGCGTTACAGAAAAGCAATATAGTCAAGTAATCAATTACAATGCGCATATTAACACATCTTTAAATTAAACACCAGTTGCACATTTATTCCGCAAGCATGCATAGCGAATAAATTCATGAATAACTAATGAATAAATCAATTAAATCCAAAGACTTCTATGTATACACCAGACAGGACATCTCTAACTTGCACTGTCAACCACTGCAAATATGCCAATGAGCATCTTCTCGCTCATACGATGCTCAGCTCTCAAAGCGACTGCACGTGCAGCAGTGAATAGCAGTAAAAATTATGATCTGAATGTGCCATGGCACTAGCGCTGCGTGTTGTGATCGTTGGTTAGACGATTTAATCTCGTAAAGCGCTGTAGCGGATTTTAGTTTAATTTTACAAAAAATGACAACTATTTGTGCTTTGAATAGCTTCTCTAGTACGTAGTACATATACCTCTTTGATTAAATCTGACATTTAAGTCAACGATAAGACAATGATTAGTTAATCCATTGATTTCAGAAATAAATAAAATGCTGTATTATAATAGAAGTAGCAGATTTATTCAAATTATTTGAGTCTGAAGCAGTCATCATTACGAGATGTTCAATTATTTAAATTAAGTCCACAAATGAAAATATAGACGCAATATTCAGTGAAATAATAATTGTGCAGAGCTTCAGATGTTCAAGGATAACAAGATCTACATAAATGTACATAATAATCAGCTCGTTAAATCTGGATTACCGCGGAGTCTGCATCCAAAAACGTGAGAAGTTAATCTGTTGCCCCGAAGATTTGCATGTTTGCTTGCAATAGTTTTGTTAGTACAGCCAATGGATAGTTAAGCTAAAATAGGTAGTTACCTAAGTTTATTCACAACGAAGTACGAGTATAAACTGCACAAAACAGAAGTGTGCTAAAACTTTGGCTTAAACATAGATCTTATTAATATGGCTATAAAGACTATACTTACTTGTGGTAATCTGGAAATTATAATGCTTTTTAGATTGAGGTTCAAGTTATATCTCTACGACGTCCACTGGTGCTCGCTGCCACTATAATATCAACGTTACCACCAGTGGTGCCTGTTTGGTTTGGGTGATAGCCGTTGGGAATAATCAGTTTATCAGGATAGGGACACATGAGAGGAACTACGAGATTCTTTGCCCTTAGTGACGTTGGACTCAGAACAGCAAAAGAACTGTGAAGACATAATTCGTTACGTATGTTTGGGTAGTTCGTACACTTGCTACGGTAGCTTTTTGTACGTACCTACATAGTATACATCCGTTTTAAAATAAACATTGTTCAAGATGTGGTCGTATTTGCGTCCCGCCTGTTATTCCAAGTCGCCTGTTTATTCCAAGCTGATTGTTGCATGTAGCGAGGCGCCTAGGGCCGCCCACGTACCACTAGGTACGTACTACGTCTCTGGTCTCTGAAGTTATTTTAAGGCCGAAGCTTAAAAGCTCCGACAGCTTGAAAAAACAATTATCTCGACCTCAGCTATGGCTAACCGCTGATTTTGCGTCGTGTGTGTTTTCTAATTTTGATTAAGAAGATATTTGTTTGCGTTTAGCTTAATCTTCGTATTTGATATAATTTTATAATTGAAGTATAACCTCGTGTTAGCTACCTATCGGGTCAGTTACCTCTCGTTTTTGTTCTACCAAGTTAAAGCGCTGAATGCCTCAAAAGGGCAATGGCACGTATTCATCACAATGATTTGTATTACTAATTTCTGTCTGAGACCTGCGCCATATCGGGCAGCATTGTATAGAGGTGGTGAGCTGGCATGCTGTGCTTACGATAGTTAGTCATATCCCGGCGTCTGCCAGTGTTGATCTCTTCAAGTGTCGCTGTACCTACTAATAATGCTACAAATGAGGAAATATGGAATGTATAAATGCAGTATTTAGCAAGAGCAAACAATCATAGCCCTGGCGAATGCACTTGATCTATGCTGAAGCACAAATGCGTGTAAATTTGCGTAGGTGCATGGTGACAAGTTCAACTCGTTAGAACTGTAAATTTTCTTCGCAGTCATGATATAAATTACACATGTAAATTGATAAAAATTGATTTACATAGAGCTTTTAGTGATAAGAAATGAACCATAGATCTCTCTCTTTCTCACTCGAGATCTAGAGTATAATGTCATGAAATGCAATAAATCGCACATGCCTGCATGTAAATGGGTTTTCATCTCCTTGCAGGTATATCATCTTGTTTGAAGACCGATACCGGCTCCAGGCCTACCGAACACCATAAATATTATAAGGCAACCAGAAAGTCGGGTCTTTCTTGTTCATTTGACAAGTTACAAGTACTCGTCGGTTTGGCACGTTGAAGAATCGCTCCAGGCGCGTTAACAAGGTGCCACCGGCGTTAAGCATCAGATTGCTAATCTGAATAATCATCTAAGATCTTATAATCGCTTGAGTAACTCCGCTACAGTTACTTTGCAAGCCGGCTTTTGCCAAAGTGGAGAACATACTGTGCATTCATTCGTTGTGACAATGTTAAAATGACTGAGGTTGAAATATGAGACCACTTTTTTGCTGCATGTCCTTGTTTTATCTTATCGCACTTTATCGAATAAATTATGTATTATTAGCCAACATTATTGGTTTAAATAAATAAATATTTATGATTTGTATAATTTTATGCTTAGAATCTACAATAATTTAATTTTAATATTTTAAGTACTTACGTACCTTACGTTCTTACTTTTAAGTACTATTGATTTGTAAAAGTGCTAAAAATAGCCTATTTGCTATAAACTTATTGACTTTTTTTTCTTCTTTTTTAGCAGTATTGCCTGCTTAGCGTTGTCAACAGACTAATTTTTATTGAAAAGGAAAAAGTGACGCTACGGACCCCGTAAGTTGGTTTTAGATGAGATTACTTGTCACGGTAGATTAGGTTAGGAAGTATGTCCCGGCTTTAGGGACGGGTGGATGTGGGTTCAAATCCTGCTCGGGATTAAAATTTACCCGTAACCTTAAAAATCTATTACTGGTAAAGATTTAGAAGTTAACAATAGGTTTTCAGTCTCTCGCTGTTTCTGTATTTACCTTTGTAATCTATGAGCAAAAGAACTCGGTAATTTAACACGTCTTTACACACACACAATATGCAATAAACATCAATAAATAAATAGAAATGTCGTTAGATTACATCATTACACAGTACATTTCTCTCTCTGACATAATACGTTCAACGCAGATAGGTACCTACACGCACGTAAGCAAATAGTCTTGAGCACGCAATTATTTTCACCAGCTCGGGTTTATTTATATGGAATTCTCACAATATATTACCGCATATTACAGACAAAGTAAAGGAATCAGCCTCGGGCGATAGAAAAGTCACGGCATGTTATGTAGAGGAGAGGCATACCTTTTTATTGATTACATGATGGCCTTATATGTAAGGAACTGAATAATATTTCAAAAATTTTATCACAAAAAAAGAAGACGGAAAATAGCATAAAATAAGGTTTGTTGCATAAGTGATCAGAGAGCTAATGTGAAAAAAATGAGTTAAAAAAATTAGGCTCTATTTTCATCTGTGCTTTCACGCGAAATTTCACCTATTCTAAATTTTCCGGAATGTTAATTTCGGTAGTATAAGCAATCTGTGTGTAAAATTTCCGCGGGAAGTCGATGGATGCAGTAGGCAAGCAGCGGCTCAAAGTGGCGCTTTTTGGGGAGGCCTATTTTCAACAGTGGACAGTCTTTAGGCTGATGATGATGATAATGGTGTAAAATTCCATCCATATTAGTTCACCCATTTTAGCGTAAAATCATACAAACAAATAAATAAATACAAGGACAATAACAAATACGTAGAGATACATAAAATTGAGACGAGTGTTAGGTGTCACTGTTTTGTCGTCAGACAAGTGACTGCTTACTTCGTGTTCTGTGATTCTACTACCCAATGACTAGGTACAACACCGTGAGCCCATCGATAGAATAAAGTTTAATGAATATCCTCGCCAAATTTTAATACAAAACGTTGCCTGATTTGTTACTCTCATGGAGTTGCCTTAACAATAATCAGCTACAAGCCGTCGTGGCCGGAGTCCCGCCGCCGGCTATCGAGGACGCTATCTAGGAGTTGGTCACGCACGGACTTGCGCTGTGGACGGAGATGGACCAAGGGCGAAGGTTACAGGGCGTGACTTTCGGCTCGTTTTGACAAACCATCGGAATCCCATAAAGATTAGGGTTTCAAAACAGTGGCTAAATTGTCTAAGGATGCGCAGGATGATTATTTGTCTCTATCTAGATTGCCTGAATTGTCTTTGATGCCACCAGTTCTATACTCAAGAGGTTTTGAACTACTTCTTCGTCCATATTCAAGCTATTTCCCCTATTGTACGCTTTAAATCTCTTGCTCTTTAAGGTTAACTTTCAGGTATTATATCCGTATTTGGACATAATGTTTATCTCATTTCTAGCTATACCATGTGCTTCGCTTTTACAACTCTCTTAATTACACATTTCACTTCCAATTTACGTTTAAGCTCCTATAAGGAATCCTTATTACAAACCCTGTCTCTGGATACCTATAGCACCGAGGTAAAATCCAAGAAAAACGTAGGTCCTACTGATTAGAACGCCAACTTTGAATAATTCTAGCGAAAGAACCTTTTACCACAGATAATATAATACTATACTAGTTACATAGCACTAAACAAAGCTTATTGTAGACCAAAGCTTACACACACTCCGCACCTCACTCCCACATAAACACACACAACACAAACTCAACAGCACACACGGGTACGATTTAGATAAACTCGTATAGCTGTACTGAAAAAAATATCGAAAGAAGCTTCCATGGAAATCGAGTTACTTGCAGGTGGAAACAGCAAGGTGCCTCTAGTATTTTGTAAAGAAAATTTATTGGCCATATCTTAAGCTTTTTACAACATTTTTATAAATATAACATTACGAAAAACAATAAAAAAAGTAAATCTAGAGTCCCGCCGCGCCATCTGCGGATCAGAGCCCAAGCTACCGGTGATTACGGCTGCAGAGTGAGGAACTTTACTATAATAGAAAATGTTGTCGTTATCATACTTGGAAAGTACAAGTAGGTACATCTTCATCTCATTATTTAAAGTATACCTAACACCGGTAACAGTATTGTGTAACAGAACGAGTGCGTGATGGTAACTGGTGAAATTAACGTTAATTAAAACGGACAGTGGTCGCTGCAGATGCGTTTCGAATGGCCTGTTTGTACTCCTTTGTTCATGTGATTATGGACGCTCAACCGCTGGTCAAAAATATTTAGCCTAATTAACTCTTTTGTGTTCCCTGTGTTAGTAGTAGTTTGTGTTTCTCTGCATCTCGCTTCTTATGACCTCCTGACAACTTTCTGCCAGCTTAGTTCCCGAATAGTGTTTCAGGTTACTGCATCAGTTATTGCTTAGTTCCTTGTCTGTGATAGGTATAATGCGAGGTTTAGTCCTAAATTTATTTAAATATGTTAACCTAAATTTTCGATTTTATTACATATATTTAGTTGGTATATGTAGCCAAATCTGGTATGAACATATCTTATGTTATATGAGGAATTGCTCACGTTGCACATAGCATCTTTAAATGAGTCAGTTCGACATAGAAAAAAAAATGAGAGTTCAAGGATTCTGAATAATTTTTGCAACTATGATGTCAGTGATGTAACTTAAGAGCCAATACAACGCCAAATTGCTTAAAACGGCTTAGCTTGAAGCAGTATCCTGTCAACAATATTGCAACAATGACTTTGAAATTAATATATGGTAAAGTTCAGGACTAATGCTACTGCAAATGTATAGTGAAAACACGAATTAATAAAATTTTCTCGATAGAAAAAAATTACAAAGTTACCTCCAAACCGTACAAATAAACAGCGATTATTCAATGAATACTTTAAATAAGATCATGAAACTTTGTGTAGTTGTTGAATTAAATATAATGGAGGGCTTATGTATAGCGGATTTTTAAAATACCCTTTATATTCAGTGTAATAATAAATTACCTAAACTATTGCGCGTTGGAACCAGTTTAACTTAGACCGCCCCTGCCGCTCGGCCCCTGGCTCATCCCCGCTTTGGCCTAGTACTATACATCTATTCTGTGGCTTTGACGTGAATTCGCGCTGGCCTTGCACAAGCCCTTAATAAGCTTACGTATCTTGTCTATTCTGTGACATAGCTCCAGTGAAACACTTGTCGCCAAAAAAGATGTCAAAATAGGAAAGTAGAGTCATAGAATATGTAATACCTACTCCATACAAATATTAGTTTCATTTTACATATTGCAAATATCATAAGAATTATCCATTAAGTAGTATTTTTTTTATTTTAAGCTTATCTATTTAGAATTACCACAACATATTTTATAATGCAAATCGTGTCCGTGGGTGTGGATAAATGTAATTTCTATGTAATGAAATATCACCTTTTCAATGGAGCCGGCTCGAAGCATTTGTAGGTGTACTTGGCTATAGATTACACGAAGATTCGCATAGACAACGCTGTGGGTGGTTTTCCTTTTTGTTGACTTGAGTTAGAGCTTTTTATAGTTAAGTTTTTGTTTTATAAAAACTAAGAATAACATTCCTAAGAAGAATGACACTTGTTACAAAATTAAATCATTGGCAGAAATGTTTGCAATGTTATGAACAGCGTGATGCAATTCGTAGGTAGTTATTTCCAGCGCTCATGCTTTATGCGAGCTCTGGGCATATTTGAAGGAAAAATTCACAAATCCGTACCGAAACTTATCTCTTCTGTGACCAAAGACACCAAATTATTTGATCCCTTGTTAAAAGGGAAAGCCCATAAACATACAATGAACGGCATTTTAAACAAAACTGTTAGTCTAAGTATGTAGCCTATCAAACCTATGTTAAAGCCAGTTTGATAATTAATTCTCAATTATTAGCCTTCAGAAAGAAACCATGACATAAAAAACGAGCGCGATACGTCTGACCACTTTTATCATTGATCATTGATTAAACTTGTACTGTACAGTTAACCAAATAGTAACATATTAACAGTTAGGCGACAGGAAACATTTGCATGGATTTGTTTGTCGCGTCAATGCGAGAAGAATAGGCGACGAGAATGATGGCGAGAATGGAATTTAGCGCATACATGCTATAGAGATTGTTGGTGCTAAGGAACGGAGCCAGGGGCCTAATTCAATCGAACAAGTAGAAGTTTCTTAATGTGAAGTGTAAGCGATCCATTTGGAAGTGAACTATTTGCATAAAGTTAAGCTTACGGTACTCGCCCATAAAATTTTGCAGCCTTTCATTTGAAACAGAAGATCTTTGTCCCCTAATCCAATACAGATTGTGATGGTTTTGCGTATACTCGTACTTATAGAGTCAGCCCTCAAAGTTTATTCTCTCTTTCTTCTCGTAATAAAGTAAATGAAATGATATAGATCAATAAAGCTTGTACTACAAAACCTATGTGGTATGGGCATCAAGTATTCTTTGTATTTTTTTTGTGATTTTTGGCATCTCAATTTTAATAAACACTAATCAATGGTACACTTATGAAATTCTATAATTTAAAAAAAATCAGGACTTTTTATACCAACAATATTATAGACTGTTTGTTAGAGTAATAAAAAACGAATGCGTGTTTTCATCTTCCAAATAGGAAGACCACATAATTGTAGTGGCCATATTCGCGGATGTTTTGAATGTTAGGTACAAATATGGTATACTGTTTGAAGTTTAACTACATATGTATGTTGTACCGTGGGTTAAACTTTAATCGGTACAAGCTCGCAATTATAGTCGGCAAGTTAAACTGGATAAGTTAAATATCATGATAATGCAGATTGATTCAGACTGTCTGACCTAAAGAAGGGTATTATAAAATTCAAGATTCATAAAAAAATATCATCATGAGAATGCTCGTTACTTTAGTAATGGATGCAGAAGGCAAGCAGCCGCTTAAATCGGCGCTCTCTGAGGGAGGCCTATGTCTAACTGTGTCTTCAGGCTGTTGATGATGATGATGATGAAAGTTTTTAACGGGTAGGAGCTTTTACGTCTTGTATTCTCCAGACCATTTCAATCAAGTAACACGGCTATTCTTGTAACTCCATAAAATATGATGTTCAAGTTCTGAGTCACTGTTTAATAGATTAAATGGGACGCATTAATCCGAGTGAAGGAGCGTCGGGCTTTTATTAGCTGAATAGAAGCTTCAATTGTGGCCGTTGGACTTACAGATCCGTAGACACTCTTTCAAGACTATTAATAGAAAATGGGATCCTTATGATCCAGATGCTCATAAAGGTACATCTGTTGAAAATATGATGTGGAGATAGAAGGCCTGCTTTATGAGATCGGTTCACATCATATTCTCTTAATGCGAATTTTAATCTAACGGTTAATTCAATTAATTTTTTTTTTTTTTTTTTAATTTATTTAGGTCCGCCAACAGTAGAAACATGAACTAACGCTAATGAATCTTGCTTATGATATCTAAACTACATGCTCAACCTATTACAGGCAAACACCGCATGTTCCAATAATATAATTTGTATAAAGTGTGTATAATACTGTACATGACGCTATTGTTAACCGGTAAAGGTGAAAAAACAAGAAGTAGAAAATGTAACATTATAACCCATAGTATTTAATGCCAAGGAGAAAAAGAATAGACCAAATCACGAGCAGAGTTTGTTACCACAACCGTACGGGCATCAAGCCGAACGAGCCTTATACAAAATTCCTTAAAAAGTGGTCTCATATCATAATTCATCCTCGACACTTTACAACCAACTGACACAAGTACCTGCCAATAAAAAAAATAATTACGCAACATAGCAGTCTGAAAGGGCTTTATTTATTAAATCATTAATACTATGGGGAAACTTCAACGATCCAGTAGGGTTAGCACGGCCGGCAGACAAAACTGTCCCTCCCCTGTTTTACTTCAAGCAAGTATGAAGAAAGTGACGTAAAAAGGGGAAAGACAACTCCGCCTACCGTCCATGCCAACCCAGCTGCATTACAAAAAACCTGAGACGTCAGAACGCAATTGTGCCAAGCTGTCAGAGAATATATCTATTTTGTCGTGGAGATTAACCAGCTTGATTATACGTGGGATTGTGGAGTTGCTACCTAAAACTGTTTTTCTAAATGGTGCCGAGAATAACTTAATTTTATAACGAGGATATCTAGACGGCACTCTCAGTTTAACCTTTTCAACTAGCAAGTTGCAATCAATTTGATTTCTAAGAATTTTGTATATGAATTGCAGATCCATGAGATCTCTTTTTTTATCAAGCGATAGTATATTAAAATGACTTAGCCTGTCTCGGTATGAGATTGATCTTCGAGCAATCAGTGTGAAAACACATGAACATATGTGAATTTATATCTGATAGCAATGATTGTGTAGTCGCATTTCGAATTATCTGCGGTCCTTATCATTCAACTCTGTTTTGAAATATGATAATAGAGATAGGCGTAATTTCTTTAAGATGAGTTGATTATAAAATATATGGGCTTGTTCTGCGAATATATCCAATAAATTGTATAGATATTAGGCCAATGCTTGTCTCATCCTGAATTCAAACACAGATTCTTCTTTTGTAAGTTGTAATACTTCTAATAATATATCAATAAAACAATTTTATTATTTTTATTTTCAAGTCTATTAAAGCTTGACTGTTATAGGGTTATAAAGATTACGGAGTTAATAATAATAATATATAACGCCCAATGATCACATACATAGATCCTGGACCCTAACTAGGATTCCCTGTATCTAGGGACCTAACCTAGGTCCCACAACACCCAGACACAGAACAAGTATTTGCGTTTTTTTCATGTGCACAAATATTTGTCGTGTCGCAGGAATCGAACCCGCCGCCTCCGGGTTATGAGCCAACCTGCTCAACCACCATAAACCACAGAAGTTGTCATGGACATTCATTATAGTCATATACAAGTCATTTTTAATTATTCATGCATTAGATGTAGGTAATTGTCAGCGTACGTATACTGTAAAAATATGTTGGTTATGATGCCCCTTTTGTTTAATAAATTGCGTAATTTTGAAGTACAATTGTTATCACCCGTAACCACACGCAGCTAAGTGTACCTTTCACTGTATTTTTAATTTCACAAACAAATAAAAATTACTGCTCAGTATGTGTGTTGTGGTACTTGCGGTAGGTTCTTAGTTGCGTAATCAAGTATACAATTTGGCAATATGCAATTTATACTTTTCTTATGAGACCTTTATGATCAGATTAAAATGTAGATTTCGCAATTTACGCAGATGCTTGTAAATAATTGTACTTTTACGGCTATAACTAAATACACGGCAGCTTTTGTTTCGTTCACGTTGTGTTGGTCTGAATATAAAAGAAACATTGATATAGAACACCTATACGAATCACACTTAGCTAATGCTAAAAAAATGTTTACTTGAATAACATCTGGATAAAACAGTAGCAGAAGCGAGAGCTTAATCAGTTTACCTCACAATGTTAGAATAAGATATGTACCTAGATAAACTAAAGAATCTAATATAAAAAAAAAACTTAACATACTTAGCAAAAAATAGAAAAAAAACTTTACAAAAGTGTAATAATGTGCCTATCGGCCATAGGACATTGACATAGAACGATCTCTTCCAGACAACCTTGCTCGGAAAGGAATAACAAAGCATATGGACAATGGCTTTCAAAAAATATGACCACAAAGTTGAATTGACATCGTTGGATGGTGCACAGGTCTTGCGAAGGTTTGCCTCATCACAATGGTGTGCTGAGTCGTGTGCACGGGGGTAGGTGCTAAAATTTCTTCATGGGCTCACGCAAAGGTGATTTATTAGAAATGAATGGGCTGAGTGTAAAAATTATCTGTCTTTGTTCACAGATGTAGCGAGTTGCGCAGTCGCAGGCGCAGCGACAGGCGTCCCGTTGTCTTGGCAGCCTTTCTACTGCGTGCTGCAGCAGGACAGGCGGATCCTCACGGCGTATACTAGCGAAGAACTTGCTGTGAGTGTCTCTTTAGCTTATTTACAATAGAACCTGTCGAATAACTTCAAAGGTTAACGAAATAATATGGAGATCCGTAACTTGTCCGGTTGTGATGCCAGAACTTGGGTAGGAGTTCTAATATGTCGAGCGCTGGATGCTGTAAGAATGACGTAAAGAAAACAAATTTGTATATTGCTTGCCCCATGGTAGAAAATTTCTTTTCTCCGAAGTCTGGTTGATCGTGTCTTGATTTTCTGTAAACGGATTGATTATTATAAACGTTAAAAATTTGGGCGCTATCGATTAATATTTCATAGTCACCATGTTCATTCAGGTTTATTGGAGCTTCGTATAATCACAGAATATATAATTTTATAGTATGGTTTAATCGGTCAACTCGCACGAGTAGATAATAATGCCTTCATGAAGGTTTTTTCACCGCGTAACCGACCGTCCAAAACCGGATGTTGTTACAAAATTAGATTGCAATAGACCGTGTTTTTTGTCGAGCTATACATACTTTGGTTTTTTTGTTATGCGACAAATCTCTGTAGTGCTCTGCTATGAAATTATATTTCATTTACAATTTTCGAAAAGCATAGGTATAAGTCGAAAATATGGCTTTTCAATGACATCTATAACATGTAAATGTCCATCAAATTCATGCTTATATCTAACAATCAGTAATTCTTAAAGCCTGTTTATTTTTTACGATTGAACCACAGACCAAGGAGAGATACTTGATTAAACAACGGAAGTGTTCTTAGTGAAATTTGGTAAGATACTCCCATTTATCTAAAATCGCTATCGCAAATATCTACAACACTAGATAGCAAGTATTGACAATGATATGTTGTGATAACAGTGTAGGACAGAACAGAGATTCAAAACTCTTGTTTTTTTTCATAATGGCTGATTATGAAGATATACTTAAAGACAAAAGAAGCTCCTTCCTTTATTGTGCCTTTATAATTTGATCGTCACAAGTTGATAAAATTGTTAAAAAAACTTCTTTAATGTGATAGCTTTCTACTGATAATGTAGTTCTCGTTTTTTGATTCTAAATTCTCGGCATTACTCTACAAATTGGGAAATTACCAGCTGGTTTCGTTTGTTCCGCTTTCCTAACTTGTTCCAATATCTAGTTTTCTACTGTTTTTGTATGATTCGATTTTTAAATTAATTAGGGGACTTGATTTTCTTGATGTATTCCTTTTGATTTCTAGCATACATGGCATACTAGATTAGAATAGCCTGTTTTACGTAGTTTGTTTTTTCCATGTCAATACTTGTACAAAATAGCTGACGCTCATGCAATCATGCGTTATTCTCATAGATTACTGTGTAGCTATCCCTATTGCACTCGATTTGAATTTTAAGTACAGTTGAAAAAAGATATTTGAATAGGCATCCAATTAATCTGCACTCACATATTATAAGCATAAACTTTTATTTACCTTACCTAACATTCCTGTTAAAACGTATACCTATACATTGTAGCAAGTGAAATTACTAATAATGCAATAGGCTAAATGCCTGCTATTAAAAATTCCCAAGTAAATATTATTTTCATAAAGTAGGTTAAAAATGAATGCAACAATTGAAAAAGTAAGTAACATCGGTATATAAATCACGGAGTAACAAGCTTTTAAAGTTTCTGGAGGCATCGCCTGTCCCTTTCTCACAAAACAGAGCTTCCCCCACTTACTATGAAAACACGTGATTGTGACGTCACATGCCAAAGAGATTATGTGAAGCTACCACAGCTTAGTAATGAAGTACTATAAAGGACCATACACTGACGTCACTGCATGTTTTAGCTGTCTGTCTCTTTCTATTCCTGTATTTTAAAATGCTTGTAACTTTGTAATTTTTGGAGATATTTAAGTTTTGTTTTCACGACTGTTTATTTTTTGAGGATATTATTAATACTTATATGCAATAAAAATGAAGTCATCTAGCCTATTGTGTATTGATTAAGGTAGACACTTCATTGGACCTCACACAAACAAAATCTTTACTCTGTCTTCTCTTGTGAATATATATGAATTGTTAAAATAACGCTTTGGAATAATGTTGGTGTTGTATGTAAGTAAGAAAGCATGCTATGAGGCTGTGAGTAGAGCACAGTAATTGTAGGCTGACAGCTAAACAACGTGGTTACTTGCTTAGTGCTTGCAGCTCAGACTCCTACTATTTGCCTGAGACTTTCCGTTACCTCGTTATATCGCACCAAATTCACCATAGTACCAAAATAAAGTGATCTATGAACATTTTTTTTATGCGATTGAATGACGTGACGAGCCAGTCGTTCTCCTGATGCAACACGGCAGCCCATAACAGCTGCAGTGTCACTCGGAACTTTAAAACAATAAAGTTTCGCGTGACACTGCACTGCGCACATCATCCTAAGACATCACACAGTCTAGTAATCTTAGATTACTATCAGATGATAAAGTCTCATTTTCCTAGTAATTTCACTAGCTACAATCCCCTTCATACTGGAACACAGTAGTGCATGCACACTACTGCTTGGCGGCAGAATAACTAGCAAAGCGGTGGTAACTACCTAGACGAATTTTGCAGAAAAGTCCTGCCACCTAGTAAAAAAAGTAAATTATTAGTGGAATTGCGACCTAAAAAATCACTAAGACCATTTCAGATTTTGTATCTAATACCAAATTGTCAATAATCATACCTACTTTATTAAAATGTAATATACTTATAGGTCTTTTAAAAAATATTTGTATCACGCCAACTGAATAAGAATATAAATCGTTTGCACCGAGCACCGAGCTTGCGCATCTCATACGACAAATGTGGTGCGTGGGCGCATGTTCCTCGGTACTCCGCATAAATCAAAATTAAGCATTCCACTCACTACACAGGTTTTTGCTTTGGAAAATAAGAACGACAGGTTTATTTGAACACGTTTGTTGAGACGGTTCTGCCATGTTTTAACACCCTTTGAGGCTTAAAATATTATGCAAAAAGGATAGGTAATGCTTATTGGATTTATTGTGACAGGATAAGCTAATGACTAAGTAGAAAAATAGTTCGTTCAAAAATTGAATCGAATCTCGCTAAAGCACAACTAACGCCTACATTCTGACTCAGCACGAGTATGACGGCATAATATAATATACAGTTTTTATGTAAAATCTATTTAAAAAAGTATTACAGAAGGTTAAAAAAATGCATCGCGTTATGTTACGTGACTCACACAATGTTATTCAGCAATTAAGTGATGTCTTTTGAAGTACTCATAAAGTTTTAATTAAGCTGCAGGTGTTTGGTCCAATACTTGTAGTGTATTAGAGCCTTGCTAACAGTGTGGTTTAAACATACACTTGACTTTATACTTGGACGAAGTGGATGATTCGTCCAAGACTTTATACTTTAGTACGTCAGGAAACAATTGAAGATATTATCATCGTTGGTACGTGAAATGGGAAGCAGGGTACACAGCCTCCATTTAAAGAAATTATATATAAACTTCAAAGAACAGATTAATCTGTCAATCAAAGTAATTTAGATGCGACGCGTGACCAAAATGCTGGCACTTATTTGGCCCAACGCATCAGCATTGCAATTCAACGTGGCAATGCGGCCAGCATGTTGGGTACGCTACCTACCGTTAGTGGGCTGGAGCACTTGGACTGTCTATAGGCCATCGCGGCTATTATACAGTCCCTAAGTGTTCTTTGTAGTAGGTAGTGTAGCTAGTTTAGTTTAGTTTAGCTTAGTTTAGTTTAGTTTAGTTTTTATTATTGTAGTAGTTAGCTTGAGTAATAAAGGCAATTTGCCCGTTAAAAAAAAAAAAAAAAAAAAAGTAATTTAAAACCAAAATTAAAGAGTTTTGTTTTTCATAATGGTTCAATAAATGATGTTATGGTAGAATCCTTGTGTTATTTAATTTATTTCAAAAATCGATTAAGAAATCAGTGAACAAACGTTTTAATCAGACAGTTACCCATGTTGTTGTCAAACTACCAACAGCCTAAGGTTGAAAGATTGATGAGTATCGTTGAAGGTTCAATGGCTTCCAGCTACGTAAGCCAAATTACAGACTTAAATTAGACTGCGAAAGGAGCGTACCTCTTACGTGATGTTATTAGTGCGGGACAGGACGTCTTCGAACAATGAGAGCGGATACGTGAAGTGAGCGTGTTCCGCTTCTCATGAAGACGATCATCATTTTGTCAGGTAGAGATGTATGATGTATTCATGTATTGCTGTCAAAACTGTTAATTCAAAGATATCACTACGTAGTACTATACAAGACTATACTACAACATATAAATTACTCTATAATATATTAAAGCCATTCCGAGTTTTCTTTTGGGCATTATCAGTTTAGTCCTTTTTTTTCTTATATTTTTGGCTCCACACATAGTGTATTCAGCCAGTGTCAAGTATTGTAATTTTTGATCGTGTTATAGAATAATTCACGTAAAGTCAAGGCTTAGTCACAGTCTGGGTAGTCATAGTCCAGTCGTAAGTCAGGTAGGCATAGTCCAGCCTAGTAATTTTCAAAAAATAATACAATGCAAAGACGTGAACTTTTCCGTGTTCCCGCCAAAACTCAGTTTAGTCCTTTCATTGCCTAGAGACGACACTTGCGTAGTTCCTGGCATTTACTTTTTCCAATGCCATCTAGCGAGAGATAAATAATGCTAAAATGACATTAGGAAAACTGCTCAATGACCTTCAACTTTGAACCCTTATTTGTTTGACTATAGGTTCAATTAAATACTTTTCGAGTCGATCCTACCATTAGCTTAAATGAAATCTTGCGTTTTACAAATTACGCTGTCTTTATTATTCTATATCTTAGTGAAATAATATGATATCCACCTATTATAGTCATCAATATAATAAAGATTTTTTTTATATTTTATATTATCTTTCGGATGGCATTTTAGACCAGCATGTGTAGTTTAAGTAAGACTTAATATTTAATTTTAATATTGTGTACATACACGTCCACGTGTTTACATAACATCATCATCAGGACTAACCTGTTCCAGTTTGCTCAGCGTCATACGTTTTTAGTTCAATGAAATGACAATAAGGTGTATAGAAAAATGGACTAACAAGGTACATTTTATAAGCTGTTACGATTGGAGCACTTCTGTAATGAAGCTACATATAATAAAACTGATGTTATTAAAAATAAATAAAAAGTCACACATTTAGATTATCAAGGATACAGTCTTTGGATATAGTCATAGAATAAGTTCCTAATTCTAAAGATACAGTATTTATAATTGCTCAGAAGAGTTAAAGGTAGACCGGAGTTATTGAAATCCGTGCTCTAGTGACGATAACTCTTTCCTATATGCCTATGATCGGCTTTTCGCCCCCGACGCAAATACTTGCTATAATAAGCGTAAATGAATAGCGTTATATTCCTATGGTTATAAGTTTAACCTGTATATTTGTCTATTGCATCGTAGCTTCAAAGGGATGACCCCCATTTATTACGTGAAAGGTGATTCGATCATGTTCCTAGCTATTATAAGTCTCTTTCTGCGTCAGGTTTTGTTTATAATTTAGGCTTGTTCTGAAATATTTTGAAATGCTAACTGATAAAAATTTGTATTTTTCACGCTGCCGACAGTCCTTTCCTGGGTTCTATGTGGAGAAGGTAAGATGGTGTTGTATTATGTGGAGTTTAATTTCATCCTCACGTTCACAATATCCTCATACCATAGAGTTGTAAAATATTAGTACGTGTCATCTTAATAATAGTACGTGTCAACAAGCATGTCTTTTCTAGTTGCAGCCATTAGCTTGCGCTTTAAACTCTATTTTTGACGGAGAGTTTAGCCGTATGTTAACCAAATTAAAAGTTGAAAAGAAAGTTCTAATGTGGATCAAATGTTCCAACTAATCATTGTTTCTTCGTCACCGTGGTAGATAACTAAACTAACTGTATGAACAACGTAAAGGAGGTAAGATAAGAAACCAACAAATTGACCGTCATCGTCGTTGTAGGTAACGACAACTTTAATAGGTTCATAAATACCACTTATTTCACTTTCCTTTAAAGGAGTACCAAGTTTTATGCGTTTGCGTTCCTTTGTCCCGTTTCGTGGAATGATCTCTCGGTGTCGATGTAAACGGCACATGGGTGATGTCACGGCCATATATGCGACGGCCCATGAAACGTTTGGCCAAATGTTTGATACCGACATTACCAACCCAGATTACCCAGATACAAGCAAATGGTAAAAGAGTTGGGATAGAATTTTTAAACTCATGTTCACTGATTATAGTTATTTGTGTTGGAACCTATATTTGCATAACGTCCCAAATACATACGGTATCAAAATGAATTTTAAATAAAACATGCACATTCTGTATAATTATTATGAGTGAGTATCCTGCATAAGTAGAGAACTATACTGCTAAACTGATTCTAAACGTAATATTGAAGCGTATCATCACTAGTATAATTAGATAGTACCAATAGAGTACCTCGAGTGGCGACCACGAACTGGAAGACGTAGCGTAGGCCGGCCCCCCACTCGGTGGACCGACGATCTGGTGAAAGCCGCGGGGGGCTGATGGATGCAGGAGGCGAGCAGCCGCTCAAGGTGGCGCTCTCTGAGGGAGGCCTATGTACAGCAGTGGACGTGTTCAGGCTGTTGAAGATGATGAATAGTACTCATCGTAGTGACACTAGTCACTACTTTATATCGCCAGTACCATCACTGGTGGTAGGTACTTACTAATGACACTTTGCGTAACTAATTCTGAATTAAATTCTCTGCCAATGTTTTAAAAATTATATTGGAACTGTAACATTATTAACTTGAAATAAAATACAAACTGTAAATTGTAGTAAATTGCAAAAACGAAGGCGATAAGACTTTAAATTGGCACACCTACTGATTTTATAGTCAGACTTATCAAACTGAACTGTGGCACAAAAAATGTAAAAGCTTAATTCACCCTGAATTTAACCTTGCAAGATGGTCAGTTCCAACGCCCAACGATAACTTCGCAATATCGAATCGGAAAACATATTAAAGTATTTAATGTATCGAAGTGGGTAACTGGGCTGTGGTGTACAATCGGGCGGCATTAAACTTCGGACACATGTAATCGAAATACGCGACTGCGTTCCAAATACGGCTACTACGCGAGTGACGCTACATTTATTAACTGGCCTTAGAAGGAGGCTTGATGAACTTATGAAAAGTAAGATTTGTGTTAGAAGATCATCCTATGGTACATAGGTTTACTTGTTGATTTGTAGCTATATATTGTAGCGAGATAATTAAACATTATTAGGTATTCTTAAACATAGTTAGGTATATCAAATGTTTTATATAAGCGCACAGGAAAACAATTCTAAGTACTTAATAGTTTGTATTTCTAGAACTCATTTACACTAGAATGTACAAAAAAAATGTTTTATGCTAAATAAAGATATTTTAAAATTGAATTGTACTAAAATCATTATATTGCTACGAACATTTAAAGATCATTACATATACATACTTCTTGTGATTAAAATAAGGTCATTGATTGGGCAGCAGTCGCGTAGATCGTGTAAGCGTGTCCTGACTCCTGAGCTTCAACCACGTAATTGTACCACCTGACCACCAGCTCGTTACCGTTTACGATCCCACAAGAGATACGATCTCACCAAAATAATAAGGTGCAGTACAGGTCTGATTAAAATAAAGTGCTCGGTAGATGTATTGCTTCCAAACTGTTTTTATAAGGCGTTGTGAAAATTACTGATTACACAAAGAAGGAAAACATACTAAAAATTTAGAGCAAGAAAGAGATGAATGAAAGTATTATACCTACTGTATCGCATCGTTTTTACAAGCCGAGTTCCAATAGGTTCCTGAGAAACATATAGTCTTTTTTTGACTGAACTGTTGAACTGTTTTGTGTACTGTTTAAACAGATTTATGCTCTAAAGGAATAGCGGAATCAAATGTTTATTTGATATCCATATTCACGTAATCCATAAAAAATCCCGCAAAATTAACACATTTTCATGCACAGACCCAGTTTGTCATGAAATTATGATCTGCGATTTTCAACTTTAAACAGAGCGCTATTAGAGACCCCGTCAATAAATGAAACGTGCTTTGACAGAGCCTGAAGTGAGATTCTGATTCCTCACATCATATTATTTCTATTTGTAGATAGAGTATTGACGATGTGTGATATTGTGTGCGATTTATTGGACAAAATAAAATAACATGAGGTTATAAATTAAGCACTGCGTGTAATCTACTTTTTGTCAGTTTATCTTTTAAAGCATGTCTCATAAATACTCATAATACTTCAGCTGTGCTGAACTGCCAACTTTGCCAGTTCCAGCTATCTTATAAAAGCAAAACGTTGTTCCCTAAAACAACAAAGGCCTGAGAGTTGCAAGGCACGTTCGCTGATAGTCGTATTTAACTCTGGCGAGTTTGCCGTCCATCCTGACTGAAGTCGTGTCCCCTGCATATCGGGTAACAACCGCTCTCATTTAAATGGTACCTCGGAGACAACTCGAGCTATTTATGTATTCGAAGCGAACTGAGCTTGAATACAGTTCCCGTAATTATGAGGAATTAAATGGATTTATGATGCAACGGGAACGGGACTCTAGCGAAGCGAAGATATTGGCGTAGAGCTGAAGGATTGGTCGGATAAAGATAAATGCGATTAGGTCATAGCCTAGGCCTATATACTTAACTGTTGTTTATTACAAAGTTAGTATTTTTCATATAGGTAAACAATAGCTTTTGGTTTTTCTAATAGAAACGTGGAATACACATTTTATAAAATGCTTAAAACATTCGTGCGAAGGCTCTCAAGATGTTCAGCACAAACTCGTATTAACATACGTAGATGTGACAGCATTATAAATATAGGTAACGCTACACAAGATGTGGCTTCGATTGCATTGAGCAGCGCACGTGTGCATTATGCAATATACATTATCTTGTCCTGTCTTTCTTAGGTCCCCCATATACGTTCAATTTTATTGATCGATAAAATTGACGAGACCACTTCGGTCAATGTTTTTTCCATACCAATACTAACCCTACACGGTCAATAAAATTGATTAATCACAAAGATTGATCAATAAAATTGAACGTGTATGAGCGGCCTTAGGGTGGGTTTTAACCAATGGTCAAAATTTGTTAGAGTTTTTAACCATTGGTTACATTAACTACGGATCAAAAAACCAAGCCTTAGACGTAAACTATGTACCAGAAGTAAGGATGTGACCTAAGAGGCGAAAAACTGATTTTTTTAATAATTGATTTTTCTTTTAGCAACAAAATCGATTAAATAAAAATCGATTTTTTTATAAAAAAAATAATCGATTTTTTTAAAATAATCGATTTCTGCCGTAGTAGGAGTTAGCGTTAGCTCTCAAAATGGGAATGACATTAGCTGCGGAAAAGTTATCCGCAGGCAATGTCATTTCCTATACAATATTTATGATTTTTTTATAGCAGTATCGCCTGCTCAGCGTAATCTACAGATTAATTTGTAAAGGAAAAATTTGAATCACGAGCGGGACTTGAACCCGCATCCATCCGTCCCTAAAGCCAGGACATGCCAACCCCGTAAATTGGTTGTAAAAGGTGAAGGATAAATTCGGACATGAGACCACTTGTCACGGTAGCTTAAGTAAAGCATGTCCCGGCTTTAGGAACGGATGGATGCGGGTTCAAGTCCCGCTCGTGATTCAAATTTTTCCTTTTTAATTTCCTATACATTTTGCATTTTTGCTAGACCCCCAGGAATTTGGTAGCGGTGTTGCATTATTATTTTTAATGCAAGTAGGAAAAAATCGAACACAAAATAAAAAAATCGATTTTTTAATAATCGTTTTTTTAACATCCCTAACCAGAAGCACAATTTTATCCGCTTTAGGTATCCATATTTCATTAGCGGTGTAATACTTAAGTACCTTATCGGTAGTAATAATGCATGGCTTTTAATTTACCTAAATTAAATAATTAATTAAAAGACAAAACATAGTGAGAAACTTCAGTTGTTACAGTAGGAAATAAACAAAGCCTTAATAAAAATGGATGCAATGACAAAAATTGCATGACTGTTCAAATTGCAATTCCACGCACATCAGTCTAAGTGTGTGGTCAATTCCTTTTTAGCTTGAGAAATTAAAGTTTTTACTGCCTAATGTAGGTAGTTAATTAATTTTCAATATTTACTTTGCATTTTTGTTGTAACGTCATATGTTTTTTGTGTATGATTAGTATATATCCAAGTAGAGATCTTGTTTCGCCAACGTTTGGTTTCGCCATGTCTGTAATAGGTCTTATACAAAGAAAGCGTGTAGCTGTAATACGTGAGCATTTGAGCAGACTGCAGCGGCAGGCCACTCGATCGATGTCAGTGGCTATTCAAGAACACGTCTATAGCGCACTTAAATAACCTCTTCTCCAGCTTCCCCTTCCCACATTCCATTTCTATCTCATCTCCGGATATATTACGCATTAAAACAGCCATAAATCATGCAAGTCTCAATTAAATTTTCTATAACAAACATAAAAAGATTAAGCAACTACGTTTTCGTACTCTTCCTCATTTCACATCATGGTAGGTATCTATTATAAAATCGGATGGGTAAATTACACGATATAAGTTTTTAATGGTAGTACAAAAATGCAAACTTTAGCGTAGGTATCAGTTACAAGATCACCTGCAGTTATTAGTTCCGCTTTCTGGACAAATGATCTGTTGTAATACCACGTAAGATTAGATACGAGGTACCAAGTAGATACCTTGGTTATTATTTCCCATGATTTAAGTGAAAGGGAGGTTTTGAGGTCCCAAGTAAGGCCGTAAATGCTACGAGTAAACCTTGACCAAACCGATATACTAAGTACTTGTGAACAGCATTTTGCTCGCATTTGAGTACATAATTATAATACTTACCTATACTTGATTGTAATTTTATCATTATCTACTTGTTGATATTTAAAAAAACACGCAGCAGTGAGGAAATATCAGTCGCGTATTTAAATGCCATTAAATTGTGAAATGGATAAAAATAACTACATTAAAAGCAAGTTAAGATTTAATTAAAATATTAAATAACACTGGCTGACATTTTGTTTTTAATGCGATGGCATAATATTTTATTCTGCATAAAATTGTATCGGAATAGAGAAGATTAAAAGAGTGGTGCGTAATAGTATTTATTTCATTAGTTTTAATATAATTATGTTCGGTGCTTTTATAAGATAACTGTTAAGAATTAGGCCTCGTTACCTACTACCTACATATTAGAATTTTCATTCTATAACATAAACGGAACTGAATGTACGTTAGTACAATTGGTGCCTCGGTATTTTATGCAATTAGTAATGGTTTGTTATTGGATTCGTCCTATAAATGGGTACCTACGTCAAAATGACAAATCACGTAAAAATGTATCCTTTTGCTTGGCTTCATTTTATAGCAAGAGCTTTTATTATATAATAATACGTTGAGAATAAACCTTGTACGCACTAATTAGCAGGCACGGCTGGGTCTGGGTATATCAAAGGGCCGCGTGTAAGTACCTCGGGTTCTAATTTCATGCTTTCACTGGCCTATTTTTAAGCATCCATTACAAGGTGCAGTGTCCTCGCTCTCCTCGCTTGTCAATTTTCATTATAGCTTGTTGATACTTACTGCTCTGGACTTTACATACATTTTAGGAGAGCTACCCCCGGTTTCTCGTACTTTTGTTAAAGTTAAACTCATGTTAACCTTAAAATACGGAACGCTCATTGGTTGCCTCTTGATCATCGGCTGTCTTCAACCAATGAGCGTTCAGTATTTTTATGTTGACATGAGTTTAACTTTAACAAACGTACGAGAAACCGGGGGTGAGCTTTCGATCCAATCACAGTAGATAGACAGATAAAGCACAATGCCGGAGTGAAGGTTGTCAATTTTCTAAATATTGATTCGTTTAGCGTATCGCGAGCACATGTTACCTTTTCCAACTACGTCACAGAACACACCGTTGCGTTGCATAGAAAATGATGTCTAACGGTTAGACATTATTACAAACAAAAGTGGACTTTATGGTAACAACCCTTTTTATTCCCCATCAACAGCCTGAAGACGTCCACTGCTGAACAGAAACCTCCCCCAGAGAGCGCCATTTCCCATCAGTGTACCTACATACCTCATAATAATGAAAGTGTGACCAAGCGGGATTCCTTGTATGGGTTTGTAAAATTGTGACCGAACGAACCTGTGACCGAAAGGTCTCACTCATTGAAAAGTTGTCTTTGTCGTTGCAATGCCAAGCTACAAATAAAACAGTAAAATTGTTAAATAACAACTCCTACTATTTGTCATCAATAGTACAGAAACTAGAACTAAACCAATGTCGAATTAATAAAAAAAAGTAAAATGAAATAAAAAAAGATATACTTTGTTACTACTTTCAGTGGAATCAAGATTTTAAAGCCAAACAAATCCGAAAACCTTACCTACAAACTCTACATTCTACGTTTTTCGTAAACTCAAATAAATCCGCATCGAGCTTTGTATTCTCTACAGGCATACTAATGTCTTAACAAGGAAGCTACAGTAATTAGGTCATGTCTTGAGCTTGTGATGTGCTGCAGATTGTTATGGCTGGTTGTGATGCCCGTTTGATGCGCGCCAGCACGCAGCTTTGAACTGATGTTCTAAAAACATACTGTCGATTACCGTTGATGTTGGGAAGTTGGTTTGACTTTAAAGAATATAGAGGCACCAGTACGTCCATGAATAGAAGAGATAGAATTGAGACACGCAATGTATCTTTTGGGCTTTTGGGTCAAAATCGTATTTCAATGTTTAGCAGAAGAATGTCCAATTTCAATTTCGATTGTTTATAATAATTGCAGCTTTGAACTGATGTTCTAAAAATATACTGTTGATTACTGTTGATGTTGGGAAGTAGGTTTGACTTTAAAGAACATAGAGGCACCAGTTCGTTCATGAATAGAAGAGATAGAATTGAGACACGCAATGTATCTTTTGGGTTTTTGGGTCAAAATCGTATTTCAATGTTTAGTAGAAAAATCTCTAATTTCAATTCCAATTGTTTATAATAATGCTTTCCACATTGTTTTTTACGTAGATTTTCATATTACAGTAGGGCTGCAGGTTAGAAAAAAAACAATTGACTACCCACTGTGAGTTAAGCACGAAAACTTAGGGTCGGTTTTTTGGTCCGTAGTTAAGGTAACTAATAGTTAAAAACTCTAACAAACTCTAACCAGTGGTCAAAATTTGTTAGATATTTTAACCAATGGTTACCGTAACTACGGATCAAGAACTCACCCTTAGAAGAAAGGTAGGTAATTAAATTGTCTATGGTGTCATCATAAAAAAAAATCTGTTGCTATGCTCAGTAGTACTTATGTAACTAGAATATTTACACACTACCCCCAGTTTCTCGTACGTTTGTCAAAGTTAAACTCATGTCAACTTAAACATGCGGAACGCTCATTGGTTGCCTGTTGATCATCGGCTGTCTTCAACCAATGAGCGTTTAGTATTTTTAAGTTGACATGAGTTTAACTTTAACAAGCTTACGAGAAACCGGGGGTACGTGCAAGATGAACGCTAGAGAATAAAAATTACTTTCTTTTTTTTATGGATTTTTATCAAATGAAAAGTATTGTCTTAGAATAACTACTTAAATAGTGTTTGAATTATTTTATACTTAACTTGTTTTAGTTTGAATTGAAAGAGCTTGACAATCGGAACCCTCGCTTACAATTTTATACATTGGTTTATAGTTAAAAGCCCTTTGCTAGTTGATTAAAACATAGTTACAATGTTCTTTAACAAAATATTGTCAAGGAGAATGACAATTTTAGAGGGCCATATAGCTTTTGAAACCTATTGATACCTTGCTGATATGTATCTAAGATTTCCCCAATGTGATTTGGGTCATATTAGAGAGGAGGCAAGGACATAATGTACTGGTTTCTATGTATCTACTGTAATATGTAGGTATCAAGTGACAATAGCACCTGTTTCGCCGTCACGCTTCGCCTATTTCCACCGTTCACATAACTAGCTTAGGTAGGTAATGCATATAGTATAGCCATCAATTCTGTCTCTGTTCACTAAAACTAAACTTAAAGTATATGGCAGTGCTCCTCTGATAAAGGGGATATGAAAAAGACAGAGATATTTTAATTTACTGTAGCTTTGGTATTCTGTATATAATTGACACCATTTATATTCTACCATCTGAGTTTGAATTGGTATATTATCCTGAAAGGGGATAAATCTACTCCTCAAGGTAGCCAATGTATCTTCTACGAATTTTCTAAATTAATAGTTTTTCATTGAAGAAATGCCATGTAAAGTTTACGTTCGAAGATAGCCCTAACGCAGCTGGGTGGTTGAACTTCGTCCTTGACCGTATGCATTTAAATGAGTTTAACGACCTGTGTTTAGAAATGAATTTATAGTATCCTGTTAACTCTCGTAGAGATCGCACGTGCAATGTTGTGAGTGGATTTATTTTTTAGTATGGGGTTTGGAAACACGCAGTTTCAAGTAAGGCTCTCACAACGTGTGGGCTATCATAGTCCCAGTCCCTCCCTTTCGGGATAACATACCAATTCAAACTCACGTTGTATAAAGAGGTGTAGGTAGGTAAGTAGATAAAACTAAAAGGTTGTCATTTGACCATCTAACAAAGCTTAAAATAGGCTTGAAAATAGAGCTATAAGGCCTTTATTACCATTGACTATCTACCTGTCTATATCGTTCATGGGTCTATATTTCATAATCAAAGTTTGAAACTCGACGTATAGCTTACCTACTTTAAATAAATACCTACTGAATAATAATACTAATACTAATGAAATACCATGACAATGATTCACGTGCTACTTAAAAAACTATTCAGAGGATATTTGGTACCGAAGATATTAATTAGATAATACATACAGCGGGCGAGGCTAAGTAAAAAAAAATTCAAAACAACACATCATCAAATGCAAAAAGTAAGCGCCTTACCTTAAGGCGAAGGGTAGGGCAAACAAGGTATTTTTGGCACGTTTCCTGGCGTAATTAGAGCATGTAGAGCTTTGAATTTAATATATTATATAATTCATTTCATTTTCTTTTGTGATGTCCGCAAATACAAGATTAATAAACATAGCTCTATAGAAATAAAATCGCAATTTGAATGTTCCAATTTTATTGAGTTTCTATCGAATATAGGTATTTTTATTAAAAAAATATTATAGTGTATTCCAAACAAACATACAGATTTTGTGAGGACATCATAATTTTGAAAAATACTATATTTATAAACACAGATATTAATTGAAAACCGTCAAAATCAGTCGTTGCGTGCGTTGTCTTTGTTGTAAGCGCCGCGCTGAAGTGCAGACTGAATTGATATTTAAGACTAATGTTTCCTTGAACGGATGTGGACCTGCTTATCTGGCCCTACCCGTCACTTCTATAGACGAGCTCGACTGTTGTTCACAGTAGTACACTTTTAATTGTTATTCCATTATTATGCAAATTAGTGGCATCTGAGCGATTAAAAAAGTGTAGAAAAAGCACAGACTTTTGCTGGCAAGGGGGCAACCCTGGCTACAGCTTATCAAGCCTAACATGTAGTCAACATGCTCGGGATTCTTTCACTCGTGCTTACGATCATTATGTCACGAGCGTTGCGCTGTACTCCCATAGAAATATAATGTACTCCCATAAATAACATAATGCTACGGTAATCACAGCCCGCTGTATGGTAACTTTATGATTATTAGGCGCAGACATGGCCCTCGTGTCGAGTAATGTGAAATCTCTTCTTACTGGAGTGTCAGGTGTCTCAGTTGTTTTTGTATTAAACTAACACTGTGGCTGTCTGCATAGTGTGCATGTAGGTACGTGTAAATTGCGTATATTCCTCTTATTTTCTTAAGGATAGGCTTAATAAGGCTGATAGGTGGTCCACCGAGTGGAGGCCGGCCTACGCTGCGTCTTCCAGTTCGCGGTCGCCACTCGAGAACCTTTCTTCCCCATCGGTTGTCAGTTCTACGAGCGATGTGGCCTGCCCATTGCCATTTCAACTTGCTAATTCTAAGAGCTATATCAGTCACTTAGAGCGACGTTATTATAAAGTCAGGTTTATAAAAAAGCTCACTAGTTGAAATAGGTCATAGAGTCAGTGTGCGTTGTCGGTAAGTCTCTGACTAGGTAAGAAGTACTTGAATCTTGAAGGTAGCCGTATAAGGAGGAATATAGTCCATCGAGCTGATGTACTTGGACAACGTCCGTTGTTGTAGAGCTGAACGTTCCCACGAAAACCGGCCCATCGGCTTCTAACGTATAATTTTTTTGTATCAGCAAAGTATAGGTTTAATAGGTTTTGTAGGTTATATTCGTGTAATAGCTATGTAAGATTGATTGATCTATTTATTGATAAGTAGGAATTTAGCATTTTGATATTTCAAGTACATTAAAAGAACCATAAAAATTACTGTGAAGTAAGTTATCTTTGAGCTGATGGTGAAGTACCTATGTATAATGGCCATTAAGATCGCTATTATGTTCAGCCGTGGGGCTGATTTTTAATAAAATATTGTTAGAGATAACGAACCTAATGTGAAATACTATATAAGTAGGTATATACTATATTTTAGTATGTAAGTCATTCCATTCGGCATCTCAAATAATATGAAATTTTATCGAAAATGTACTCGTAGGTATAACGGTAAGGAGCTCAACCATTACTTATTCCAGACTCTATCGGTAGTCTCTATGTAATCTATTCTGAGATTCTATAATATTTTTACCTAGTACTTGTAATATTATAATTATTTTGTGCCTATAAAATAATAAATTCAAATACCATTATTCGAAAGTCTATATTATAAAAAAAGTATCTATGCATCGTGATTACTGATTATACAGTCACATAAATTTCGGTTTATTTTTGACTTGCTTTAGTTAAGCTACTTTGGTGACGTTTCCCAAAAAAATTGTCTTTCGAGAATAATTATTAAAAGTAACCATACAGCACTAACGACAGATGTTGTCACCTAAATAAAATGACATGATATGGGTTTAGTGAATGCGGGCTCTTTGCTCTTTGACATGGCGTTTGATTAAATACAGCTTTTGATTTTGTGTTTGTTGTGTGCGAGCTGTGTGTGACTGATTTTTTCCAACTAAACATGAAGACCAGATGAATGACCAAAAAATAAGTTATTTCTACGGTAATTCGTTTGGTTTTACTTTTCTGTTATTTAAGTTCATCATTCGTTTCCTACACGTAACTCTACCTATTTTGATGTAGGTAATGTCTGATGATGTGTCTGTGTATTTTCATGAATGAAAACCAGCAGTAGGTATATAGTCTTTGTATATAGTATTGGAAGTGTAAAAAGATTAACTACCGGGTACGCCCCAAAAAAACCTCTAGGTACACACCCACGTAATTAATTAACTCGGGATATATTTCTCGAAAACTGGCAGATATTGCGCTTACTATTACTATTACATAAAAAACCCAGCTTAGCCAGATGAAAGTAATAAGTGGCTAATATTTTTTTATGTACCAGGGTGGCAACAACGACGGGGAATATGCGACGCGCAGTTTGCCTCGCGTGCGGTTGGACAGTGCAACTGCAGCGAACAGCGCTGGCGTGCGACTGAGGTGTTGGGCAGCGCCGCCCTCCATCACAGAGGAGGAACGTGAGGACGAGGATGAAGAAGACGCAGTTTCTTTGCGAGCTATACCAGTCTTAGGTATGTTTCTTTAATTACATCACAAAATAGTGCTTTGCAAGTTGAAATACTAGTAGCGGCATCTGTTGGCGGGTAGAGGCACTTGTATACAGTTTTCAGTTCAGCGCCACCTAGCGAGCGTAGACACTAACGTTACAAAATTTAAAACAGCGCCATCTAGTAAACATAAATGTAACGTTCTACTCATCACTAGATGGCGCTGTATGGGGATTCCATCAATACAATGTAGATGACGCTGATCAGTATTTCAATGCATCAAATTTTTGAAAGCGTTACCACGGCACGTACATAATAAAAATGTATCTGTGCTAGTGCATTTTTAGACATAGGGTGTTGTGTAGAGAAACATCTTTACTCTTTACTGTGAGTTACTGGTTGAATAAAACGAACTGTATTATAAATCGTGGTTCTCCGGGACGTGGGCCTCGGGGATCGGGGTACCTACTGAGTAACCCGTATTTTTGACCCTACGACGTAGGTATAGATTGTTTGTTATTTTATCGATATAAATAAATAAATAAATGAATGACCTTTAATTACTATGACCTATGTAAAGAAGTAACTATGACTAACAATGACTCATTCAAACGTCACGATATATTTTTATATAGGTATCTCCGTTGTGGGGATAACCGCGCGGCGTAGATCGACGTGTTGTCTGTCAAATTGCGTTTGCTCCCTTCGAGACGAGACGGGGAGAGCACGCAGCGTGACGCTCGCGCACCCACCCGACTCCGATCGATTAGGGCTCCAGTTTCACGCCCCTGCTTACTCGTCACTCTTTTTATGGGCCCTAATGTCAGGCAGCGCTTTGGTGCATTTTTCAAATCTCTTTAATCTTTTGCCTCAGTGATCACGGGTGCAAGTTGGAATTTCTTGTTTTTTAAATTTGTCCGTAATCTCGCAATGAGATTGTTTATGTAAAAATACATTTTAATGCTATGTATACGATTGTCTGAGCTTCTTTAATTAAAATCCTTTGACATATTGGTTTAAGACCTTGCTAACACGTTGATTATGTTGTTTACAATACACGTTGATATATTTATTTACAAGGAACCAACATAAGAGTAAAACAATGCCTTAGAGTAACCTTACATTTTTTCGCTATATAAGATAAAATTACCATGGTTGTATAGAGATATTTTATATGAAAATTCTTTTCTCTATTTGCATATAGGTACTTTCCTAGCCTACATGCATTCAACATCTTCATCATTCCTATCTAGACTAGTCTAGTAAGTCTTAACGGTAAGGCAGTTCTATACCGGCCAGCCTCCCTTTATAATGTAGCTAGTAGTAAGCTTCTTCTTCTTCTTCTTCTTCTCGTGTAGGAAGTACAGTCCTGCCCGGTTAGCATGGATTGTAGACAAAATTGTCTTTCCCCTGTTTTACTCCACTTGACAACTAAACAAGTATGAATAAAGTGACATAACATGGGGAAAGACAATTTTGTCTACCGTCCGTGCTAACCCAGCTGGTGTCAGAATTGTTAGGCCGCCCAAAGGTTTCTGACTATGCTTAACGACTATTGTCATAAGACAAAGCCGGGACCGACGGCTTAACGTGCTCTCCAAAGCACGGTAGCGCTTAGTTGTAAATACCACTTTTTGCTATAGCGGTCACCCATCAAAGTAGTGACCGCAGCGAACGTTAACTTTGCCGATCGGTTAGAAACGGCTAGTCGTGCTTCGCTATGAGCGCTACTAAAGAGCAGTAGGCTAAAACGGGCACAATTAGAGCCAGACCGTTTAATTGACATTACAGCTACATAAACACGAGCTTAGTAACAGTATAGGCACAGATAATATAATACTATACTCGTACGTGATATTGTAGTTACGTCTTGTTAGAAAAGGTTCAAATGGTATGATGAAGATATCTTCTAACGATAGCTATCCTAGTCAATGTCTTAAACCAAGATAAGGTCTAGCAATATTAGTAGGTACTTACTCAATTATATTTTTAGTAGCTATCTCTGATGACCATTGCGGGCTGTTAGCAGAGCTGTTTATGTAACCTGCTAGTATAACTCGTTACCTTGGAAGAATGTAAATTATAAACAACAAGTAAAATATGATATGAGATTAAATGGCAGGTAATTTCCACATATTGTAGACACGTGGACATCCCATACAACGCGATTCTTGCGCTCGTTTCTTCCACGAACCTGCAAGATGTGGAATGATCTTCCTCCTGAGGTTTTTCCGCATAACTACGGTATGGGGAGCTTCAAGAAAAGTGTTAAGGGTCCTCTCTAAGAATAAGCAACGCACCGGCAATGCCTTCGGTGTCCATGTCCGTGCAGATGTCCATAGGTGGCGGTGATCACTTACCCTCAGGTGGGCCGCCTGCTTGTTTGCCACTCATCTCATAAAAAAAGATAGTAAGTAGGTAGAGTACCTCTCTACTCATATCAAATGGTGAACGGTTACAAAATTATTTGAAATACCCATTTGTAAATGGGACACGCAGTGAAGGGCAACCCTTTTAAATTATGAGCCACTGAGTCACAATAAAAAAAACAATTACATATATAGAATTAATGCTAGTACCAAAAACCGTTTGCAAACTTACATTTTGTTCGTCAGATCTACGTTACTCTACCTACTACACAGTCTGAAAGCTGACGAAAGAGTTGACGTAAATATAACACCTCTGGTTAACCAAGTCTTTCGGTCGGGGTAAAGAAAACACAGCACGATTGACGTCTCCGAAATAGCGGACGTCTCCGTCTGAACTAATGTCTAATTCTGTTCAAAACTTCTTTATTTTTTTTTGGAGACAAGTTTCGACATATTTTGTGGTTTTTGGAAGGTGTTTCAAAATGATACGATTACTTTTTCACGATGTTTAAAATTGCTTTGAAATCGACAGTTTTATACTACGAACCCTGCAAAATTATTGGAAACTGTGTAGGTACTGCTAAAGATATGTACTTACGTAAAAAAAAATAAGTGATGTCCAAATATAACAGTAACAGTATAAATCGTCTTTCTACTATAAATCTATATTATTATTATTATGTCTGTTGCAAATAAATACCTTTTTCTTTCTTTCTTTCTTTCGATTGTTACTTAATTCATTATTTAATTTAATAGAATTCTGTGGTGTATAATAATCTTTACTTAAAAGTGATCGTAACGTTAATTTTATATCCATGACTCCAATTTGGCGTCCGGGAAAACTTATTGGTTTTTCCATAAACCCTATTTAAATTTTGTTTCAATCTTATAATTTCCAAATATTTAGGTCTTCATCAATTTACTCATTAGTTACGTCATTTGGATGACGAATAACCTTTATCTATATAGTTTTTATTACTCCTTGTATATACGTATATAGCTACAAGTTCTTCATGACGTTAACCTCTCGTACATCCGAAGGTAGCGTAGGTAGTCTTCAAGGAACTCATCAAGAGTTCTGATAACTTACAATGGGGCACTGACGTGACGGTATATTACATAGACACTATCGACCCCAATGTAGACCAAACCACAGAATAAATAATAGTACTAGGGTACCAAAACAATGGAAAAGTAATATACGAAGGGCCCCGTTTATTTAGGGGCCCCAACAAGTCTAATAAGACAGTACCAACTACATCCTATTCTAGCCTAATCATGAGCCTAAATACACTCACATTGCTAAGACATACGAGCCTTCTCTCACACGGAGAGAGCCATAAACCACCATTCTATAACTCCTTGAAAATAAAAGTGGGTTGTTTTGGTCTCATAAAGGGCCCCCAACATATTGATTTTCCAGGGGCCCTAAAATTTTATTGGTGCTCAATGCCAGCCTTGCTTTGCGGTCGTGATTCATCGACTAATAGGGAAGCTAAGGCAGCCGCATCAGCTCTGACGTGCGCCCTGAATATTAAACACAATATTCGTGATACATACAAACAAACAAACGATTCCTTATTCTAATATAAACCTTCTTCGTAAGGTTCGTTTCCGGTCCCAAATCATCCAACAAAATTGAAAATTGGCAGAGCAATCGGGGAGTCATAGGGGAGAATTCTACTACAAGTTTTCGTGGAATCTTTTCGTGTAGTACATTATTATATCGATGGCGCAATCCCATTGGCAATTGTATCGACGAAACAGGAAAATTTTACACGCAACAATTATTATGTATTAATTAACAGAATTAGTTTACTATTCTCATTCCTAAGTACGTAATCATTTATAAACAATGGAATAAATAGGTAGGTTTTTTATTGTTGCGTTACAAAAAGTTTAATTTTCCTTATGAGTGATCTATTGCCACAAATTAGCGTAGTACGTAATCTAGTTATTATAAGATGTATTCCTTAAACGTACATTTTAATTTTTTGCATCAATCAAAATTAATGTTTAGTAAATTGGCTGCGGTTCTGTAGCAAATTTAAATTTCGTTACACACGATACAACATAAAAAAAACCTTCTAATCATATTGTTAAAACCTTTTAACGCACCACAACCTGACTTGTCCATAAATATAAAGTAAATTGTCGTCTGAGAAAATGGCATTGATCAATAAAAAAAAAGGCAAGAGATCGCACGTGCCCTTAAAAGGCGTGGTGACCGTCTGCCGCCCAGACTTGACCAGACAGGCGCTATTGAACTTAAAGAAAGCATTGGTTCTGTTGATACAAGTATAAACTTTATGAAGCTTTGAAATTGAAATCAAACTAGCATTGACCAAGCTAGTATTTAAACAAATGCTACAATTGGCAAACGTTTGGCAATATCTCACCTTATGGGAAGTGACGATATTGTTTGGTGGAGTAGGCCTGCTCTCATAATAACAATTTTCCATTTATTTGGCTAAACCATTATGTTCTCAAATGCAGCAGATGGAGGCTAATCCTTACATTGCTTCATTTAAAATGGGCTTGCACTGCGCTCTTCTTCTCTTATAATATAATTCTTGTGATTTAATTGTAGTTTTTTTTGCACTGCATGTTTTGTGCTTTACTCCTAATTTAAGTGGATCACGTTTGAGAAGCTAGTGCCTTGTACCTTCTTATTTACAAAGATTTTGAAGGCTATAAATACATGTTATATTGTATTTTTCTTTGTTAGTCTGTCTACTGCTGTCTACTGTCTAATCATATCCTTGCCCAGTCTGTATGTCTACGGATTTTTTGATCCCACCAACTAAATGTAGCAATCGATACACAAACTCTAATCTATCTGTCTATTTTACACTCTGTCTCTTTAGTTATCTATAAATCGTGAGAGCGTGTGCTTAAATTCGCTAAGGTTTTTATTTATCTTAAACATATTTTTACTTCGGCATCCTCCTCACTAAAGTTTTATCTATATTTGATCGAAACTAAATGTTCAATAAAATATCCATTAAATTGAACGATTAGTTCAATTAATCAAAATTATCGCTTCACGCTCATAAAACAAAACAGTGGCACAGTCTGGTTAATAACAGTGGCTATCAAATTACTATATAGGCTGCAACTGCATACAATATCGTAGGTAGTTTGGCTGTCCACTAACACAGTGATTCATAACAATAATTTTATATCTTCGATTTGCTGATGCATTTCCACTGTACTGTCCACTGATAGGACGACTGGCGCGTGTACCTAGTGTGCTTAGGGCTGGCAGTTCCAAATGATACACGTCTAAAATAAAAAAAAATATAATCTTGAATACATTTACTTTTTATACGTTCATGATTGTAATGCGAATATTGTTTTCGTACGTTTATGTGCTAGTGCATAAGTTGAATTTATTTTGAATTAATTTCTAAGCTTTTGTTTTTTGGTTCTTTTTTGGTTTTGTTTTTTTTTTGGATCAATTTTTATTTAATAACTTTCTATGTGTCCAATGGCAGTTGAGTAGAGAAATGTAATGCGTATTGGCCTACCAAATGATAACAATTTACAACCTGAAAATGTATCGAGTAAGGTCGCTTAAAGCTTACGATGTACTTATATAGCACGTTTACAAGAAAACATTATTAATTGAAAATTATTATTCTTTATTATTTATCATGTTTAACATAACAATATTATAAAGAGGAAAGGTTTGATTGATTGTTTGTTTGCATTGAATAGGCTCCGAAACTACTAAACTGATTTGAAAAATATTTTCACTGTTGGGAAGCTACACTATCCCCGAATGACATAGGCTATATTATATTTTCAAAAAAAATTAAGGATCGTTACTAAAACTCCAATAATGTAACCCAAGGTGTAAAAAAATTACCTAAAATGTTCTTTATATTACATCGCGTGCGCTGAGAAAACTATTATACCCTTGCGAAGCCGGAGCGAGCCACGAAAACATTCATTTTATTTCATAGGTATCTGTTTAAATAATATAGGAAACGCTTTTTATCATTGTCACATCAAACAAACATAGTATAATAATTAATAATGTTTAAAAACACGAGTATTTTCACTCCACGATTAACGACGATAGAGTCATTTCTTAGAAACATCGTGTGTATATTTTGAGCACGATTTAAATGTTACAAATTAACAAGCGGAAAATTACTTACTTAATTGTTATTACATGTGTGACGCCCCTAGTTTTCTCTGATTCAATGACAGTAGCGTAATGTAGCAGTAAGGACAAGGGGACATAGTGATAAAGTGCAGAACGATTTATGCAGACTATCGTACGTGATTTTATAATATCGTAGGTAATGGATTGCATTTGCAGAAGCATTTATTGTGCTTCTATGCATGTACATGTTAAAGGCGCAAGTATAATATAATATGATATACTTATGCATGCCGACTTGCGCCCGCTTTTAAGAGATGCTCGACTGTTTTTCGCACTACGGTGGTACTTTTAATTGTTTATCTATTATGCAAATTAGCGGTATCCGACCACTTAGTACTACTTATAGCTATCTATGCAATTTATTAGATACACTGGTGGAGTGTCATACCCACCATATTTATGACAAAATATGCACCGACTAATTTTAAAATACTTAAAGAAAAATTTGAATTACTACCGATATTTGAATCCGTATCTATCTATCCCTTTAGCCGCTGTTGATTACGCTAAGCATGCCATAATACACCGTAAATCCTAAAATAGGAACAGTACAAGTCCCTATAAATTGCAATTACTATATTAGGACTGGTATCAGCTACTGTTATAATTGCTCCTGTATATAATTCCTGTATAAGTTCCTGAAAACAGGAAAAAAGCAGTTTGACTGTAAAGCTCTCACTGCTTGTATTGTGTCAGGAGAGGCACGAGCGATGCGGCTACGGCGGCGTCCGCGCCTCGCCAGTGTGACGCCTCGCTTCCGACTTGCCGCACCTCGGCAACGGTTTTCCATATTGAGAATCGAACGTAGACAATCTTTGAAAATCGAACGGTTTATTTTCCAAGATAATCGCGATTTTCTTTTTTTATTCAATGTACACGTGACTTTTGTGAAAAAAGTTGTGATGTGATAAAGTACCTAGTGAAGTGATACAATTTGACACCATCAGCTGTTTAGGATTGACACGGTGTAAGGTTTCTGCGCGTGTTATAGGTACATGTGATATTAGACGACGTAGGTATCATTATTTAATCAGACGATTGGTGTGTAAAAACAACTTGACCCTGCACAGTATGATATTGTTGACCAAACCTATGGTATTGTTTTGTAAACATTAATGTTTCTGAAAATACTAAATTACCTCTTCTGTTTTTAGGTCTTATAAATAATTGTTTATGAAAATATTACATTTCTAACGTACTCGTATTTTTATACATTCTGTAGCTAAAATTAACTCTACTTTTTTATAATTGCAGAATGGTAGAAATTTAATTTTCGTATGTTAGTATCAGGTTACATTTACTGTTAATTTGTAATAAATAAATAAATAAATATTTGTGGACATTTCACACAGCGCCATCTAGTCGCAAACTAAGCAAAGCTGGTACTATGGAAACCAGATAACTGATAGAATACTTAGATAATATTTGTTTTTGGAAATACGTACATAGCATACAATATAACACCCAGACACAGAACCAACATCACACAAATGTTTGTCCTGGGTGGGAATCAAACCCACAACTTACAGTTCAGAAGGCAGGGCTACTACCAACTAAGCTATCAGGCCAGTCACGGTATAATGATCGTGATCGATCATACATGTAATGTATGCAATGATTATATGTGTTATGATACGTATAGTATCCTCTACTTACTTGGCATGTGGTAGTATGAATAACGAAATGCAACAAGCAAAAAAGGCTATTCTCAATTTGAAATTTTCCACAAACTGATGCTACCAATATTTTATCATTTTGTTCTATTTTTGACACGTTTACATAAAAAAAAAACAAATGCTTGCGTGTGTGCTTTGAACTCAACTTAATATAACTACGTTTAAATTAATATAACCAATTGTATTACGTCGTAACAACAAGTATCCCATAATAATTATTGTATTTGTAATTTCTTAAAATAGAAATATCCTGTTTGGTTCTCCATTTGGTTTAACAATCTGATGGTTGGTGTATTTTCTAAAGGTATTAACAACATAATGTATTTCAAGACAATGCCTGCAACACTGCAGTTTTATATACGACCGTCTTTCAAATAGCTGAACAAAAAAGGAGCAATCCATCATCAGCATCCGTTTCCCAAGCACATGCGTAGGAGTCTGTCAAGCCACAAGTTCACATCGGTAATATTAATAGAATTAAAGCATTAATATTATTTCTGACAGTTATTGCTCACGTCAAAGTTGTGCTGGCAATACACGAGCGGGCAATTTTTTTTTATTGTTTGATAGGCTTGCGTTTGGCCACTATCTCACCTGATGTAAAGTGACGATGCGATCTAGGATGTAACGTGCTTGCCTAGAAGATACCTGTTCACTCTCGATTTGAAGACTCTAAGATTGTAGTCCTCGGGAAATACAGACGCCAGCAAAGCGTTCCACTCTTTGGCACAGATGACAACGATGGACTCTGAAGAAGTTCAGAGTGAAGACGCCCTGAATTTCCCCTTCAGTCATAGTAAAGGTCATCATAGTGAAGGTTGACCTTTCAGAACTACATCCTGAAGCAAACTTTACTATTACTTTTTCTGTGCAATTTCACTACATACTCTTTTCGTAAATTGGATTGGAAGATTTTTGGAACTAAAGTCTTGGAAAATTTAGGCATTAATAGGTATTATACTAAAGACGGTTTTTAGTGCAATCAATTTCCGCCAGAATACAACAAATTGCACTTTAGCAGACCATATTACGAAAAAAAAACGAAAATACTGCTCTTTATTGTGGGAGACCTATTCAATAGCAAAAAACATCCCATTTCACTAAAGTAAAGGATTCAGACAGACTAACAGACAGACATGACGAACTTATACAGGTTTCTTGAGTACTACGAAACCTAAAAAACGAATAACTCTGCATGATGTTTAAGTGGTAGACATCTGGCAACATATTTCAGAAATGTAAATACCAATGCAAACCTTATGCAAACCAATTCTTTGAAAAAGGATTTCAAAAATTCTGTAGCTGTGCCCTTGCGGTTATTTTTACTAAGTACGTGCGTATCGTGTATGCTGGCCTTATTCTCACATAAAACAGATTATAATTTGTGTATTATTCAGAAGCTGTTCACCTTGATGACTGTCATTAACACATGTCTTGCGGTAACCAGATTGGACATTTGGATGACATAGTATGCGGGATAGTTCCTTTTTAACGAGAAAAGTGCTTTGTTTATGCTACAATCATACAACTACCGCTAAATGTACCTACCGTGATGTCATGGAACATCCCCGCTCTGAAGTTGGTTAGATGGCTACGCAGTACCATTTTTTCCAATTTATGTTTAATTTTTTTTTCAAAAAAAAATCACACTGAAGTAGCCTCACTAGACAACGCATCGGTAATGCCACCGGTTGGCAGTTGCAGATGTTGATAGGCAACGAAGATCAGAGCTTTACAATCAGGTGAGATGCCTGCTCGCTTATCCCTCATATTATCATATAAAAATATGACATGCGCAAGCCCTAACTTCAGAGTAGCAGTTTTTTTTACATTTCTGAAATACTTCCACCTAAACCTGAACTAAATACAGTCCAAATGCTGTTAGCTTAGCTTTGCTCTGTTTACCATGCATACATTTCTCCGAAAGTTCAAATCCAAATTACTGTAAAGTTTTTGCATATCGTCATTTTCATTATTTTAATAGATAACTAATTATATAGCAGAATCTTATAACGGTTGGTTTTGTTTCAAAAACAATAATGATTGTTTCCATTATTTAACATATTTTTTCAATAATATCTATTTTAGTTAGTAGCTGCGCCCCAGTCAACACAATTAACGTGGGATTTTGAATATTATTGCGTAAATCTAAATATAAAAGCTAGTAGGTATTATTATTATACAAGGTTTTATATTTAGGTTTACTGTGTCTGATATTGTTACATAAAACATTAATTTCATCATCATCATCATCATCAACCGCCTGAAGACGTTCACTGCTGAACATAGGCCTCCCCCAGAGAGCACCACCTTGAGAGGCTGCTCGCCTCCTGCATCCATCGGCTCCCCGCGGTTCTCACCAGATCGTCGGTCCACCTAGTGGGGTGCCGGCCTATGCTGTGTCTCCCGGTAAACGTTAATTGATATGCTGACGATTCAATAACAAATAATCAACAACGAAAGCAAGCAACAAAAACCACTGGTGATGTTAATCGTATTACATACCTACCTATATAATGCGTTCTGAGCAATTTTGCTTACCGCCTACTTCAATTTGTGGTTTTCGTAGCATGGAGCGAATGTTACAGTACAATTACCACCATCACATAACGAATTATCTAAGTCTATTAACACGTACTGATACTTTAGTTGTATCTGTATTCTTTATTACAGATGTTATAACAGGATACCTGTTGGGTACTTAAAAAGTAGATTGCAAAAATTACCGTACGGTGACGGCGACTTTCGTGTGAAATTCGATCGAAATATTTTTAAAACGTGCTGTTATGGTGCAACTTCCTGGTGTTGTAACGTTTCGTATTCGTTCCGTTATTGAATCGGTTTCTATATGAAGCATTCGAAGATGTGATGACAGTGATGGTCACGCGAAGGAATGGCTTTGCCGTACCAGCTAATGTTAGCATAAATATGGTATAACTGAAAAGGCTATCAAAATAGTAAGAATTTGTAGGCAAAAAATGGGCTGTACTTTGAAATATCATGTATCAACAATGCTTGAAATGGATCCACCTAGTCATCATGAAATTTTCAGAAACATAAAGGTACATGGTACATTAGATCCTTTACTTCCACTTTTCAAGTGCTCGAAGCTGTTTTGCTAAGTGTTCGTAATGTTCATATTATACATGAAAGGTTTTTAATCATTTTGTTATTTTGTTCTCTGTGTGATTGATAGCGTTAGTTTCCCTATCGCAATAATAACATCTATCGAAAAATATAGAGATATTTTTACAAGAAGAATAACAAGACGAAGAAGAAGAAGAAGAAGTGCAGAAGTCTTCTGGCTTACATATACAGGCAGAGATACTATAGTAGCTCTGCCTTAGTATGCAGTAGGTACATTAACGTACATTGTGACAAAAAGTTAAACAAAGCTAGAAGACTTCTGCACTTCTTCTTCTTCTTCTTGTTATTCTTGTATAAATATCTCTATATTTTTCGATAGATGTTATTATTGCGATAGGGAAACTAACGAGGGTGTTAACAAAATTGCTTTGAGAATAGTATCGCGTCTGTATTATTTTAAGTAATACCAGTTGCAATTCATAACCATTACACCCACTAAGGAATCAATCTGAAGGAATCAGCGATCTAATACGCCGTCATACGATGTAATCATAATTTTCACCGTAATTTGATAGAATCACGGCAGTCTGTAATTTTAAATTTGATTTACACGATAGATTTGCACTAGTATTTATTAAACTTCTTGTCCATAAATAAAAATACAACAACAACTTGCCTGCCTGACTCTATAAAAGATTTTGTTTTTTTTTGTATTTATAGCCTTTTACCATGTGACTGCCTACTGATTATTCTATTCAATTTAAACTGGAAAACCCGGCTCTCTAGCAGTTAAGTCCTGTATTTTATGAGACATTTGCAATTGTAGCATTACCGTAGAAATGGGTTTTCTTCAAATAAATCAGTCACAGTTGAGGTGGTTCAGGAAACAATGTTGTAGAGTGCAGCACTTTTACTGCTACACGTTTTATCACTTTAACACCCTCTTTGTCACGTATTATCAGGGCTCTTTAGCTCTCTTTGTCTTTCGCCGGGAGTTGAGCTTTTAAAATTCTCCTCGGTGAAGTTTTAAATGTTTCCGGTGAACCCCTTTTCAAAAGACTACTTTGAAAACCATTAAAATACGGTAATATGTTTTGAAAACCTCAGTTAACCATTTTTCTAATATCGATAAAGGAGTAAATGTCTATTTTGAGAAATGAATAGGGAATGTGAAACTATTTTAAAACTACTTTAGTGACTGTAATTTAGCACTTCCTATGCTGGAACGACGCCAAACACTAATATACTAAACTCAATAGAACCCCAAAAGATCCGCTGCAAAGCGACAGAGAAATAGACATCCTAATCCCAGACCGTGTGATAGCCATATTCAAATAACGTTGCCGGAATTGCATCTTTAATCTCCTTTCTCTAATAAAGCGCCAATCACTTAACAAACTCGTTTATTATCAGTGAGACTTATGTCTATAAGCGAAAGTTTCAAACACGTTATTGTAAAATGTGAACGGATTCATTATGGAAATTGCCTCTTATGTTTTCCATTTCATTACATAACCCATATCAGGCATATTAAGTTTAATATGCTTGAGAATAGTATAAGCTTTGCTCTAAAAACTTACGCAAGTTGGATCTCAGTTATCTTGCAATTTATATCTGTAACTACAAAATTACTGTAACCACAATCGTAGATCTAGAAAGTAAAATTTTGCATAATCTCAACAAATAAATTGTTATTTGCAAGATGAAATCGTCCGAAAATGGTATGAAGTAAATTGGATCATAATAGAGTTCGCAACGCGTTGACAATAATATCTTTTGGCATTGCATCAGATGCTAACGTCAACAACTTTAGGAGCCTAATAGTTGTACGTAACTATAAAAGTTTAGATTAAAACGGTTCTGCTAGCGAAATGTTATAACTATGCAATGCTGAAACCTCTTTCACAATTAAGGACTATTAAAGGAAGACGGTCTAGATTGGAAATGATCAATTTATCGCTTTCATTAAGATGTCTGGCAGATTAGTTTCAATCCCCATCTCGCACAATACAATCAATTAAGCTCAGCCTACATGGGGTGGCATAATAAATGGTCCTCGGCTAGAGCCGTGTTACCCCTGAGGGGTGACCCTGTCTGATAAGCCTCGAGCCCGGCTCCAAGCGTTATGCATTAGTTAGGTACGTAGGGTAGCTCTACAGGGGTATGGTAGGGTGACCTAGGCCTTCCCCTCGTAAAGTCAATCGGTGTGTATGGATGCGTAACAGTCGAGCGTCGAGCCCATATAGGTGCAGTTGGCTTAAGGTGACGAGTAGAGCCAGATGAGCAGGTCCAAATCCCTTCAAAGAAACATTAACCTTATTTTCGTAGTCTTAAATATCAATTCAGTCTGCACTTCAGCGCGGCACTTACGACAAAGACAACGCACGAAATGACTGATTTTGACGGTTTTTAATTAATATCTATTTGTATATAGTATTTTTCAAAGTTATTAAGTCATCACGACATCTGATTATTTGTTGCGAATACACTAATTTATTTTTTGTAAAAATATATTCGGTAGAAGCTCAGCAAAATGGGAACATTCAAATTTTTCGAGGGAGTTTTGCGATTTTTTTCTATAGAGCTATATTTATTAATCTTGTATATGCGGTCATCACAAACGAGTTAATGAAATGAATTACATGATAAATTAAATTCAAAGCTCCACCTGTTGTTGTAATTACGCCAGGAAACGTCCAAAAAAACACCTTGTTTGGTCTACCCGCCGTCTTAAGTTTATTCAGATAAGCGACCCAGTACCAGTCGAAGATAAGTGCATTTATAGAGTCCACAAAATTATGCGTATGCTTATGAACGACTCTATAAATTAATCTGTGCTGAAAGTTTGAAGCAAATAAAAACATCAAGGTACCGTTGAATGTGCAGTTGTGCACTCTCAAGAGTTGCAACGTGTGCAGTTAGACCTACTTATTATAGCACTTATTATAGAATTAACAGATGCAAATGTCTCTATAACGGTGCTAAGCTATAGTGATAAGTGAACAGTTAATGATGCCAAGGTTTCCAGCCCAGTAGATGATCAATGTCGATAATATTATGGAGCTCGATTAAAGCTAATAAAACTATCGCTAGGCCCTTGTCATAGCAACGGTTTTGGAAGACAAATGCAGCTGGTTATGCCAGAAACGCGGGTGTGACTGTGACAAGGTGCATATATTCCGGAATAGTTTGATAATTTGGTAGGTACACCTAATAAGGTCCAGACTGCTTAGACAAATGCGCTTCAAACATTAAATTCAACTGCTTATTTTGATTAGAGTGTGAAAAGGTGATTCAAATCGTGTTATTAATGTGGATGGAACATGCATCAGAAAATTGAAAGGCTTGAATTGAGTATCCTACTAATATTATAAATGCGAAAGTTTGTGTGTGTGAATGTTTGTTATCTTATATCTCCGTAACTACTAAACCAATTTCGATGAAATTTGGAATGCGGATAGCTTATACGCTGGATTAACATATAGGATACTTTTCATACGCGGATAACACCGCGGGGCGCAACTAGTAATTAATGTTTATTTTGGCTTAAGGGACAGTAAGTAATTAACAGGTTAGTGATTGTAAATTAATTATTAAGTTAGAATATTATTAATTCAATCATTCCAATAGACATTAATAAAACAATATCAATTAAAGATATATTAAATAGCTCTGATCTGACCTGACCTAGCTCTTGAGACTGTGATTGACGTAAGGAGATAGATAATTTTAATTGGTCGTATTTTAATTTCAGTTATGTATGCAATAATATTGTGGTATACAGTTTTATCTCATTGCATTCTAGTACAACAAGATGTTAGTAGAATTGAAAATTTGCGGAAGATACTAGAGAGAAAACTTTTAATATTGCACACCACTGTCGTGATAGAGTGCACGGGCTATTCAATTTTAATGCCAATCATTTAGCTTTATCATGGAACAAGGAGGAGAGGAATGCCGATACACCAAGAAAACAGCGTAGATGAGAAGTATGCCTAAAACTAGATGGCGTTGCAAAATGAGCGGGCTATAAGTTGAGCGCATATCAGAAATATGCCAAAAAACCGTTTTAAACCTAGTCCGCCGTAGCCATCCGCCATATAGCCCACTCATTTTGCAGTGCCATCCAGATTTAAAACGGTTTTTTTTGCCATATTTGTGATCTGCGCTCAAATTATAGCCCACTCATTTTGCAACGCCATCTAGTTTCAGGCATATTACTGATCTACGCAGTTTTCTTGGTGTATTGGCATTTCTCTCCTCCTTGTTCCATGGTTTTATGTACTACATTCTGCAATAAATTATTTCTATTTCTAAAACTTTCCTGCAATTTTGAAACAAAACTCAAGTTCATTTCTGCAGCTATATAAATGTATGTTTTGAGAACCATACCACCTTTTAAATAACAAATGTGTCCATGGACTGTACGAGTATTTGCATGTCTTAGATTATGAACATCTGTGGTGTTGATTCCAATCTTATGTTTCTTGTTTGAAGTCGCACAAGTAGATACGTTTAACACGTTGCGCACTGATATCTTGTTACATAGTTTGATACATTTGTGTGTCTGCACGTTTTTACTAACGAGCTGGAGGTACCAGCAGAAAATCTCATACAATCTAAAAACACAAGTTCACAGTCATAATCATGAGACAGCTACAATGAAAACCGAAGATTATGGTTTAGGTACATTAATACTATCTCTCTGAGAGAATGCATTAAAGTGACGGGTAGGTCCATAGAAACTCAGTAAAATTGGAGCATTCAAATTTTTTTAGGGAAGTTTGTGATCTTTTTTCTATAGAGTTATATTTATTAATCTTGTATTTGCGAACATCACAAAAGATTTAATGAAATGAATTACATGACATATTAAATTCAAAGCTCCACATGCTCTAATTACGCCAGGAAACGTGCCAAAAAACACCTTGTTTTCCCTACGCTTCGCCTTAAGTTGTAGAAACGTATTTGATGAAGCGACGATGATGATGATAATGAATTCTGTAGTTGTAGAATTATTACGTGATTTTAAACGGAGTACCTGCTTTGAATTCCAACAGTAATCAGTATAATTCACTAAATAAAGCCTTGCATCCAAAAGTAACGGTCTAAAAATGTTTTAATGAGATATACTTACGCTATTGATACATAAATAAATAACGCCCAATGATCACATACCTATGTGCGACGGAATTGCACAACTGAATTCCCCCATCCCCTTTTTACCATCGTACATCTAGACGCACGGAAACACGGCATCCATATATGGTAGAAATTCCTAGAATACGTACAAAGCGTTTTGATTCCTCGTTTATAATTCGGACAGCAAAGGAATGGAACACCTTGCCAGCGTCATTGTTTCCTGACAAATATAATCTGGGTTTTTTAAGGCTAGAGTGAACCGGTATCTTCTAGGCAAGCATGCTCCATCGTCGACCGCGTCGTCACTTACCATCAGGTGAGACCGTGGTCAAATGTTAGCCTATCGTTGATAAAAAAAAAAAGAAAAAAATACAGTTTTAATTTAAAACTGTTCCTTGTAGTATAACTCAATTTAAATAACTATATATACCATTACATTCATACTTGCACATGCATTATGTTTGTATACTTCATAATCTTCACATAATAACACTACATCATCAATAAATAGTCGCGTGCGTATGAAAGATAACACTTTTCCGGGTCGCCATTTGAATAGATAAATGGAACTTGAATTCAAAATATACGTAAATATGTTTCCATTTAATATTGCTAACAATGCCACATTAAGCTATTCTTCAACCACTGTCCAGTATAATATTTGTTCTGTTATTCATATCTTGACCAAAGTTGCTTGGATATTATTTTATTACTGACTCTGCGGTGATGGGTGGGGCGCTGAAATGATGTATTTTGTATATTTATCGCTTTTGTATTCAAGCTTTGTCTTTAATTCTTTCAATTAATTGTGTAGGTAGTATTCTTGAGCTTTCAATAATATTAACTCTATATAAAAGTTCAGCATAATTAAGACAGAAACTTTTTAAAATTAATTTCATCAACAAAACTAATCCTAAGATAAAACAATCACGTGACACTGCACTGCGCACGTCATCCTGAGACATCACACAGTCTAGTAATCAGATTACTAGACTGTGAAATCAAGTCGTATCTTCTCATTTGCCCAGTAATTTCACTAGCTATAGTGCCCTTCAAACCGGAATACAGTAGTTTTTGCACACTACTGCTTGGCGGTAGAATAACTGGCAAAGCGGTGGTACCTTCCTAGACGAACCTTACAGAAAAATCCTACCACATAGTCACGTTCACATAAATGAAAGAAATGGTGTCTTCTATTCTACTTCGGTAGAATGAAACCTTTCATCATGTTTTAGTAAAACAAGAAAAGCTTGAGAATTAACGAACGATGAAAATTACATCTCCTGTGATCTTTAAAACAAACAGAAGTCGACGAAAACTTTTTCTAAAGTGAAACACCATTGTATTCTGAAAATTAGCAAATGCGAGAGTGCACTTTCGTCTCATCTGCATACCTACTAAATAAACTGTAACTAGTATTGTTATCGTAGTTTCACAACCGCAGCTAAATTGTTAAGATAAAGCTGCCTACACATGTCGCCTGATGAGAGAAGCTGAGTGCCAACGTGGTTTGTCGAGACTGGAGACTCGCTCCTAACTGGAGACAAAACATATTTTTGAGGAAGCCCTTGTTCTAAACGTTCTGACAGAGTTTTTCTGTCTTTCTTTAGTATAATTGTTGCGATCGCGGCCAAAAGGACAAATTTTCAGAAAAACATCGAGAAAAACTCCTGGGACTCGGAAAAAATTCAAACGCATGCAGGTTTGGTAAACGTGTATACTTTGCTCAGTTTGTGATAGTTGGCCTGCGTTGGCGTGTAGTGGGGTCGGCGGCGGAGAGTCAGGGGACTCTCCGCCGTGCTCGCACGGCCCACACGTCTGGTGGGTAACTGAGGTAAAAGGTTACCCACCCACTGGCGCAGAGGCCCGAAAGGCCCTACCGCCGGGGCGAGATAATGAATGCTAACGCAACCCTATCTCGCCCCATCCCGGCGGCGGCGGCGGACGGATCATGGGAGGGTTTTAGTGGGTTCAAGTCCCACATACCCCCTACCATCACCCCCGTGGTGGCAGGGAAGTGCAAGGGCATTCCACCCCTAAAACAAATGGTCGAGGTTTTACTAACATGTATTGTAAGCTTTATAGTTTCTACTGTTTACTTTTATCATCGTTCTAAATTGCAGCGCTGAGTAATTCGAGCTAGTTTTAAATTTTACGCATCCTGCCTATGTTTAACATGTTAAACATTGACGAAATCGTTTGTTCTATCGACTTGCGCACCGCGTTTACTTTGATCCAGTGACTGTATCTATTAACTGGCTTAGCTGATCACATTGTTCCAGTAGCTACTCCTAAAATAATTAAATGTTTTTTAATGGATAATAACACACTTCTTTTTTTGGAACAAGATGGGTAGTATTTTTTGGAATGACGAAACAATAGAACAACCCAGACAACAAACAATCAACAAATCAATTACTTATAACTGGTCTGATAGCTCACTTGGTTACTAGCCCTTACTTCTGAACTGTAGGTTGTGGGTTTGATTCCCACCCAGGACAAACATTTGTGTGATGAACATAGGTGTTTGTCCTGTGTCTGGGTGTGATATTGCATTCTATGGTATGTATTTACAAACAAAAAAGTATCTAAATGTATTCGATCAGTTATCTGGGTCCCATAGAACAAGCTTTGCTTAGTTTGGGGTTAATGGAGCTGTGTGTTATGTCCACATTATGTTCATATTTATTATTTTTTATTACTTATGTATTATCAATTACCACGTGGGCGAAGCCGCGGGACGCAGCTAGTATGAATATAATATAAAAATTGTGTTACAAAATAAATATACTAGCATTTTATGCTGACGATGGTAATTTCATTTTGGTCAATCTGAGAGTTCGGCACCGTGATCCAGTGAATTTCTGCACAAAACAATAATTCTCTAGGATGCTGGTTTAAAGTGTATCAGGCTTGCTCTTTTTATGGGGTGCATGTTATAAACACAGGCGCTGGCGATTTGCCACCTGCGTGCGATCCACGACGACTAGCACAAGGTTAATGTGGAGGACATGTGGCTGTAGGTGTTAGATAATCGGCACAATTACGGCAATTGACGTGATTAACGGAGGGATTTAGCGCATTAGCGTCTTAACGTTGTAACGCGAGCCGCGACAATGTCACTGACGTCCTTGTTCCTCGTCCTCGTGACGGGTAGTTAGAGAACTGCTATGCAATTAATTTATAAAAACACTGAACAGAAAAACCACAAAGCAGTCAAAATCCTTGCGGTAGGCACTATTGATATACCTACTAAGAATAACAAAACCTAGCGTCAGGATAGCCAAGTGATTTGTCGTATTTTTAATCAGATTAATAGTATCATCATCATGATCATCAGCCTTAAGACGTCCACTGCTGAACATAGACTTCCTCCATAGAGCGCCACCTAGAGCGGCTGCTTGCCTCCTGCATCAATCCCCCCCCCGTGGTCCGCGGTAAAAGGATCTAATGGATGGTTTCCATGCAAATAATCATAGCGTGTCGTTGTTATAGACAACTTAAAATTTTGCCATCAAAAACTGGCTTTTACAGTAGACGTCAGAAAATTCCTGAAATATTTCAATGAAAGCTGTGGTGTAGCCTTCTTTCGGTAGTTCACAGAACGTGGCTGCTTACTTGCTACTGATTTCAGTTTTGATGGCGCTCTCTTAATGCATATTTTATTGAATATCATCGTTAGATCTTCCAGTAACATACAGAATACTTTTTGTCTCGAAAAATTAAATGGTTAATTCCATTATCTACTCGAGTGATATCACGGGGTACAGTTAGATTTATTAAAAAGCATAATGGGCTACAAGTTGCATAGTTGATTTTTTAATAACGATAGTTTCTACTATTGCTAATTTTAAAAATTCTGCTATGTAGCTTGTTAATATTATTAATATAGGTACCTATTGTAGATACAGTCTAATTTATCCAAATAGGATTTAAGAGGCTCATCAAAATTCTATAACTCTGTCGTGACATCCACAAAACGTATTTAGAAACTTCTTAAAAAATCTATTATTTCCAACTAACTGTAGAGCTACAAAAGGAATCAGAGTTGAGTCAGAAACGTTGTTTTAGGATATAATGTCAAACACACTGTTTTATGTATGTTAAATTGCATTGATTCCTAATACTGTGCGTTACAACTTTTTTATATTCTTGTATTTCCTTTTAGGATGTGTGATACCTAATATTTTTGTGATCAAGTTCGTAAGAGGTCGATTCATTAGCGCCTTGTTGCAATAAGAGCTAACCACGAGCTAATATAGCCCCTATAAATATCCAAGAAAAGGTTCAAAATGTTTTGAGATAAAGGGGTTGTGGTAATACAGGCGGTGATTCTGTGTCGTATCTCTCAAACTAAACTAAACCGAGTAATAAAAGCACATTGCCCGTTAAAACAAAACTAAACTTAAAGTATGTACTTTTCTGATAAAGGGGATATGAAAAAGACGGCTATATTTTAATTTCGATTAGCTTTAGAGAATCGACATCCCAATACCGATTGTTCATTTAAGTACAGTGTGAGTGTAGGAAGTTGGTACCGCCTCCGCTAGGGTCTGATGAGTAATATGAGAACATCGGGACCCCGTAATCAGCGTCAATGTGTATTTATAACTTTTGTGTGTACATACTTATAAATAACATATAGTATATTTCACAATACAATTGTATGAATTGGTTGATGATGAAGTTTTAAAAATAGAAGTTCAATAGTAGGCGAGTTTCATAAGACTAGTGATCACAGTAGAGTTAATTAGAAGACAATTTTTGACTCCTAATTTCAAGTCATTATTGTAACCTCTATGGGCCGAAGACGTGGGGAACAACAGGAACAACCCCTTAATACCTATAGCGACAAATCGATATCGATAGATTGAACTTTGAAAGCATCTATGTATTGTATCAGTTATCTGGCTCCCATAGTACAAGCTATGCTTAGTTTGGGGCTAGATGGCGCTGTGTGACATGTCCCACACATATTTATTTATTATTATTATTATTTTATATTTCTGCTCCTGAATGAAATGTTTGGGCACAATCCCCCTTACCAATAATAATAAACGTTGTATAGCGTAAGAATAGTTATCTAATGTTTTGTCTTTCTCTGTTGGGTTTGGAATGGGCAAATACCAAAACACTGAGTTAGCTATTTCACTGTTATGCAGGGTTTATTGGTAAGGGGGGATATGTGGAATTACAGATGACTAAATATTAATTACTTGTCTGAGTATTGTGGACGTTTTAATCTTTTTTGGCTTTAGTTTCCTCGATATAAGAAATTTTAGATAGATTTTTTATTACATCAATTTCTATGTACATAATGCATGAAACATTGGACGTGCTACGAGTAAAATTATTTTTTCTTCTCTAAAGGAATTCCTCTCTAAGCAATAAGTGCTAAGTGTTTCATATGCATATCTTCCATGAATGAATATGGAAGCATATGACGAGACTCCACCACCGAATAAGTATGTGAATTTCACTATCTTACAAGTCGTAAGTGTCATCATCGCATAAGTAGTGTCGCCACCGTATGAGCTACCGTTGAATCATATTCCGATAATTCCAGCTATTGTATGCAAACGGTCAGCCAACTACCACATTTGGTGGGACAATGGCGAATTAAGACAAAAGGCTATATTCGATATGGTCTTGCGCCGTAAGCAAGTGGCTGGTCATGCGACGCAATTTGAGTGGAGACATCCTTTTCTTTTAGGCACTAACTCACCGAGATGCCATAGCGACGTCGCCGGCTACGTATCCAAACGATTTATATTGAAATGTATGGCAGATACCTCACTTGGCAACGGTTTGGCAACATACATTTCAATACGAATTGCTTGGATACGTAGCCGGCGACGTCGCCCTGGCAGCTCGGTGAGTTAGTGGCCTTACACATAAACCCCATTACCAATAAAAAGTGCGTGTAGCAGAGGAATAGTGTTTTGTCTTTTTCTATTGGATTAGAAATGGGTAAAGATAAAACAAGGGAAAACATTGACTATTCCACTGTTATGCAATGTTTATTAGTAAGGGTTTTGTTTATTTGACTAGTAACGTAGAAGCTAAAATTTATATGTAATTTAGTAAACACACGCATCAAGGCTTTTACAAATTTAATCACAGCATTATGTCTCAAAGTGTAGTTCTCATTATTGTTAAGTCAAACAATCTGACTTAATAGAACCCAAGCTTCATTGTTTTAGCAATGTCCTTACTTATCTAATTAAATTACATTACTACATTACATTATTCTATTTTTGAGAATGGTTTTTTATTCACACACTCCATCATCTGTCGAGGTAACAGTTGACAAAACCTTTCGTTTTAGGCTTCGAAGATTTTAGCAATAACGTGGGTAGGTACCTAACGTTTGGTTATATCTTAAAAAACTCTAGATTTTGTATGCTTAAGTATTTTCAGGTGGGAAACGATAAAGGAAAACCTTCTATCATCACCTATTGTCACCTGTAATTGATATTTAATAAGTTCCACCAAAATAATGATTGTCGACGACCCAATTCTAATGTTTTTGTATATTCGGCCTTTGTGTCCAATATTTTTTGATGATTTAATGCCAGGGTGTAAAAAACCTTCCAAAACAATATGAAGTAGCCAAGCAAAAATTATTTTGGTGATGCTATAAAGGTCGGTAGAGATCAACATCATCACAACTGTAAGTTTTTTAATATATGCCGCGTCAAATTAACCTGCTAAGATTACGAGTGTCGATCCGCAATTTCGTAGCTCTTGTTATTTAGAATGTAATTTCAATCTCATCATGGTTATTAACGGTTTTAATTAAGATTTTCGAATCTTGGCATAGATCCAGGGTTATGTCAGCGTTAACAAACATTTCATTGTTCGACCTCATTTGTTTAATTGTTGAACAAACAGGGCGATTTGTTACGTCTTGTTAGACAGATTTTTTGACTAGCAAAAGTTGTAACATTTTAAAAATACATAAACTGTACATAGGTAAGTGGATTTTTGTTATGTTTTACATTTTTGCACGCAGTTATATTTTTTTTTCACGTAATTTTCTTGCTTGAGAAAAGTTAAACGTGTTTCCTTATTTTGTAATTTTGTCATTTGTCTTAGTGATAATACAAAGCTTCCTCAACCGAGCTTTTGCATGAATATGAGGTTTCTTATTTATTAGTCGCTGAGCGATCATTATTTTAAACCTAAATCTATTAACACATATTACCTTCATGGGTTCTTGTTATTCGTAGTGTCTTGTTAGCATAATTGTGCTGATCTAGGTCTGATTTACTAGAAATATCATGAGCATAATAATAGACTAAATGAACTAATAAGTCTATAATAGAATCTAACGGTATCATTGTCAAGGACTATGTTAACTTACCTATTTCATAGCCTGCACCTGTGATATATTATTGTATGTGACACAAATTACTGTTATTGGATCCAATTTCACTGTTTTGACCCGTTCCTTATTAGAAAGGCAAGTTGTGCCCTTAATATTCATGCATTTCGGCATTGACACTCAATTGGAATTTGACCGATAATTACATTATTAAAGTTTGCTCTCTTTATCCTTATTAAGTTGAATTGTTTGATATCGTTTGGTTAATATAGGTAAACAGCAAACATGAAAAATGGAACAAAATCTCGCCTTGCATTCCAATATGTAATATAAATAGTACTGCATTTGACTGTTATGAATTTATTTTTCTTAATATTTATTAAACTTAGTACTTATTAGTTTTCTAAATGCGAATTCATGAATGGTCTATTTCTGGCACACCCTGCAAGTCATATTTATTCTATAGAAATATAGAATATAATGGTTAAAGTTCACTGCGCATAAAGACGATAACGATATTATCATTAATCAAGAAAAACAAGTCTCAAACATTTGCGAAGACATTCTTCAATCAGGAACTCGTGACGGTTGATCAAGCGATAGCAATGGTTGTTGAGGGCAGCGCCCCTATCCTCATTGAGAGTTGTTAGCGCTTGTTGCACTCTCACTCGGTGATTTACACGCCAATCTGTCTGCATCTAATCTAATCTATTGCTCCTTGACCCCAGAAACCATACCCCTTGTAACCAAAAAGTTTTTAATAGATTTACACAATCTTCGTTAGACAAAAAATAATATTCAAAGTGAAGTGTTATAAAATACAAAAGTGGATTTGAAAATATTGTAAATGAGTCTACAAAGGGAAAAAACTAAAACCAAATTCAAGATGTGGAAATCAATAATGCACAGGAAGAGGAAATACAGTGAAGTGCCATGCGACCGCGAGTCGTACGCCGCCCTGGCGGCGATGCAGGGAGGTAGCGCGGCGACGCTACCGCCATCACTGGACGCGCTCAGAGCATGTAAGTGAAGTCGCTACTCGACGCTAGATGGCGTAACTTGTTTTATTTACCGTAGAATATTTTGATGGATAATTTTACTTTGACTAAAGATATTTTACGATTAGTAATTTATATTTTAATTTATTGAAGAATATAATTGTATGTATATGTATGTATGGTTAAAATGTGGCATAAAAGAGAATGAAATATAGCAACTAAAAATCCCATGATAAAAATACTTCTAAAAGTGAAACTTTGTCTGTTTGTTTGTCAGACTTTTGCCAAAATGAGTGAACCGATTTGGATGAAGTTTTGCGCACGGGTTGCTTATATTACCAAGGTCAAAATAAAATACTATTACCCCGGAAAATTTAGAGTTTACGTGGGAATACGGGTACGTTAAAGGTGAATCGAAGCTACACTGAGAAAAATACTTTCATGAATTACGAACAATTTGAAAGGAATTCCGGCACTTTTGTCCGTATTCCCGACAAAAAGGGACCAAGAGTTCTTACTAACAATTTGTACGTAAATCATAAAAAACTATCATGAACAGACGTCACCATTAAACATCAGAAAACAGCACGATATTGCTAAGTGCTGTATACTCAAGTTTTATCGTTACGCGTCATGACAAATTATCATGACGAACTCTTTGTACACTTCAAACGGTAATGACGAGACATCATGATGGGAATGATAGAAATTGTAGAAGTAATGGTACGGAGTCATTATTTTGATGTTAAATTGGTCTGTATATCACAATAATATGCAGATATTTCCTAATAACGTTAAAGGAAACTTAAAAATATTTTTCATTACGGTCATTGCGGTTTAACGAGCTTCCTCATATTTTACTCATGGTAAACTCATGATGCAATGACCATCTGTATTAGTTTGTTGGTATCGTAATGATAACTGTGAATTGAAAGATACCGAAAACTTAAAAAAATGTGTGCATTTAACAAAAGCTACTTAATTGCTACGAACAAAACACCACCGCGTGCTAACTTTTCTACTAACGCCATCTAGTTTACACAGCCTCAAGTAAATACTTCGATATTGTTCTATATTACTAAAATAGCCCTTAGAATTAGCAAGTTGAAATGGCAATGGGCAGGCCACATCGCTCGTAAAACTGACAACTGATGGGGAAGAAAGGTTCTCGAGTGGCGACCACGAACCGGAAGACGCAGCGTAGGCCAGCCCGTGCTAGGTGGATTGGAAATCTGGTTAAAACCCTAGGGAGTCAATGGATGCACGAAGCAAGCAGCCACTCAAAGTGGCGTGGGGGAGGCCTATGTTCAGCAGTGGACGACTTCATGCTGGTGATAATGACTATTATGTACTTAACACATTCCTTTTCACGTAAAAACCCGTTAAAATGTATTCTATTGTGCCTGTCACGAAAGTTTATCATGAAATCACACTGTCACGATAGTTTATCATGAAATGTGATATTTTCTATTGACTTACGGATTCATTCAAGGTATTTTATTTATAAATTGTCGTGCTTACATCTCTATCAGGACAAACTTTCAAATTGTCGTGATCTTCTCGATAAAACACCAAGTTAGAACCGACAATTCAATATTATGTAACTTAAGTTTTAAATGATAAACAATAATGATAACCAATCATTAAATTCCCTTAAACTAGTAGTGATGAACCGTAAATTGATTTGACTGACTTATATTTCATGATGCGCATGATAATATTGTAGGCGTCCGAATAAAATATTATTCTTCATCTTAACATTTAATGAAGTACCGAAGTCATTTTTCTCAGTGTACGGTTCGGAGTTTTCTATTCTACATTGTGCCGGATTGCTTGCACCTGATGTGGGGAAGAGAACTTTTTTTTCAAACTCGTATTGTAATGGGCTTGTTATAATTATAATATTTTGACATTTTTGACATTAAGCACTGTGTAAGTTTGTTTAATTATGCTTGCTTAGAATGTACAATAATTAAATTTTTATTATTTTTAAATACATTATCTAGTTTTGACTTGTAAAAGTGCTAAAAATAGCCTATTTGCAATAAAAATTTTGATTTTGATTTTGATTTTGACAAAAAAAAACGATCCGTATCTAGCTATAATCACTCATGTATATGCATATTTTACAAAAACAATAATAATCGATGCTTATTAACTTTCTACCACACAAATTTCCTTTTCCAAATACTACTTACCTACCTATTTCTTTAAAGCATGTAATTAACATGTAAACATAGAGAACACCGCCATTGTGCCATTTGCAGGAGCCTATTTGCTCAGCCACATGCAATGGTGACCACTAACCACTGTTTCAATTGTGGGAATCATGATTCACCTCCATTGTGTTGGTCGTGTGCACCGCATCAGAAGTCGCCGCCTGCTAAATAAGGTCACCTCGAGGATATTGTGCTGTTACGGAAAGGACATGACCTGAGATTAAGCTATTAAATATGTGAGATATGGAAATAAGATGTTTAGTTTATTTAGTTATTTTAAAATTTTTACTCTACTCGTATAGTATTTAAATTAAATTTTTACAAGAGAGTATATACTATAATAACGCCCAACGATGACATACATAGATCCTGGACCCTAATAGGATTCCCTGTATCTAGGGACCCAGGAACTACGAAAACCATGGTCCCACAAACACCCAGACACAGAACAAGTTTTTGCGCTTTTTTCCTGTGCACAAATACTTGTGTCGCGGGAATCGAACCTGCCACCTCCGCGCTATGAGCCGACCTGCTCAACCACCCCACCATGGAGGCTGTCGATACTATATGTTCCATTTTATTTTTCATACAAAAAACGTCAATTTAGTTAACAACGTTTCTCTAAATAAAAAGGTTTGCCAGAGTAGGTACATAATTTGTATGAAATCTATTGCATTAATAAACTATCATTATGATTATTATCATTAATCAGCCCCTTAATTTTGTAACCTTTTTGAGCCTGTTTTACATTTATAAACCAAAACGTATTTCGATCGATCAAACACTGAAATGAAGACCCCTGCCACAGAACACTATAAGTACATAATTACATTACTACTTAGTAGGTAGTAGTAGTAGCAGGATATTTATTCTATGTAGCACGTATAAAGCACTATTGGTTTTTTCTCTAATCTGTGGTATAAACTCTCCTGCGTAGAGCATTATGTTTTTAACGCGACCTTAAGATAAAGACTGTCGTCAATTGAGGTTTTTTTTGTGCATTCCGTAATCGATATTTTTTGTTCTATACAGTATTTTCCAGGTTGGTATCGGAGCAATTTTTTTAAAAGGATATTATGCAGTTGTTACATTTTGCAGGATACATAAATCCGTACATCAACATGAAAATAACGATGTTTATTTTGTTTGGCACTGTAATAAGTAGTGTTAAACTCCACATCAATTTAACTGAAAATTTTCCTTAACAAAGACCACACGCAAATTTTATAAATGATAAGTCACTGCGTATGGGGTTACGTGACGAGATGTCCTCGGAAACAATTGTTATTGTTAAAACATGATAATGGGCATCACTTGACAGTTCTTGCACATATGCGTAAAAACTTTTAAAATAAAAACATATTACTATAAGTGAATAAAATAAAAATTCTTGGTAAAAACTTCCAAATCTAATTAAACCAGGGTTACCTTAATTCGAAATTAAGCCTTATTTTATTTTAAACTTGTAATTAATCGAATAAGATAAAACTGAATAGTGAAATTCGGACTTAATATGCCTACCTTAATTCATTTAATTTTGTAATTATTAGGTACCTTATATTGACTGAATTAAGCTAACTAAAGGAACTTTTTGTAACGTTTTGGGTATACCCAAACCACTTACCACCACTTACTAGTTGGTAGGCTTTTCTGCAAAGTTCGTCTATAGGTAGGTACCACCGCTTTGCCAGTTATTCTGCCGCCAAGCAGTAGTGTGCAAGCACTGCTGTGTTCCGGTATGAAGGGCATTGCAGCTAGTGAAATTACTGGGCAAATGATACTTTATGATCTGATCACACAATCTAGCAAATCTAGTAATCTTGTTACTAGACTGTGGAAGATGTGCGCTGTGCAGTGTCACGCAAAACTATATTAATTGAGAGTTCCGAGTGGGACTGCAATCTGTTAAATGGGCAGCCGCGACGCTTAGCATCAGGTGAACAACTAGCTCGTCAACTCATTCATTTACATAAAAAAAAACTTGCAATAAATGAAAATAAATGTGTAAAATTATCAGCCAATTACTACCAAGTTTCAACTAATACACACGAAATAGGTAACTTCAAGTAGTAGGTACCTATACCTACATAACAAGTGAATAGGCGAAACGAACGACGGCGATTGAACGGCGTTGTCGTGGGCAGACAATATGGCTCCCACGGCACGGTTTCCATGTCTTTACGTAAATCTACTAATTACTAAATACATTTACACGTAAACAATGACGTTCCCTCACTATTATTAAGAAAAAAACGCACATAATAAAGAAGTTATGAACATTTTGCAACAGAAGTTATATTAAAGAATCCATCAGTTCTTTTTTTTTGCTTTACTATAATGTTGTGGAAATATTTAAAGAGAGTAATAAATACCTAGCTAGGTCTTACAATGCTTTACTCTAAAGGTTTTTTTTTAAATTAATTTTGCAGCTCTTGTTGTAGAACGATATTTAACTAAACTGTTCTAAATTTTCACAGTTATTGTTCGCTATATTTTTAATAGTACTTACGACACAGTACTCAGCCGGGTCACAGAAAAAATATACAGTACTACGTGCCCGGCTCTACCCGTGAACTGGTACATGTAAGTGTGCTGAAATATCGGGAACTAAAAATGATTCCAATCTGATCCCGTAAGTACTATTAACCTGTATTTTTTTAATTATTTATTTATTTTATGTTAAAAAATACCATTTGGCCTTAGCTTCTTAACAGTCATCATTGGCCTATTAATTCAAGGAATGTCTTTCTTGTAAAATAAAATTCATATTAAGGTTTGAGAACTCACCTAAACAGTTTCCTATCCTCTGGCTTTAATATTCTTTTTATATTGCTCACACTTGTTATATATATACGACGCTTGAAATTGATTATTTATATTGTGTGTTGGGAGTTGCGAGTAATAACAATATCAATCTTTATTCACATCGCATGTTTGCATCTACCTACATGTTTTACTCAATTAAGACTTCACACGACCTCATTGGCCGCAGCTAGTCATTTGTCCGTCTTTTATTTTTTTTGTCGTCGAAATGTTCAAAAAAGTAAAGTTAAAATACCTTTTGTTCTCTTGTTCATATGTAAAAATTGTAGTAGTTACAGTTTGGAACACCTTTTTATTTTATCTTTATTTTTGTCTTTGGGTACACACTCATAATTTCCTGTTTTATGTACGATATATGTATAATATTATGTAGATAGTATGTATGTAGGTATGTATGTATGTATGTATGTATATATAAGTATTATATAATAATTGTAATATTATGTATTCTTAGTTACTCATTAAATTGTAAAAGTATCATAATTAAATAAATAAGTTCTTCTTTTTCGAATAGCAGATTGGTTCCTCCCTCTCTGGGTTTAGGCTGAAAACCAGCGCTGGTTACCGATGGGAACCAGCAACATGCTGAGCCGACGCCCATTCAATACTTGGTGTATAATATTATGTAATGTGTTTAGTACGTAGTTATTTTAAGCAAGTGTTGAATAAATGTTTATTCTATTCTATTCTATTGTATGAATGGACGGCAGTACAGCTTTTAATATTGTTATGCTAAACGTTGGTTAACTGATTGTCATATATACTAACGTCAACGTTCGATTAGTTAACGTCTACAAGAGATGATTAAAGCAGCGTCCATTAAAATGCATATCGACTCATACAAAGCTGCGGTCATTTTTAGAAAATATTTTGTGACGTATGTGGTAACACGGTTTCTGCACGTTGATGTCTTATTGTGCGTGTTTTACTCAATAAGTGTATACATTTTTAGGGTTCCGCGTACCCAAAGGGTAAAACGGACCCTATTACTAAGGCTCCGCTATATGTCTGTCTATCTGCCTGTCTGTCTGTCTGTCTGTCTGTCTGTCTGTCTGTCTGTCTGTCCGCCTGTCACCAGGCTGTATCTCATGAGCCGTGATCGTCAGACAGTTGATGTATTTCTGTTGCCGCTATAACAACAAATATTAAAAAAAATTTGAGGGGGCTCCCATACAAAAACGTGATTTTTTTTGCTCGTTTATATAGATAATGGTACGGAACCCTTCGTGTGCGAATCCGACTCGCACTTGGCCGGTTTTATTATTACAACACAGCTGCCGTTTTAATAACCTGCATTACCTACCTGTTTTATGGTAACTTAGAATTTTGTATCTGAGTTAATCTAAATGGTACACCTGCTATCGTGCACTGTTTTAAAACCAGAAATTTAATAACAAGCTGCCCCACCTTCACCGCCTCTTGATAACTGTAACGTGATAAAATAATTAATTTAAAAAGCTTTAAGCTCAGTTTGAAAACACTCTAAAATATTTATAGTTCTTGTTACATTAGTTTAATTCACATTATCGCAAATAAATTAGTTTAAAAAACTATGTACTATAAAAATACAGTATTGGCCCCCATTACTTTCTCACACAAAAGTAAAATTTGCATATCAGGAATCAGCTAAATGGGTCTATTATATCCTCTAATTTATATAAACTGGCTTGGACCAATTTATTTAACACTACGGCTAATTTACTTCGCTTCATTAGCACGCACGTTATATGTAATTCTGATCATGTTTCCGATAGCAGATGTAGGTGACAGATAACACTAATGCAGAGATGGGGAACACGCCAAGACTTCGTTAATCTACGACAAGTGATGGATTGCAAAGCGTGTACGAGAATTACAATTTGTGTTACAGCTATTTATCTTTATTTTTTTATGAAAAAGAGTTATTTGTTTTTTTTTTTTTTTTTTTTTAATCTTTATTTGTTTAGGAGGGTTTGGTCTTTCCAGAACATGTCACCCTCATAGGGGCACTCTAAACACTTATCTACGCTTAATACCTAACTTAACTAATCTATATAAACATTTTGCTTCTTCTGACAAAGGTGCAGCCAAAACACTGTTAAACATTCCAACGTCGTACATATTGAAATTGTATTTTAATGTAAACAAATATCTTTCAGCCTCGTTCCGGACACACTCCGCCAAAATATGAGTCACGTCTTCTACTACATTGCATTCTGTGCAATTGGGCGATTCACATTTTTTCATTAAGAACGCAAAACTATTTAAGGGAATGTGTCCGGAGCGAAGTCTGAAAGCCGTCACCACATCGTTGCGGTGCATATCTGCACCCACATACCAGGGGAGGCGAGACAGACAAGGCTGAATGGTTCGGTACCAAATCCCCTTACTCAGGGACCTTTCATCGAAATATTCGCGCCACAAGTCCATGCACCGATCTCGGACAATGTAAATAAGTTCGCTGAAGTTAGGTAAACATTCTATAAATATTCCATCTGTGACCGCTTCTCTCGCCAACCGATCAACCTCTTCATTCCCATACAACCCAATGTGAGACGGTACCCATTGTAGTATAATACTTTTATTTTGTAGCTTACTAACGGACTCCAAGATTCTGTAGGCTATCGGTGCACCTCGAAAGTTCGAGGTACATCGAGCCAGGTGCTGCAAAGCACTCTTTGAGTCCGTCAGTATTACATAGTTTCCTGACTCAAATGACTCAATGTAAGAAATAGCTTCGGCAATGGCTAGTAATTCGACGTACATTATGGAAACTTTCACATTTAGCTTAAATTTTATCGATGAATGCGTCTGCGGGTCAAACACAGCAAACCCCGACTCATCCCCTACTTGTGACCCATCAGTATAAATTGCGTAACAGTTTGAGTAAGTTGTAAGTAGGTGCTGTTCACAAATTTGTTTTAAATTGTAACTTATATACTGATGTTTAGGTTTTTGTACATCATCAATATTAGGTATAACGATATTGGATAGGTCCACACTGCTGACCCATGTGTCTAGTGAATACCGTTCTAGCTGCCGCGTCGAGTAAATAGGGTAGGCATCGAGTGACTCATGTAATGTAACTAACAATGGGTCTTTCCTGCGCCTCCAATACATGCTCAGTTCAGCTGATTCGGCCAGGTGTTCTATAATGAGGGTTATCTCACCATCCGCGAACGACTTTGCTTTCAACCAGTATTTGCCTGCAAGATAATACCTACGCACGTGTAATGGTTGAATATTAAGCTCACTTTGCATTACGTGTATTGCAGTGGTTCTCACGAATCCGCCTATCACTCGCATACATTGGTTTTGTAATCTATCCAATTTTATCAAACTACTTTTAAGACCGTTATCATAAAGGAAACTGCCATAATCTAACTTAGAACGAATAATAGAAATGTATAATCTCCTCAAGTGGCACGGGTGGACACCCCACCCAGATCCAGCAAGAACTTTAAATACTTTTAGCGATTTTGAGCACTTAGTGACTAGTTCCGCAATATGTTTTGACCATTTGAGTGAGCGGTCTAGCCACAAACCTAAATATTTAATGTTGTCTACAACTTCTAACGGTGTATTATTTATTAGCAAATTAATATCTTCCCTTCTATAACCTCTCTTGAAAATGCAAACTTTACTTTTTGATGATGAAATTTCTAAGCCTATATCTAATAATATTTTAAATAAAAGATCCAATGAGCCCTGTAAATTCAAAGTGCCTTCTTTTATATTTCTACATACTGAGTACAAAACAAAGTCGTCCGCGTACTGAGAGATAAATACACGATTGTTTACTAAATGCTTGCAAATATCCATGGTCGCTATGGTAAACAGTAACGGTGATATTGGGTCACCTTGAGCCAAACCACGCCCAGTAGTTCGACATAAATACGTGTTATTAACTAAAATTTTCAAGTTTCTCTCCTTTAAAAAATTCCAGAGGTACTGACATATTTTTGAGCCGACCCCAATTCGGTCCATAGTGTTCATTAATGAATTAATGTCAACGTTGTTGTAAGCGTTATCTATATCTAGGAAGCATCCTATTGTTGTACTATTTTCTGTAAAACCTGTTTGAATCCGAGTAATTAAACTAACAAGATTATCTAATGTGGACCGACATTTTCTAAACCCTGTAGTATACGGCGATAAGATATTATTTTTTTCTATATACCATTCTATTCTATTGATTAAAATGTTATGAAAAACTTTACATAGGCACGACATCATTGAAATTGGTCTAAGCGAAGAAGGTGACTGCGGGTCACGTCAAGGTTTAGGTATTGGAGCGATCGCAATGTCTCGCCATTGAATAGGTACAAAACCGGTTGAAAGAAAATCATTAAACAGCGACAGTAAGTTTAGTTTACCGTTCTCGGGCAAATAATTTATCATTGAATAGGAAATATTATCGCAGCCTGGAGTTGTATCCTTGGCGCGAATGCAACGATTCAATTCTTGTATGGTGATTGAGGCTTCCAATTTAAAGTTACTAGAAGTAAAAGACGGTTCGCTTGGTGACGCGTAATCAGGAGTCAAACTGCGAAGTAATGTACTGGCTCTCTGACAGTCGACATACTGTCTGGCACAGCCGCGACCTTTAAACCACTTCATCTTTCGCCACATGTCACTTTGTGTAGTCGAACTATCTACGGAAGTACACACACCCTGCCAGGATTCATCTCGTACACGGCGCAATAACTTTTGTGAATCACGAATTTTTCCATTAAGAAAATCTAAATTATTTGGAGTTGGGTTTCGTCTAAATGCTGCGAGGGCCAACCTACGTTCTGCTACGGATTTGGATAAGTCTGCATTCCAATACGGCTTAGGACAAAATTTTGTATCAGGATCTGTGTTATATTTAATGTATGGGATATGAACATCTGCTGATATATTTAAGTATTCAATAAAATTATCATACTGTAATTGAATGTTTCCTGCTTCTGATTGGTTAAAATTTGTAAATAATGATTAGAATCATTATTTACAAATGTAAAGTTTTATAGTTAACCCAGTCCGCTTTCTTAAAATTCCTCCGTATAATATTTTTATTTAATTTATTGAAACTAGTTGTAATTTTAATCATCATGTGGTCACTCCCTAGTGTTTCATTGAGAATATTCCAATCAAAAATCAAAGCTAAATCGGAAGAAACTAATGATATATCAGGCGCGGATTGTTGTAGTTGGCCATTAACTAGCCTCACGCGAGTTGACCGTCCATCATTTAGAGTTATAAACCTATTATCTAAAATTGCATCAAAAATTTGTGATCCTCGTAAGTCTGTCTTATAGGACCAGTTAGTGTGGTGCCCATTGAAGTCCCCAATAAATAAAGTTCTCTTTTTTAATAAAGAAAACACAGAATCCCAATCTTGTTGGCTGGTACGTGCTGACGGAGCACAATACACAGCTGCGATATAATCAATTTCACTGCAATTATAAACTTTAATACATAGAAGCTCTATACTAGGATTACTGCATTGAAGATGATATACCTGTGAATTAATTGACCTATGCACAAAAATAGCTACGCCGCCATAGGAGTCGTCCCTATCCTTACGGTAAATATTATATTGGGTTACCTTGATTTGACTGTTTGGCTCTAACCAGGTTTCACATACGGCAGCAATGTGGACTTTTTCCTGAAGTAAAATATTTTGAAACGCATGTAACTTTGGTTTTACACTTTGAGCGTTCCATTGGAGTATAGTTAATTTAACTGTAGATTTGTTTTTATCCATAGTTCATAAAAAAATCGAATGTTTTTTTTAATATTGGCCAATCTGTAATATTATCAACTACGACTAGAATCAGCCATTCGACGCAACACTTGATAATGTTCTTCAACTTTGATTGAATAGACGCATCTTTTAGAAAAATAATCTCTTTTAGTCTATTTAATAATTCACTAAAATTCACTTCATTTTTTATTTTTTTCTCAACTGGGATAGGTGTGACTTGGGCTTCTGCGTGTGGGTTTGGGGGTGAGTCAAATATAAACGGATCTGGCTCTTTGCGCTGTCGTTTTTTTTTCGATGATGATTGCGGGCCATGTTTCTCTTCTTCTCTGTGGATCTCCGCTTTGGTTTGGATGACGTTGGCCAGGGATGGTATCTCGGTATGGGGGGACCGCGGAGGTGGTACACGTCTTACGAGCGGGGGGAACGACACCGATGTCACAGGTATTGGTTTAAACGTGAATATTTTAGGTACCATCTCTGAGGGTGAGCTTGGGGCTACATAAATAGTGAGAGCCTTTCTATATGTGCAATTAAACTCTGCCATAATTTCCCTCAACTTTTTTTCTTTTAAGAACGCAGGGCAGCTTTTATACATGGCCATATGTACACCATCGCAATTAACACACTTGAAAGACGTTGTATCGCAATTGTCATGATTGTCTCCACACTTGGGACAAACAACTTTGCTCGACGGGCACCTTTTAGTCATATGTCCTAACTTCCAACATCGCGAACATTGCGATACAGGGAAGACGTATGGGTCTACTCGAATTCTCAAACCATCTACTGATACGTAAGTAGGTAGAAATGCACCCTTAAAGCATAATCGCACTGATTCATTTCGAGCCCATCCTTCTCTCAGACTACGGCGGTTTAGGCGAAATATGGATACTAATTCGGCTGGTACAGGGCACATTATTTTATTAAATATCTCTTCATCAGACATCTCTAAATCTACATCTCGTATGACACCATATGATAAACTCTTTTCCATCGCCCTTTGTATGCGCCATCCCTTATCAGTAAAGACCCGACAGTTTTCTAATCTTTCTGCGATCACCTCGGACTGGATATCAAGACGTACTTTATATGGGCTAACGTATTTCACTTTCTGAATATCGGTAATACGATTAACCTTGAATAAATTCGCCAAAGCAAACTGTTTAGGCAATTGTTCACTGCTTGAAATGTACATCTCTATTTTATCTATCTCCGGTTTATATCTCTTCTCTTTTGTTTTCACCACAGTCCAATCCGTATCGTCCTCCTCTCCTTTACGTTTTTCCGGTCTTAAATATTCATCTCTGTTGCCCTCCATCTGTATTGTATGCTCCTCTTGGTGTTGTTCTACTTCTAGATCTAACATATCTTGCTCACTCAACGGACTACTACACATCGAATTACTCGCGTTCACATCGTTATCTTCCATTTTAATCGAAGTAAACAAGTTGCATTGTATTCGACCCTTTGGCCGCCAGGTAGCCCGACGATTCGTCAGGGATACCTACGCTGGCAGTATCAGGAGCCGATGCGCGCGCGACGTAAACAATTAACTTATTACACATGCACCTCGACCGAATGCCGTATCGAGACTGTTATTATTTATTTATTTGTTTATGAGAAACAAAAGAATATGACGCGGTTTTGTTTGTCCTTAGAATAATCGCATGCAAGACATCCAACAGATTTAACCGCATAACCCAAAGATTTTTTTTTTATGCGATTGAATGACGTGACGAGCTAGTCGTTCACCAGATGTTAAGCGACACGGCCGCCCATAACAGATGCATTACACACATACCTACACCTAATTATACTTCTAAAACTTACACAGATATAAATTATCTAGGTATTAATTTGAATTTTCTCAAGCCAAAGAATTGTTGCATGATCAAATATATTAGAATTCAACAGTATATAGTATTATGATATAAAGTATAAGTATATAAATAAATTAAATAAATATAGTATATTTAAATTCTAGATTCAATGGTCATTTAGTACACGAAATAAGTGTATCTAATATGTTAAGATTTTCAAGCCATGAGCCAAGTGTTTGCATTTCATTGCAGTTTACCACACTTGCCATCAGATTGCAATATACGATTTTGAAAATCTAGATGTGACATTTAACTTTTCATTTTCCATAGTCTGTAAATAAACGGACACTCTGTATTCATACGACTGCCCACGAGCCACCGACTACAGACGGCATACCTACATTATTAAGTTGTTTGTACACATGCTCTACAAATACACACGCAAGCCTGCATTTGACCTATTTGCAGGGACAGGGCAAGCCAAAGAATAACAATTACTTAAGCTGTGTCAAGCCAAGTCATATTCATAAACTAACTGCTATTATCAACTGTGTACACAAGGAGACGTAGGGCAGGATGACTTTTATACAAACTGTGACATAAGCGGTGTCTACTACTTAGAATCTGTATGGTAACTGTTGCGTACACTGTGTTAGTTCTCCTTAGGGAATGCCACAGGGAATGCAAACACACATTTCACATACATTATCACGGGTGGAATGTACATATTTGTGCTTCCAGGCGAGTGAGGCTAAGTTACATGGCGCTCGTTGTAATGATAATTATAATACTTCAAGAAAGGTGTTCCAGAACGGATATTAGCGTTCGTTTAGGGACTGTTTTATCTACATTCAAGATATGAAGCGCATATAATACTTACTTACGTATATACCTTTAATTTATGTTAGTAGTATTTGATTTTTACAGAGTTACAAATGTAGTATTAAAAACTTTATTTGTTTTTTAGTTGCTAAACTCATCAATATCTTTTTCATCACGATGGTTATAATGTTTTGAAAATTTACCGTATAAAATTGGAACTGTTCTAAGAACTATACTTTCCATCAAAATTAAAGACAAAGCTTTCATGACTAATTTAAAGTAATGAATATTCATTTCCCTGTCATCGTGTTCCGTGCTTTGATCAGAGTTTAAATAAGAAATTCACTGGAACCCACTCACCATGTCGTGTCACGGATAAAGAGCACGGCTTTGTGTTTGTATTATGCTATATTAATGCTTCCGACACTCAAAGATCTAAATAAAAACCGGGACAATGTTAATTCAACTGACAAAGGTCATGGACATGATCACAGCAGTCTAGTAATCGTAAACTAGATTGTGACGTGATGCATCTGCTCGCATCATGTGTGTGTAGCCGGTGATTTCTATACATGCTTGATTTTGACTCGTCATAGCCAGGCCGCCTCCCTCCGCCTTCATCAACAGCCTGAAGACGTCCACTGCTGAACATAGGCCTCCCCCAGATCGTCGGTCCACCGAGTGGGGCCGGCCCCGCCGGCCTACGCTGCGTCTTCCGGTTTGTGGTCGCCACTCGAGAACCTTTCTTCCCCATCGGTTGTCAGTTCTACGAGCGATGTGGCCTGCCCATTGCCATTTCAACTTGCTAATTCTAAGAGCTATATTGGTCACTTTAGTTCTCCTGTTGATCTCCTCGTTCCGGAGCTTATCTCGCAGGGAAACACCGAGCATAGCTCTCTCCATAGCTCGCTGCGCGACTATGAGCTTACTATTGAGGCCAACAGTAAGAGACCATGTCTCAGTTCCATAAGTCATCACTGGCAACACACACTGATTGAAAACCTTCCTTTTTAAGGCTCTGCGGTAATTTGGACGAAAAGATAGGACAAAGCTTCCCGAATGCTGCCCAGCCGAGCTGGATTCTTCATGCCACCTCTTTGTCAAAGTTGGACCTGCCTAACCCTCCCCCCACCTTAATTTTCCAGAAATTAATTAGATTACAGTCTACGCCCGTATTTACAGATAATATTCATATTTTTTTCAAATACTTTGTAAAATTCACGTGATTTTGGATAGGTTGTCGAAAAGCTCACTACGTATCACCAGAGAGGAGGAGGGCGGGGGATATCAAATGTTAACTAAAAGAACATCACGAGATTAATGGACGACCCCACTATTTCATCATTTTGTGAATGAAATCTCGTCTCGAGCAGAGATTCACGACTAAGCGTAGTTCTGTAATAAGCATGGAAAGATAAAACACGATTCATAAACCATAACGCATGAATTTTGAATCTTCTGTACACATACAAACTAACTAAATAAGGAGAGATTCGATTACCATACGCCATATAAGCTCTAATACTTCCTCTGACCCCCGGTTTCTCGTATTAAAAATACTGAACGCTCATTGGTTGAAGACAGCCAAAGATTAACAGGCAACCATTGGGCGTTCCATATTTTTTAGTTGAGTTTTAACTTTAACAAACGTACGAGAAACTGGGGGTAAGTGACCGATTTGCTTCTTTGTGTAAAAACAACGTGATCTTCCAAACACCATGTTTAAGATCAGGTTTCTTTACCATAAATGCAAGCAAACCCTTCCTAATGCAGCGACCTCCTATAGACGTGGAAGTGAGAGCGGGGCAAGAACTAGTCGAGCTTTGAAGGCACCAAAGCACCTTCATTACGACGTTTTCTAAGTTTTTCGCGTGGCTCTCTAAGGAATTCCTGCTGCGTTCCGTCGCTGGTTAAGAAGAAAATGTCAGTAGCTCAGTAAAACTGAGAATTTATTACTTACTTTTTCTTTAATTTAATTATGCTAACATTGAAGCACGGAACTGCACGGACAACCAATATTTTAACACATCGCCCAATATACTGTCGCACCCACTCCGACCAGCACACAGCCTCAACCTTAATTCTGCCGATACCTACCTTTTAGCCATAGAAATACAGCGTAATTGCTCTAAGCTTTTAACATGAAACTTATAAGTACCTACTGCAGTAGATGTGCTTTCATACATCCACTTTTGCGCCTTACAAATATAAATCCTATCTTCTTTTCTGTCAATTGGAATCATCGAATCAGTGTGGGTTTCGTTGCAATTTATAACCCTTCTGTGACGATGAAAACAATGATTCAGTATTGTGCTCATTAGTGAATGACTCACACCATTGTGCAGATAGGTAGCCCCTCAAGGCTATTGCGAAAGAAGTAAATCTATAATAGTATCTTAGTTGTTTAATCCTATCATAGTGGGTTTAATTGCAGGTAATATATTTATTAGATTCACTGTACTGCCGTTCTAAAGATATTTATTCTGTGTTAGTAGAGAAAAAGGGTTTATGCCTGTCTTCATTAATAGTTTAATTTTGTTAAGTATTCGCATAAGTTAATTAAGTACTACGCAGGTGATGTTTATAAATATTGTATGCTTGTTCGCCTGCTCAGGGACAGTGTTAGTCTCTCGACTAGTTACAATACCTACTACGTATTTCCACAGAGAAAATATTATGGAATTAAGTATTTTTTTCTATAATAGGTTATTTATATAATTGGTTCTTAGCCCTGTTTCATACGTTTGTATAAATGAATTAAATCGTGTAAGTTTTAAGAAGGTCGTTTACTCTTTTCCCGCTGCATCAATTGTTGTACACCTAACCGTGCAATATTACGTATGCAAACCTGTATGTAATGTACCTAATATTTCTTTGTTTCAGGTAAGTCAGCAATATCAATCTATTAACTATCTCATCTAAGGGCCACAGTTCCGTAACATAAAATAATATGGTAAGTAAAATAAAAAGAAAAAGTTTAACTAACGATTCACGCTCTCTGGGTTCTTTTTACCAAATGAATATAAATTGACTTTTGTGTTTTAGAGGCGTAAAACAAGTTAATCTCTTTTCATCGCGATACATATCTTTGACGCCAAACTTAGCTGCAACGTTTTGCTCTGCTACTTTTATTGTTATTTTTAATTAGCCTAGTTAAAATTATAATACGCTTTATATTCAAACCCACCCAGGATGTAGGTAACCTATATAAAAGAGGCTAGAGGCGTCACATATGAGTGTTGAAAAGAGCCTCTATATAAGAACGAAAGAAAGAGAAAGAAGCCTCTATATAAGAGGCTATAGAGGCTCTTTTATATAGGTACCTATATGTATGGATTTGGATATAAGCCGTATTATAATTTTAACTAAGATAATTAAAAATAACAATAAAAGAAGCAGCGCAAAACGTTGCATGCATGAGCTTATAGCTAATACTGCAGCCACAGCTCAGTCTCAGGATGAGACTCTTCGATGAATAAAAACGTGTCATGGTTTTTGTTTTTATATGGTTTCTGCTAAAGGTTAAGTTAGAATACGTACAAGATTTAAAAAGTACTGACTTAATGAATGAAATAATATAATAATCATCTAAGTATAATGCTGATGTGTAATCAGACTCAGAATGAACTGGAAAACAACACAATTCATACTTTTTACCATACTATTGTGATTCTAAGAAAAATGCCGCAAACATTATTATAATAAGTCATGTAATAGATAAGATAGATACTACAGTAACGCAAAGTTTATACGGAAAAGTAGGTAAATCACCCTCCATAAGAGCACTTCGTTATTTATGTGGTAATAATTCACGCATTGTCTATTAATTTACGAGTTCATAGCCTTTGTTCTGATCTCATGACGTGACGATATAAATATCGCTGAGAGGCAATTAAAATCCTGTGGATAACTTACCGTGTGTCGTAACGCAAAATTACGATATTGTTAAGCTGGATTCACTTTTTACAATCAATAGTTCCGTTGATTGAGTATGTACGATTTTCCAATCATTATAACAGTGTTTCAGTTTTATGACTTTTACCATTCATACAATAAATAACGCGTAAAATTCTCTGGAAAAATAAAAGATCGCCGAATCAAAAGCCCATTACATACTGATATGAAACAGAGCGTAGGAGGAGAAGAAAAAAAACTGCAATATCTATCAATATTTTTAACGTGACTTGAACAATAGAAGTTCCGTTCCCAATTCAACCGTATTTGATTTTGGTAACTAAATCAATAAAATCATGATAAAACAAAACAACATCAAAAATACCAACCAAGGATTCTTAGGTATACCTACAATCAGTATCAGTACCATTCAATGGTTTCTCGGGTCGTTTCGGTATGTGCTGAGATGACTTACAAAGCCTTATATGTGTTACCTAGTCTTCCATGCAGCGTTTTTAACCGGATGTTGTCGTTAACGTGGAATCGAGTGCAACCGCATCTTTACATCCGTTCGCGCCCGATTCGGACCGCGCCGACACAGTTTGTTTATTGAGTTATTTTAGATTTCACCACCTTGTTACTTCTGGATAAACCGCTGCGAGGACATGGGCTTCTTTTCTTTTTCTTTGCTGAGTGCAATTTGTTTTCCAAGTGTACCTAGCCATGTTGTTCAAGCATACCTGCCATTGTGACAAAACAAATTAAAGCTATCAACTTATTTGCCTCAGATTGATTGGCAGATTAGATTGTTCATGTAGTCATTTACTTTGTAGAAACTGCTTTGTAATACTTACATGAAGGGTAAAAGTCTATTGTCGCTTGAGACGTAAATTAGATCTACCTGTTATAGCTTTTCTGTATTGTAAGATTTTTTCATCTAAATTATGCTGATGAAGGCTCATAGGCCAAAGATGGTGAGTGCTAGCGCGACCCCATCCCGGTGGCGGATGGAACACGGGGGGGGGGGTTTTAGTGGGTTTGTGTCCCACATACCCCCTGCCATCACCCCTGTGGTGGCAAGGAAGCCCGAGGGCATTCCTCCCCCTTAAAAAGGCTCATAGGCAGTCATAGGCCAACGTTCTTACACCTTCGACTGCATCGTCGCCTAACACTAGATGACTTGCAGTCAAAAGTACATCAAAAAGCATGTAGGAACCGACAAAACTTGCAGACCCAAAATAGTGCAGATAAAATGATTCTTTCCACACAGTCAGTTAATGCATATGTGAGTAGGTCCTTTCTAATTAAGGTCGCCCTTCCTGTTTCAACTTTATCACAGAACGTCCAAAATGATCGCTTGTAATCACTGAAGTGACATTTCCAATTTTGGTGTTCACGAGTTTATTCCCTTGGCACCTGTTTATTAAAGCAGAAGGCAAAAAATGGGGAAACACGAATAAAATACCACGCACAATAAACACGACGTTTGGTTCTCGTCAAATGTCACTCGTATTAAAGATAATGAGTAATTTAGCTATGACGTGACTTCTTGGTAGCTCGTATGATCAGCAGATCTAAACGATTTCGAAGAAAGCTTGCATCTTTATCCGCCGTGCCTCCACCCAACCACAGTTACAGAATCAACCTTATTCAATTTGCTTATGAAGTTGTTATTGATTTTTCTGTTGTGATTGTCACAGGGAGAAAGTGTTTACAAATAGACGCCTGAGGCTCACTCGCGGCACATGACGCACTCGCATAAACGTGCAATTATAATGTCGGGCGTCGCCGTTTCGGAAAATATCTTGCATAATTATCTGGTCAAACTAATAGTGGTTCCTAGCGAAGAACACCGCTATAGTGCTGCGATGTATTTGATTTAAGAGAAGCGTATATCCCCATACAAAAAGTGCCAACGCTTTTCCACCTCTAAATGTATACGATTTTGATGGTTTTTTATATGTTGTCTACCCAGTAAAAAACTATGCTCGTACGTCTTCCTTTTTTAAGCTTTGAAAAGTTGTTTTAAAAAGAACACAAAACTTATTTAAAAAAAAAAGAAGGAGATGTACGAGCTATATTATAATCTATCCAAACGATTGGCACCAAAATCAAAAGCTTTTGTTAAGTTTTAAAGGGTGAAAACCGTTGGCGCCCGAAACACTAAAATGTAGGTAAATTCACTCATGGGCTCTATTGTCTCTATCATACGTATGGAGAGCAGAGCGACGGCAATAACATTTTTATATACCAAGACGGTCCTCTTAAGCTATAGTGCGTTTGTTTTAAGAATTCTTGTGCAGGCGCATGACTGTCGGCGCTTACAATTTTCACTATAAACTATAAGCTCAAATAAGCGCATTAACAATTCTACACGCATCTATAACTGTGAGATTCCTGAGAGGTTCACAGTAAAACTTGCGTGTGTACGAGTATGGAGAATTTAGAAACAAATAAAAGTTATTCCACGCATAATTTCAATCCGATGTCTACGCACCGGTCGTCAGTCTTGTTGCTTTTAACTAGGCGGAAATAGTTTTCAATCATTGAGCTTGCGTGTTTTGGCGCGGTTTTAAAAAATCCGTGCCAAAAATATTGTTGGGGCGTTCGACAGCAATGCAGATGTGCCACTTTACGCATACAAATTGGGCCGGGAGCGGTGGCCGTCCACGGCATTTTATCCAGCAATTTTATTTCCCTCGTCACGATTTTTAGAACTGACTGAAATCGTATAAGTATGTGTGACAGAGTAAGTGTTAATATGTATAAGCACAGTGGCACTGGCACACATGGCGGCCAACAAAAATGGTCATATTAGAATTATACGTTTTTGACACGTGGCGTGGGTTGTGCTGTTAAATATATGTTTGCATCTGTTTTGCCAAAGTTTTATGGTTATCTTCCAATACATCTTAACTATCCATATTAGACATCGAGTTAAACTAGACACGTAGTTATTTACATAAGTCTTGTCTGATAAATTCAAGTCGTGACACATTAAAATCAAACTACATTAATTCCAGCTCATTATCTCCTCTTTTTGCCCTGTTTGACTTCAAAAATAGCTTATTTTAAGGTTCTATTATTTTACTTTTGTATATAATAGAACCATTGAATTAGCTATTATAGTAACGTTTTCTAATTTCTTCTGGCGCGGTGGTAGTTTTAGTCTCACCAGCCCGACAATCGACTGTTTCAATCATGTGAGATTTATTTAACAGATTAATAATATAAATGATTGTGTAAATCACTTATTCTAAGGATGTCATACAATGCTTTCGTATCGTATGTTCATATCTCTGTGAATTGCTCAATTAATGTTATTGCATTCAGATATCGTGTTTTGTATGCTACTGTTGGAATGGAATATATCAGTATCATTTACATACCGACACGACTCACCGCCGCGTCCTCTCTGCATGCTGCTGTATGCAGACGAGACGAAAAAGGAAAATTGCTTTCAAATTATCGTGAGTGCGCGTGCCCTAGTTCGTAATGTTCGTATTCGTAGTATCACAAAGCGTTTCGTAGTCAAGCTTCCACTATCCGTTCTACAACAAAGACACGTGAGCAGTACTGAAATGTCAGATAACGCGACGGGAGCATTGACACCACGTATAGTGTAGCCCAACAGTTTCAATAGCCGTGTAGTAGCGGTTAGGTTTTAGGAGAAGGACATTGTATAGCAGCAGAAAAGTAGGGGGAATCTAATTCTATTATTTTCTAACTAGGTTATCAAAACCAATTTAATATTTTAATAAACATCACACTCATGAGAACTTTTGTAAAAAAAATTATATTAGTAAAAGAAAAACGTATTGTTGAATAACAGCGGACAATTCGTCATTTTTAGGGTTCCGTACCCAAAGGGTAAAACGGACCCCATTACTACGGTTCCGCTGTCTGTCTGTCTGTCTGTCACCAGGCTGTATCTTATAAACCGTGATAGTGAAACACTTGAAATTTTCACAGATGATGTATTTCTGTTGCCGCTATAATAACAAGTACTAAAAACAGAATAAAATAAATATTTAAGGGGGCTCCCATACAACAAACGTAATTTTATTGCTCGTTTTGTAGATAATGGTACAGAACCCTTCGTGCGCGAGTCTGACTCGCACTTGGCCGGTTATTTTGTATACCAAAACTATCTATTTGTACTACTTCGTTGCGTCATGATACTGAAACTGAACTGGATTCACTTTATTGGCTTATATTCCTAGTAACCTTTAAAATCGTATTTATGTTACGAGTTTTCTAGTATCAAGCACGTTGTAAGTCGTAAGCTGCGGCTTACGCGGTGGTCATTGCCGTAAATGTTTAGTATAGCTTCGGCGATAACAGCCAGTTCCAACGATATGATACTGCTTATCGTTTGGCCAAGTTTTTTCTGTGTAATTCGAACGAAGTTACGGTCGGGTTAACAGGGTCGCTACTCGTTTATGTCAGTGATTGCAAACAATGGTTATATTTTTATCACACGTTTTATCTTTCCCATCTCGTATTTGTACTGCAAACATAATAATAACTGAAAATTGAATCACCGCCTACTTAGAATTACTCTTGTTGTGGCTAAAAAATAAAATAAAAAAGTCCAAACGACAAAAAAGTAAATAATGAAATGCGCTCTCACCGTAGCAGAAATGTAAGCTCCTTCTCACTATTCAAAGAAGCACAATTTCAATTTTCCTGGATTAAAAATTTTAGAACATTTCCCTGGTTTAATTAATACGTGGCAGCCCTATCGCAGGGTGCACACGGCAGCTGGCGCGCGTTCGTTGGTAAACAGTTGACTGTCGTCGGTGTAGCGCGCGTGACGTTCTCCACTAATCATTGTGCGACGGCCCTTAGTTCCTCTGTACAATGTGCAGGAACTGCGCGGTGTGATCTTACTGGACTCCATAGAGTACCTTATCTGGGCACCATTGTGAACTGTGAAACTGATACGTAGTGCATGTTTTCGACCTGTGTGTTAAAGTTCTAAAGTTTAACTCAACTTTATTTTTTTTGTGTTTGTGCAAGTTGAGCTGAGTTCGCGTAAGTTGCGTATGAGAAAGACGATTTACATGTAATAAACAGCAGTTTAAAAGTTGCGTTCAAAATTGAATTATGTAAGCGAATGAGAAGGGTGAACTTTCGAAAGCTTGAAATGCTTGAATGTCAGCTTTCGTTTATAAGGTCAGATGCGATAATGTTGACAGTGGCCGATTAAGGCAGTGCTGTGAGATAAATCGATTAATCAGACGGTATAAACCTCTAGTAGTCTTCACACGTCGCTGATCGGTGCGTGTAACATGAGCCTAAATATAACCTCCCTGGATTGTCACCCGCGCAGTCACCCTACGCCACAGATTAGCTCGTAATTACTAAGAACATGTGCTTTTGTGAGACACCTACGTGCACTTGTATTCTCATGTTAATCAAAGAAGTTGTGAACTACTATCAACAATGTCACTAAACAAGCTAGAAGCTCAAAGACGGTCAAAACGTACCTAATAATAACAGGTAAAGCAAAATACCTGTGAAAATGCCAACGGTAAATATATTAATTCAGAATAAATCTTTGCATTAGTTACAGTCACAGCGCAGTAAACATTCAAGCTACGGGAACGGTCCAGGCCTATTACATTTTCGGAATACTGAGGGAAGGAATCTCGAGATTCCGCACCGTCACTGAGAGGCCACTTCGCGGTCGGATTGTCCACAACAAAAGACATTTGGAGCATTTAGATACACACGAACAACTTCGGTATTGAGCGTTTTACAAAAGGTGTCGTGTTGATCTCTTTGCAATAACCACTATTTTATGATTTAATACTTCCTCGATTACGTGACCGTGATCCCACTGAAGAACAGTTCAAACGTTATAAAAAAGTAATACTTGTATTTTCCGAGCTGATGTTGTGAGGACGTCGTGTCGTGTATCTAACTTACAGGGAACCTACCCGCATATCTCGCTACCTGCCCGCACGTATTGTTCTCATTCCAATCCAACCCCGCTGATCTCAACAAAATGGACCTGTTTACCCTGTTTTGTTCTAGGACCGACAATGCCTTCCATTGTTTCAAGTACCCGTCAATGCACTTGACTCGCATTTTGTATTCTTATACTAACTCATAGCAACCGGCTTGCCTAATAAAGCGCCTCCATTCGTGTAATGAATGCAATTACTGCAAATCCAAATGCGATGTTGTCATTCGGCTGTCGACTGCCAATATAGCGGTGAAATATTAAAGCTTCCTTGCAGGTAAACGGTTGAGAATAGGCCAATATGCTTTGTGATTCGACAATCGCGCCATGTTTTTCACACCCATGCGATGCAACACTGGAATGCAAAGAGAATTTGATATGGGGTTTCTACATGCTGTGGAATTTTAATCACCGCTATTCAACTATATTTATTTTGGGCGAAGCCCCGATGCAGCTGCATCTGCAAAAGCTCCCAGTTCGTGGTTTAATTCGCGATTGCATCAGTAGATCTTGTAAATTATTTTACAAACGTTTGTTTAAGAAACGGAAGATGAATGATGGTCGTAAAATTAAATATCCTCGAAGCGTAAACGTAATAATGACGTGTTTAGGGAATCTATTCGTGTTGAAACTGACTCCCCTTCGTAGAATGTCAACATATAAATCGCGCTCGGTGAGTCCCGGTGACAGATAAGTGCGTGGTTATCGTCAGAATCCTCCGCATCGATAACGTTTTGTGAGAACAGGCATTGCAGGAATAACTCGAGATTTATAAGAACATTCAGAGCTAAATAAACGCGAGTCAGGGCAATTTTGATAAAAGCTTTCTTTAGACTGGGTTCAGTGTTAAGTGCTTCTAACACTTCAACCCTCTGTACTTGTGGTTGATTCTTGAGTAATGCCTGCGATAGAGTTAAGCTCAGCTGAGTGGAAGATCTTTCCCTCTCAATATAAGTTTTCCAGACGGTTGAGAAGTTCCCCTCTCAGACTCCCTTTTAATTGGGTCATTAAATCCAGTTCAGTGAAGTGTGGTAGTAACGCGAGACTGGGTAATCAGGGTCAAATGTGCTCAGTGACACATAATGGAACCCGACATAGCAAACCTTATTGAACGGGCTCTTATACGAGGCTTTTACTTGTACTTACAATATGAACTTTTCGTTCTTCGGCTGTATTTTCCTCAAATTTCCCACAGCCTCCACAGCACTCACGAATATCCCATGTTAGCACTACAAGCCGAAACGGTACGGTACGACAGGCACAGAATAAATAATAGTACAAGTACTTCAAGTGACATTTTTCGCGGTGCCCTGCCAACTCCAAATTGCTTGCCGTCCAGCGGTCATTCCCCTTGCTTCCGGTACCTATGACGGTAGCCGGAAATTCATGTACCGGCCACGTTTAGCTTCTTTTTATATATAACTTTTGAAATGTCATTTTGATAGGAATAACAAGTTTATTTAATGTTACGTTTTGGAGTAATATTTTATCTGCGGCATTAAAATCTAGAAAGTTTCCGAATAATCGTAAATAACAGATTTACGAGTAACAAAGAAAAGAGTCGTAAAAAATATACATGTCGAAATGCACACCATCACAGTTTGTTCTGTAAGCCACATCATGTCTGACTGTCTGTGCAATATCAATTCTGGCCGAAGGAAAGTATCCATTTGAAATCATTTGAATGTATTCACTTTCTAAAGTAAATTTCATAGTGGCTCTTGGATAATGCTAAGCTGCAGTAAAACATGAAAATTTTCTCTTAACCAAGAGGTTATTTAAAGTTATATCAGTCCGTAATACCGTTAATTAATTTTATTATTCGGCCGATACATTTGTGACTCCAAATACTGTTGATTAATTATTCGGCCTGTACTTTTGTGACTGATGGGAACAAAGCAATGAATCGTGCAACGGTTTACTCTAAATTCTTGCAAACGTTTAGTGATGGTCACGAAATCGATCTTGCTCTGGCCAACTCTATTATTTACTTCCCTGTGATAGAGGCAATTTGTATGTACGTAAGTGCTGGGGTAATATTCGGATAGTACTTTTTATTGGAATTGTACTCCTCCATTTTAATGCAAGTATTGGTCCACTTCGACAAGAATCGACCACGTACTTATAGCAAATTAAAAAAGGTAAACATGTTGCATATCTTTGTAATAGCAGCAGTTTTTCCAAAATATTATGGCATTAAACGAAGATCTTCAAAAGTTTACTCAAAATCAAATGACCCTTTGAATTATTCTGCGCTTCAAGATGATCTCTTGACCATTATAAACATGGAGCTTTACTTTACGAGAGAGCTTGAAACTTGTTTACATGTTAACACGAACATGGCTAGAAGTGAAACTCTTGAGTAAAATCGAAATTTGTGAGAACTTACATTTAACTGGTTATTTTTGCTTGAAGTTATCAAGCGGTTATTCTTGATACCGTAGTAAGCAAGAACTTTGACATCTCAATCTCAAAAGAGCTAACGTAAAAGTTGTGAAAGCGTATGCTAATAGGTACTTAATGAACAGGACATTAAAAAAATCAAGAGACCTATGAACGTTGCATGTTACAGCAATTACCGTAACAGTATCTTGCAACAGTACTAATTTAGTAAAACTATTTAGTCACCCCAGATGAAAGCGCTATTAAGTATTTACCCCGGTGTTATGGGTGTTCACAGTGAAATTTCACGTATAATTCACAATTTACAAGGAACTATAGACATCCGCAATATTTTTTAACGGGCGTTAGGTGCTATTCTTGTCCATGCGGCTGTGTGTTTCATGGCTGCTTCAGGTCCATGATGCAAATACAGTAATAGCGTTTTACGACTTTCAGCAGCTACATTAACATTACATGCTGGGTATGCATGTACGTAGTACTGAGAGAGACAGATGGATGCGGGTTCAAATCCCGTTCGAGATTCAAATTTTTTCTTTACAAATTTATCTAAATTAATATAGCATATCAGACCACAGCCCTTTTTTACCTGCTTTTGTATATCAGAGCATGTGACTTTTATGGTATTTAGTATTTACTGAGATGATACCGATTTACCGATAGTGCATGGTGGCCTAAAATATTTCTCTGAAAAAAAAAAATTCGTGCCAACTCTCAACAGTATGGGAATGTAAAATGAATAATGGGCATCTTATCCTTCAGCATAAAAACACATAAGTATAAGTATGAAGAATTCTAGCAATATGGTATGGCTATGCATTTAAAATTTGTAGATATAAAGAAAGAAACGAAAACGTTAATAAGACACGCTAGCGACGTTTAGTTTTATTATTGTAGTAGTTAGCTTGAGTAATAAAGGCACATTGCTCGTTAAAAAAAAAGCGACAACTACATTACAAAAATAATATTATTGTTAACGAATATATACTACAAAAGTATGAAAAAGCTGTTATAAAAATGGTGTTGACGGCTGTCAATAGGAGCCGATAACATTTATTAGTGGCAAGTTTCGCAACACTAATAATGAAATGACGTAAAGAGTAATATTTTTCATTAAGCTATAGTTACGGTTTACGATAAACTCAAGCCCAAAAATAGCTTTAAATATACGACTTTTCATTTTATAGCAGTACAAGAATCAAAGTAAAACACAATTATATATAATTCATTCCATGACATAAATCAGCTGTACCACTGACAGTTATGTTGAGTAGAGAACCCGCGGTCTAATGCAGAATACGTTAGAGATACTGCTGAGTTGAAACTTTTATCTGGGACCGGGTGTTCACCACCGGATGAGGAAATGTTAACTGCAATCTCATAGAAATGGTATATACGCGATAAAAGTGAAACGAGGCTACGGCAGCCGTATTATTAAACCATAATTTTTATGTTCATGATTGAGTTATGAAGAGCGATGGTGGCCGAGCGGTAGCATGTGCGCTTCGCAAACTTACGGCACCGGGTTCGATCCTCGGCCCTGCACCAATGACTTATCTATTAAGTTATGTGCAGTTTGTGATGCCATCGCTCCGTGCCTCGGAGAGCACGTTAAGCTATCGGTCCCGGTTGTCATAAGAACATCTATGGCAATCGTTACGGGTAGTCAGACGCCTGATAGAATCTGACGCCTGATCTAATCATCCCTGTTACTAGTTCCTTATGGGTTGCGAGGTCAGATGGCAGTCGCTCGTGTAATTCTGGTAGCTCGCCGCTACAGGTTAGATTGGGAGCCGACCCGAATAACAAATGGGAAAAGGCAAAGAGGATGATCATGATTGAGTTATGAAATGACAGGAATAGAGTTTAAAAGGTCTTTTTGAAAGGCACTGTTTATTTACGCAAATACATTTGGGATCTGTTGAAATCAAACGATCAATTTGGTTTTCCATAAACGGTTTGGATTAGGCTAAAGTTAGCAGGAGAAGCAAACATGAGGTTGTTTAAATGTTTATGCTATCCTCCAATACGCATGATCTCAATATTGTGTGTTGTGCATACCAAATCTATGGATACCTATGTGCATTGTGCAATACACCTATAACAATCTTAAGGTACTGTAAGGAACGGTTTCTTGTACTGTACAAATTGTACAATGTACTGTACATGTAGCCGCATTATACTAACTTGTGTGTGCGTTGCGTGCTTAATCTTCTCTATTGAGTCGACTGAGTACCTTCCACCTAACATTCTTTACTCTACTTACCCTATTTAGAGGGAGTTCGTATATACAACTCGGTTTGGGTTAAGCATATCAGTGTATTTATTGTGTTGTTTTGTTTTAGATTTCCAAATCATAGTACCCGCATTATGTTTCATACCGATAAGAGCTATGATTACTGGAATTCTTTTCATAGTGAACAAGTGAAACTTGTTTGTAGATTCTGCTGAGTTCAGTAGCGTCTACGCCTTTTGGTTTCATTACGTCATAATAACTATTCATTTTTCGACCAAGAAGTTAATTTAGATAGTTTTAATTAATAATAATAATATGCTTCGGCTTCATAACAGTTTCATCAGTGTTCATCTTTTGACATCGGTGCGTGCACAGTTATTATTCTAAGTACCAAATCAGTTTCACTTGCACATGTTTAAGGCGTTTACACATGCAGTTATTCGTTACATTTCCACAGGCCGCGTCCGCCACGCGCACGCACATCGCCTCGAATCCTATTAGCACAGTTCTCTCTATCGAAAGTTCGTTACTTATTCCACTTTTTGCGCTTTCCTACACATTGATCACTTCATTGATCCACTATTCTATTCAACCATTCGGCTTTGTAATGGATATAGTATAGATTTGCAATTTGTTATCACCCATTACTACATTTGTGTTTTTTATCCATTGAAGCAAAACGTGAATTTTGTAATAGGTTACTTGTATGATTGTTATGCTCAGTTTTATCAGCCACGACTCTGTCAAACACAAATGTTTGATGATATTCTTGCACCATTTTTTACCTGTTGATTCTGGTGCTGCTGTTACTACTACTCATTTTGTTGGTTTACTAATGAATATAAGAAATACTACTTTTATTTTGTTTTAATCTAATTGATGGTTTGTTTCAACGCATTCATATTTTACACCTAATATTCTATCTATTTCTAACGTAGTGCATAATTATACAATATTTTGCATATCCTGGTAATGAAATGACATCATGTTCAAATATTTATCATCGTAATAAATGGAATTCATAAATACTTTTAAATACATCTCTAATAATTATTTGTGACAGAAGAACTGCTTAGCTGAAAAAAAAAACTGAATGCTTATATTTACATAATAACGAAGGTAAATTTATCATTAATTATTCCTAATTTAAGAAACTTTTACGTTTCGTTTTCCTCTTAACCATCAACATAGGTATATGTGAAATAGTAAGTAACAGAAACCCAAGATATTATTTGAACATAGAAGGGCCGCTCTTGTTACACAAGAATGAGGCTGCCAAGTTCAGCCGCCCACTGCCGCCCAACCTGCGCCTACGCCGCAATGATAAGGCGATCTCATTACTGCATCTGTTAGGAATACATTAGCTGGGCAATTACTTGATTTCAATCTTTGTCAGATTAGTAAACAGCCCACATTTGCAAGGATTAAACCCAAAGTCAATGTTTATGTAGCTTAATAGCTACAATTTGTAGCTAGTAAAGAGATTGTGGTTTTTATTAGTCCAAAAACGGCTGAGGACGCCTTATCTAGATAGCTTTTATAGACATTAAACGTTAAAGAAGTCATAATAACTGTTTTCATTTGCATTGAACTTACATGAGCATATGCGTACTAGTGTCTGAACAAAACGAGATATCACATGTCCATGAACTAGCTCTAAGATATAAAACAACGTAAGCGTAACATTGCTGTTCTCTCAAGGTCGACATCTTGATGTACTACCACAGCATAAATTACGTACTACTAGCAACAAGGCGGCTAGATAGAAGATATAAAAATGCAGGCTTTGTTTGTTGTTATCTTTTAAATCGAACCCTATTCTACAATTACTCAGAAAAGGACAGAAATATCTAGACATGTAATATACAAGCTTTCTTTATTTCATAGCTGAGTCAAATTTCCCTCACCTTCCAGAAAATCTACCAAAATAACATATTATATACAAATCAGTTCCCGTGTTCGTGTTTTAGTTCTGAAATCAATACAGTGTGGGCGCAGTTGACAAGACTTCCTGTTAACGTCATCATATCCTATTACACGTTCAATAATTTCCCTTCTCAGTTTAAACCCACCGTCACCCTTGTTCACATTCCTTATTAGTGCAGAGCCGCCGTCCTTAAACACAAAGTCAACATTCCAGCAGGTCCCTGTTTCTGTTTGTCCGTTCTCGTCTAGCGAGCTTAAAATAATTACACAAGTGCACAAACGAACATCCCTCACTCTAGACATCTCGAGGATAGAGTTCGTTGCGCCCGCGCTTCCCTGGTATATCTATATCACCTTTGCTACCTGCTCGATACTTTGAAAGTGATCAGTAAAAGTGGTCGATACTTTAACAGGTTCTCGAGCCCCTGCGCTTGGTAGTCACGCCTTCTGACTGCTATTTTCGTTACTTTCTCTTTCATTATGATTATTCATACACTAATCTGTCTATTTTAATAGCAATTTATCTTTTTGAATTTATAAGTTTTCATCGCAATCTTCACAATGCACTGTCTTTTTCACTCGTGGCGATTTCATTTGCGAATCATCAATGCGCTGGCAATTTTTTCATTATTTAGGTTTTCATCACCCTCTACATTTTCTTGTTTTTCATTTTCTTCTTGTAATACAGATGTATCCAATAGGTTTATAACATCTTCTCAGCTGTTAATTGCAGTCAAGCAGTAGAAAAAATGCCATAATTGCCTCATTATTAGAAATAATTGCACAATTTTCTAGTACATTATGGCTTTATAATGATAGTAATGATTCGTTATCATTTTCCTTATAATCATGACTATTTCCTCTTTTTACTAGATTGTGTACCGCGGCGTGAAGAAACGCCGGTACATCTGCGCCATGTTGTTTATTAGAGCACGTTTGAATTTTAAACTGTGAATAGTAAATAAACTGTCCACCATGGAAGGCGCAGGCGCGTGCGCGTACGCAGCGTGTCTGGTGCGCGGTTCGCTCAGTAAGTTGGTATCTCTGAATGGAGATAGTCACGCGATCTGCTGTTTCCTCAGTGCTACCAAGACGAATCTGGCTCAATAAATCTGGATTTCGTTACGAATCCCGTAAAGGATTGTTCCCCTGTGTTGTGTTTGTGTAAGCAGCTCCGTACAGTTTTGCTGTGACTGTGACGTGTGCGTTTATTTTGGTGTCATTCTATTTTGGTGTTAGTGATTCTCTGTGTGAATAAACAGCATCTCGATTTATGTTAAACTTCAACGTTTAATTGGTTAGTGAAACATCTACCTACAGCATACGTGGATATTTTGAAACAAAACATAGGTACTTACTATTAAAATAGAATTTATTCACAACTGCATATCAACATAAATTATAATATTGTCGTGAGTGTAATGTTTTGTCTCTATAACTAACTACATTCCTACATTATGGTACAGTACTTTTAATTATTTTCGTTAAGCGGAGTATTTATATTTTGTGCATTGAAGTATTAAGTAAATTAAATTGTTTTGCCCTTAGCTCATTAATAAATCGAATACATAATATAAAATAGGTAATATGACCTTGTATACTTGTATGGATTCAAATATACCTAGTGGCTTTGATCAACATAAATAACCATTGATCAACAGAAATTGATATGATTTGTAACTTTTAAAATAGTTACTATGCTTATAATCTTACTACCTACTTTACAGACCATAGCAATGTACCTGCAGTTTTAAGTATTCCGTGACAATGTGTACCATAACCTTAGAATAATAGACCATAACGTACTACTGCACAAGTGCACATACATATATAGCATAACGTACATTTTTATCCGTCATTTGTAGGCAACAGTGACGCTACATAGAGCTACAGAAAGCGCACAATGAAGCCATTGTGACCACGACACGAACTAATGAGCGAGATTAATAACTCAGTTCACGAGTTCAACCAGTACTTGTGCTCAGGTCTCGGCCCACTTGTCCCAATCGCCATATCCGTCGCAAATCGACCGCTTCCTCCGACCGTCTTTGAGCGGCTCTGGCTATTATCAACATGATTTATACCTGTCCTCATCATTAGTTAACGTGTCAGCGGTTGTCGCCTCTGGCGGATGCGTTTTATTTGGATGACAACCTTAGAGTATACATAAGTAAATGACAACCATTTGAGACTCGGCTTACGGCTTTCCGACTATCTATGCGGAACAAAGCTACGTTGGACGCCGCGTAGATAAACACACCAGCGGCTGCGTCCTCGATCCACGTCCGCATCTCCATGTGCTATCAGATATTATTTATACTCAAATTCTATCAAACCCGTTTTGTTATCTTATGCAATGTTGATTAGACCAGCGTGAAACTGCTCAGTTTTCAAGATTCACGACCACATGGAGCGTTTCCATACGACATAAATTATCGTGTACCATATGGACCACCCGTTGTTTAGTCTCCTTGACCGAGTCGGACCACTCAACCGCTCTGCTCATTCTCTGGCGAGTGTTAGTTCTATTCTTAGTATCGTCTGTTGACCGTGTAGGTGTATCGATAGAGTGAATATACAGGTCAATGACAATCATTGCTGCTATCCTATCGGTTATCGAGATTGCGCGACGAGGTCTTGATCTTGAAGGATTGTTGAACAATGCAAGAACAAATTCCTATGTTATTTATTCTATAGCTATTGTTAATAACACCGGCCTTCGCGTGCTTATTGTAATGTAGATGATTTAGGTGTTGGCACGTCAGTATTATTCAGCCGGTGGAAGGAACCCTAGCGTTCTTTATCTTGGGAAAATCGGTCTCGTGCCGGAAAATGCTGGCCGTGAGCCAAGCACAGGCCTCATACATATTTCCATTATTGTGATCTACCTTTGCAAAGGAAACCTTGATAATTACTTTTTAAACTAACAAAGCTGTAGTAGGAAGTCGCAACAGTAAAATATGTATCCAATCCGAATTTCTCATTACGACTCAGCTGTGCTGTGACTATTCGCAATCGGAGCTCCTATTGTTTCTTTCAGTTGGATGGAAACGGAGCAGTTTCCGTAGTGAAATTTTATATCAACCCGTTACGGGTGGTCTGGCACCTTGAGATGGCCTTCGGAGCAATGGGATATTGGACGTTGTTTCATTGTTTACTGCCGATTGAAGACCCTTGAAACGGTTACTATCTCCGGTCGATTACACGGAAATCGCCACATGCTTTTCCCGTTAATCTTCTTTATTTGGAAAGTTATGATTGGTATTTGTATTTCTGCTTTTCTAATGTAAGCACAAAACTACTCATGAAAGCTTATTACTCGATTCCGCAATTTTCTCCTCGACAAGTCAATTCATGCGGTGTTCCAACTCTCACAGTTAACTTTCCAGCGAAACAATAGGTCGTTGTAGATTTCACTCTTTTTGTCAACGCGTGAAGTTTAATCCAAGTTCTTCATAACAGCCTCTTCCTAGATTTAGAACTCTATAGTTAGTAATTGTTATGTAAGATGTTACTCCCACACTCCCAATGCTCTCATGTAAGTTATATTCCGTTACAGCTTTTTGTAACTGTGTATTACATCCGCTTTGTTATATAACAAACATCCTGATAATAATGAAATCGTAACTTGATTGATAAAGTTCGTTTATTTAATAAGATATAGCGATATGATAGATGAAACTGCTCTTGAATCGATATGACTCATCTTTCTTTTCTTATATTGCTTTTATCATATTGTGAATTATTTCATTGCTTTGAACAATACAATAGATGCGTCTTACAAACAACATTGATCCATCCATGTCCATGATAAATTGAATTTACGAATCACTAGATCTTTGATTTACTAAACGGTTTACGGTCAAATTGCGCGATTTGCTGCGGCCGCAGTGGTCAGGGTTAGGGTATTTAGAAAACTGTTGATTACTCCACTATTTGTTTTATGAGATCTTTAAATAGTTGCTATCCAAATTGAAGAAAGATTTAGGACGTCAATTGCGCTAGGTACCTACCCAAATATGGTTTGCGGCTTACCAAAAAATATTGTTGTCATGGTTCTCATTGCCTTATATTTTATCAATACCCTAGAAAAGCCAGTGCAAGGAATGCAAGGTACACAGTTAAATCTTCCCAAAATTCTGAGAAATGATGGCCAGCTTGCAAGTCTTACATCGTATGTTTATGTGTCTGCTTGCTTAAAAGTTACGACATCTGTATAGCTCACGAGCCGCAGGAATACATGAATAGGTCCACGGCGTTACAAAGATGTGGTGCTTTGTTAGTCTGCTATTCATTAGCCGAATGTAGCTGTGGTAGGCCCCATTCTGGAGGGGTCGATGACCTGCCGATTGTCATGTTTTCCTGTGTCCCAGCATGTAACGTGTTTTACGGGTTGTTGCCTGGTTTTTGGTACATGATATATGGAATGTCGCAATCGACCGACTTGTCTAAAGGCGGTATTGTTTGCACGTACTTATTGACTGTCAGAATTAAACCCTAAACGAATCTTTCTCATTACTAGTATCTCAGCTTAAACTTATAACTCAATTCCTAAATTGATACTGTAATTGTGTTGTAGTCATTCATCGTTGTTTTAGTGCGCGTGGGTTTAATCCTTTAAGACGCTTTTACTTAATACGTTTTGACAAAGATAAATGGTAAATTGTGTAAAGTAATGCAATTGATTTCTTTAAGTAGAAGAGCAAGCGCGAAGCTAATCATTTCCTCGCTAAATTTGATTTTCAGTAACAGGTGAAGCGACGGTACTGAGACCGTCTAAAATTAGTTTACTGGGATGTAAATTAATTCGCTTCTCTAAATTGAATTACTGTAGTCTAAAATTAGACCCAAGAAGATTTGTTAAGTGCTTGATAGTACCAGTTTAGAAACTGTCATAATAAAAAAGTTTAGCGCAATATTTACTTTTACTGAAGTGAAATGTTCAACACCTACAACTTTCAGTTGAATGTAGCAAACTACTCCAAGCAATACATGAAACCAGATGCCATAGATGTAAACAATACGTACAATAATGCTAACTGGTGTTTACATAATAAATTCTACAATGGATTACTTCCGCTGTAAATCATTGCGAAAGTGTATTCATATAGTCTATAAAATTCATTCAAAACAACAAAAAATGTATCAACCTCATGAAAAAATAATGTTATAGAGATAAACATAATGTAAAATAAAGTTTTAAGGAACTACATATTTTATATGTATGATATCAAATATTAAAATGCTGTTTATTTACATTTAGATCACTAGCTCAATGTATCATCAATCTTACGATTGCAGAGTCCTTGTGATAAGTCGCGATAAGAAACGTGGAACCAAACACAGTGATATAATCAAAGGTGTGTCGAGCACATCGTGATTAATAAATCTAGTGAAAAAATAAATATATTTACTGGCTGACGGCATCTATGTAATGATAGACGATAACGACGTGCGTGACGTCAAGGAGTTAAAAAAAGTGTTTGAAGTACTCATGACAGTGATGATTCATATAAACCTTGAAGCCTAGTTTCATGTTACAGCGGTCAATGAAAGTGCATTGAGAATAGTTGTGAGCGATACCAGTGTTTATTAAACAAGTGACAAGGTTTATAATTGGGTGTGGTGTTGGGACATGAGTGAGAATGAGCACGGAGCGTCGTCTCTCCAGGAGTTTCCACTCCTGCCTCAAAGGTTCATCGACGGAGGAGGCCGCAGATGAAGAGGAAACATGTTACCACTCGCTCGGTGGCAGGCATTCTCTGAGCAGGCAGCCACAGGTGTACGTCGAAGACTTATCCAACATCTCATTGGCTGATTTTGAGACCACGCAAAATGAGCAGAATGGTTAGTACTTTTGCAGGCTTTTACGTGCTATTTTTTTAATTAAATCGTAGAAGCAAGTAGTCGTAATTCCCAAGAGTGGGCGGAATGAGGTTTTTAATAGTGATGAATGACACGAGTCATCAGTTAATTAAAGTTGTTGTAACTTCACTGATGTTACTGTCCTACTTCATTTGTTTTCATGGGCAACGCCTTTCCCTCAATTTCATCGTAGGTCCTAGTTATATAGTCAGTTTTGTAAAGATTACGTCCTTCAATTATCTAGTTCCTAGATCCTAGGTGATAATTGCAGGCAGAAAAATAGTAGAAAAACGTTAATAACTATGTGACATGTCTCTTCGCTTTTTCTCTAAAGACCAGATAGGGAAAAGTTTAACATAATTGCATAGGAGTTTTTTAAACCATATTCAGTGCCGGTACGCCTGCATATCGATCAAACCGGATTAAAGTTGCTATGATAAACCGTGTTCCAATAAGATTTTATCATCGTGAAAGTTTTTGCTTGTCCCACACTGCATGACTGTAGTGAGACTGATTTTGAGTATTTTTGCCTGACCGGTAAAATAGCATGAAAGACAAGAACCTAATGTGATAAAACTTGTCGTTATTACGTTAGACAAAAAACGTTATTAAGGATATGAGTTAATTTATATTTACCGAAACCAAGTACTTACTTTTTTTGGTTACTATATTTTTAACAAACTCGTTTTTTAATGCTTGTAATGTTTTTTTAAGTAACGAACGCATGCATATTGCATATACGTGGTTATTCGGTTTGCAGATTAGTGTTAACTTTCAACGGGAGAATGCTGCCAGCATGCCGAAGAGCATTTGTTTTGACTATCTAACCATCTACACTTCTACAGGCTAGATAGAAACCGTCATCGTCAATAGTACCAATGTACAATGTAGTTATTCTAATGTTTTGTATATGGTTAGCAGTTTGTAAGCTATTTTCCGTAGGGCGTAGATCCAACTAAAATTTAATTAGGTACTTGGTTATAATTTTCTATGTAGTAGCGAGTTAAGAGGCAATTACACTTTCGATTCAATACATATCAATTTGTCGATATATTTTACCGTTATACCACTTTGCAGTACTATCTACAGGCGTTTATGCAAAATACGTCAAGAATGATTAACTTTGGAAACACATCATTCGATACGGGTTCATACGGTACATTATCATAGTAATTGAATTCTCTTCGTAATTTCCATTTTGTAGTGACAACAAGTTATATTGTACTAACAATTACAAATGAAAAAAATTGTGTGTATGTTTGTTACTACTCGACGCTGAACGATTGAATCTTGGTGATACTGGGTAGACACCTTACGCCCTGGAGTAATATTAGGGTTAATTCAGACAGAGCAACAAAATGCTCGAGCACTTTTTAAGTGCTATTGGAATATCAACCTTTAATCGATATAGACAAAGCTGAAAATAGTATGCAACATTAAAATAGTAAGATTTTAATGTTGCATATAGCAAGCTGAAAATAGTATGCAACATTAAAATAGTAAGATTTTAATGTTGCATACTATTTTCAGCTTTGTCTAAATGAAATAAGGTTGATATTCCAATAGCACTTAAAAAGTGCTCGAGTGTTGCGGCTCTGTCTGAATTGACCCTTAGGATACGTTTTTCCCCAAAAATGTTGTGTGGGATACATATATCATGCTGTTTTAGATATTGAATTGGAGCGGGTGAAACCGAAGGGCGCCGTTATAGCAATACAAGTACATATACTATACATAGAGTGTTTACATTTATGTATACAGTCTAGAGGGCATGAGTACGACAACATCTAATTAATCATTCATTAAGTTATTGCTTTGAGAATACCTACGTAGGTATAGGTTTATTGGTTGGTGTCGTACGTAATGTTTATTGGATAATACCAAGTGAGGTCTTTACATTCAAGTCAAATATTAGGTATAAGTAGCTATTTTATTATTTATTTTCTTTATTTATTTATGCCACAGCTCTATAACAGCCCAGCTCAGCTCTATGCTTAATATAATTTCATTTTTGCTGTATACAATGTCTTAGGACGGTCGATGCAATGCCGTGAGAGGAGGGTAGGTCACCTCGTTAGGCATCTATCTAGGCTAGATTAGCTTAGTCCAATGTCGTCGAATTTCTAGTTATCATAATATCCATGATTTTAAAAAATTTACTAAAATCACATGCTTATTCATTCATAATGTTCAAACAGACATTTACTAGTACCTAAAAAATTATTTGAGATTACATAAATCTGCCTAATACAGCTCTGTATTTTACCTCACCCGAATAGAAAGCCTCTTTTGATTTTGAAATTTTGTATCCATATACCTACGTAATTTTCTGCGATCATTAAGCCGCTTCCTGCCAAATGGCGTTTTATGGGGGAGGCCTGTGTACAGCAGTGCACATCTTCCGGCTGTTGATGTGTATCCATGCTAAATACTTGAGTCATTTTTATTTTTTAACTAGCAGGTTTTAATTCATAGACTTGATAACATATAAATATTGGACTGCGGTTTAGTTATTACACAATTTACACATTGCTCACAAAATGGGCTAGATGGCGCTCTGTGAAATGTCCAAACATATTTATTTATTTATTGTTATTTATTATAAAACTTAGCAGTAATATGTGATAGCTAGGTAAGTTCAGAAAGATTAGAGTAAATGGCGGCGGCTGGACGAGAAGAACTAAAGATTGGGATCGGTGGAGAGGCCTATATCCAGCAATAGACTAATACCAGCTGTTGATGATGAAGTTAATTGATAAAACTTTATTTCAGAACTGGGACTTTAGGCGAAGTTCAGGCTTAAAGACTTAATAAAAGCTACGCGTTGTAATAGGCACATACTGCAAAGTCCGTTAGTCAACCACAACCATTATCATTGTGTATGGACCGGCATGATTCAATTGTACGGAATCTCATCATCTCGCTGTATGTAGGCAGCGTATGAGGAAGGTATTATAGAAGCGCTAATGCCTACATTACATGTCTTCTATTCGAACTGTAGGCGCCCGACCGCGGAACGCTGACGCCTACCTGTTGTGGGTTGTGGGGTTTCTATGATCTGGAGGCATCTGTGGTTGGCATCATAAAGAATCTTGCAGAATTCTAACAGAACCAATCCGTGGGCTGGATAGTTTGATATGCACCCCTATTTTCAACCGACTGTAAAAAAGGAGGAGGTTTTCAATTCAGTTGTATTTTTTTAATGTTTGTACCTCATTTATAAAAAAATTTGAAAACTTATTTATTTATAGGACAATAGACTTCTATTCTAAGTATAAAATCGGTTTTAGTTGTTTGATTCTTAAAATGTAAATAACTGGAAAAAATAATATGTCACTTGTGTACTTGAAAGCAAGAAGACTTGAGCAGCATTCTCGAACCGAATGGTCTCATACGTGACGATGGTAAAAGACCTGACGGAATGACTGCTCTGGTTCCCTGGAAGATGGGGCGGCCTTTAGTGTGGGACGCTACTATGTAGTATGTAGTTCTATGTACTATGTTGGGTACGCTACCTACCGGTAGTGAGCTGGAGCATTGGAGCTGTCTATAGGCCATCGCAGCTAGTATACAGTCCAAATGTTCTTTGTAGTATTCAGGGTGGATTTGACCAAACATAGATTTATGCGCGAGTAACTATACCAGAATAACTCTATTCTACGATCTTATACTCGAATAATTCATTAGTCGTTTTACCATGTAATACAAAGTATAGCATACTTATACGCGAATAGCGGAATGAACGATGAACGAAACTATTACCCAGCTAACAATTATTGTTCTACAACGCCACGGTATTCAAGCTTACGTCATATCAACTCAACTTTGTCGTATTATAGTGCAGGTAAGTAAAAGTTGGAATTATATGGCGCGCTACCGCCATTAAACTATTCTCGGAATAATTTATTATTCCACCAAAAAAGGTAGTATAAAAGTTATTATTCTCGAATAGGCTTGAGCGTAGATGGTAAAATGTGAAATTTGTAGTGGTAGCATAGTATGTGTAATAGATAATAAGTACTTAGACAGTAATAAACCCGCATCGAACCGAGACAGTCGTTTCTATTCTTCTCCCCGCAAGCCCCCCATCTCAAATTGGTTTACTCTCGGATAACTGGCGATTTATTCTAAGTATAACCCTTACTCTCGTTTGGTCGAATCCACCCTTAGTGTAGCTAGTTTACTAGTTTTTAGTATTGTAGTAGTGGTAGTAGTTAGTTTAAAGAATAAAGGCACATTGCCCGATAAAAAAAAATCTCCGACTTGAGTGAAACGGAGCCGATTGAAATCGGTATAGCCCAGTTTTTTTAAAAGGATATTTATTGAGCGATTGTGTTGCGCGTAACGAATAGAGTCATAACTAATATTATTTATTTATTTATTTATTTATTATTGTGTGTATATTATTTTATGTATCTTTCTCTGAAGTAGGTATACCAGTTCGGTATATATATGTATTTGTATATTTAAGTTATAATATAATAGTTATATATCTCTAGTAGTGTAGTATTTATTTATAATCATATTTTTTAAACATTTCAAAATAATATTGTTTTTATCTTTTTTCTTGCTTACAAGTTTTTCTTACAAATTTTTGATGCACGCCTACATCCCTCTTTCTCAAACTATGTGTGGAATGACTGGTAGAAAATGCTTTAGCATTAAGTCCTCCATTTGTACTCTTTAGTGCGATAAAGAATTAAATAAATAAATAAATAAATAATACTATTTATTTTGGAGTAGGTAACTTCAGTCATATTTTTTTATAATATTAATTTTTAACGTTTTATTTCAAAACTTAAATAACATATAATAATAAGTATACTAAACTAAACTAGACCTAAAAACTAAACTATACCTAAAAACTTTAAAACTAAGATATAAAACTAAAAATAACAATCTAAAGGAATCTTGAACTATCTATAGACCGGCAAAGGTCTATAGATAGTTCAAGCAATCCGTGGAATCAATTTATTTTGTGGTTCTCATCGCGGAATAAAATATAGCTACGTGCGTGGATGGACTATATAGGAAATATTTTTTAGCAAGCAACTAAAAAAATGTGCATACCAAAAAGCACAGTTACGTTACGCTGGTCTTATCATGTTTGAGTTGCATCTTGTAGTTTCTCCTACGTAGAGTTTAGAAAATTCATTTGTTCTGTATTTTTGGGAATAAAAGTATACAATGTGCTTGTCCCTAATACCTGAATTATACTACACAACTCTTACCAAAATCTGTGCAGCCTCCAGCGCCGTATTGCAGACTCTAACTTACAATAGATACAATTTTTTCCCTATTTATATGCAGACCTAGATCTATTTACTTATTTATTTATCAATTAATTTGGTGCTCTATACGGAATTGACGTGAATCGTGATTATAAAAGTAATTTACTTATACTGGGTGGCGCAAAAGTAAAGACCCTATTTGGTTCAGCTATAACATTTTTTCTAAATTAGAAAACTAGATTTAGGTTTTTTTAAATGTATATTTGTGCCATTAAATTTCGTACCATTAGGATTTAAAGATCCAGACTTCTTTCTTTGGGGTTTTTTGAAATCTCGGGTGTATGTGAACAAGCCACAGACTCTCGCAGCTCTAAAAGAAAACATTCGTCAAGAAATAACGAACATATCGCAGGAAGTGTTACGGCAAGTTATGCAAAATGTCATAAATAGGGCTCAAATGTGTATCAACTCTGGAGGTCACCATTTAAAAGACATCATCTTTAAATCCTAATGGTACGAAATTTAATGGCACAAATATACATTTAAAAAAACCTAAATCTAGTTTTCTAATTTAGAAAAAATGTTATAGCTGAACCAAATAGGGTCTTTACTTTTGCGCCACCCAGTACAATGTGTAGGTACTTAGGTACCTGTAATGTAATTTATATTTATATATCTCGGTTGCGGTTACATATTTGAGCCGTTTGGTGTTGAGACCCTGGGTCCGTGGGGACCGGGAGCTCATCGCGTTTTCCAAAGTCTATCAGAGTGCCTGGTCGATGCGACGTGTGACCAAAATGCTGGCACTTATTTGGCCCAACGCATCAGCATTGCAATTCAACGTGGCAATGCGGCCAGCATGTTGGGTACGCTACCTACCGGTAGTGGGCTGGAGCACTTGGACTGTCTATAGGCCATCGCGGCTATAATTATACAGTCCATAAGTGTTCTTTGTAGTAGGTAGTGTAGCTAGTTTAGTTTAGTTTAGCTGAGTTTAGTTTAGTTTAGTTTTTATTATTGTAGTAGTTAGCTTGAGTAATAAAGGCAATTTGCCCGTATAAAAAAAAATTATATTTGTTATTGCTCCCTGATGGGCTGTTATTAAAACTATCATTTAACCGTATGGCAGTGGTACAGATTACATCATAATAGTTAGATACTTGCTCGCCCACCGGTGGACCCTAGGCACTGAATAGATATTACATATATTATGCCTTAGGTACATATTAGGAATTTGTGTAGAGGGAAGTAAAGTAAGATTATGGAGCTAGACAATACGATTACGAAACTAATGTCGGGATAAGGAAGGTTTTATCAACATACTAATTGATAAAGTCATTGAAACACTATATTAACTCCTATTTATTGTTATTGCACATACTTAATTAAATGTAATATAGGAAAATCCGCAATGCATTTTTGCCTTATAGTTATTTGAAAAGGTAAATTCGATACTGGACAACAATCTAATATTTTATGTGTATATTAAATTGTAAATACATATTTATTATCAAGAACAAGCTGTATTTAAATCTAAATATAAATTCCCCATGAAACATCGCGTTGCATTGCAATCTTATTACAAAACGGGAATACCAGAAGGTAAATTTTAAACAGAGGAATTAATTCATAATAAGGAAATTGGAGGAGGCGAGCAGCCGCTCAAGGTGCCGTGCTCTGGGGGAGGCCTATGTTCAGCAGTGGACGTCTTCAGGCTGTTAATGATGATGATGAAGGAAATTGGAACTAATCATCTTAAATTAGAAAACCTGCCATTTAATTTAAGTGTAACTAAAAAGGCTTATAGGTACATAAAAAGACGTTTGACTGAATGCACCTCGTAGGCGGCAACATCAGCTTTGTATCTTCGAAGCCTTGTAGGTATGTTCTTGACATTGATTCTTTATATTCGTATGTGATAAAATTGTGACTCATACAACGGATATATACCTATACGGTGTTACGTACATAATAATATAGCTCTCATGTTTTTTAGACGGAGTGTATGTGCAAAGTGACTAATTTACGAGTTATTGAAGTATTCTCAACACGTAGAGGCAAACTAGCTTTTTGCTAGAGTGTATTGAAAGATTTATATGAATTTAACTCACGAGTTACAATATCTGGCGAACAGTCTTCAATGGGCGCGAGTTTCTAACCTTGAAGTGCTTCGAACATATTTCTGTTTTCTGGCGTGTACCACTTTAGACCGAACGAATTTGCCGCGCAATACTTGGCTATAGCGCGGGATGTTTTTATTTAGTGTAATCTAGAATTTTGTCCACACTCTTATTTCACTCTTTTTTCTTATTTCTCTGTTCTCAGTCTTGATGAAAAATACATATTCACTCTTCTTTTGAGTCATATTTCGCAACGAAAATATCCTAGTTTAGTGCTGGAAACAGACGCAGGCAAGGTTTCATTTATGAACTAAGAATGAAATACTTAAGAAGACCATCCTGGTATTTGAAAGTGTTATTGCCGTCGCTCTGCTCTCCACACGTAAGATAGAGACAATTGAGCCCATGAATGAAATTACCTACATTGTAACGTTTTGGGCGCTAACGGTTTTCACCCTCTGACACTTAACAAAAAACTTTTGGCTTTGGTATTAATTGTTTGGATAGATTGTAACCTATGCTTGTACGTGTTGATTTTTTTTAAAAATATGTTTCGTGTTGTAGATACAGCTACTTTACTTCGTCATAATTTTGATGCCAAAAGTTCGTAATTTTAGGTGGCTATAAATACGAAGATATTGTAAAAACCTAAAAAAGGAAGACTTACGAGTATAGTTTCTTACTACATAGCATAGAAAAGACAACATATAAAAAATTATATCATCATATTCAGATAAAATTTAGAGGTGGAAAAGCATTGGCACTATTTGTGTGGCAACAGGGGGGAAGTAGGGGCGGGGAATACGCTTCTCTTAATCACACATCAACAGCCTGAAGACGTCTACTGCTGAACACAGGCCCAGGCCTCCCCATAAAACGCCACTATACACGCTTATCACAGGGGGGGTCAGCCATAATCACCACGCTTGGCAGGCGGCTTGGGGAAGAGATGGGATGGTCCAATTCTCACGACACGCCGGGACCACACGGCTAATATTTGATGCGAATGGGTGGTACTTCAATCATGACGGGATGACGTAGCGGGAGTCTGGTTGCCCGGTAGTGAAATGGTGGTCGGAGAATAAGATCGTACAGGTCGTGACACAGTCAAGCACCGATTGTGTCATAATTTATGTTATTATTGATTTAAAAATACACTGTTACCCTGTATGGTGATGGTTATTATTTATTTTCGAGGCTGGGAACTTTTTTTTAATTCACAATCAGTCAAAAACAAACGAACGTTATTTAAATAAAAAGAATGGCAAACAAGTAGGCGGCCTCCACCCGGTAGGTCACCGCCTCCTATGGGCATGAACTGAAAGAAAGTAGGTGACAAGATGAAAGACATGGCCCTATTATTTATTCTGTGGGTACACAATCACACGCATTAATAAACTGATTTTCCCAGATGGTTTCCATGAACACCCCATTTTTTGGAAATTACTGTCCAATTATTTCACTGCTTACTTTTCTTTGCCAAAAAGTTACCCAGTTTTCATCATATTTCGAAACAAAACCGCTCATAATTTAACTTCATCACGTTTGAACTTAAATCCAAATAGTAGGACGCGTGCGCGGGCGCACCTGTGCCGTGTAATACTAGCCGAGCCCGCGTCGCCGCTTACATCCGTTTCCTGTGTTCCTTTCTCTATCACCCCTTTATTCCAGGTACCGTATCCGGTGTTATGGTATTGTTCAAGCGATGTTTATCTTTGGAGGAAGATCTTTGTAATTACGGTGTTAATAACTCTGATATTTTTATGTGACGGGACTGAGAGATTAGTTTTACTTGGTAGAAGAACAATATCAAAAATAAAGCGTTTTGATTCCTCGTTTATAATTCGAACAGCAAAGAAATGGAACACCTTACCAGCGTCATTGTTTCCTGTCAAATATAATCTAGGAGTTTTTAAGGCTAGAGTGAACCGGTATCTTCTAGGCTAGCATGCTCCATCGTCGACCGCGTCGTCACTTACCATCAGGTGAGACCGTAGTCAAATGTTAGCCTATCGCTGATAAAAAAAAATCATGAAATTATTGCAGAAATACACATTAGTAGGTAATGTGTATTTCTGCAATAATTTCATGTTTTTTTTTACTTTAGCGCAGTGAAATACAAGCTTCAGTAATATGTATAATATCCTTATTAATAAACGCGTTGTAGTTTTTGATTAGTTAAACCATCTTTTGTCTTTTTCGATCGCTTTCAATATTCAAATGTCAAAAAAGGATAAAAGCTGAAGTAACTAACCTGAAACTACTACGCGTTTATTAATAAGAATGTTTACTTTGTCCTGTTTGTAAGTACGTTTGTTTGTGTGGCTTTCACGCTAAAACAGCTGAAATGATTTGGATGAAACATTTGCTTATTTTACTGGAGACTGGGATGAAATTTAGGGTAGATCCCTTATCACCGTCAAAACAAGGCATATGCTTTATTTTTGCTCTCAGTCGCGTGTAACCGCGCCTAATGAAAGTGATGTGAATCACATAGTATAATGCTATTACAGGGTGCTATGGTTCATTATTAAAATGAAACAACCACTTGTGGACTATTTTATATTATCTGGAGAGGTATGTAATGTGTATTTGTAATAAGTAAGCACTGGCGCGGGCACGCTTTTGAGGTTTGATTTTCATAGAGATAGAGACTGCATGAATCTAATTTAAGACTGAAGTAAACTTCAGATGCTTTTGATCCCGGAAAATTGAGAGCTATCGCGAGAAATCGTGTAAGTTGCAGTTGAGATTACGGGGCACGTTCAAGTTTTGCATACTAATTAATACCCAGTATTACTGTTAATTACTTCGTTATAAGAAGACCGTCTAGATATTTGAAAATGTTATTGCCGTCGCTCTGCTCTCCACACGTATGTTAGAGACAATAATTATAGAGCCCATGCATGAATTTACCTATAATACATTTTAGCGTTACGAGCGCCAACGGTTTTCCCCCTCAAAATGAAACTTAACAAAAAAATATGCTTTTAGTGATGAAGATTGTAAAACTTGAAAAAGAAGACGTACGAGCACAGTTTTTTACTGGGTAGATAATATATAAAAAAAATCATCAAATCGGATAATATTTAGAGGTGGAAAAGCGTTGGCACTTTTTGTATGGACAAGAGGGGGGTCTACGCTTCTCTTAAATTGAACTATCTATCGACTGATGTTCACCTGTACATACTGAGACAGCCCAATTGGTGTACTAATAGCACAGGATATTTATTAGTAGTACTAATAGAAGCGTTTGCTAGAATGCTGGTAGCATTGCATTTGATTCCTGGTATATAAGAACGATTATAATCATGCGTTACATCGGCCACTCCAACCTTTATTATTTGTTTAAATAAACCTGTATAGTTAAAGATTTATTATGTCTTCTCTGAGAAATTTTTAACGAATAACGTTTCACAGAAAACCAATTAAATTCCGTACACGTACACGCACGTATCACATACGTATCTTCAGATATTCGTTAATGATTACCATCCGTTCTCACATCGGTCTCCGATACTGTCACCGCGCCAATAATTGTCCTTGTGGCATCTCGGCCGACCTGGTTTTTATAAGAGGTTTCAGCGGAAGCCGGTTTGTGTACTCGCTTATTACTTGTAAATATATATTTATTTTGTTATGTGGTAAAGTAAATTTATATTGTGTGATTTATTTATTTGCAATCTAATCTAATGGGTTGAGCAGTGGAAGCAAAAATGCTGATGATTTGTGTGTGTTAAATGATATGAATGAGTAATTTGGGTAAAGATCGAAGATCGAAGGTCGGGATTAGGAGTTACTGGGGTCAATTTTAAACGCTTTATTTAGTTGACAGATCTAAAACTCCTAAAACTGTTGCTGTTCTTGTCAAATAGACGGCAATGTAAGAGACGGATATATTTTTAGTATTTTAAGGATTCTCAACTAAAGCCTTTAAAATTGGGCCTATTGTTAAACTAAAATAATAAATCAATTACCTACCTACCTAAACACGTTGAGTAAATCTTGCTCTAGGAAAATTTACCAACTGTAACTAGAATCGCAAATATGGTGTCCTTTTATTACCGAGTCCACAGATTAGAGGCTACAAGAGGTATGCGATGTGAATGAAATTCGTTAGGGCCAGGAAATAGGCAGAGCCTCTAATTGTAAACCAAACATACGTAGCACGCATCGCTAAGCGAGTTTACTTTCTCACGTGTTTTTAACATTCCTTATCTTATTATCGCGTGACGCGATAACTTTTCGTCTCGTCTGTTAGCTTTTTAGCTAACAGAAGAGACGAAAAGTTATCGCGTAAAAAGAGTGTTCTGGTTTAGTTAACTATCCTTAAGACCTTTATTGGTAAACTAGCTGACCTGCCCCGGCTTCGCACGGGATTAGTTTTACATCCCTGTAGGGTTAGCACGGCCGGTAGACAAAACTGTCTTTCCCCTGTTTTACTCCAAGCAAGTATGAAGAAAGTGACGTAAAACGGGGAAAGACAATTTTGTCTACCATCAATGCTAACCCAGATGGTAATAAACCCTGTCTAATCGAAGAGGTCGTCTGATCCGTTCATCCTTTTCCTCCATTGACATAAAGCCCATGTTTTCCTCTGCCTTAGCATCTTTTTCTCTCCTTTCTCTTTTCCCTTTCATAGGATATGTAAGTCGTGTTCATTGTCTAATTGTCCATGCATCATGTTGATATTCGAAGCAATGGTTTATCGTAGCGTGTGGATCGCAATGAGGCTTTTTATTTAAAAAAAAAACGCTAGTTCCGCTTCTTTTCTAGATGGCGCTGTAAGTACATAGTTTAAACCTTTCAAACCACAGAGTAGTCTAAACATAAGAAAATGCTAAGACTACCTACAAAGAAATGTCATATTCAGTTGAGTAATCCACGAGTACATTGTCTGTAGTATCTCCTAAGTAGTCTGTGGCGCATTCTTTTTAAGTAAATTGAAGTACAGCAGAACTGCGAGACAGATAAACGTTAATATTATGATTCAAAATAAAGCCGAGCTATCGCGCAATGAAAATAAAACAAACGAAACAGTTTAGAGTTGTCAGTCAGTATCGTGATACATTTCCTATAACCTGTGGTATATGCTTGTGACAGTGACAGATTTTGGTAAAACCACAACTGGTGGCATCTATTGGGTCATACATAAAACACCATTTCTTTTTTTAAAATAAAACTCCTCATTCGCGACTTATGTCAAAAATGAAAAGCATTGTCCAAAGCCAATGTCTATTAAAAAAATTGTCCAATGATATCACCACGATAATAAATTAATTAATGATTTCATAATTTTTCATTATATTGGAATAGCTCCTTATTAAGTCCTTTACCAATAGTTTCTACGTTCAAAGGGACAAACTAGACAGGCATAAATAAAGAAAATTGTTTTTACTTCTATTGATAAAGTAGTAGGTACCACAATTTTTTTTTTCTTATATTTTGGCTCCACACATGGTGTATTTAGCCAGTGTCAAGTATTGTAATTATTCATCGAGTTATGGAATATTTCACGTGTAAAGTCAAGTCTTCAAGTCTTAGTCACAGTCCAGTCTAAGTCAGGTAATCTTAGTCCAGTCTAAGTCATGCCCTAGTAAAGTGGTGGCGACTTTACTAGAAGCTTCTATGGAATTTTGGAAGCAACACGAAAAACCACGTTTCACTACATTATATCACTTGCCCACACTCATGCTCGTAATTCAGCACTTAATGCGTAAAACACCACCAATTTTAACCATTAACACTGGAAAAAGCACAAGTTTACAAAAATAATACAATGAAACGACGTGAACTTTTTCGAGTTCCCGCCAAAAAACTCGGTACCACAATTAAAATGTTCAAAAATATTCGATGTAGTCTACAAGTTTAGCTCCATAACAATTTTATTATATGCAAAGACAATATGGGTTATATGTAAAGATCTTGTACCTATGTGTGCAAAATAAGTTTATTTTTTATTATTAGACAGCACAGCTTTATTAACTGTAGGTAGTCCACACGTGCTAAGTCACGTGTAACTGCTAACATTTCATACATCAAAAATATTTTTGTATGGTCAATTCTATAATTGCGTGCACAATGCTCCTGGCAAGTCTTTTCTTAGTAGCGGTTGTGTTCAATTGCGACAATTATAGCGTTAGTCTCGCTCAAGCGAGCGTCTAGCGTGAGATGAGATCATTGTGAGCTCATCAAAATATAGCAATTAACATACTTATTTATCGTTTGTCGGACTCATTAGCATCTCATTAGTTTTTCTTCAGATTCAGACCACTCCGTAAAGTTAACATTATAGGTAGTCATTATTTTCAGCGAAGGACATTTTAATGGCGGATGTTTTTTTGTTAGGAAGAAAACTTGAAGTTTTCGTATTTATTTATTTAACATCAAATGCTTGATGAAAAGTATTTTTTGTTGAATCCGATAATATAAGCAAACCATCATCCAAATCGCTTCAGGTGTGAACCCCGGTGAGCAGCTAATTGTACTGTTATTTCTTCAAAAACTGCTCATAAAAAACATAGGTTGCGTGCTGGGCCAGTGGTGTAGCTAAACGTGAAATGTGTGCCGTACCTTCCCACACAGGAAATTACTACTGTTTGTATGTAGATTAGCAACAATTTGCAATACTTCAGCTGATAAGCATGTATGTGTAAAAACATTACCGTGCTGTTATGTAGAGTTTTCTTTAGTTCTTTTTTTACATTGGCTAGCGTGCTTCGCCTTCGGCTGCATCGTCATTTAAGACTGCATCGAGTAAAATCAATCAAAACTGTAGTCATGGTTATAACGATACCATTATAATAGTTGACACAAACAAAAAATGTGTACATACAAACGTAGACTTACTAAAGTTTGACAGGTCTGAAGTTCGTACTAACTCCGCGGGGTAATTACGTAAAATTTGCAACAGCAATGCGACAGCAGTAGCAATGCGACAGCAGTAGCGAAGCATACATTCTCGACACCACTAATGATGTATGACAGCAATCACCGCGAGATTTACGCCTGTCGCAAACCTGTTGCGAGTTAGGTAATTAGGGGGCCGGTCGGACCCCAAGTGCAATGCAGTAGGTACGTCATGAAGGATAAGTGCCGACTTAGGGGCTGTCAAACTTTAATGCGGATGGGCGTTAGGTACATACTTACCAATAATAAAAATGCTATTTTATATTTAATTACTAAACTAGTATTGTGGCACTTAGTTATAAGATTTCCCTCTAAATGTTCGTGTAATATGGTGTTTTCAATAAAGTGTTATCTATCTATCTATCTAGTATTTTGGAAATAGATATATTACACTTAAGTTATTCAGTCTTATTTATTACACAACATTAATGTAAAGCAAAATATCGTATAAAATATCGGTGAGTTTGATTACACCTACCTATAGAAGAAGCACTAAGAAACTAAGTATTGTTGAACAGCATTTAAACCAATCACTTCAACTCTTCAAACATCATACTAAAAGAATCCATGTATCGGTTTTTCACTAAATAAATATTTGGTCTTATAGTATTTACCACGCAGTCTACGCAAGCGTAACCGTAAAAATATCTATTCTGTGGCGTAACGCATCTACGTCGATGCCTAATAATATAATCATAAAAATCAATAATGAATATATAATATTTATAATTAATAATTTAAATGTAAAATTATCTCTGAATGATGAATACTAATTTTATTTATTTATTGTTTCAGGTAAGAGTAACAGAATTGTGACACAATCGAGGCACAGTCACACCACCCTTAATAATACAGGTAGCGCCATCTATGGAGACACGATGCAACTTTAGTTCTGCTACTCGCCGGTAGATGGCTGTTACATTAAGTAGAGCTTTGTTGCAATGTTATCTTTCTCTACAATTTTACTGTTATAGGATTTATGATATAGGATTTTTGCTTGCAAGATTTGGCTAAAAAACACAATTAATAACATCATGATCTTTAATAGTGTTTTAGTAGAACTATGTATTTGAGGTCACAAAGTGTAATTTATCGTTATTATAGTTTAGTAGAGGCAGAGTAAGCGAACTTTCGACATAAGAAAAACACATTAAATCGTATAGCAATCGAACTGTTAAATAAAGGAACCGGAAGGCATAGCTTTGGCCAGCACCCCGCTAGGTGGACTAACAACATGGTCAAACTCAAACCTCGGGAGCTGTTGAATGCAAGAGAAAAGTACCCGTTCAAGGTGACGATTTATGAAGGAGACTATATTCAGCAGCGGATGTGTTCCAACTGATAATAATGATATTATTAAATGTAGTCTTTCAACGTGAATTTATTTCATAAAAATATGGCCTGAATAACATGAATAAATAAAATGAAGAGCACACAATGTAGAGGCCTGCTTATTTACACTCATTTTAAACTTATTCTTCAAGTGCTTGCCTTTATGGTGGTCGAACAATACCACATGGAACCAGTTTAGTGGGTCCATGACCGACGATCGCCTCTCGCATAACGCGAGCCTTCGCAACGTGATTTATGCGTACAGTCGGCTGATACAATAGTAGAGAAAATATAGAGAACCATTACGACTTATAAAATAAAAAATATCTGTAAAATAGTAGAATTTTGCAAATAGTACTTATTTTCGTTTTTTATAATAGTTTTATATAAAACTGAGGTAAGAACGATGAGGATGAAAGTAGAATTGACGAGAATCGAGACCCAGCTGTGTTTTTGCTAAGTCTTTGCTTAGTCTCTACCATCAACTGTCCCTTTTCTCTCATTATTCTCCGACTATGATCGAAGTCATCACCATCATCACATCACATCAATTTGTCGTCGCTGTTAGAGGGAGACACTCTCAGGCGCTACCATAGTCTTGTCACGGTCTCTCACGAGACAAAGTGTCGAGAAAATTTTGTCGCGGTGCGCATGCTAGCCGGGCTGGTGTGATTTAAAATTGCCTATCTGATCCGAAATTTTGCCTGAAAATACTGGTTTCGTATAAGGACAAAAAGTGTTCGATCGCAACAGGTTACAAAAAATATTAGGAATCTTTGATCGCAACTGGTTACGTACGAGGACGAAAAAGTCTTCGTTCGTAACTGGTTACGAAGCTCCGGTTTCGTAGACGGCCGAAGCGATGTAGTTAAACGCAGGCTCATTCTACATTAAAAAATTAAACTGAACTTGAAAGGGTCTTGTAGGTATAATTAATAGGTATTTAAATCGGACCTTTCAGCTATCAATAAGGTCATCTATTATGTGCTTCTAATACTAAATGTAACATTACTCATCCGATTTTGTTTATTTAGCCTAACTTACTAAATATTTGGGATTTCACCAGATATAAATCGATTTCCTTCCATTTTCTAATATGACATTTTACTGATAAATTATTCTGTTGTACGTTTCCAACTGTACTTGTCCCGATGGCACGCAAAAACTGGAATAAGCAGGAAGGCATAAAATCCCCACCTTAATTAGAGCTCCAAACTCTTTGATAACCATTCAATAATTTGCTTGTTTTGTAGCTCTTAATATGTTGGTCATTTTTGAAATGGTGACTCAGAAATACGCAGTAATTTGTGGTTTTATTCCAAAGCTTTGTCTATCTTTTAATCATAATAGAATAGCAGAATTAATTAAGCAATGAGAATTTGTCCTTAATTTTCCTTAATGATTGTTTGTTTGTGCGGCTTTAACGCCAAAACGGCGTTAAAGCCTAGATTAAATTATGCGTACTGATTGATTGCTTCGACTGACATCCACATAATTATAATAGGTTACTCTTTATCTGAGCAGATGTTTGTTTCCGCGGGAAAACATTCAAACAGCGAAGGGATCCGCGGAGTGACTATCTATACTTTTAAAATAAACTTTTAGTAATAGTCGAAAAAAATGTATAAAGAAACGCAGTGACTCCTACAGATTCTTTAGAAATGATCTCTCGGACCAAAAAATGTATAATCACTTCATTCTCTCGGACTACGACTACGTACTAAACAGCTAAAGAGTCTTTGGCGCCGCTTTAAGACTATCAATATAAAATTATATATCAATCGAGACAAAAAATCGAGGTGTGTTGTAACAATCCAGTCGGACGAGTGAGTAATGTACTCAGCCGAAGATAACCGAAGTTCCGCGGAGACTGCCGAAGGCTTTTCAACATGGCTGCCACGCTTGTCAACAAAGAAAGTCACTGTGTAAAGCAAGTATCGCGCGGTCGCGTTGCATGCCGGTCGCGTACTCGCTCGCGTTACGAGTTTACGTTCCATTTCTGCGAATAAAATACATTTGTGTGTTTTGTGAAACAGTGATAGTGAATGAAACAAGCTTTCATATTGTGAAATTAACATATTTATGAATTTAATTAGCCTTATTTTTTATCTTTGTTGATAATTCAATGGTGTATGGTATGTAAACATTATTATGCATAACGGAATGTTGGAGTATTAAAAAGTTTTGTGTTTACTTGTACGTCAACATCGTATGTAGTACCTAGGTACCTACATAGTTTTAAGATATAAATTGTTTTTATTTTTATCTTGTAATATCTATACGTATCACGGGCTCCTCTTTACTTAACGTGATTTAGATGCAAAGTAATACATTTATTAGTATTATCGCCAGTTACCTACTAAGCTAATTAACTCATTAATCAACGTATCTTTTTCTGGGAAACGAGCTGTTTCAATATTGACATATTATTGAATATCATTATCTAAATTACATAAAATACTTACGTGTTTCTTTCCTTTACTTCTACGATTACTTTCTCTAAAAATATTAATTGTGCTTCTACGTTTATTACCGGTTCTTAATTATAGCTGAAAAAAAACTCATTTACATAGCTAACCCGTCATTTCATCGTAGGTACCTACTTCCGTTTGATATTATTTATTTTCATAACTGTCGATAATATATGGAATGGTTATCTCCTATGACGTTTTCGTTTGAATGCAGTGCACCGTTCCCTAGAAACTTCATCCCAAACTCATCCCGCACGTGCTTACTGGTTGCACAAAAACGTGCATTGTCACAAAAGTATAATAGCATATTGTCTCCAGATAGTAAGCCCGAATCTTAACAAGGTTTTTAATATTGAACTCAACAGATTTTGCATCGCTTAAATTATGAATGTCTTATAAAATTAGGCACATGCCCCACGGCAAGATTGAGTCATGCGGTAACGAAAGCTCATGCCTCATACTAGCGCTTTTATGCACACTATTTGATTTGAAGTTCATTAATTTGTCTTCGTTAAGCTTATTACGATCATTTCAAACCTTGTTTTCTATTTGTTTAGAATATACCTAACAAGAACAGTTTATAATAATGTACTGTATATGTTACTTTTTTTTTGTATTGGCTACTGATGTTACTTATTATATACAAATATTGTATGATAGACAAAAAACAATAACGTAACCAATAAATTATGTAAGCGAAGGCCTGAATAGCGGAAATGCTCATTTCTTACATCTCACGATGCCTCAATAAATAAACTGACGGATGGTGGGTTGCTTGAACAAATATGTTACGGTTGTAGGCCCCCAGTGGTCAGTAAATTTACTCCTAGAAATACCATTGACATAGACATCTCTGTATAATAAAAACAAGACAATTTAAGACAAAATTGGAATGAAATCCAAATAGTGAAATGAATGATTCTGAAGTGAAGATTAACTCATCTCTTTTGTAGGTGTGTGATTGGCAATGAATAAGTAATAAATGACCGTGCGACGATGAGTGTAAAATAATTTAAATTATGAGTTTAAAAATTAGAAGGAAGTTCTAGTAAATATTATGTACAAGAAAAGGTCAAATCTACTCCAATGCAGGCTCTGTTGACTTGCCCTTGTCTTGATATCGAGTGAGATGCCTATTCATACATTCCCAAGTTCCTGGGACCTTGGACCTATTTGATATCTAGGAATGCATACATAGGAGTTACGTCAGCCACTGTAACTTCTGGCAGAAGGACTTTGCTGCTATAATAGCAGCAGAGTCCCTTTAGTGCTTTCTACTTACTTTGTTTGCTTTCATTTAATACTGCGACTCAGCGAGCCGTGTGGTGAAACATGATATTTTTAGGGTGGAGGTTAGTAACGGTGTGATGATTGTTAATGGTTTTTCTAATATTTTGGTAGAGGACTTTTAATTTTGCAGTAGGTATAATAATATATGAAAGATTTTTCACGACATTTTCCCAGAAATATTATATGCTACAAGCCTTCAGATATTGATCACATCATCAGTCGGAAGACTTCCACTGCTGAACACAGGCCTCCCTCATAAAACGCCACTTTGGACGCTTATCATAGGGGCGTTTGCCATAATCTCCACGCTTGGCAGGCGATATTCAAATATTGATAGAGAGTTAATAAAATGCTTTTCGGTCATTCAAAATCTGAATATAGATTATGGCGTAACCCTTTATACATCTCTACAATAATATAGTAACATCCTCAACTAAACAAAGACTTGTTTTGTTCGCAAGTTATTCACAGTTGGTAATCCTTTCAAGCAGATTCTAACATAAATCCAGTAGCTGGCAGATAAATCCGTATTTCCGAATGTCTGTGAAACTGCGACTAGCAATCCCGGGGCGTTAATCTTCTTAGGGAGATCGCTGGTTCGCACTTCGAGATCGTTCAAAGCCTTAGGATTAGGGATTGCAATCCGGTGCCATTTTCAATCCGGCTGGATCCGGTCGAATTGCTGTTGATACGGGTCCGGCCGGATTGATCAAATCAGGTTCATTATCCCTTTTCGTTCCCAAAAGGACTGTTTATGAGATAATCAAGTGAGTGTACAAAATTTGCGAGATATACATAGTAAAAAAAAATGTATACATGTGCAACTACTATGTGTATAACTTTATTTCCGATGTTATGATTAAACAAACCATTAAAAATCTACCACAATGTAACTATAGTCAAATTTTAACGTAATGGGTGGTTCAGGCTTCCAGTTTTCACAGTTAGATCAATTTTAGTACACATTATTAAATCTAGCAGTTTTCCATTACTTTTACAGTCATGATTACGACTTTAATTTTATGCTGAATCAGGAACTATATCATAGCGCCACGCAACGCCCAACTATTTGTCTTTTTTTAAAAATAAGTATCTAACTTTCATGTTGTAAAAATGTAATGTGTGATAACTTGAATAAATGTATTTTCTTTCTTTCATCTTAACGTAATCAACTTTACTTAATCCTAATTATTGTGAGTTTCAAACTCACAATAATTAGGCATTTGAGCTTGTGACTGAGCATGTGAACAAGTGTCATTCTTATGACAGACATCATGATGAATCTGTCTCATGAATGGCATAATAATCACAAAAATGCTTTTATAACTTCGTCAACCCAAGCTAAGATCAAGTTTAATAATCTTACGCACCGGTATGCATTTAAAGTAACCTATACTCATGCAGCAGTGCGATTATTTTGCAAAAATTGGCATCCCGGATCCGGTGACCGGATCCGGTGACCGGATCCGGTGCATTGGTACCGGATCCGGTAGACGTACAATGATGCCGGATCCGCCGGATTACCGGATCCGGTTTTCCGGATTGCAATCCCTACTTAGGATAAAGCGCTTTTGTTGAGGTTTTATTTTGGCAAATCGTTCCAATAGTCAAAGACATACTGAAACCATTCTAATACTGGAATAATAAGTTAATAACACTAAAAATGTTGGCATACCGAATGTTCCCTCAAACAAAATTACATCAAAATTCGATGTAGGATGTCGTCTAACTAAAACAGCATGTGGGCGGATATGTAATCCTGTTTACTTATGCACCCACGCCGGACTTTCTAAACGACGGGATCAGAACTGATATTTAAAAAGAAATAAAAGTTTAGTACGTTCGTCTGAGTCACAGAGTGCCCGAGTCCCATCGAGGTCTGGGTCACATTCTCGCATTCCTCGCTTGCCTCCAAGAGCGCTAAACCGGACCCTGTCGTATTCTTATTTTACTTCCCAACTCCAGTCGCTTATGCAATACTTTTCTCGAATTTATTATGCAACACGCCATTTAGAAAGGATTATTAAATAGTTTTGATTTTCGTTCCTAAGTGTAGATTGAAGAGACGAGAAAATAAGTCAACTTTTTTGCTGTTGTTTACTGCATTTGTGGAAGTTATTCTTTTGACCCAATTTTGTAAAGTGCTACATCAGTTGCCAAATTTTGAAGAAAATCTGTAGCTGGAGTACAAAGATAAATCCCCTTCTTTTACAAGAAAATAACCTTCTTTTACATTGATAACATAATATGTTATTCTATTGTCTTTGGATTGGTACATATTGCCTATATTAAAAAGAATGATAGAGAGGTTTAAAGTTGGACGAGGAGGTCCTTTAAAAATAGTTTGGCTAATTAAATAACGCCCCTTTTCCAGCGCAGCTTTGCTTCGTGTCAGTTAGAGCCAGAGGTAGGCTTCGGTGCCCACCGGCGATGGCGTAGGGGCGCTTTTTTTTCGTTCGCCATCTGTCGGTTGCAGGTGTCGTTTTACATACTAAGCAGGTGATTTGAATTCAGTTTTGTTACTGCTTTTTAAAGACAATTTCTCCGTTTCAAAGAGCTATACTTGAATGACAACTCGATCGGTGAGAGCTCCCGTTCCCACCATGTATCGTATCGTAGGTACTATAAAATAATAATCAGGTCTTTAACCCTTTTGATTATCATTGTTAATTACTATAATATACTGCGAATAGAAAATATTACTAATCTTTCTTAATTTTGTAATTCAAGCTGATGATTTACTCGAAGGAATATTGTTTACTTATGCTAATTTCCGGGCAACTACATTAAAATTATATACAAAACATAATAGCTGAGTTTTCCGCCTTGAATCCAACTTTGTTGTGGAACATCCTGTTTATGGACTGACGGTATTTTAAGACGGAGGGGAAATTTAGTTTTTTTTATTTCTTCAGAAGTTGAACGTCTAGAACCGATAGTTAAGGCTCTATACCTTTTTCTAGACCACAGAGATATTATACCTAATGTCTGTGTTCTAGGCGCTCAAGTTTAAATTACACAAACCACATATTTATAGTTAATAGAATACATAGCTTTTTGTATATACCTAAACATCTGATCTGCAACAGATAATAAATGTAATAAATAAACTATATGTGGACATTTCACACAGCGCCATCTAGCCCCAAACTAAGCATAGCATGTACCTACTATGGGAACTAGATAAATAAATTACTTAGATGCTTTTTTTGTTTGTAAATACATAGGTACAATATAACACCCAGAAACAGAACAAACATCGATGTTCATCACACAAATGTTAGTCCTGGATGGGAATCGAACCCACAACCTATAGTTCAAAAGGCAGAGCTACTACCAACTAAGCTAACAGGCCAGTCAAAAGATTCTATTGAATTGACTCTAAAATCTTTTTTTGTCCAAATCTTTCCGCCCCCATTTTCAATTAGGTAAAGCCACATGTCCTCGAAGACCTCTTTTCAATTCTTCCACACCGTTTCATTACACCGCCTGTCTTCCGGAACGGCAGGTGCTGGGTATTTTGGTTTGTTACTGTTAGCTAAATTGTTCGTTGTAAAGTGGCCCTTGGATAGGGTTATATTAAAGCATAGAGTCAAACTCCTTAAATTTACCTATCAAAATTTGTATTTTAAATAACATTTGCCTAATACTACAAATTAATAATCAATGTTCGTAGAAGTAATGCAAAAAACTACAGCATGTTTTTTAGTATTTTTTTAAATACGAGTAACTTATGTTAGGTACTTAAATAATATCTACAAAATATAAATCGAATCGAGTGTTTTGCAGTGGTTTGGTATCAATGAAATATAAAATAAAAATCGACAAAGTCTTGATGCTAATTAGGTATATTTTGATTTATACATTGCCTCTTTAACACTTGTTCCAATACAAACATAACTATAGTAGAGTAGTATAGCGACTATACTACGTTATGTTTAAGTTTATTTTATAGATACACAAATGTTTGGCTGTATCTCAAAGCAATGTCCAATGCCCAATGATAACTGTGGAAACATTTGACAGGAAATAGGGTTATCTCAATGTCGACAGATTGCCGTATATCCTCTCAATGTTTATGACTTTAATTATACGTTATACGTATAGTTTTATGAACGTTTATTGTCAATAATTCGTTACACTCGAACGTGTTTACTTGAAGTTCGTTAGCCTCTTCGGCCTTTTTAATAAAGATTGACTCATAGATATTTACCAATGACTTTGAAATTCGCAGTCTATTTTATGTCTGAGGAGTTTAAGCCCACAGAATGACAGTAGTTGGTGAAACTAAGCTAAAATATTAAAATTTAGAATATTCTCTTGAGTAATCATTGTGGGTTATGAGCCTACTGCTCAACCACTTAAATAACTTTTTTGTCCACATTTTATAGACATCGCTTAGAGTATAATTATAATAATCTACTAAAATTATCTAAAGTTAATAGAGGATGTTATAAAAAAAAGGAACGCGGAATATGATATACAATAAATTAATATTGTAGACTAATAAAGACTTATGCAATAATAAAACGTGTATGTTAAATGAGACGTCTACATATTCATCAGTAGCTGGTTGATACACGTAGAAATTTATTAATCAAATTTGCATAGAAAATCAATTCTATAAAATCACCTTTCACACATATTCATAATTTTTTGCGCAGCATTACTCTCTGGTCTATTTACCAATGCAAAGTACGGTGCTGACCTTTTAACAAAGCATTTAAATGAGTAGCAACATTACCACCGACATTACCGTCGTCACAGTACCTGATCGTGACCTTGCAGGTGAACGTATGGTCTGCTGTCTACCACCGGGCTTAGGGTCTGTGAGCGTAATCACAGCGGGTTACGCTGTGGGTACTTGCCCCCGCAAAATATATTGAATTATTTTTGTTGTTCCTAAATTATCTGAAAATTTTTGACTTCTTAAAATGTCGTTCGTTGGTTGAGAGTTTATGCGGTAATATGTTGTGCGTATTTCGTTAGATGTTTTGGATATTCGAAGACGCTTGAAAGAGAAGCGTTATATTTTTTTGTTTGACTGGCCTGATAGCTAAGTTGGTAGTATCTCTGCCTTCTGAACTGTGGGTTCAATTCCTTCCGAGGCAAAAATTTGTGTGATGAACATAGGTGTTTGCTCTGTGTCTGGGTGTTGTATTGTATTCAGTGTACGTATTTACTAACAAAAAAGTATTTAAGTATTCTATCAGTTCTCTGGTTCCCATAGTACAAGCTATGCTTAGTTTGGGGCTAGATGGCGCTGTGTGAAATGACCACACATACTTATTTATTTATTATTAATTTATTTTGGTATGCTAATAATAAGTTGTTCAACTAGTTCTGATATAATGAACGCTGAATCTTAAAAAATGTGCATTTTTTGATTGTTTAATCCTTGGTGCTTTTATTTACCAAAACATTGCTGGGTTCAATTTTATAGCAAGTCATAACCTCATTCAATGTAAATCCCTCTTTCATTGTTTTGCCCCTATTGAACAAAAACTTAGTACGCCCTACTCACGCCTATAGTCACGATTAGAGGTACAAATACAAAGAACATTTGGTTAGCTCTCGTTGTATTTCTGGTTCTGTATTTTATTAGTACTAAGTATTAATGTATTCTGTGGTCTCGTATGAATAATACTTAGTGTAGCCACAGAGTAGATATATAGTATTACGTAGCGTAGCAAAGCATGAGATAGTTACATATATCGAAACTTTGGTAAGCTCTCTTTGTATTATGATTCCGTATTTTTTTTTTCGTAATCGATATGGTAAAGATACGAATTTAACCGAAATATAAAGATATTATAACAAGGGATATCACTAAAGATAGTAAAGAGACAGCAGAATCATCATAATTCTTGGTACCACCAACGTGCAACCAATTTATGAAGGCATTAAAACACAACGTATTTTGTCTCCAATTTCTTTGTCGAAAGTCCCCAGTCGGTCTCATGCTGCGTAGGAAATTGTTATTGCACAATACCCACAGACGAAATAGTAGTACCACGCGCCCACGAGATTGCTTGTAAATTCCAAAACATGTCTTGCATCACAGTGCTGTTACTGTTTGTCCCTTTGAACTTTGGCTTAGACATTAACCCTTGGACTCCTAGTGGCTCGATATCAAGCCGCCATACATTTTTATTCTATTGTTATGCAAAATGCTAGTATTCCAGGAGTTAATAGTAACATTAAAAAAAATACGTATAATGATTTTTATACATTGTTTTCCATCACACAATACACATACAGTTTTAAAAAACGTTATTACTTAAAAATTCTCTATATAAAGTGGTTTTAGTCCTCAAAACTTGCAGTCCCAAGTCACGCTCTTGCCCCCATTTCCTCTTGGCGTAACTAAGAGCTTTCGTCTTGACCCGCCCGCCCTATATCCCGGGGCGTGACGCTGCAAGCTCCTTTATTTCTTTAGTCAGCTCTATTCAAATAAGTATGTGCGTTTCATCACAAGTATTATCTGTTCTGTGGTTTAACGTTACAGTTTAAATGACCAATGTAATTATAAATATCCCATAGTGTCACTTCTCGCAAGTAATTTGAAATGAAATAGTTTGTTATATCTTTACAATATATTTTTTGTTTGTAAAGACTACATCTAAATTATACTACGTATATCTATGTATATATCGATCTTTACAAACATCGGTTTAAACATAAAACAGTCCATTAAGATAAATCCAAATTATTATAATCCTGGTTAGAAAACATTGATACCCAAAGTAGGAAAACCTGTGTTTTGGCATACCAATGCCCTCTACCGGACGAAATGTTTAATGACTTAGTATTGACAATTTAGCTATTTTAACTTATTATCACTTATGTAAAACGTTGTATGTAATATACGTATGAAAATCAACATAGTAGTATATATAAAGATATAGATGAGTATAGAAAATTGAGAAAACCATTCCAAAAAGATAAATGCGTGCCTGAGTGATTGGGTGTGACTGGGTGTAAGGGTGTGTGCGAGGGTGTGAGTGTATGAAGGTGTGTCGTGTGAGAGGATGTGTTTGACTGTGTAAATGTGTGATAGGGGAGGGGGCGAGATGCAGTTAAACCAAGTACATACATACATAAATACATATCTGTGGACATTACACACAGCGCCATCCAGCCCCAAACTAAGCATAGCTTGTACTATGGGAACCAGATAACTGATACAATACTTAGATACTTTTTATTTGTAACATACATAGAATAGAATATAATACCCAGACACAGAAAAAACACCTATGTTCATCACACAAATGTTTGTCTTGAGTGGGAATCGAACCCATAACCTACAGTTCAGAAGGCAGGGCCACTACCAACTGAGCTAACAGGCCAGTCAAAATGCAGCCAGTCAAAGTAATTATATAATAGGAATTATGACATAAATAGACAGTATTGATCCTATTCACAATTTAAAGTTGTTCTTGTTCGATGAATGAGTAATGGTTACACAATAATTAATGTGTAATGTCCAGAAATACACTAAAACATCTATTCAATTAAAATTAAAATTCTTCTCAAAGCAGGATAAGATAGGGCGGTACTGGACCATTCGTCTCAGTGTTTCTCTGCTGAGTAACCAATTAGCGTCTTGATTATAGGAAGTACGTTTGAGTGACTCAGTTAATTAACTGATTTAACTAAACTACATACAAAAATCTAACGTTTTTATTTAACCACCAATAAAATGAGAAAAATACGAGATAATATGTTTATTTGACTTGACTGGCCTGATAGCTCAGTTGGTAGTAGCTCTGCCTTCTGGGCTATAGTTGTGGGTTCGATTCCCACTCAGGACAAACATTTACGTGATGAACACCCATGTTTGTGCTGTGTCTGGGTGTTATATTGTTATTCTATGTATCTATTTACAAACAAAAAGTATCTAAGTATTATATCAGGTTCCCATAGTACAAGCTATGCTTAGTTTGGGGCTAGATAGCGCTGTGTGAAATGTACACACATATTTATTTATTTATTTATATTATCCGTGTCACCGTGCATTCAAAACTAACAGTACCACTGGATTTACAACGTAGTACACATGCGAGTACTTGTACAAGTTGGTGTTCGAGCGCTGTCGGTGAGTTAAACAATGTTTGAGGTAACGGGGCTGGACCAGTGGTTTTCGTCTGGTTTCTAATGATTTGTTACTGCATATTGGATGCAGTATGGGTAGCGTAGAAGCAGTCCGTCTCGACTTACTCTCTGTTAGTTCATGTAGTACCAGTAAGAAGCGACCTGAATAGGAATGGTCGTGTATTATAGGGCTTTTTGTAAATGGATATTAGATGTAATGTAAATTGGAACTTGAAATTTATATGATTGCTAGAACTGAAAATTCTGTCTTTGATTTATTTGTTACTAGTTGCGCCTCGCGGTTCCACCCGCGGAAAAAAAGTATCTTACAGCGTATGATTTTATGTTATTTTACAACACAAAAATACTATCTATTACCATCCATAAAACCTCTGGCAACATTGCAAACATTACTCACAAAGAGAGTCGAAGATAAGTTTGCTAAGTAATTGGACTTACGTAAATGTCTGGTTGGACATATTGACAACTTGGATCCTTTCCGAGGGCTTTTGATTAATGGCTCATTAGACTCCGTTGGCCCTCGTTAGGCAATGAGAGGATAAATGAATAATATTGATTGGGTATGATGATGGAAGCGTGTAGTACTAAAGTTATTTACCAATATATTTATTTTCTATTAATTTGATTGCTTCTAAGGGAACAGCTTTGAGAAAGTTGGGTAGACAAAAGCGTCAAAAAATGTGCTTCTTTCTTTCATATTATAACTTGGTACCAGGCATCTAGGCTAGAACCAATAATAAGTCATTGGTCTAGTGTTTTTTACGGGTTAATGCTGTTGGTCTGTACCGACCGGCATTTACAGCATCACCAGGTCCAGTGTGCTGTCAAGCATCCTACATATTCAGCATAGGCTTAAAATTCGCATTTTACCCTATAAAGACTCCACCGACGACGCCTATAAATTGTCATTCCTATAGGAACACTCAAATTCGTCTATAACAATATTATAAAGAGGAAAGGTTTGATTGTTTGTTTGCATTGAATACGCTCCGAAGCTATACTGACACGATTTGAAAAATTCTTTAACTGTTGGGAAGCTGTTGTCCCCGGGTGACATAGGCTATATTATATTTTTGGTTCACTGTCGAAACTCATAAAATCGTTTATCATAATTTTGTTACAAATAAAAATGTTACTTATAATCATCATTTCACATAATGTGATTTAATATACTTTCACTACATCTAATTTTATTTATTATAAATCAAAATTAATAATAATCCAAATTTATAAGAATGAAACTCATAAGGCGTATATAATATAATAGTACAAATTTATAATGTTCTTTTACCATAACTAACTTAAATCATAAAACAAAATATCAATACTGTAAATTAATGTGACTGGAACTGTTGATTGTTATATTTAACGTAATCAGTTATAAAAACGTAGTACGGAAAGCCAATTTGCTCTTCAATCTATGCAGGCACTTCATCCAGTCAAAACAAACAAGATTAACGTGTGGACCGTGTGCGGGTAATTGTAAAATAACTTATATTTTCTCATGTCATGTTGGTTTTGGTTTTGTTGGTGAACTTTGTGCATTATTTTAATAAATAACTTGAAATGTCTATAAAAACACGTGTAAAATATTTAAATCAAATACAGGTAATCTGAAACTTAATATAGATGGTTTCTGTAATTTTTTATGTATTTTTTATATAAGCATAAGTGACTTCTGGCACTTCGCCGGCCGCTGCCGCGGCATGCTCGCTACGCTTCGCTTCGCTCGCTCGGCTCGTGCGATGTATGGTCACAGTTAACCTAACGCTCCTCCTCGCTTCGCTCGTCGTCGCACCTATTTATGACTTTGCCTTAGACCAGTATCTTAGTATCTTTAGGGTATACATGCATATCTATATAATGATTTAACTACTTCAAAATTATTATTAAGTTAACTAAAAAAATATGAAAAAAGAACATTATAAACAATACAATTATGAATGCTGATTATTATGAAATTATAAGTAATGAAATTTATAATAAACAAAAATATGATAAAAAAATTCTTAACATTAACATTATAACATAAAATTTTATAAATTTAAACATTATTTGAATAAATTGTATAAGAAAAGATCAATATAAAAAGTAACTATTATGAACAAAGCTATTTATAAATAACCACCATTATAAATTTCATCATTATTAAAAATGAGGTATATGAAATGAAATTATGAATAATGAAATTATTAGTACAGACGGTATCCCTATATTTTTATAAAAATTAGGGATCCTTACTAAAACTCCAATAATGTAACCCAAGGTATAAAAAAATTAGCTGAAATATTCTTTACATCGCGTGCGCTGCGAAAACTATTATACCCGTGCAAAGCCGGGGCAGGCCGCTAGTTTTAAATAAAAATTCTGGAGAGTCACCGATGTCTCGATGCAGTCAACCAAGTAGCACACCTATGTATCGTGTAGGGATCCGGTCGACAAACCTGTATGTGACCACTGACCAATGGTTTGTTTCCATTGTACTATCCTGACCTGACAGAACAAATAACACAAACGTAATATTCTGAAAGAAAATAAATTGAATCTCGTGTAAGATTTCAACTACATATGTGACCAATATTAAAATAAATATGTGCCAGTACCAAAATAACTCCAATTTTAAAATAATTATGAAGTTCGTCTAGGTAAGTACCACCGCTTTGCCAGTTATTCTGCTGCCAAGCAGTAGTGTGCAATGCAAGCACTACTGTGTTCCAGTTTCAAGGGCATTGTAGCTAGTGAAATCACTGGGCAAATGAGACTTTATGACCTGATTTGACAGTCTAGTAATCTGATTACTAGACTGTGTGATGTCTTAGGATGACGTGCGCAGTGCGCAGTGAAGTGTCACGCGAAAATTCCGAGTGACACTGCAACTGTTACGGGTGGACGTGCCGCTTAACATCAAGTAAACGCTCGTCACGTCATTCATTCTCATAAAAAAAGTATTTAAATTATAATAAAAATGAGGTAAAGTAATAATTTGGATGAGAACGAGGAGGATAGGATGAGGACCAATCATACTCAAACAATTTGTTTTTCTATTGCCCTGAGTTTTGATACTTCAATATAAAAAAAGTTTTTTAATTCCTAATCCTTCCAGTAAAGTAACATTTGTAAAGTGTAATTTATTTATTTATTTATTTATCTAAGATTCACAGCTTATTACTATTTCCATTATAACGCAGTTACATACTATGTTGCACTTAAGCCAAAACGAATCTACACTTTGTCGATTGAACATATGTATAGGCAATTAGGAGAAGCAAGGTACTAAATGATTACGAAAAACAAATTATGTAATAAAACTATAGGCAAAAAAAACATTGATTTGGCTCGAGGTAGGTAGGTAGGTACACACGGACTTGGATTAACATAATGAATTTCTGCCACTAAAAATAGTGCGGCGGAAAACGATAAAAATAATTAGTAGGTAAGTTAAATATTAAAATACAGCACTATTAATAGTAAAGCAGTAATCACTAATCACAAGTAATAATAATAATTTAATCAACTAAAAATACAGGTTACTAGTGAAAGTGGAAGGATCAAGCATATTCAAGCAATGGAAACGGGAATGGGCTCTCACCATGGCGGATAGACAGGCGCCTATTAAAACGCATTAGTGCATTCGTAGCTTGTCTCTCTGTAGTCACAGTAGTATTGCTTTATTGCTTTCTCTATACATTTACGGAATTCTTTTTTGAAAAACCGTTTGTATAATAAAGAAACCCGAGTTTGTGATAAGAGATTAAATCTAATTAAATTACGAAAACTTAATTAATTTTGTAAAAACTTCAAGGGTAGCGAAATCCGTAAACAATTTGTACAACAATTTGTATTAAAAGATTGTGTAACAACGGTTTTGCGGCTTCATGGCATTCGGTGTGAGGCGGTTACTTGTGAAAGCCCGCGGGACGTTCGAAACTGCCTTAGACCTGCATTACAGGACTACGCTCAGTCGTGAATCTGTGCTCAAGATGAGATATCTATAAAGATAAGGGAAAAGGATGAATAGATGGCACGGCCTTTCACCGTCATCTATTCACCCATTTCCCTGTTCTCCCCAGAAAAGGGAAATGGATGAATGGATGAAGGATATTAGGCCCCCCCCCTTCTCTCTTTCCCATAGTACAGGATAGGAGTGGCTTTGGACCTAATACTAAAGGTTGGACGTCTGTAATTTCTGAACCACAAAACCGACGACCTTGAAATATTTACGGGACAATATTTAAAGTACCCCTTTTCTAAAAAAAAAGAATGAATGAAATAAGACTACGCGTTAATGAATTACAACTAAGTACATATTTTTACTTTTACCCCCTCTCCTGAGAGAACCGTGCTTAATTTCGGGATAAAAAGTATCCTATAGCCTATCTCGTAATATGAACTCAAATAATGCCAAGTTTCATTTGAATCCATTCAGTAGTTTCGGCGTGATGCTCAGCCAAGATACAGACATACAGACAGACTAAAATGAAAAAAAAAAAGTTTTGGCTTCACATGGATAATAGAGAGCACCTCAAAAAAATTTTCAAAATATCTGCAGTGTACAGAATTGGACCTGTTACAGTTTTTTTACAAGTATATAGATTGATCACTGCATGAATGGAATCTGTACTTGAGCATCGATCGATGACTGAGCATCTTTCTGTAATACAGGTCATAAGCTTGGCGCCTGGCTATTTAGTATTATGAATTCTAATAAAGCTTTAAGACTATTAACATCTCAGTTATGTAGGTTTCAAGAAGACAATAAGAATTAATTTAGATAATTTAATTAGTTGTGGTTTTCCTTATTTATGGAGTTTTAGGTCCTGTAAATTAATTGATCTAAGTTAATTGTGCAGATTTCCTCGTCTGTGTTGGATTTTGCAAGTCTACTAATATGAGTAATGAGATTGAGGCCAAATACGGGCCTATTTTAGTTATTAAAAAATTACTTTTACACTTCTCCATCGTGTTTTGAACAATGATTGGGAGATTTAAAAAAATAATTCAAAAGATTTGCACTCTTGAGCTTATTTTCAGATTAATGTAGGCTTAGTGGAGGTGGCGCGTTCTATGATTTTTATTTACCCTATAAATTCACCATGTCATCGGTATAGTCTTAACTAGATGGCGCATGAAGGTCGTACAGTACAGTATACGCTTTCTGCAGATTCTAACAACATTCCAATTTAGTAGGTACCTAAAATGTTTCGGAAGGCCCAAATTACGGCTCAAAGATTTCAACTCCCAGCTGGGTTAGTATGGACGGTAGACAAAATTGTCTTTCCTCATTTTACGTCACTTTCTTCATACTTGCTTGGAGTAAAACAGGGGAAAGACAGTTTTGTCTACCGGCCGTGCTAACCCTACTGATGTCAGATGTCTTGATGATTCACCCAAATAACGCTTTTATTATAGCAGTTTCGGAAATATATTAAACTTGTTCTCTACACTATGTGTAGGCAGACTAACTGTGCTTTGCGTGTCCCGCCTACTTTTTATGGAAAAATATGTTCTCTTCTATAACTCGATTCAATCTGCTTTACATAATAATCTTGCTTTAACAGACCAGTTTATTTTTTTTTTGCCTCGAGGAGGTTATTTTGTTGTAAATTAGGAGTGTTATAAAAATACATTTATTTTTTGTTTGCAATATTTATGGTCACGACTGACGAGAAATAATGCGCCTACGTAAAGTTATTCCTTGATGATTCCCGGGAGGATCGCGTGAGAAAAATATCCTGTTGCCACATTCTGCTGTTTATTTCTGCGCTCACATTTCGCACACTTGGGAGTTTGTTGGACGCTTGTACTACTCATAAGTACATGTGATGCGTGACGATTAAGCATTCTTGCTTCTTGGCCTCGCTGCGGTTATTTTGTTCGCAAATATGTGATTGTAGCAGTAATGGCACTTGTCTTGATGCGTTTTGCAAACTTTATAACAGCAATTACGGACAGATGTGTTTTAGGATATAAGTACTCAATTGCACATTTGTTTTCGTGTGTATGTGTGTGTTATAACAAATTGAGACTCATTCTGATCTTTAGTACTAGGGCATAAAGGCTATTTTATAAATGGCTCGATTATTGTTGACTGTGCTTATATTGCTGGAACGTGTATTCAAATAGCAAAACGATGATTTTTGTATCAATTTGCATATATTAGAGCCGATTATCACATATTGCATACATTCGAATCGCAAATCATGAAATCATAATGTCTTGAGAAAGAAATCCAGATTTGAAAATGGCACATGTAATTTTATAGTACGTAAGCCCCACAATTTTACCGGCAGTGCACTGTTGTTCCCACGGGAATTCCAGGCTAAAAAGCACCCTTAGTTGATATTGGTGCCTATAATTTTGATTATAATTTGAAACCCTGTTTTACGAGGCTTTAGCAACAACAACAACAATTTCACTCTTACCATGCTCCATCGTCGACCGCGTCGTCACTTACCATCAGGTGAGACCGTGGTCAAATGTTAACCTATCGTTGATAAAATGAAACTCATGGAAGCAAGAGTCCATTTCTCAACTTACGGAACAATCTGTAAAATTAAATCAGTACCTAGGTATACCTAGCTAGGTGGCTAGGTAGGTAGGTACCTGGAACCCCGAGTTAATTTAATTAAAACATGGTTAGATTATTACAGATAATTACCCTATTTGTACACGTTAGGTAGGTATGGTAGGTACGTTATAGTGCGACCAGGAAATTGCAAAACTAAGAAGTTAGACTATAACAAAAATAAAGTAGATAATTAAAAGTAAAACAAAATGGTTCTATCGAGAATGGCTTCCTCTTATATGCCTTATAAACACATATCAACTTAGATTAAGGTCTTTCTGAGTTGAAAGACACAGGGAGGTAGCGACTAGCCACACCGCCGAGGGAACCTGTAACGTAGAATAAGTACGAGTAACATTACTTCTCGAAGCCCTACTATTGTTTTACACAATTGAAGGCCGTTGCGCAATTCGTTTGGTTTTGTCTCTAGCTCTTTAGGTTAGACTTCTTTATCAGCTTGTAGATTATCATTGGACGATTTTCAAAATAGAGATTGTATTGGCTAACTTGAAAATTAGTAGAAGTGTGGGGTACCGTGGTCTTATCTGATGGAAAATGACGGAGTAGTCTACGTTGGTACATGACTTACCTAGAAGACTCACCTCTATGGGGTTGATCTCTGCTGTATTTTATGATCACGAGTTTCGGTGTTAAATTTAAGTTTCCGAGAATTTTTCGATAGTACCTAATACGTAGACCTTCCAAAAACTGAATAGACAAAAAAAACATATACATAAGTAATTACCATCCTGCTCACAAAATTTACGAGAATCGGTTGAGCAAACCTGTACTGCTACTGTACAGCTGGACAGCTGGACAGCTGGACATGCCGTACGGAATTGTTTTTGCCCCAGCTGAAACAGAAAAGCTTCGCTCACTTCGTTCGCTCGGTCAATCAACCAAGTGGGGTAAAGTGCCGTTTGTAGCGATAGTAGGACCCTGCGCCTGCGCTCGCCTTGAATCATGATTGCGGGCACGCGTTAGTCACGCCACCTTCCGAGGGTCCGGTTCGTTGCAACACTGCTGTATATTATTTTCGCAGCCAGATGAGAAAACTACGTGAAATCTAGATTCTTGATACATATCTAGTTTTTATTTGGTAAGAAACAACGCGTATTTTATCTACTACACATTCCTTCTTCAGTATCGATATTTTTGTTTTAGATAATCCAATATCAAATGTCTACATTCCCATAAAAACTGTAATTTAATTTAAATAGTATTCAAAATTACATCAATTGATTTAGCACAATAGCATACAGTTACTTTCCAAGATCCAAATCTAATTCCGCACTTTGAGAGATTCAGCTGAAGGATATGATTAGATCTGACATTTCATTACACATACAGTCTAACAACGCATCAGCATTGCAATTCAACGTGGCAATGCGGCCAGCATGTTGGGTACGCTACCTACCGGTAGTGGGCTGGAGCACTTGGACTGTCTATAGGCCATCGCGGCTATTATACAGTCCATAAGTGTTCTTTGTAGTAGGTAGTGTAGCTAGTTTAGTTTAGTTTAGCTTAGTTTAGTTTAGTTTAGTTTTTATTATTGTAGTAGTTAGCTTGAGTAATAAAGGCAATTTGCCCGTTATAAAAAAAAAAAAAAAAAAAAAAAAGTCTAACATATAGGTACACATGTTGGTGTATTCATAAACATAGCTTACTGTGCTACGTACTCGAAGAACTCCATTTGTTCCGCAAGCTCGCGTCACAGTAAATGGCACAGAAAAGACACTACATAAATCTTGCTCTCGGACCCATTTTTGCAGCGAAACACAGTATATGTTAGGTTGTCAATTGAATTATTCATCTTTATAACTATTATTATTTTATCAAATTCCTTTTACTTATGATTTATAACTGTAACGATTTAATTTTAAAATTTTTGGTTTGACTTTAACCCAGACAGAATAAGACTGGATCAGTTCAGTAAAAAATCGTCAAAACTAATAAGAATATCGAATAAGTTGCCTACCTCGCGACCGTATTTATTATACTCTATTGCCCTTACACATTTGATTGGCTAATCCTCTGTTATGCAGTGTTTATTAGTAAGGTTATATATATTATGTGTGTGTGTGTGTGAGCCAAATGCAATGCGTCTCTTTTGAGTTTACCTACTGTTGTCTCCATACCACAATTCCCGCGAACTCGATTACAACTTTAGATCTTGCTCCTTGTCTTTATACGACATCCGGTACATTTTGTTTTCCTTTGAGCATAGCAATACACTCGTTCTGCTTACTTAATAAAAATAATAGACGTTTATTATTTTCTTTTTCTGGTCTCGCTTGCCGGAGACAACAAAAGGCTTCGTAAACAGAATCTAGCTTATTCAGCAGACACTCCATTGTAAAGTGTACTTTTAAGTCTGCCTTTGTTTTATTTGCTCTGAAAGCGTGATAATTTTTACTTTTTAATAAGGTCAAGGTTTCAAATGCAGTAGGTATGTATTTAGATAAGTACGAATAAAAGATAATATTGGGCGTTCCTAGTAGCCTAACTTTTCTCATTATTTTGAACCTCCCTCCGACGTAAACAGAAGGATATTATAAGATTTTTAGCATCTGCATCTGTGGTTACTTACGTACAATTAGTATATGTATCTCTCAAACGGATGAATCAAATTAGTTTTTTATATTTGTTTGAATGGTGTCTTGATTTTTGTCATGAGTGTGACACAAAAAACCTATTTTGTGGCGTTAATTTAGGATTGTCATATTTTATTGCGTAAATACTATCAGCATTTCGTAATCTTTGCAATACAAAATGTTCTTCACAGGCTTCATAAACATTGAATCGATAGTTCTAATCAGTTTTATTGCGTTTAGATTAGTTTTCCAGCAAAATGTACAAAACACGCGGACACGTTAATTTAATTAAACCCCTCTAATTGCGGCACAAGGCGTCCCAAACCGACCTAGGTTGTATATCTAAGTATAGATAGGTTGATACATGTTTGCACGACACTTCCATTCCACTCCTGTTTCTGGCTACGTAAACACAAATGTTGCCTGTTCTGAAACTATTTTGGCTATTAGCTAAAAACCATATTTTTGTTGACCGTACTGAATTTTTCATGCATCTTCTTAAGGATCTATTGAAAATTCTATAGACTTGTGAGTGTGTTATATAAATAAAAATGAAATGCTGTTCGTTGGTAAGCGCATCAAAAACGGCTGCACAGAATAAATAATAGTACCTACTAAGTATAGGGCTGGACCGACTTCGCTATTTCTCGTGTATGGAATAAAGAAATAAAATAGAGGTGCAATGGCGAAGGCCAAGCTTGCTTCAATACTAACTATGTACATATAATTTTCACTTCTAAAAATATATGTCTTATAAATAAGTATTCAGTTATCGTCATTATCTTTTGTTTATCAATTGAGTGTATATAATTTCTTTAATAAGTTCAAGAAATTATTTTGTGTGGCGTTCATTTGGTCGTGTTTTCATTGATTTGTCGCGGCATCGGCACCACGATTGGCTAGCGTAGTAATCTTATCGCCGCCCGATAAAACAAAACTGCATGTACTTCGATCAATACATGCAAACAAGTACTTTCTTACTCATACTGCTTAGTTTACTCTGAATATACGTGAAGTCAACGGTTTTGTTTAAAATAATAATATTTTCAGACACGTAAAGGCTATTACAGACAATTCAAAATAATATTTATCTTTTACAATAGCAATACTCCAACATTCCCGTTTAAAGATAAAATAAAAAGTGTACAAATCGTGTTTCAATTAACAGGTGATAACTGTGAAATGAAATTTCACAAGGAATTAGTTAGAAGGAAACTGTGAGACGAATGGCGGCGATGTGGCGAGACGCGGTCGTGGAGACGCGGCGTTAAACCAGCGTGCATCCGCCAGCGCCATGTCCGATGCTCTGTCTCCGGAGTGCTCAGCCACCGGTGAGGATCCGGTGCGCCGCCGTTCCGTATTCTACGTGCCGTTGTTTGAGAGCTTCGACAACTACCTCCCTCTAACACAAGAAGAAAAAGATGCGCTCATATCGGGACAGAACTTAGACACAACTCCAACAAAACCAAAAAGAAGAAACACCGGCGCCAGCAAATTGCAAATCTCAACGCGAGGTGATTCATCATTCACGGAAAGCGAAAGCGATATAAGTGTATTCAGTCCGGAATGGAAATACCAACGACCTGTATCTTCCACTTTGAGTTCGAACGAGGCACTCGCGAGGGTTGGCCACCGTGACCTTACAAGCCCTAGGCTCGTCGCCGAGAGCTCAATACTCAAACAATCCAAACCAAGACTTCGAGCCACGACTTCGTGTGAACCTCGGTACGATAGAATATACACTCCGTTAGGAGCATCGATCTCATCAAATAAGCTGAATAGCTCGACTGTGAATATTGTAAATAAAGCGGCGTCAAAAAGCTCTATAATGAATTCTAACTTGTGCCTAATTCCGGATTCGCCTAACCTCGTCTCACCTGCAAAAGAAAAATCCAAAACTCTCCCACAAAACCTAAACGCGCCTTCTCCGATAAGAGGAAGCAGTAGTTCTACATCAATATTCAGAACGCCAAGAATAACTGTAACTCCGGAAAGTCCGAACAAAAGTCCTGCAAAAATTTCTGGATTGAACTTTATTCGACGATCACGTAGTACGAAACTATCAAGAAGTAATTCGTTATTACGAAGTATAACTTCTAGACATATTCAAGAGGGTTTGGAAGACCACACGGTAGTTGCAGAATTAACTGAGAATTATGATCAATTCGTGGACAGTAACGGAGGAGACACGGAAGTGATTGGTGCTCTCATAAAGAAGCACGAGGCTCAAGTGGCGAACAGCCCCTTGAGCATCAGACGAGGATATCTGGATGTTGATGACGATGTGGCTGTTCATTCTGGTAAGATTTCAAATAATTTAAGGCTTTTCATTGAACAAATTCTGATTCGGACATTGATTTATTTTCTTTGCCATTAATAAATTCTGCGTAGAAAACACTGATCAATTGTGTTGCGTAAAGTGAAATATTAGGAGCGTGCACTTTATGACATTGATCGCTAATAATAATCTATATTGAACCAGCGAGGTCCTTTTTAAACTAAATCTCTCAGCAGTCTACTACAGCGTTGAATAGTTTATAATATAGGTAGAACTTATAATTTGTCGTTTTCAATCTGCTTGATGATATAGCAGAATCTGTGTTAATTATGAGCCTCCAGCAGTCATTACATAATGTGCCGGAACACTAAAAAGAAATAACAACATATCGGCCCGCAATGTGGGCCATTTGAAATGTTCTTAGTTCAAACGCTTCAAACAACATCGGCTGTGAATGATTCGACAGTTTCCAACCCAGTAACTATTCTTAATGCTAGACAATGCTCACTAATTGCGAGTTGAGGATCCGTCTAACAAGAGGCCCTCAAACAACACGTCTTGGCATTAGGTACGAAAAGTGGAAGTTATGTCATTATTTGTTACTGTGGTAAATGCTTGACAAAACGTGGCTGTTTATGAAGGGCGAAGTTATCCATTGTCGTAAACACGTGCCTACAAATAGATATGGGAAGACAAACAGGCGTATACAATAGGCGGCTTTCGCGTAAATCACCGTTATCCTATTATACGGCGTTGCAGTTCCTTGCTTCATTGGGCTTTATAAAAATCTCTAGGAAATATCCCACAGGATGTTAAAGGCAGTGTTACATAAAACCGTATAATGATAGGCCACCAGGACCTTGCATATACAAAACCACAATATGTATAGGCTCTGGTAAATAAACACCCTGATTTCCTGATTTTCGCAAAACAGTCTACCGAAGAAAATTTGCGATTTGCTGATTAATTTATTGACCTATGTAGTTGTTACCCCATACATGAAGCTATAGATCCAGATCGTTTTCGTTGAAATAATGATGTGGTTCCGTTGCAACATATATGAAAGTCATCGAAGAAGAGGAAGAGCATCTAATATGCTCTAAAACCGGTCTAGCCATCGACAATTTAACACGTGAGTTGTCTGTAGCTGCCTCTTTTTATGCTATAGGTAGCAAACAAGCATACGCCCTCCTGATGGGAAGAGGTCATCGTAGCCTATGGACATCTGTAACACAAGACGTCCACTGATGCGTTGCTTACCCTGTGATAATACTCTTTTGACCCTCCTTTTAAATTGCTGCATGTTGAAGCTCCGGGGAAAGACCGCTGATGGAAGATCATTCCACATCTTACAGATGCATGGTAAGAAAGCGCGCATAAACCGAGTCGTGTGTGACTTCCATGACTCAATAATGTGTGGATGAGCTTTTTCACAGTGGCGAGAGGTGCGATGGTAGAAACGCGATGCCGGTATTAGATCGAATAGTTCTTCAGAGCATTCCCCATTGTAGATACGGTAAAATATACAAAGAGACCCTATATCTCTGCGTATTTTGGGAGGCTCAAGATGTTCGGTAAGCTCGGGATTGCCGACAATTCTGACAGCTCGACGTTGTATCGCCTTATTAACAATTTTAAAAACAGAACATGTTTACATGTCTTTTGCTTATCATTTTAGAACATGAATCATATTACTGTTAGCTAATATCACATTCTTAGATCAGGTGATGCAGTATTGTGCTTCCCACACTTATTGAAATGTGTTAAACACTCTGCAGCAATTGCAGTATTGCACAATTATAATGTCTTGCATTTTTGCCTCCACATCATTTTGCTCTACTAATAGAAGGACTATTGCAATGTAATGATGTTACTCTATGTGGGAGAAATATGTAGTTAGTTGTATTACCATGAGTCTGGAGTCGTTCATTATAGGTAGGTCAGCCCGGCTAGCATGCGCACCGTGACAAAATTATCTCAACACTTTTTCTCGTGAGAGACCGTGACAAGATTATGGTAGCGCCTAAGTGTGTCTCACTCTAACAGCGACGACAAGTTTTCTCGCGGTGCGCATGCTAGGCTATCAGGGCAACGTAAACAGAGAGAAAGACCTACTTAATTATAGCAAATTCTTTCACAGGAACGGTAATGGTAACTTTAGGCATTGAATTATTAGATATTTATTATCTGTATTAATAAACTGTTTAAACATATGATTATATAAGCTTCTATTGCGTTCTTAAGTACCTTATTTTCGATGTAATGTCGCCGACCACATTTTCACTTAACATCAGGAGAAATATGGGCAAACCATGGACGTATCATCCATGGATCAAACGTAAATTTATATTTAAACTTTTTTATATCTAGTTTTAAATAATTAAATAAGTGAACATAAAAAAATGCGCCACCTATAAAAGCTTGACTGGTATCGTCACACGTTCTCGTGGGCGTTTATCGGTTTCGTTATCAAAGTGTGCCCAGAGATTGTGGAATGTTACCGCTCTCCTTTAAAACAATAGGCTTTCATTCTCGGATTAAATCGCCTGTAACTGCACCAACTACAGAAAGCGCAGTAATGGCAGTTAATGCATATTCGTGTTTATTGGTTTAGGGTCGTTGACCTGCGAGGGTTGCCATCGAAGCATTTCATGTCAACGTTCCGTCGTCAAGCCAGTCAGTGTTGTTTACGCTTTCACCTTAAACGACAAAATTAAGTAAAACCAAATTACTGCTTGCCATATTAGCTTAATTCCAAGAAATTATAATTATTGTTTTCCTATTAAGCTCCTTTATTGGTTAATTGTATTGCAAAGCATTCACAATATACATCAAAATGCAAATGAAGATGAACGAAATTATTTTGAACAAAATATGTGTTAATACTATATAAATATTTGCTGAAAAAAATCATTTTCTCCAATTTACCTTCATTGACATGGTAACAGAAGTGTTACAACGAAAAGGGAAACCCATTGACCACAAAGACCAAGACGTAGGCACTTACGAAACCAGACTAGATTTAATCAGATTATAAAAGTACATATTCTCAACGTCCAGAAATATCAAGATTATCACACCATAAAACTATAACTAGATAAAAACTGGTATAAACACGGTAACAAGCCGTAATTCAAAGAACATTTTGCCGATCGTAATAACGGTAATGGGTAAAGTAACATCTGTCGTTCACTTCGCACGTCGACATGTCGTCCATCGTCGATCGTTGACACCGCCTTGTATGTCTTACCAAACATATTATGTAATAGACATATACGGCAAACTTGTTGAGCACGTGTGTTGTTGAAGTGGCTAGATGTTTAGATCATTAAAACGTAGAAGGTAATCAATAATGATACATTTTCAGCTCTATTTTTTCTTCAATTTTATCCAATGGTTTCTTATACCTAAACTGTGGATCGTAGCTCTCCATTTTGTCATCCTTTATAAAATAGGGTCATCCGTCTGTTTCAAATAAATAAGTTTTATTACGCCGGTAGTTAGACACAGTAATTAAAGTGGGTCATTGAACGGATCATAACAATGATGTTTATGACTAAGTTTAGCGAAGATTTCTGATTCATTCAATTAAAAGAAATAATTAGCAACAATGCTTCCCGGATTAAGTGACTCGTCTTAAAGTTGAATTGTGATTTCAAAACCTTTGTACTGCTGTCGTTTGAAAGATTTTGACATCAATTCGTGCGTGCACACGCAGCGGTCACGGGCGGCGTGCGCGCAACTTCCGGCGGAAACCACGCCATACTCAGCACCGTCGCTACTCGCCATATCATGTTACAACCTACCTAAGTTGCACATATATGACAATGCATCTGTAACACGAGACCTCGAACAAAATATATACCTAACATATAATATTTGTTACTGTTCCAATAGCAGACATATTCTCGCAAGGTTGCTGCTAAATCAGTGTCAATTGTGTTGTCATTTCAAACGGATATGCGGCTACCATTTGTTCATACGTGCCTTGCGTTCATAGGTAAAGCTGTTCACGTTACATCTTCTGCGAAATAAAGTCACGTAAACTTTGTTCAACATCAAGTAAATTGTGACTCGATTGCTTCAGTTTGATTTGAATTGTGACAGATTTCACTTACTTTATAACTTCATCTTTTAGAACTCGTATTGTGATGACTGTATTGTTGTTTGAATTTGAATTTGAATGACGTTGGGAGTCGAAGACAGTTTTTGTAATGGCCCCAATTTGTTTGTCCGCAGACACGTCATACGAAAAGGCATGTCGTCGTGGTTCGGCGCCCAGCACTCCCGTGCCTGGTGCTCAAGCGCAGCACAGCCCTTCCCGCCTCGCCTCGTTTTTCTTCTCGAAGCGATCTTTCCGAAGCAACCCGCTGAAGAGGACGAAATCTGCTACGAAGTTGGAAAGAGAACGAGCGCTAGCGGCATCCGTGACGACACATCCACCTACACACGCCTTAAGAACTTCAAGGTAATTGTTTATTTCGTTTTTGCTCGATACTTCTTACGAGCTCTTTTATAGCTGATGGAAATATTTTGTGTTTTTTTATAATTTGTTTAATATTGGCAGTTAATTATTATTTAATTTCTTAATTTTAATCTGTAGCTAACGCTAAGCAAGTGAGACTGCTCTGAATCATACATATTTTTAAATATATCAGTTGCTGACATGATAACACTGTAAATTAGTGAAGATCTGAATGCTCAAAAACAACATCTTAATGACAATTTAATTAGTTCGCTTCATTTTACTAGGTGGTAGGACTTTTCTGCAAAGTTCGTCTAGATAGGTACCACCGCTTTGCCAGTTATTCTGCCGCCAAGCAGTAGTGTGCAAGCACTGCTGTGTTCCGGTTTGAAGGGCATTGTAGCTAGTGAAATTACTGGGCAAATGAGACTTTATGATCTGATCACTCAGTCTAGTAATCTGATTACTAGACTGGGTGATGTCTCAGGATGACGTGCGCGGTGCAGTGTCACGCGAAACTTTATTGTTTTAAAGCTCCAGGTGACACTGCAACTGTTATGGGTGGCCGTGTCACTTAACATCAGGTGAACGACTTGCTCGTCACGTCATTCAATCACATAAAAAAAAAAAAACTTTGTTTCTTATGAAGACACAAAATACTCAAAATACAGCTGTGATCTATTTACCCACAAAGGGGTTTGTCATTAAATTTTGATGTCTCAATCAGGTTATAAAAAACAAAGTGTCGTAATTCCATCACAATTTTATATCCTCAATTCAATTAACTCTCAATGAGTCCCTATTCCGTTTTAACGGGGATTTCATCTCCAGTGGTAATTTATTAGCGTAAAGCATCGATGTAAAGTTCAGGAATACGACTGAAGCAGGCTTTTATTCTATTTAACGCCATTAGATCCAGTAATTATGCAATCAAATACTGAATAGGAGCCCACGCTTACTAATAATTTGCTCTCTCTTGAAGGCCGAATAGGTCATTCAATTGAAGATCCTTAACACAGATTACTAAATATTCTTGAGTCCTAACTCAATTTTTTTAGGACGGTAATGGAATCTCTCTGTTTAATAGTGTTTCAAGGCTTTACTATGACTTGGTTGGTATTAGTACTGGCTCAGTTAACCTGTAATATCATCATCATTAACAGCCTGAAGATGTCCACTGCTGAACATAGGCCTCCCCCAGAGCACGCCACTTTGAGCGGCTGCTCGCCTCCTGCATCCATCGGCTCCCCGCGGCTTTCACCAGGCCGTCGGTCCACCGAGTGGTGGGCCGGCGTACGCTGCGTCTTTCGGTTCGTGGTCGCCACTCGAGAACCTTTCTTCCCCATCGGTTGTCAGTTCTACGAGCGATGTGGCCTGCCCATTGCCACTTCAACTTACTAACTCTAAGAGCTATATCGGTCACTTTAGTTCTCCTGCGGATCTCCTCGTTCCGGAGCTTATCTCGCAGGGAAACACCGAGCATAGCTCGCTCCATAGCTCGCTGCGCGACTTTGAGCTTACTAATGAGGGCAATAGTAAGAGACCATGTCTCAGTTCCATAAGTCATCACTGGCAACGCACACTGATTGAAAACTTTCGTTAACAGGCTCTGCGGTATTTTACCTGTAATATACTTATATTATACCATTGACAACATAGGTAGTACACACCTACTAACACCCCTGACCTACTAAATATATAACAATCAACATTTTAGTTTTCTAATATTCACTAAGATAAAAAGTTAAATAGTTTAGAAACAAATGGGTCAAACTTTTTTTAAGACTATAAACTATAATTATAAATAAATAAATAATAAATAAATATATGTGGACATTTCACACAGCGCCATCTAGCCCCAAACTAAGAATTATAGCTTGTACTATGGAAACCAGATAACTGATACAATACTTATATACTTTTTGTTTTTGTAAATACATACATAGAATACAATATGACACCCAGACACAGAACAAACACCTATGTTCATCACACAAATTTTTGTGCTGGGTGGGAATCGAACCCACAGCCTACAGTTCAGAAGGCAGAGCTACTACCAACTGAGCTATCAGGCCAGTCAATTTTAGTTAAGGAATCGTTTCCACGGTTATTTATTTGTTACTTACACGAATCTCTTACTCGTTACTACTTTTTATTTTATGATTAGTGTATTACTAATTTAATTTTTATGAGGTAATACATAGTAGAGTTTACCTCTACATTCAGTAAGATGCTTTTAAAATATTTTAGACGCTGTTCTAAATCTGTCGTGTCACGGTAATCTTGGCCGAAGAGAGCTCCTTTGATGTCACGTACAAGTTCCAAACTTTGCCTAAGAAGTAAGAGCACATTGTCTACCTCGAATAGTCTCTACCCCTTAGAATAAGTTAGTACTCTACCCTCTTTAATATTTTACGGATAAGCAAGGTGCTATGAATTTATAATGCAGTGCAGTTTCCTTTTATCATCATCATCCTCTTTGTGCAGTTTCCTTTTATATGCAGAGAATTTAAAAACAACAGTGCTATATTTTATGTATAAATATTTAACGTGCTCCCAGCAAATCAATTGCAATAGCAATCGGTTGAACGTTGGACGTACCATGGTCGATATTTGCTCAGATATTCAGATTTTTCGCATTCGGAAAGCTTTTTGCGAGCTTCAGTTCATATTTTATGCCACACGTATTATATCGGTATATCTCGACATACACGGAAACGCACTCATAAAGTGTCAAGCGTACTTGCGACATATCGTGACTATGGCACGTTACCTAAGCACCACTGATAGGGCTGCCAATATAACTACTTACAATATGACATGTTTCAACTGTTTTTTGGCCCTATTAAATACTTGCTCTTGTTTATATAGCTGCCTTATTATTTGTAGGCATCTGATGATCATACAGTTGCAAAGTAGCATTGGTTTCATGATTTCAATAGTACCTACAAAAACAAACAATCCATCTCTTTAGATTCTTACAATTTACCCGCTCATGTGAAGTTTTGACGTTATATATTTAATAGTGTCTTTTCATACATGAAACCGCGAATCGCAGAATGCACACATCTGAAATATCGGCAAATCGGGAAAATATTTATATTCAGTACGTTTTATAGAAAACCAAACAGCTCGCAGGGGCTCAAGCTTAGTTAATTTATTTGCGATATTAAGGCGTCTGTTGATAGAGCTTTTCCATTTTCTAACTTGCACTGTAATGGCAACCCTAACCGTAGTGCTCTAATTTAATGTACAGGAGTGTCGCCCCGCCCGTCTGCGGGCTTTATTTACCTAATGTTCTTAATTACCTCCCTGCCGATGTAAACACGAAACAACTTCATCGGGACAAGCAAATAGACTGCGTTCCTTACTGATTGTACCGATGGGACTACCCTTGAAGTCCCACAATCGCACTAAGTTAACCCAAAATAGGCAGATTCGATTTTTCCTTAAAACATTTCTAAACAAAAATATTTGTGATAAATATCGGCTTTGATTTGTTACAGATCTCATGAAAGCCTTCTATCGGCACATTCACCTGCTGTATCCACAATGGATTTGGGACCACCTAACCAGGTAAGATTTGATGGTTCTTATTCAATCAGATTCAAAGAAATGAATCAAAAGTTTTAAAGAAAATGCTAAATATTCGTGAAAAATTAAGAAAATACATTACATTATACATGGCATTTATATTGTAACTATCTTACATTAAAGTAACTTTATAAGCTGTTGATACCTGAAACCTTTTTGTAGTATCTGTAACAAAATACGTATTAAGTTATAGCACTTTTATTTCTTCATCTTTTATTCAAGGTCTGTTTTCGTTCAAATAAAGACCAAATTTAATATTACTGTTTTTTAGTATTGGCACAATATTGACGCTATAAAATATACACTTCAATTGAACTAATTAGAGTGCTAACAAAACGGATCGTATAATTTAAAAAAAATCGTCTTTTTTTAATTAATTTATAATGTTTATTAATCAAAGAAACAAATTAAAAGTTTGATTATGATCTACAAAACAAATGGAAATTTTATAATGGCAATATCTTATATCATTTATTACATACTGAAACATAAACATGAAATTGAATAAAATATAATAATAAAATATAATGGGACACCCATTGCAAGTGCTTACAAATAAAATTATCGTTAATTTATAAGGCACACTTTGATTATTACTAGGTAATTAGCCGTCTTCTTGACTTGCCCATCAGGCATGGAACTAGAACTCTAAGTTTTGGTTATAGGTACAGAGATGACCGAAGATTGATGATTTTCCTCTTACATTTCAGATTGATATCCGTGCTCTCCACTCCTCCGTGCTGGGCAGGCCTCATTGCTTTGCTCTGAGCGCTGAAAACCGCGCGCCTCGATACTTCGCGTGCGCGTCACGGAAAGAGCGAGATCGCTGGATATACAGGTGAAATACAGGGATTTTCTAATTAGACTACATCCTTAAGGCTCCCATACTCGCTGATCCGAAAAATCTGGCTAAACAATGTTATCATGAATAACATTACAAATGTTCAACAAAAATATCATATTAATCCAAAAAAGATTAATGTCGAGAACATGGTTTAGCCAGATTCTTCGTAAGTAAATCCTGTTATTAATTATTTTCTAAAATATCGCAATGGCGAGCGACATAGTGAATCTGTGTATATAGCAGCCTTAATTAGTCTGGAAGAGCTTAGAGACTAGACTTTGAAGAACTGTAGACTCCAGAATAATATAAAAGCGCTCTCTTATGATTTTATAAGCGAGCCGAGGAACCCACTGATGCTTTGATATGTACACTGTACACAACTTTTTTGTAGAGTGAACTCGCATTATGGTGTACGTCGCTCGATTTAAATTCGGGGACAGACAGGAATTACTTTTGCTTGTTTGTCCCCTCGAGGGTACAGCACGCGGGGGCAGACAGGTACAACCCGCGTGTACTTAACTTACTCCACTGACCTCTACATGACAGTAATATAGTAGACTTTTCCTTAACAGTGAAAATTATTTTTTTAATTAGGCTTAGCAGGCGATACTGTATATGTCATAAAAATCTAAAAAATAACTGTTTTTTATTTAGGTTGTTTGTAATAGCTGGTTGAAAAACGAAAATGTAAGGAAAAAGTTTACTGATAGCCATTAGGGAAAACACTACCACGTAACAGATTTGACATTGTATAAGCTGCAGGCAGCTGTGATCATGTGGTACATCCCCCGTACAACAGTGAACATATTTTGATTGTTACGGTTACGCTGTAAAGTTCGGTAGAGACCAATAGCATTAGAACGTTTAAATACATGTTATGGTTTGTGTTCGTCTCGTATTTATTGGTAGTACATTTGTGGAAAAAATCTAGGGGTCAAATGTAGTAAAACAGTTCCATCCGATCAGTTTGATCCACTTCTTAAATTGTCCATTTCCAAAACTGTCATCTTCCTAATTTGTCTTGATCCTAAGTCGTCAATTTCCAAAGCCGCCAGTTCCAGACCTTTTCACTTCCTGATTAGTCCTCTTTAATCCGAAATTATCATTTTAGGAATGGAAGGTTAATTAAATATGTAATTAACCTAAACCAAACGGTAATTAAATAAATGTAAAATGATTCTTACTTATCTATTGTAATGTGTTTAAAAGCCTTTTGTTTCCCTATTGACAAGGAAACTTTACATGTCAGTAATTCATCACTCTAATTATAGCAATGAATCCATGGAAATTCAAGCTAGTCGCACATCAAGTCCACTCATTATTATTGAAGGATAATAACGCTATTAGCTTCATATTACAGTAATAAAAATCAGTTCAACACAGCAACACATCATTTTGCATCAAAAGTAATAAAGAATGTAAAAAGATAACTAGTGCAATGGGTGGCCTTATCGCTAAGAGTGACTCGTCCAGAGGAGCTTTGGAGGAAGTGAATTATGTGCGTAGAACAATCCAGTAAGTGTCTGTGCCAAAGGAAAAAAAAATTGTGTTCTCTGCGTAGGCGTTTCTTGTACATTGTTGAAAATTAATAAAACCTTTAGTACATAGAATGAAAGTCTTTAAGTTGTCTTTAAAAATACCTTTGCCTTTTGAGTTTCTAAAGAAATGTATTAAGTGTTTGTATCCCAAATGTTACGAATGGCTTGCGCTTATATTTTTCTTGCATTTAACTTTCAAACTACAAACGCAAGTTTTGGCAAAACAATGTTTACCAATGTTACAAAACAGTTCTTTTCTCATTAGTGTCCGGTACTTACTATTATTAGGCAAGCCACGATTTGTATTGCGATAAAAGAGTTTTAATATTTTTGTTCTAATGCCACTTATCTGTTTTGTAGCATACGGCAAGCGGCGCGGCCAGACGAGGTGCACGTACGTCGGTTTGAGAGAACTGTCAAACTGTGGTTGCTGGAAGCTAAGGCGATACCGCCCAAGAAGAGATACTACTGTGAGATATTGCTTGACGACACGTTGCATGCAAGGTAAGCGTACCACATAGAAGACGTTTAATGTAGCGTTTAGTAAATATCATCAGTCTGAAGATCCTCTGCTGAGCATAGGCCTCCCCACAGAGCGCCACTATCGAGCGGCTGCTTGCCTCCGGCATCCATCGGCTTCCCGCGGCATCGTTGGTCCACCTAGTAAAACATAGTTACACTTTATTAGTATGGATTTTAAGTATACAGTTGAATATTAAAATCATTATAAACGAGTATTTTGTATAGGTGGAGTACATACACATTGGAGCGTTTACAACCAATAAAAGTTTATTTTCATAAATATTTTTCAGTCCCTATTTCACCATTCTGATGAAAAGAAGCTTTAAAGCTCCACAGAAACCAGTAAAGTGATTCTAAGGAGCTTTTTCCCATTTCATTAGAATAACTTTGCGAAATTTTCTATTCCAGATCATCATCAAAACTCAAAACAGAGTTATGTTTCTGGGGCGAAGTGTACGAGTTTAGCGGTCTGCCGGCGGTGAAGGCTATTCACGTGAACGTTTACAGAGAGCCAGAGAGACGGTCTAGGAAACGCGATAAGCACGCACTTGTTGGTAAGTGTTGTACGAGTATTCCCCTTGAAAATATAATGAAAAGCTTAAGCGTCACCAAAGTAGTGCATCTTTTTTCTATGTACCATACTGCAAAAGCGTTAATTACTTACCAAAATTCAGTTTTGATTTTGATGCTGTGACGCTTCATAGGTATACTTTTAAACAGAACATATATATAGGTGTAGAACTTACAAATACCCGTTACTAATAAGCATTACATGGCGGTGGAATAGCTCATCTCTATTTTCTCTGTATCTTTTTCTATTTCTAATTTGATAGACAGAAACAAAACACAAAATAACTATTCTTCGCCTTCACAATGTTTATTAGTAAGGGGGTTACAATTAGTTAGGTAGCGTGTATTTATATAAATACGCTGTATAAATATCCCCGTTGTTCTTATCAACGGTGAGTTGGTTTGAAATAGCATCCTCGAGCAGACGATCTGTCACAAAGCGTCTATTTAAAAGTTACAACACTACAACCGCTCTATTTGAAGGTGACTGCATTCCTATTACACATTATATTTCTTATAACTGATATACCCTACATACCTATTACAGCAGGTCATTTTGAAACACAAACAAGTTTCTGATGCGGTGAACTTTAACCGTATTGCAATAAAACGCATTTTTATTTGCAGGAACAGTGCGTATTCCGGTCGACGACGTATCGTCAAGATACCTCAACGAGCGGTGGTACCCATTGGTCGAGGGTGACAAGCCGCAGTCGCCCGGCGGCCGCACCCCCGCCCCTCCAACCCCTGCTCTCCGCATCAAGTGCCGGTACCAGAGCGTGGATGTTCTACCGTTGGACCACTATGGGAGGTTCCTCGATTACCTGAAGAAGAATTACAGGCGGCTCTGCGAATATCTTGAGCCAGTCATTGGTAAGTACATACCTTATTAGGATTTGACATACGCGGCCCTATCTTTTGAGAAACACAGCAATGCCGATACCTAAACCCCGAATGGACGGATGCCATTGAACTACTATATACTATGGAAGTATCTTTCTCTACCTACTTAAAGCAGAGGCTCTTATGCCAATAGGTACATCAATTTACATTACCTAGTAGCAACCTAGTAGGTTTCCAATTAAGCCAGCAATTAGACGATTTTGTAAAAAGTTTCGAGGATGGCCCTTTTCTTTAGGAGACCACGCCAACTGACACACGGCAAGTCTCTTTGAGACAATGACGGATTTGCAATTTTTGTGAGAGATTTTTAAGTACCTGCATAAGAAAGACAACGATTGAACTTTCATCAACTATGCGTTTCCGTGGGAAATGCATACGCGTGTGAGAATAGGACCCCCCCCCCCATCTCTTCCCGCTGGTGCCATAAAAGCCCGCTAAGGGAATATGCGGAACGTTAAAATCTTCGGCGATCACCAAGCCGCTTGCCAAGCGTGGTGATTATGTCAAACCAAATAACAAATCAAATAATGTTTGATAAGCGTCCAAAGTGGCGTTTTATGGGGAGCCCTATGTTCAGCAGTAGAAGCGGTCCAGCTGTTGATGTGTGTCACCGTTTCTTGAAGTTTTGAATCATTACCTGTCTATTTCAGGAGTAAAAGCTAAAGAAGACATTGGCTGTGCGCTAGTCCTCTGCATGGCTGGAGCTGGCCTGGCTCCGCGATATCTTGCTGATGTAGTAGCATTAGACGTGCGTCGAACTGGAGACCACTCGCTCACCTTCCGTGGCAACTCACTGGCGACGAAGAGCATGGAAGCCTATCTGAAGCTAGTCGGAGATCAGTACTTGCAGGTTAGTACAATTATTTTGTTATAGGTAGTTATCAGTTTAGTTTAAGGTTTTTTTTTGTTTCTTTTTTTCTATTTTTTTGTAAGAGTTTTTGGCTTTCTACGTTTTTGCGCCGATGTCGTCGCTTCAGTCTATATCACTATAAAACATTTTTATTTAACGTGACGATTTTGCTGGTCGCGTTTCAAGTAAAATTAAATACTTGATTCCAATCTTGTAATGATGAGATAATAATTTCTGAGACAATGTCATTGCAGGACTACGTAAGCCAGGTCCGACAGGTCCGTTCTAGAGAGTCGGCGTCATCAGATTTTGAATATCACTTCTTTAAGCTAGCGTTTATATTAATCATCATCATCAACAGCAGCCTGAAGACGTCCACTGCTGAACATGGCCGCCCCCATAGAGCGCCATTTTGAGCGGCTGCTCGCCTCCTGCACCCATCGGCTCCCCGCGTTTATATTATGTTTGTTTATTTCTATTATTTAGTTTTTTTACTAATGTGCGTGTTTGATAAATTTTTTTTTCTTTTTTTCATAATCTCGACTTCACCGATTCACAACTGGGCGTAGTTCTAGAATTCATGCTTATAAGCCTTAGTAATAAACTAAAATCAATTTAGTGCATTGGAATGCAGCCATGATGCACTTATTCGTATCGTGATTCCACGTCATTGAAATACATATCTTTCTGCTAACAGTCCTAACCGTTTCCCAGGACACTCTAGGCGAGGCGGTGCTAGCGGCGGCGGGCCCGGGCGCGGCGGAGTGCGAGGTGGACCCGCTGCGAGCGGGCAGCGGCGCGGCGCTGCGGAGACAGCAGACAGCGTTGAGAGACGCTGTCTCACTCGCCTGGCGCTCTATAGCCGCATCTGCGCCACGCTTCCCACCGCCCTTGAGGGATTGCTTCGCTACCTTCCGTGAAAGGTATGTTGGAGTGGACACTATACGTGAGACGGTGTCAACGGTAACAGCACCCCTACCGCGTCACCATTCTGGTAATGAACATCGCCTGCCATCCTGCACGCACCCACTTACAGGTCCGTTAGTGCGAGCAAGAGAGCACACAACGACAATCGCTACCAGACTTACACAATAAGGCCCCAAGTCCAGCACGGGTAGCATGAGCTGTAGAAATCAACATATATCTTCTCTCAAGAAACCGTTTGAACAATGAAAACGCAACAAAAGGGTAATCTGCCGCCAAGCAGTAGTGTGCAAGCACCAGGCGCGGATAAAGAAATTTCTCAAGGGGGGAGGGGGCGCACAAATCATTATAGTACGGGAGTCTAAGAGGGGAATATGGGTATATGGTGGTAAAACACATAAGTATACGCTACAAAACCAATTTGTGCTCTTTTCTTTAAATGATGAATTCTATGCACCTATATCTTCCTGGTAAATTGGCTAATTACCGCGCTTGGTGCTGGACTGCCTGCGCCACGTCATTCGTTTACATAAAAAAAACACGTGACCCGCCTGATCGTTCATTGGTCAAACGCTTTCTCGAGAAAGGAGATAATAATTATGTTGATTTCTACATCTCATGCTACCAAGAGACGTGAATTCACTCGCCTAGCGCATCTATAAGCTCGTCTGCGTCATGCTTCCCACCACTCTGTGGGATAGCTTTACCAATATGTGCATTGCTGCTTTATACACATGGAACATTTTCCGGGATACAAGAATTTTATTTGCCAGGTCTTAAAGTATTACACCTCAAAGTCGGTTCAGCTATGAGCCAAGTGGAATCGAATAGAGTACGAGCACATTCACGCGCACACACAAACTTCCGCATTTATAATATTATAATAGTAATCTAGGATTTTAGACAAAGTGAGGCTGCCGTTTCGCGACAAATTCTCAACTTGACTGGCCTGATAGCTCAGTTGGTAGTAGCTCTGCCATCTGAACTGTAGGCTGTGGGTTCGATTCCCACCCGGGACAAAAATTTGTGTGATGAACATAGGTGTTTGTTCTATGTCTGGGTGTCATATTGTATTCTATGTATGTATTTACAAAACAAAAGTATATAAGTATTGTATCAGTTATCTGGTTCCCATAGTACAAGCTATAATGCTTAGTTTGGGGCTAGATGGCGCTGTGTGAAATGTCCACACATATTTTTTTTTTTTTTTAAACTTGAAAGTAGTTACTAGCTAATACTCAGGTTTACTACAAAACCATACCATGTTATGGTTTCATACAAGGTTTTTCTTCACCGAAAGTTTATTCAAATATTAATTTTTGTTCTGTGTGTTGAAAACCTAAATACAAATATACAATAAAGAAAATCAAAAATAAAATGCAACGAATCTGCTAGATGCCACGTTTTACGTTAGAATAATACGTTAATACGTTACGTTAGAACATATGATATCTATTATAATATTAAATGCATAATAGTTTTAAAATTGAGTTTCTCAAATCAAAACTCTAATTACAATACAATGAGAAACCTTGATAAACCAAAAAGGTCTGTGAGTCTAGTTTCAATGCTAACGTTTGTTTAGAACTTCGATGACTCAACAACAATCACAAACGCATAACAATCTAAAGTAACCTTGTTGAACTACCCACACCTTAACACTCGTTGATTTGCATTACAGGTTAATCTCGATGGGCCGGGAAGACATCTCAGACAACTTGATCAGTGCGTCGATATTCCTTCGCTTCCTCTGTCCGGCTATACTCTCTCCGAGCCTCTTTGGAATCACACATGGTAAGGAATAGAATAGAATAACATTTATTCAATACTTGCTTAAAATAATTACGTACTAAACACATTACATCATATTATGCACTAAGTATTGAGTGGGCGTCGGCTCAGCATATTACTGGTTCCCATCGACCAGCGCTGGTTTTCAGCCTAAATCCAGAGAGGGAGGAACCAATCCGCTATTTGAAAAAGAAGAACTTATTTATTTAATTATGATACTTTTACATTTTAATGAGTAACTAAGAATACATAATAATATAATTATTATATATACTATATTATATATACTTATATATACATACATACATACGCATAAGGAAATATGCCAACCAAATAGATAAATACAACTAAAAATTCATTTATTGACATAAATTGGGTACACACAGTTTTAATGAACCTATAGATTCCTGAACTAGTGGAAACTGTTTTAGGAGTGTCAGAAATGTTGGAAATGTTGGAGGAGAATGTCAATACTATAAATTAACAGACGTGTGTTGAATGATGTATTTATGTCATAATTATCCCAATTGTCTGTTTGCTTACTTTTAGAATTAAGAAAGGAAAAGGAACAGAAATAGAAATCATACGCGTAATTGAAAACATGCTTGGTCCGGCTAAAATCCCCACAAAATACCAGTTAATAAAGTGAAAAAATACTAAAATATACATTAGAGAATCAGCCTGAAAGCTCATAATTTTTTTTTCACAAAGGCAATAGGGATGCCAATACACGAAGAACACAGCGTAGATCAAAAATATGCCTAAAACTAGATGGCGTTGCAAAATGAGCGGGTTATAAGTTGAGCTCAGATCAGAAATATGCCAAAAAAACCGCTTTAAACCTAGCCCGCCGTAGCTACCCGTACAGCCCGCTCATTTTGCAGTGCCATCCAGGTTTAAAACGGTTTTTTGGGATATTTCTGATCTGCGCTCAACTTATAACCTGCTCATTTTGCAACGCCATGTAGTTTTAGGCATATTATTGATCTACGCTGTTTTCTTTGTGTATTGGCATTCCTCTCCTCCTTGTTCCATGACAAAGGCCATCAAAGTATTGCTTGTTTGTGTCATACAGTTAATATATAAATGAACTTCATAGAGTTATTAATATTTATTCGTCAGAATACCCGAACGAGCGTGCGGCGCGTAACTTGACGTTGGTCGCGAAGACTCTGCAGACGCTCGCCAATTTCACGCGCTTCCAGGGGAAAGAAGCCTTCATGGAGTTCCTCAACGACTTCCTCGAGCAAGAAGCGCCCAACATGAAGGCTTTCCTTAGAGCTATTTCGGTAAGTCATTATTTTGACGACTCGTGTGTTTCAAAGAGACAAGCTTTTTATTAGCTTAACGGCAAAACACATGAATTTTTTTGTATTGTGAGGTGATAATTTAAAACAATGGCCGAGTTCTCTAAGGGTGATAATGAAAAATGAATATAATTTATTTGAATGCTAAATGTAAAGAGCTAAAACCAGAAGTTTTAACACATGTTTTTACACAAAACTTATTAAAATGCAGCCATTTTAATAAGTTTGGAGGGCTTCAAAGTCAGACATGACACATTGTCATTAAGTGTTACAAGTATCTATAGGCAACAATTAGCGCATACCATCAGAAAGGCCGTCTAAACGTGTGCCACACAAAATAAAACAGAAATTTAAAACTAGTAATCTACTCTTTCTAGACCCGTCCTCAAGATCCACCAACCCACCAACAGAACCAATCATCTCAAAGCGTACAGCAAGAAGCAACCAATCGCAACTCATCAGCATCTCAAGGGTCTTCCGAGGGCAGGACCGAAGGCCCCGCAGTGACAGCTGCCCCGGAGTGGGCGGCGCACGTCGATTTGGGGAAACAGCTAGCAACATTACATGCGTTACTGGTTGACAGTCTGCCGAAACTGCCCCCTACTGCGATACAGGTAAATTATAGTTTGAGAAAGAGCATTCATTTTGCTGTTTCACTTCCACTACCACTAAACATAGTGGTGGGGGTGGGAAAACGGTGTATCTTTCGTTTGAACTACTTTTTCATAACATCCAAATGAATTAGCCAAAGGCACTGCTTCTCGGTGGTCTGCCAAAACTGCTCGTGAAAGCACAACGAAAGCAGTTACTTCCAGTTATTATACTTTCAGTATTACTTTTACGGAAGCGTAACTACCTCGTCAATAGACTGTCGCCAATTTAGAAGCCCTTTACCAAAATTATTAGGTCCCACTTCCTAAAGGTTTCTCATGGACACATCTTAATACATTGCCCGTCTTATTTCAGGAGCTGGATCCACTCACTGATATTTTGGATGAACTTAGCAAGAGGCTAGTGAGCGACGATATTGGACCTGCACCGCCCTCTGACAACATCTTTAGGTAAACACTCTGAAGATTAGAGAAAACGTATGTAGTTAAAGAAATTGACTGTAAAATAATCGTTTTGAACAGCCTGTGTGCTGCTTTGACAGCATATTCACCCTCCTGTTAAGTGCCAAATCAACACAATTGAGACTTTATTATACTAACGCAATGCAAACCATCCCAACCAGTTGTAATGTGACTAATCTCTTCGAATCTTATTTTATATAATGATATTTGTCTGCAAGAGAGTTCTTAGATTAAGGTAGAGCATAGGCAGATGATGATGATTATCCTTTTTTTACAGATTTAATGACCCTACGTGCAATTCAACACCAACGAAACAAATCAACACCGAGCCATCAACGAACGGTCAAGTCAATAACTTTGCTCACAGCTCACCTATAATGAACAAGAACGGCGTCCAATTCAATATCAGTCCTTCGAAATCAAACGCCGAAGAATCCAAATTCAAAGGAACTTACGTTGCCGTCTCTAAATCTCCCAGCTTCAATCTTAGATCGGCCACGCTACCAAGAAACGGGTACACATCGAGTCCAGTCAATCAGAATGTTAACCCAGACCGTTACAGCTCTCAGTACAACAATCAAGAACACTGTGTCAATTTGAAGGTCGTCCAAATAGGTTTTGGTTCAGATCAATACCCAAAAGGCATCAGCAACGGTGTCAACGAAAACGTAGAACGCAGGTTCCAAGAGAGGTACAAACCGAATAATTATAACCAGCAGACTCACTACCACAATTCAAACTACAGCACCACCGAAAGATCTCCAAGTAGCGACAGCATCAACCACAACTATTGCCCCAACGACATGCAGAATATAATGAAAGAGACGGCAACATTAGAGGAGCTTTCAGACTTGTTGAAATACGCTGACGATTCAGACATAGTCGATGACAAACTAATGAACAAGAAGAACTTGTGTCAATCGAAATCGAACAATAACAATATCATCAACGGTAACAAGACAAACTACGCAAATAATGGTTCCAACGTTTCCATCAGCGGTCTCTCTAACGTCGCAAGCTCGGGCTACCAGAGCATTGCAACGTACAGCCAAAGCTCAAGTCCTATAGAGAACACCACGCACATTCACCAGGCGTACGAAAACGGAGGTCAGCAGATGAGCAGATACTCGCAGCTAAACTACCAAAAACAGAGAGACAAGCAGTATTACGACAGCAAGGAGAAATTCTATCCAAAGAGCCCAGTGCAACAGAAGATCGAGTACGACATCCAAAAGTATGGAATTCAGAACTTCACAACGGCAGATAACACGCAAAATAACACAACCACCACCAACCCGAAAGTAGCTCCGCTCGTGTTCACGAATCCGGTCTACAATATGGACGACAATCGTCAATTGCAGGAGAAGAAAAACAACAACGAGAACAGAAACTCAAAGCGTTGCCCTTGCGGCTCATCCAGTTCATCTATCGATGAGGAGGGTCTGAGCACAGACAACGTTGAAACAAACTCGGAAGAGGGTTCTACTAACTTCAACGAGGATAGTAGAAACTATGACCAACAGAACCGCAATCACACCCACCGAAAACTCACCAGAGATAACTGTACGTACGACGACGCTTACCAGAGAAGCAACCATAGCAACTCACCGAGGACCCGCGACGAGGAGTCGTCGAGTAACTCACCCAGTCTTAGAAAAAATAGTAAAACACGGATGCCCCGAACGAATCCTATGCTCTCTTACTCCACAAACCAGAATCAGCTCAACTTGAAACATTTCGGACAAAGAGGCGAACTGTACGAAAGCAAACCTCATCACATCTCCACTGACTCCGGCTACCCGATGAGCAGATCTGACTCAAATGTCGAGGAAGTAAACAAGGAGATGTACAGGCTACAGATATCTCGAAGTCAGAAAGCGCTTTACAATATGGAGAATTCTAAAAACTCACCAGAAAAGTACTCTGTGACAGAGTCGACGATTCCCGAGACGAACTACCCGTTGGATAGATCTTACTCCGGTGCGAAAGTCTCGAGCAGTAGACTGAACGAAGACTTGGAAAGGCATCAGGAGTATTACGCGGTTCGCGATAGGCGGGAGTCGCCATCGAGGGTTATGTTCGCTCGCGAGTCGCAGTCGAGCGAAGCGAGTGAGCAACGGGTAGTGCGGAGCGAGCGGGAAGTGGCAGTGAGCGGACGCGACAAGTTGCAGCGGCGGCTGAGCTTAGAGTCTGCGCGGGAGCTGACGGATAGCTCGGATGAGTTGGAAGAGCCTTTGTACAGTACAACCGGCCGACGGCGCAATAAGCATCATCGAACTATTGAACAGGTTAGACTATGAAATATTTTTAATACTTAGGCATATTTATTTTCAATTCTAAAACCATCTTGACCTGTTGGGTTAGTGAACCATTGCGTTCATACTTGGTAACTAATGGCTATCTTCCTACATTTACTATATATATTATCTGATTTGACTAATTAGTAATGAGGCACTATTTTTATCCCTGCGAGATAAGCTCCAGAATGAGGAGATCCGCAGGAGAACTAAAGTAACCGATAAAGCTCTTAGAATTAGTAAGTTGAAATGGCAATGGGCAGGCCAAATCGTTCGTAGAACTGACAATCGATGGGGAAGAAAGGTCCTCGAGTGGCGACCACGAAATAATTTGATGCATGATTTGATAACATGATAATTTTTTATAATTTATTAATTTACTTTTTATGATTTTTTTTAAATATTTATTATGTAATTAATTAACGTGTTTGTTATATTTAATTTTACAGTATGAACGAGAAATCGAAAGGCTAAAATGTTCGGTGGAACTACTTCGGGGGAGACTCGGGCCAGCCGAACCCGGGCAAGATCACACAGATGCTAAAATGAAAGCCATTATATCTAGGTAATTACCATTTTACTAATTGTACAATGTCATATTTCAATTGTAAATATCGACCTTTGCGTGATGTTAATTTAATAATCACTGTATTGGGTTTATGGGACACACGCACCCCACTACCATCGCACTAACTATCTACTTTTCTATCCCCGACTTATAATAATACCTACTAATAAGAGCAACTCTCTTCTTATAATTATTTCTACACAGAAAAACTTAAATACAATTTAAACTAATATATAAGTAGAAATAGTTACACAAATAATTAAATATATTTTTTTTCTATCCAAAGGTTTGCATAAGAAATTCAGCAGCAGTAAGTTCGCTCGTTGTACTTTTAGGTACAGTTTCTATATTGTTTCATTATTATAAACCATTTGTTTATTCTACGTGGGAACGATAAGTTATGCACTTACGTCCCGGCTTTTTGAGACAAAAAAAAAATTAATTCGTCTTTATTCTTACCATGCATAAATTGTGTTATCAATCATGTAATAATTGTACTAATAAGACTACCACCTAACAAAAAATAACAATACTAAGATGACTGCAGTTATGAATATATGCTGAAACAATCTGAAAATAAATCCCAAAAATAGTTTAACAACTAAGTGCACGCAACTATAATAAAATTATATTTTTTTTAACAGAGCGATTGACACAGACAATCAGTCATAGTAGGACGTTTAAATATCTATAGCTGAAGTATTTTTGGGATTTCTATTCAATATGCTTATTATAATAAATCCCATAATCAGTACCTAAGCTTAAAAAAACTATCGCTACCTATCTATGTGTTATCTATCTATCGTGTGTGTACAATAGCGATAGATTTTTTAATTATACTTAGAGCTAAAGTCACTGTTATATACCTACTTTGACTGTCAAACATCTATATAAGTTAATACTCACGTCGTGTGCTTAGCTATTCTATTAGTTACCAAACCGGAAACGCAAGTTTTAAAATATAAATAAATAACTGCTAAAAGCTCAAATGGTCGATTTGTGTAGCAACGTGTTGAAATAATATTGTATTTCACCAAGTTCTTATCTCGTAACAGGTTGATCTGCGTCGAAGAAGAACTCCGACGCGAGCAACGCAAGATGGCCGCCGCTCTGTCGCACAAGCAGCGAGTGATCGAAGCGCAGGAGCATCGCATCGCTGCACTCGACGAGGCCAACACGCGTCTGTTATCTGCACTCGTGCACCTACAGCAGCGCGCGCCACACCCCACCCCACCCCACCCCACGCATAGCACGCACCCCTCGCCCCACTCGCATCAGGAACTGCAAATATAACGGTATGATGGTACAACTGTGTTTAAAGTTTTTCAAGCCGCGGTCGGTTTATATTGGTTGAACTCTAGGGAAAATGGAATGTAAATTAAGTGTGCTGATGAGCTAGACTTGCCTTAGGCCAGTGTCAATAATAAAAACGAATTCTTATTGTTACAGCACATTGACATTCACTAATACATAATTGCAAATAACTATATATAACAGTATGATTTTTTTAAGTAATATTATATAATTGATACAACTACCTATGTAGTGTAATTAATGGCTATCAATTTACAATAAAAAAGACGATTTAATTTTCATCTTGAGAATCGTAGATTTTTTGAATTCAGACTGCATGGCTAGCAATTGATCTAAATTTAAATGTGTTCATTTCGAAGAGCATAATGTGGATTCAACCGTAGTGTTTATTTGATAGCGAGTGGATCAACTTGCCCCGACCTCCTCTTTAGCGGGCTTTCATCCTATTCAGTGCAAATAATTGATGGTTTATAGTTAGAAAGTAGACATTCTCTTCTTAACGCTTCCGTAATCGTATTTTTATAATCTCGCACAAACTTTGAGATACATTGGTGTATTTCTTCTAATTTTTGACGTTTCATAGAATAACTTTTGCACGATTATTTTATTAATTTGAGCACTCGATACGTTGAAATATGTAAGTACAATGTTTTAATATCTTGCATTTCAAGTAATTTATTAATATTTTGCAATTTAATATGTGGCGAATGAATTGTTATTGTTTAAATCTTTTGTATCACAAGCGTTCTATTTGCCATGTAACTTTAACTTTGTTATGTTTCATTAATTAGTTGTAATAAAAATGGATGCTTTAAATTACTTTAACATTTCGATTTGTCAGTATTTTTGTGGAAGCTTGGATGTGTGGAGCGATTTTAGGGTTCCTCCTCGTGATCAAAAGTAATTAACTATTGAGTACGGTCTGAAACTTACTTTAGGTACCTAGAAGTCTAACATTTTTTAATGTTAATTAATCACGTGACAAGCTAGTCATTCATCTGATGTTAAGCGACATGGTAGCCCATACCAGTTGCAGTGCCACTCGGAACTCTAAAATGTAAAGTTTTGCACTGTGCACGCCATCCTATCCCGAGGCATGAGCACAGTCTAGTAAGTATAGAATAAGTATCACCTCGAACCAAGTGAAAGGATACTCTTGAGCTACTTTAGCACCTAAACTTTGAACTCAATATTTCTGCTGCTTCTTTTGATTGTTCGTTTGTTTGTTTGTTAGTGTGTGTGGTATTAGTACTTCCTTTCTTTATCCTTAAAAATGAAACTACTGGAACTACAGTGGGACGTCATGGGGTGGGAATCTGTAGAAATGGGAATCTGTAAAAATGGGAATCTGTAGAAATAGGAGTCTGTAAACATGGGAATCTGTAGACACGGGAATCTGTAGAATTGGAAATCTATAGAATTGGAAACCTGTAGAATTGGGAATATGTAGAATTGGGAACAATTCATGAGGACTAAAAAGGTCGTTCGACACATCCGGGCCCTAACTCTGGGTTAACTGTTCGTCACGTGCCGACAATGTTTGTTTCTTCTGTAACAATGATACCAAAGACGATTGAATATCCCTTAGATACTAGTGTAGCGGTAAAATCAACCCTCTACGGTGGTCTTAGTGTTGTATTTTAAACGTTATACATTTTGTAATAAGACTTGTATTATAATATTCTAAGATAATGTTAAGAAAAATGTGGTATGAAATTGAAAATTATTTTTAATACCTTTGGAGTATTATAGTGGATTAATATAGAAAATGTAATACTTATAATTGACAATGTACCTCGAAAATTAAGATTTGCAACTCACACATTCTACAACTTAGTTGTGCTACAGTGAAAGTTTATTTTAAGCCATAACTTCATGTAAATATACCCACGAGTTGGTATACAATAAACTTATTACATTAAATTATGAATTACCTATGTAATATTGCCTTTTATTTTCTACTTTCTTACAATGAACAATGGAAATGGAAGCATACAGTAAAGCAATCATTTATATCAATGTGACTCAACGCAAATTCTTTATTCATGAAACTGAAGATGCAATAGCTGAGAACTGTTGAACGGTAGCTATAGTAAGTACCTATTTAAAATACGTAGCAGTCGTTTCAGAAAGCAGTTATTGTCATTTGTCAGTAATAAGCTCAATACCTGCTGGTGGGCATTTGTACTGCCTTTTCAAAATCATAGTATATCGCTCTGCGACTTCCCTTGAACTATAAGGATGCATCACCTGCAAGTCTTCTACCGTTCCAAATAAGTACGAGAAATATATTTCACGGAACTTCTTGTCTGGTAACTGCGCTTGAAACATAGATGGCCACAGCAAGTTGATATACTCAGCATGCATCCTGAACATTTTCAATCTGTATTTCTTAATGTACTCTTGGAATTGATTGTTTAAGGTCTGCTTACAGAACCAGGTCTTTCCTGAACCTGAGAACCGTTCCTCTTTAGCCACGGGGACGTGCATGACTCCATGTGAATGCATCCTTGTGAACATTTGCCAATATATGTTACTCTTATTTATCATTTGGGCTTTCTGCAAGCGTGTCCAAGGCCCGAACAAGCGGCGACGCATCCATTCTAGGAGTTCGGGCGCCAAGTGTATATCAGGAAGCCGTGCCGCAATGTTCACATGCCTCATAAGCCGCAGCGCGCATTTCAAATAATCTTCAGGTAATGGATGATCTCCTAAACATGTACTTGAAGTCCGCTTCTTTTTCTTTACAACTTTCTTTATCACTTGGGTTCCGTCATCTACTTGTAATAGACTTTCCGTATCCCACAATCTTTTAAATTCCTTTTTTACATGAAGTTGTTTTGGGTCTAGGTCATAAATTGTGTCGTAGTGAAATTGGAATGGAGAGTGGCGTGTAGGTTTCTGGAAAAAAGGCAACTCCTCCGGCAAAAATGTGCCTTCGTTGTTGTAGTCGTAACGATGGCCGCAGTAACATTTAGTACTATTTACGTACTGGAGCACTGGGTCGCCCCATCTGTGGACACAGTCGCAGGGTTCGGTGGCTGCCGGCGGTGCTCGTCCTCTAAACCCACAGTGTATATTCATGTTTTCGCCGTTTACTAACGTGTATCCGCCGTGGATGAGGACGCCATTTGGAGGTAGAATGGATACGTTGGCCAACACAAACACTGTCCTCCCATGAACACTATAAACACCACTTATTGTGTATTGAGAATTCCACATCCCCGTAGTCGGTGCCTGTGGCTTTCTTCGCCGAACACTGGGTTTTCTACACATTGTACCCATTCCATATTTCTTTTTTTCTTGAACAACCTTCGACTTATCGCGTACTTTTCTTGATGGTGGACTGCCCGTAATTTTTTTATTTGTGTTATCAGTTTCTTCGCAGGGAAGCTCTACTGGATACACTCCAGCAACCTTATCACAGAACGCACGTGGCAACCTATTTTTAGGAGGAGGAGGTGGGGGAGGTGGCGGTGGAGGCTTAGGTAGTGGTGGATCTTCTTCGTACGGCTGATTGAGATCGTCTAAATTAGGCAATGGAGCAGGTCTCTTAGTTTTAAGCCTCCTCGGTTCGTACATATGTGCTACCATTTCTTGAAGATAAGGAGACGCTAACGGTGGTCCAATTTTAGGCTTCAATTTGGGTTTCTCTGGTTTTTCGTCCTTATCCGGACGAAACCGATCTCGAAGCAAATGTATTAGATTTCCCAGACCTAAATAAAACATTGCAGACAATAGGAGTCTGCCATTAAGATCATAATAACTACGCTTTCCATCAAAAGTGTGACCGTAATATATCAGGAATAATTGCGCGAGCATTTCCTTCGGGTCATCACGGCCGAGGTAAACACAGTTCATAAGGTCACCGGTATTAGGACGCGGGATGATGCCCAATGCTTTCATGATGCGTTGAGTTCGACTAGGACGTCTTTCAATTATGTCTTGATATATAGTGAACTCTAAGGTGTCCAATGCCATTCTTTGAGGAACGCTTAGCGCTTGATACCATGCCGGTCCAATTGCATCTTTCATGGCTTTCATTATTTTCCTATCTCTCCGCTTGCGGTAATCTTTGAGATCTTCCATGTAGATTTGACGCTCGCGCATGCGACGGCCGTAGACAACTTGCATACGCCGGTGTGTTCGCTCCTCATGGCTGGTTTCCTGTGCATTTTTCGAAGAGTCATGGTGAGACATGAGGAATCTCCAAAAATATGGATTCCTATAACGAGGACGCCTTTCAAGTTTAACACAAAAACGTGTTTACGATAGTTGTAATCAATACGGCAGGAAATGCAATATAATTTTGAAAAAAAAACTTGATTTTAAATCATAAATCCAGTTTGTATTAAACCAATAAAATAAAAATGTCAGGATTTTTTTTATTTTTTTGTCATGACAAAATTGGTCCTAATTTTTACTCTATGGTTTAATAATTTTAATAAAAAGTTTGCATGTTTTCTCCATGAAGGCCCTCAGCTATTGACCTAAAACCTACCCTTACCATTATTATTCGCCCGTAGGATTAAATTAGATTGTTGGTCTCTATGTGTTAGCTGTCTACAAAATTTTACCCAGATAAGTTCAGCCGTTTTCATGGAAAAACAAAAATAGCCTGTTGGATCTTAGGAGAGGAAAATCCTTTTTCATCGTCATCAGCTTCGTCCTCCCTGTAAGTTTAATATGGAAATGGTAACTAGTATAATAATAAAATAATAGTAGTAAAGAAAAAGTGGTAAATAATAGTGTTAAGTAGTTGTAGTTAATATAGTCTGTGAAAATAGGAAGATCCAAGTACCTATCACATCCTAAAGGCCCAGGCCAACCATATAAAAAGGTTTCTTTTACATCCTTCCATGGATCTATTTGGGTCATAACTATGTTATTATGTCATAATATCTATTCTTTAATAAATGTCTATTTACACATTTTCCTTTACTAATACTTTAAATCGCTGATACATAATCAATTACACTCTCGGTTACCAAATCTGAAATACGGGTGCTGCCATCTAGTGTGGAGTAGTTGCATTACAAATTTTATGGCGAAACCAAACTATTTTGGTTTCGAACGTTTGTACCTACATAAATGAATTCATAACTTGATTGGGGTTCCTCACAAACTGTAGAAATAACGGTATTCAAATCTTTGATTTGTTAGTCAAGCACATGGGGGCAGCGATGACGCGCTCGATCAGCTGGCAGGTCGGGAACTCGGTCGGTCGAAGACCTACGCCGGCCGTCCAGGGGTGAACGGCCCAGTCATTCAACACCTAAATAATTCCATAATTCCACATCTCATTCATACACAAACGAATACATCTCAATATTTGAGCTGTATACCTACTTTCCATTGCTCACGTATTCAGGAAGCCATCAATCAACAAAGCGTCGCCAGAACACGTAAAAGCGTTTGAACACTAAATGAATCTGGATGAAATTTCATTTCTGCTGAGCTTACACCGTTTCATTCAACTATATGTCGCGAAAGTTTTTTTATTCAATACCAAAACATTAAGTATTTTGGAGTAGAGCAAGGGTTAATAAAGAGTAGCGCAGGAAGTAGAGCACCATAGTAAAGTGATGTGTGATAAAATTATTTTAAATATTTTTTTATAACGCCCAATAATCACAAACATAGATCCTTGACCCTAACTAGGATTCCCTGTATCTAGAGACACAGGAACTACGAGGGCCATGATCCCACAACATCCAGACACAGAATAAGTATTTGCTTTTTTCACGTGCACAAATACTTGTCCTGTCGCGGGAATTGAAACCGCCACCTCCGGGTTATGAATCGACCTGCTCAACCACCACACCACAGAGGCTGTCAAATCAAATACTATATATATTCTGTGGTCAAATACACTCTGTGTATATATAATTTGTCATACCATAACAAGCCAAAAAAGAAAAGAACAAAGAATCACATTCCTAAATGATACGTTGATTGAATTAAAAGCAACCTTCCCACAACCGAGAGAGGTTGAGTAATGTACCAAACAGAATTGCTCCACATTCATTTATACGACTTCACTTATATTTGATTGTATGCCTAAATTAAGGTTCATTGTTATGAATAACTTTAGCTGGAGCGTCTACTACGTTTACGGGAATGCATCATTACGATCTACAAAATATCACCATATTAGTCCGGATGGAACATATGGGTCCGTGGACTCCGTGGGGACCGGCCGTTATCGAAATATATAGGGACTTGGCAAAATTTTTGGTGGAAGCATCAGGTGACAAAAATGTATTATTTTGCGAAAAAAATAGTATTTCCGTTCATCGTTGTAAAGCTGCCAGCATTTTAGGCACTTTTGCCGAAACCGACGGGTCATTTAAGTTTAATCTGTAAGTTTTAAAGTATAGTTTAGAAGTTTAGTTTAGATTGCATTGGTTATAATTGGAGTAAATTATGTTGCATCTAATAACATGCGTATACACCTGAACTTGAGGGCGCTGTACTTCATGACCGTCCTAGTTAGTATTCATATCACAAAATCCATACTGAGAGAGACTGAGAATAAAAAAGCTGATCCTATTCGAGATCCTAGTGAGGACACATGGAGGATGCAATATGTTGCTGTTTCTTTATCATTTAAAAGTACTAGAAGCTTTTACTCGAATTAAGGTTATATTTGCGTATCGTGGTCTACGGCGGCGTAGAGCTGAGCGAGTATTTTTCTATTACTTTTCTATAAGCTGTTTGCAACACATGGCATTGGCTTTCTTATTATAGTAATACTAACATAATTTACCTTATATTAAATACGAGAGTTAACAACAACAAAAAAAACATATAGTTTAGCTATTCAGGTGGGCAGTATGCTTGTTTGTACCCATTAACATTAAAAAAAACTTTTCATGACAAAAATGAGATTAAGGAGCAGTGGGGCAATTTCGACTAGTGAACTGAAACATCGACTTTGAACTCGTAAAAATATTAGCTAATGTTATTTTATCAAATATGTAATATATTGGGGCTATAGAGCCACTATCTATGTTCCATTTTTACAAAATTGCATTGAAAAATATTCATTCTATAGATTCCAAAATGTGTTTTAATCAAAAATGGCAATAATAGTTTGAATTCCCCCTCCGAGGGGTAATTTCAACTATTAATCATAGTTGCTCTTATAGAGCTCTCAGCTTTATGTAAGCCACATACAAAAGTGCGTTATAGAGTCAGTAATCTAATTCGAACCCTGTTATTGACGTAACTAGATAAATTTCCGTAAAAAAACACGTGAACCATTTTGGCGGGGTAATTTCAACTGCTCGCCATAGTAAATAGTGGTGGGACTCGTTATGAAAAAAATGTCGATAAGTACCTGCACCAATATATTTAGGTACTACATCTTACGTCTACTAATACACAAAAACTTCATAATATATTTAGGTACTACATCTTACGTCTACTAATACACAAAAACTTCATTTTAATGCAGGATAAAATGTATTTTAAAATAAAATTAGAGCTGAAAATGTAATAAAACACCTCTTACTAAAACTACAATCTCTAAAATATTACTTACTCAAGTAGGTACATTTATTACAATACAAAACGTATGAGAAGCCGGGGGTAGGAAATACATGCTTCTTTAAGTCAGCATGTGGTCCCGGTGATGTGAGAATAGGACTTACTCATCTCTTCCCTTGGGTGCCGTACGAGCTGCCTAAGAGAATATCCAGAAAATGGGCAGCAGCATCCTCCATCCTCCAGCTTTATTTTTTACATAGCTTTTACCGCTTAATTCTTCCATCGTAAGTATTATGTTTTGTTAGTTTTTTAATAGTGGCAAACCAACTACAATAAATAAATAACTAAATCAAAGACCCTAGTCTAGATGTCGAAAAGCGTCGGTTTGAGTAGAGTTGCCATCCTGAGAATAGAAAGATTATAATGTGTAACTACTTCATAGGATTATTGTTTTGTAAAATAGGTATTTAAATCGTCGAAAAATGACGATACATGCACATCACTAGTGTTTATTCATTTACATACAAAACCTGGTGGGGCAATTTCAACTATAAAAAAATCGAAATTACCCCACCTTAGAATTCTGGAGGGGCAATTTAAAGTATCGCCAAAATCTTGTTAAAAAGCAAAGTACAGTCTTCAATTAAATATCTTACCTATGAAAAACTATGAAAAACACATTACAACCACCTTTTTTTTTGCAAAACCGCGAAGCACAATTTTGGAAGTACACACAAGAAAAAACGGAAAAACGAAGAGGCCCCATATTTCAAACAGTATTGGGTCTAGCAGTGCCATCTATGGTCAAATTACGAAAGCACTTTTGCGCTATCGGGCCATATCTGGCACTTAATCAAATAATGTATAGGTACTGCGGGAGTTATTAAGAATAGTCGAAATTTCTCGCAGTCGGAATTGCCCCGCTGTACCTTATGTCAAATTTTGGTGTATATATTTGTAAAAATAAAATAAAAAATAAACTCTTTTGTAAAAACACTTTACACAGTAAAAACCGATCCATCTAACGCTGTGCAATCCGCGTTGGAGCGTGGGATAGGACCTTTCATACTACTCAATGCAAAGTGGTTTGCGCGTGTGAAGAGGGTTCTACTATTTGTCATAATAACATTAGATATTGTATCAAGCAGTTTTGCCAAACATCCCGCATCTAGCAGCGTCTTAAAGATTCATCTCAGCGAAAGTGCACACACCACAGCAAAGGCAAGAGTAGACCGCCTATCGTGCCTAGTCTGAGCACTGTACTTTCCACGTGTCAGGAAGCAGCCGAGGCGACTTTCACTCTATTCAAGATCAGTGTTCCGCCTTTTCCTAGGCGTAGGTACTTGGTACAGACGGCAACCGCTATTGTTTAGATTTTACAATTATTTTCTGATTAGTAATTTATTACTCGAGATAAGTGATAAATTGATTATTCGAGTGTTTTTGTTTTTGTATTTTGCATGTACTTCGATATCTCCGCCAATAATAATTGTAAACCGGTTCGGATGATTGTTATTTTATTCTATAGAGTATACTTCCAGGGTGGTCGCTTAAAAATTTGCCGAGAATCTGATGATTAAAGTGCATCGGGAATGGGTGCTTATTATTGGGAAGTGCTAGGGAATAGGTATTTTGGCAATGGGCAGGCCACATCGCTCGTAGAACTGACAACCGATGGAGAAAACCGCGGGGAGCCGATGGATGCAGGAGGCGAACGGTTGCTCAAACTGGCGCTCTCTGGGGTAGGCCTATGCTCAGCAGTGGACGTCTTCAAGCTGTTGATGATGAGGTATTTTATGTTCAATTAATGTGACTTTTGTGCCTTAAAGATACCCTACACCTTCAGCCTAAAAAGTGTAATTAATGCGATTTAAAGCCCCATTAAAACATTTTTTAGAGAACATTGGTGTTTAAAGTTTCCTGGAAAAGTGTCAAAATTGGGATCTATGGGGCTTTGAGTGGGTTTATACTTTGGAAAAGACAACATCTGTCGGTTCAGCTAGTTTTATATGATTATGTACGCTCTACTTTTTTCTCGTGTAGGCAAGTGGAAGCGCGTCTTTCCTAGGTGTGTAGTGTGTACGTCAGGCAGAAAAATAATATTTTAGTTTATTAGAACTAGGTATATAATATACTCTGCATATTATGTTGAGCAACGTAAGGCAGAATAACAAACTTATAGTAGCTATATCATATACAATATACACTCTGCGTATGCATCTACACCATCATCATCATCCTCTTTGTCTTTTCCCATTCGTTGGGGTCGGCTCCCAATCTAACTTGTAGCCTGTAGCGGCGAGCTACTAGAATTACACGAGCTGCCACCTGACCCCACAACCCATAAGGAACCACTAAGAGGAATGGTAGACCAGGCATCAGATTCTATCAGGCTTCTGACTACCCTTAACGATTGCCCTACCTATGTTCTTATGACAACCGGGACCGGGCCGCCGACGGCTTAACGTACTCTCCGAGGCACGGAGTGATGGCATCAAAAACTGCATATAACTTAACAGATAAGTAATTGGTGCAGGGCCGAGGATCGAACCCTGTGCCGTATGATTGCGAAGCGCATATACTACCGCTCGGCCACCATCGCGCCGTATGCGTCTACGTTACGACTAATATAACATTATGTCCAAAAATATACATTGTATTTCTTTTCTAAAACAATATATAGAACAAATTAAGCTCCAATAGATACCAAAAAGATTTCTCCTTTTAGATTTACTATGCAGCTTGTTACGGACTTAATACGCCGTAGAATATAATTAATTCTACGCCATAGTGTTTTCTTATTTCAGGAGCCATTTCTCCATTGGGGTCATTGACCGCGGGCTCTTATCTGGTGTCCATGTGTGTGTGCACGTGGAGCTGCGCCTGCGCATCAGCGTGTGCTGTATTGTGCCGTGTACTAATCTTTAGCATTGTATGCATATTATTATGCAATGAAAGGGTTTAGCTGCGTTGTGTATCGTGACGGATCAAAGCGATGCAGGGCTTTTTGTTGCCATTTGTTAAAATCTGTCACACGTGCTACGAAGGGTAGTTTTATGAATACTGAAGAGATATTGAGTTCCATATTCAAAGAGATGCGAACTATTTATGAAATATTCGTGTAATGAAATGCTTTTAGAGACAACTAGCTATTTAGAGGCAAATAGCGATAATGTTTGAAGAAACCAGTCTTTGTTTGAGTACGTAATTGAAAATGAGCTTTCATTTTTACAAAACCTTATCTTGCCCGTGTCCACTTAATATAAATTTTAAAATTGAATGGTGCATTTTTTTTCATTCAATTCAACAATGTCAAAAAGACACGCGTACCAACTACTTTAATTTAAAAATACAGTCCAATTTTCTTTTACGCGGCACTGAAAAGTGTAATTTATCTGCCCCAGACATCGGAACATGTCCAAAAGTCGTAACGCGCTCATGCCAAGTTTAGCTAAATGTCCGACAGGTGGCGTCTCTCAAAATCAACTTACGACCTCTTAACACGTGAATCGAGAAAGTAAAAGCACGACTACAAGATTGTATCCTTTGACAAATAGTCCCAGAAGAGGGCGATGCCCAAATATTTGGGTGAACAACCTCTTAATGCTTTGTGGAGACATTTTATTTTTACCATACAACGTATCTACGGCTGTTTCTGTGGATACTTTTATAGAATTAAAAGCTGACATTAAAAAAGGAAGATTTTTGTGGACCGTGTAGATAGACGCTTTTAATAGACTGTGAGTGCTAGTGCCACCCACGCCACTGTTTTCAAAGTCAAGTCGGTACGAGCTCAGACGTCGGTGAATGGTTCTTACGAGATGCTATTATGTATGATATGGATGATGTTGATATATACATATTATATTAAACGTCACGGAAACAGAGAAATAATATTACACTTTTAAAAGTAGGGGTTAAACTGACATTAATTGCCTTAATGTCATCTTACACTGATAAACACTTATGGTTGATATTATCAATACATAATTTTTTTTCTAGTAATATCGATTTAAATACGAAACTACTGAGCCCATTTTAATGAAATGAATGTCAGGACCAATGAAGTATATCGATTCAAATTCAAATAAAAATGGAATTTTCAAAATCTTTCAATAAATGAAGGACTAGCAAACAGAAAAAAAATATACGACCGATTGGGAGCTTACTCTTTTTTAAAAACGCTAACAAATTCTGACTAATGGTCAAAATTTGTTAGCCTTTTTAACCATTGGTTACTTTAACTACTGATCAAAAAACCCGCCCTTAGACTGGATTATGACTAAAATATTCGACTCAGACTATGACTATAAGACTTGACTTTATGTGAAATAGTCTATAATATGATGAAAAGTTTTGCAATACACTGGCTAAATATACTAAGTGTAGAGCCAAAATATAAGAAGAAAAAACTATATAACGTGCCGCCAAAGTAAGCTATCCCTCTGGTAGAATCGGCTATCCCCGAAGCTACTCTTGTTGTGTAGAATAGAGCCAACACGGATCATAACTCCACTGAACAGCTGGCAAACTACTTAATTTTTTGAAATGTGAGGTGGAAACCGAGGAGCGTATTAAATTACCTAGGTCTGACTTTTTATAATGCACTAACCCCACTTTACAAAGCAAACCAAGGCAAACTTTGCCCACAGCAGTATCATTGGTGTCAAATTTGAAAAAGGAATCTGAACAGTCCCAGTCCCACCACTCCACGTCAAGAATACATTACACGTAAAGACTAGATAAAGTGTATGAATGAATCGAAAATACTTCTGTTATCAGTACGGCAGTGTTTAATTATAGCAGGCGAAGGACCGAGTCAAGGGTATTCCTCCCAAGTTCAAAGGTCGCCGAGTTCACGCCACTGAATCTTGATGTATGGATGTATTTGTTCCGTCTACGAATTTTGAAGGTTAACGAAAGAAAGGTCGGAGGATATTCTGACAATGGAGCTGGAAAAAAAATTATATAATTATAATCTAGTCTGTGTAATAGAGGGCAATGACACCACCACCGTGTTAATAGTTCCTGTCTAAATGTTATGCAATGTATTATTGATATTTTAAGGGTTTTGATTCTACAAAAATAGAACCGTTATGGTGATGATCACATCCGTCAGTCTGTCTGTCTGTCTATCAAGATGCTTGCTGGCTGAAAGTTAAGTACTAAAACCACGGACCTAGAATTCTGTTAAAAAAATTATTTTTGTTAGTATAAAACCATGGAATACACATTTATAATAATAATAAATAACGCCCAACGATCACATACATAGAAACGGACCCTAACTAGGATTCCCTGTATCAACGGACCTAGGAACTACGAGGACCATGGTCCCACAGCACGTGGACACAGAACAAATATTTGCACTTTTTTTTCTGTGCACAAATACTTGTACTGTCGCGGGAATTGAACCCGCTGCCTCCGGGTTATGAGGCGACCTGCTCAACCATCACACCACGGAGGCTGTCGTCAGTTATAATGGGCTTATTCCATCTAGTCGGACTAACGTTTTTTTCCACTAGATAGCCAGTTATCAAACTTGATATTTTAACGGGAATAAACTCGTAACCGTTTATTCCCGATGACGAGATAGTGACGAGATAGTCGACCGTCAAATGCAAAAAAAAAATTAAAAACTATAAATTTCTATGGTTATAGTTTACACACACACACACACACACACACATACACACACACACACCCACACACACACACACACACCCACACCCACACACACACACACACAAAGCGGTCAAATCCGGGCCTATTTAGTTATAATTTTTTTTTTTTAAGTTGAGTATAAATAAACACCAACTGCCGCAAAATGACCACTGCTGCTCCCCCATGAAACGCTACTTTACATAGGGAGAAGTTTGCCGTAATCACCATGCTTGACAGGCGACTTGATGATCGTAGAAGATTTTAACGAACCGAGGAGAATGCTGCTTCCCGTTTCCTATGCCCCCTCTTATGGCACCCGCAAGAAGAGATGGTATGGCTCACAAAAGAAATTTTATTTAGGAAGAAGGTTTAGGAGTCACCAGAACCCTCAGGACGCGAGTCTCACTTGCTTATTGTCCTTTTTATTTTCTGCGTTGGCAATATTTCTATACGATTCCCCGGAGTAGCATAAAAAAGGGAAATTGTATTAATAGTAATTAAAAAAAAACATCTCTGTTCCGTCTGTGCCGTAGCCTTAAAAAATGTATTTCTAAAGTTTCTAACATCATCCCCTAAAATCATCCCTTGAAAGTTAATTAACCTGTGTAAACATATGATGGGACAGCTAATTCTAAAGAAAATTGTATCTAATAAAAAAATTAAATAAATACGACTGTCTGTGACGTAGGAGTTAGAAATAAAAGTATTTCCAAAATCAACCCTTCAAAGTTAATAAATCTTTGTGAAGACAGGGTGAGACAGCTAGTTACCACGTAATAGACAAACAGTTAAATAGAGCTAGAAGCCAAGTTCAAAGGTCACAGAGTTCACGCACGGCTGAAACGCTGAAAATTTTCGGCTGCTCGGTTCATTGATCAACCGAACAACGTTATTCGGCTTAATTGTGGTGAGTAAAAACTATTTGAGTCAGAATTTTATAAATGGTTCAGTAGCTTTGTTGATATTGAACAAAATTTGTGATCCATAAGTCCTGCAGCAAGAGCTGAGCTTTCAGTTAAGCAAAACATTGTGTATAGTAGTAATGGTAGACATTTTCTAGTGCCGGTAGCTATCACGTTCATGTTAAGAACCCCTAGGCAAAGATTCAGAGCCACTTCTAAATCCAGGCGTAGCGTGACACCAATTTCAGCCATATTGTCACTTGACATGGTGAAATGCAGCCTTCGACGCTGCCCTAAGACTATGATTTGATAAATATAGTTATAGCTAGCTAGGTACCACAGAAAAATTACTCCGTTAAGAACTTTTTTTACAACGATAGGCTGGCATTTGGCCACGGTACAGTAAGGTGTTGGTGGAGTAAGGGAGTAAGGGGTTGGATGGTAAGTGACGACGCGGTCAAAAACTGTACCCACAGAAATCGAAATATGACTCTACCTTGCAAAAGCCGCGCTACAGTTTCCTAGTAGCGATTCCATAACAATTTAATCTGTGAGCTATTTGAGAAATTGTATATTATTATGATATTCATTCCATCTACTTATTTTATTGTGGTACTTTCATTAAAAATAAATATTGTATTTTAACGTTTATTAACAGTGCTAGTCTAAAAAAAATTAAACGTAAAAAGATGGAAATGGACATTTTCTGCGTGTTTAATATCCAGAATAATAAAATATTCATTATCATTACAATACTTATTATTAACTTGAAACAAGGACAGCGTTCGAAGTTTGTAGCCAAGGAGTTTTCCCCAAGTTATTTCCCCCAACACAAATAAAATCTGAATAAATAACAATAACGATTAACAACGGCCAACTTAGGCAGACCTCTCTCACCCTCTGATTTTCTTGAAGCACCGTGATTTTGAATCGATTGTCGTGGTTTTTATTGAGTGGTCACACACATACGCATTTGTTGTGTGTGTACCCAGAGCGATTACGCAAAGCTTCCCCGAGGAGCGAGGTCGTTGGCAATGGACTCGGTTCAATGTCACCAAATATATCACCAAGTAAAGTACGCTGCTCACGGTATCTTGATACTTTCAAATTAAAACTGTTCTAACTGTAGTATTTATTACCAAGTACACCAAATCTTCTTTTGCTTTTTTTTAATAAATGTGGTCTACGGTGTATTTCACTTGTTTATAAGAAACCTCTACACTCTCTTTTTGAATACATCCAGATTATGGATATTAAAAAGAAGCTGCCTTAGCCGTTCACATTATAAAGGTCAAATAGAAACGCTTGGTAAGTTGGTACGAAGAGGAGGAATGGCATCCATGTATGGATGACGAGATGCAGTCTGTAACATCTGGTCGTCCGACGGTGGAAAGGGGATTGGGGAATCAAATCATGCAATGCCATTGCACACTCACCGAAATGTAACCTATAGAAAACAGATAGACTAGCACCTTTGTGTCAATACTCGAGGTTTGCATAATAGTCTCCGATATTCAGTAATACTGCGGCCACACTACCGTGATATGCCAATAGTGATGGCCATTATTAGTACAAAACGTATTTCACGGTAGCGTAGCCAGCATAATCGTTGTATCGATTCTGTCTATCGAATTCAAAATGGCAAAACATAAAACAAGAGAAAACAGTGAGTAGCTATTCCATTTGTTATGCAGTGGTTATTAATAAGAGGGCTAGTCAATTGATTTCTCTAATCTGTGGGTGAACGAACACTGACCCTACGCTTACGCTTTACCTACTAAATTCCATAATGAGCGGATATGTCACAGATTAGAAAAAAAAACTATAGATATGTAACTTTTGCACCACCTTTGATGGGTTTTTTCTCTAACTCTTACCATGTCAGTGATCTCAGCATAGGAAAAAGATAAAGAAAGAATCTAAAGATTCTTAGATTACTAGATATTGTAAAAATGGGCATACATCAGGTTTCAGCCGGTGTCATCAGACAAAGTATCACAGCGTTTCGGTCGCGCTATACGGCCACACTCCTGCTGGGTCGTTGACCGCACTTTTCGGCAGGCGCCCCGAGTTTCAGCTGTAATGCGATCCTGCACGCATACACAGAAACACACTCACACGTAAACAAACAACTCACGCGCACATGTACATAGAAAGCTATTGTTGAAATTTCAATGTTTTCTGATGTTTATTTTATTTTATGAGAGTATTATGATTGTTAGACAATAAATACTTTCTATTACGTATGTATTTTTGATATAAATGAATCAAATGTAATCAAGCGTAGTGATTATGGCGATAATCCCTATGATAAGCGTTCAATGTGGCGTTTTATGGGGGAGGCCTATGTTCAGCAGTGGACGTCTTGAGGCTGTTGTAAGAACCTTTTCTGACTTAACTTTTATTTACATTTACTATATTTTTAGGGGTTTCCTTTGCGTCTTTTCAAGATAGCCAAATCAACAAAGTGTATCCTATGTCTCATGTGGGCCAAGCACAATATTACTTAATTGTCTTGTGCCTCTGGTTGCATGGTCTGTAATGGTTGAAAACTATACATATAGTTAACATAATAATAGTTCTAAATGAATGATTAAATATTTACTTTTAAAATTTCTCTATAAATAATCCATTCGTACATTTACGTATTTTCACACAGTTATTAAGCTACGAATGCAATTGGAAAATCTGACGTGTGAAAAACGTTTGCCACATGGACTGTAACGACCACAGTAAATTCTCTAAGAGAAAGTGATATATGTACCTACTTATGTGAATATATTTTTATGTATATTTATCATTTTCCCAAGGTTTCAGGGTCCGCGACCACGGTGATTGCGCCTAGAGCGAGTAACGACTCGCTGACCACTTTCACTGTCGGCAGTGACCACTATACGCCTCGGATCTACCGATCTACCTCACTTGCACTTCTATGACGACCATGACGATCGCCACGACGGTCGACGGCAAACACAGAAAATTATATCCGTGGATATATCACACAGTAATATATCATAACAAAGTACTCTGTATCAGCTGCCTTAGAAGAGCTGACCTGTTTTTGGGTAGTAACTTCATGGCCCTGTTATACCTTATGCATAGATTAGGGAAAAAACAATACTTTATTCTTCTTCTTCTTTCTTGACTAGTGGCTTTTAAAAAACGGCAAATGATGCGATGACAATGAAATGCTGAAAAAAATGTGTTGACGTGTATAGAAAAAAAAAAAACTTTGCGTCAAAAAGCCATCAAAAACTTTACACTCTTTGTTAAAACCTGTATTTTTTTTGAAAAACCAAGTTTTTAAGATGCATCAGTTTGCAAGATAAATCCTTCGGTGGAATGCACGGTCACGAACATTACAAGGGTCAGTCAGTTTACCATAAAAATGCACTTGAAAACGTGTACGCCGAAATTTACTGCAGTAATTGAAATGCATTATGATCATGACCCTTTCGCAAGACAATGACCCTTAAAACTGAACGAATGCAGATGAAGAGAATGCATGCTTTCACAAATTGCATACGCAATGAGAATTTCTAATTCGCGAAACTCATTCGACGGATAAATTGGATGATGTTATGGCCAGGCTAACCTGTAGAGACAATGGTGGCGATGCGGCGATGGTGAAAAGCTGTGCGGGTACACGTGTGGTGTGGTTCGGTCGCGAATGGTGTGTGTGTCGGGTGTCGCGGGTCCATTCCCGACGGAAGGGTCCCGCAGGAGCTGGCGGGTGGCGCGGCACTGTGCCGGTCAGTCACCGCTCCGACAGCGTGCCGCGCGCTCGCTGTTCTAAGCGCCGCTGTACTATTGTTCCGATACATCTCCTATGTTTATCTGACGTCCTGGTACGCATGGCACGTCTCCTATGAACTCGTGACGTGATCTCTTTCAGTTTTCAGACGCTAAACTTTCTGTGGATTGTGACCGTTTATGTGCAAGATAGTGGTAGTGACTTGCAAAGGATTCTTGTTACCGAGGATTTTGTTTGGGATGCTCCTGCCGACCCGGCACTGAAGTTCCAGGTGTTTATAATTACTGTTAATACCTATGTATATAACTACATACTCTAATATTAATGAATCGTACCAAACAAGAAAATACGTCAAACGATTTCATTTACAAATGGAGAGTGTACACAGTCTGTTTTGAGGTTTTCATTGTAAGAAACATACACTATAGAGCTGAAATTCAGGTTTAGCGCAGACTGAAGAAATTTAAGACTACACTAAATAGGAAATCGATTTCTTTTTGTATGAACTTTTGTGGTTTATAGAGAAATGGGATTCGTTTTAATAAAAAAGGCTAGTTTTACATGTTACGGAGAAAACGATAACTTTTTACGAACGCAGAAATAATTTAATTTTTATTTTTTTTTGGAAACAACAAGGGAGGGCGCAGGGGGCAGGCGCCCCCCTTGGCATAGGTAGTCCGGCACCAAGCGCGGTATTTACAAATTGGTCCCCCCCAAATTCCCTTCTTGGACTCCCCTACTATGATTTGTGCCCCCCCTAAGTAATTTTTGTATCCGCGCCTGGAGCTAAAAATCGAAACTCCTCAATGCATGACAGCAAATGCATCGGCAATTGGTTCTTTTATTGGGAATCTATTGATCTATTAGGAACAAGTATTCAAGGACCTAGGTTAACTGACCTGATCCACGATACTCTACTACTCAGTTTTTAAGTAAAAGATGGACAATTTGTTCCCTCTTTGTTGTAGATATTTATGAGGAGAAATAAGTACTAATTATTTGATTAAATAGGTTTTCTTTAATACATGTAATATTAAGTAAAAGGTAGGTGCTGTCATTGATTTATGTTCCGTTACGGAACTACTTTCACGGAACTTATGGGAATAAACGAAAATACCCGTTTGACAAATAAAATGTTTGAAGACTTAAAACCAATACTAACAATCATAGCAATGATCTATAGCTGGTCATATCTTAGCAAATAAATGTACCTACCTAATAACAAACTGCAAGTGCAATGCCGCCCTTAATATTGCATCAGCGAGGCCTTCGGAGTATTGCAACGAGTTCCTTTCTCTAACATCTAAGGTAGAAAGGCCAATTCTCATAATTCCGGCTCCAGATCATTTAATTAACAGTTAATGATAGCATCATTCCTGGTAGTTACGTAGGAAGTTGTACTTTATTAGAAAGAACAGTGAGTGGTATTACGTTTAGGTTTTGTTATACTACTTACAAATACCATAAACGTGAAACGACGACTGTTCGGTTGTTTGGCTTTCACGCCGAAATGGCTCAACTGATTTTGATGAAATTTTGCACATTGATAATTTTTTTTAATAACTAAATAGGCCCGCTTTTTACCGCAATCTCACCTAATGGAAAGTTACGACGTGGTATATGATGGTACATGCTTGCCTAGATGATACCTATTCACTCGCGACTTGAAGAACTCCAGTTTATACCTATCGGGAAACAAAGACGCTGGTAAAGTGTTCCATTCCTTCGCTGCTCAGATTATAAATGTCGAGTCAAATCGCTTTGTGCGAATCGAAGGAATGTCAACCATAAATGGATGGCGTGTAGCTGTACCTACGTCTTGTCGCCTGATGGTGAAATGGAGATGGTGGAATTAGATTGTGTAGCTCCGCAGCACACTCGCCGAAATGTAACCTGTAGAACACTGATAGGCAAATTGGGATAACTAATTATACAGAGATAAACATCGGATATTTTTTTATCCCAGAAATATAACTTTACGCGGGTAAACCGGTAAATAGAAGGCAACCACGAGGCGCCTCTAGTATGGTATAATAAACAGGAAGATAGATTTGGGTGGGCTCTTATTTTACGGAAAACTTTTCTCTACTTTCAACAACATTTAAATTAACCTTACTTGGTCCAAAATTCAGCGAGGTTCTTCAAGGTACGTTCTGTAAGATGTGCCCTTCATGATACACAATATTATGAAACTACCGCGAATGCGCACGAGATCTCCCATCTCTACTAATACATTATTAGTAGTAACTCCATTACTAAAAACGGTAGAGTGCATCATCATCATCATCACCATCATTAGCCTGTATCAGTCCACTGCTGGACATAGGCCTCTCCTAGTACACGCCACACACGGACAGTACACACACGGTACAGTTAATAAAATATAGTTTTAGTATAGTCACTTTATTAGAGCTGACGACGTGGTGAACACCGCCGGGAGCCGATGGACGTGAGCAGCCGCTCAAAGTGGCGCTCTCTGGGGAAGGCCTATGTTCAGCAGTGGACTTCTTCAGGCTGTTGATGATGATGATGGGATTTAGCTTAAAGTTGCAAGCATACTGAAAAAATGATAAGTAAATCGGGGGAAATCCGAAGGAAGATCGTGAAAAACCACTTTGGCACAAGCTCTTCATTTTTTATTTAAATGAATACTTGAGTATCTATGACGTATAATGGACTGAAAAATTCTGATATGATGATGATGAATGGATGGATAGGATCAAAATCACACTTAGATATTTGAAAGCTACAATGTATATGTATAGATAGATTCTCTGAAAAACGTATATCGGATAATCCACTGTATAATTTCGCATGGGCGTCATACAAAGTTCAACGTTACCTTAAGGCGGCGTTTAAGCACAACTTTTATGTTTTTTGATGATAGTTAGGTACCTACATTAATCACTCGAGAATGTCCGCGGTGTTGTGCTAACTTATGTTTATTTTTTTGCAGATGCAAGACCGCCTTACCTTCACCCTGTTGAAATAGAGATGAGGGAAAAAGGCTAAACGGATATCCTGTTGGCCCATATATAAAAATGTAAGTACACACCTACTTTTCAAATATTTATATTGTTATTATTTTGGGTCTTCTATTACACTTTGTTTCAGAATGGTATCGTTAAATATTCCACACGGGTTAATAAATTGTTATACTTTGTATCATCATCATCATCATCATCAGCCTAAAGACGTCTACTGCTGAACATATGTCTTCCCCAAAGAGCGCCATTTTGAGCGGCTGCTTGCCTCCTGCATCCATCGGCTACCCGCGGTTCTGTCCAAGTCGTCGGTCCACCGGCTTGCCTACGCTGCCTCTTCCCGTTCGTGGTCGCCACTCGAGAACCTTTCTACTTGATACTTGGTATACTATTAGTAAATTAATGCACTCAACTCATTTTCTTTATAGATTTAGATTCTTAGCACTTTAGGTGTTCGTTACAACAAATAATAATTGCGTTTTACGCAATAAATACATACATTCTCGGCGAATCATCATAATTTTTCGTAATGTTGGAAAAGTACTATATACACTACCGCAGTTGCTTTTGCTAATATGATGGTAGCCTTTCCTATCTAATAAAAATATTTACGCAATTATACCTACATCTTTACAAAAAGTATTCCACATATTTTTCGGTTTAAACACCATGTTCATGTTCATATAACCATATTCATATTTAAATTAACTATGGTATAACATAAACCAAACTAGACTGTACAAACATTATGAATGAATTTCACAGGAAGAAAAGCCTAAAGTAACGGTTCGTTTCGCTTATCAACGATCCCGCGTCGGCGTCGGATTAGTGGACGGAAACAGTTGATAAAATACTACGTAAAATAATGACGTCATTGAGAAACCAAGTTACGGTCTGTGGAAACTATGCGCAGAGTTTTCTATTTTGATTGGAATTGGGTTAACCGTCTACATTTCACACACTATATAGTTATTTTTTGCCAAATGCAAGGCAGTGATAACGTTTTTTATTTCACTCAAATATTGAAACTTAATTAAACATTTTACAACATCGACATCGATAAAAATCGTCAACAACAACGATCGTTCAACATTGTGAAAACCAATAAAATATGAGGCAAAATTTTATTTAGTAGACATTTATCTTTCTGTTTCTAATTAAATCGAGTAACGCCTTAGGCCTTCTGTTTTTTTTTTAATCAACGATAGGCTAACGTTTGACGACGGTCAGTTTCTAACGAAAACTAATTTTCTACGAGTGCACTGTGCAGTAAATCAACGACATACACATAAATGCCTAAGGCTGTTTCCACAGCATGATATTAACTGGCAAACAAGACGGCTACTGCGAGCCTGTCACGAAACATACCTAACCTAAAATTGTAAGGAAGCCAGTTACCGTGTGAAAATTAAACACCAGGTTTTCGAAATGGCAGTATTTGTACGAAAGCACAGAATAAATGATACTTAGACTACACGAAAGTTTTGAAAGCGCGGAAGTGAATGAGAATGATCGTTACGTAAGAAAGTGCATGTTGACTATATTTTTATGCTAAAGCTTAGTACCTCACACTCGGTCAAGGAAAGGTACCAATAGATTTTCATACATTATTCTGATTGCTCTCATTTTCACAAAACCAAAGAAAAGTTTTCAGAGATTTTCTCCAGAACAGAAAACTTTGCGTATTTTGTAGTAAGCACAAGTTCACATTTCACAGCTCAGTTGCAATGGGCAGGTCACATCGCTCGTAGAACTGACAGCCGATGGGAAAGAAAGGTTCTCGAGTGGTGACCATGAACCGGAAGCCGCAGCGTAGGCTGGCCCTCCACTCGCTGGACCGACGATCTGGTGAAAGCCGCGGAGAGCCAACGGATGCAAGAGGCGAGCAGGCGCTCCAGGTGGCGCTCTCTGGGGGACGCCTATGTTCAGCAGTGGATATTTTCACGCTGTTGATGACGATGATGATGACAAGTTCACAGCTGAGCATCGTTTATAATACAGGCCCTCGAGTAGAGCAGGATTCAAAATTAATGTGCGTTTCTTCTTTACTATTTACGCTTCGCACATTTCTATAAGCACATAGGTATTTGGATACGACGTTCGAAGTGGGTCCTGAGACTCCTTTTTCAAAATGTTATGTCTCTTCAAATAAAAAATTGCTTCAATTTTCAATCAATGTTGCTCAAATTTTGTTATCTTTACTTTGGAAAATTGACTGATGGCTGATGGTATATCAGATTCCTACCACTTAGCTAGTCTACAAAGTGGTTGGTATTGATTTTATTTTTATTTTTTAGTAATCCCACGAAATTACAAGACAAGAGAAAACATCTTTTGTTTGATTATAGTATATTCGAAATAACAAAAGATCCGAAGTATTATAACCCTTAATGCCGACAATCAAAATGCTTTATTTAATTAAAATTTGTTTACGATGATTTCATCGATAAAACATTACATTGACACGTTTCTTACTTGTCAACTAACGCCTATGATAAAATTAGCATTTAGAGGCATTGCCGTTACTGTATCATTCATTTCCTCTTTTCATAAATTAGATGAGCTGCAAATGCAGTCTAAACAAAATTATTCCGTGAAACCATAGAGGCTGTTCACTACACATAAAACTATGCATTGGTGGTACTCACGCAACTTTTGATCTATATATATTAGAAATAGGGGACATAATCGTTTGTATTGTTTCGTGGTGTGAATATAATGCACTCGTAGTAGTTTACGAGGTCTTTCACCGGCTACATAATATAGGTCAGTTAGATTAGCAACGCTCCTACCACATGCTGTTAGTACCATTTGACTACTCGCGTATTGCACATACTACTGTTTTCTTTCAGTACTATTTTGTTTCATTAAAAAGTTGTTTCATTTCACGGTACATTATTTGATTACCTACTTTAAATGATTCTTAAATTACATTAATTTTAATTCTAATTCTAAAATTACTTACGTTCATTTCTAATATTTACACGGTAGTTGTCCGAAGAAATCCAATTACCCTATAAATATATTCTCTTTCTCTTTCTCTTTCTCTCTCTCTCTCTCTCTTTCTCTCTCTCTCTCTCATTCTCATTAACCTATTGATAAATACATTTTCAGTTACTCTTAAACAAAATGGTATATGGCTGTACAAACATAAAGTGTCAGCAATGTTTCACATACGTACATGAAATTAAAGGTAGTTTAGAAGTACCTTTAACTTCTGAGCTTTATCGACTATTTACCTGAAACTAACAATTTACATAGGTATAACAAAAGCGTCGCGAAATTCTAGGTTAATGATTTCCTACAGAGTTAAGCTTGTAATGCTTTGCGCACACTCTGTAAATATAGGAAAGGCGCAAGCACGGCGGCTCTGAATTTTCTTGTAGCGGAATATAGTGATGGCCAACATTCAAGCAGCTGCAAGAATTCGAACATGTCATATCAGTTATCATTATGCGGAACAGTTGTCAAACGGTAAAACCAAATCTAGACATCATTGATTTCTCGTCTTGTTAAAATGTACGATCCAACTGTTGGGATCATCCTCAATAGATGCAGCATTTGCTAGACACCTAACGGATCTAGTGACAAGTGAGATTTAGTGAAATGCTGCAGCTTCGATTGCAGTGGGACCCTGATTGTACCTTTTAGGGAGGTACATAAAGACCACCCAAAATGTCCACTTTTAATTTTTAATAGAATGCTGCGTACCATCAAAAATTTTGTAACAAAGGTGCTTTGCAAAATTACTAATGTGCGACAGTCTTAAACTGTAAGGTCTAGCTTGCCCCCGATATTGTAAGCATTGTTTCTTATCATACTCATTGCTTTTACATACGTCGGTATACACGTCGACATAGTGTATGTTTTACATGTCCTAGATCGCGGCCTATAAAATTATGCATGCGATATGGTATTTGTTATTGCATATTGATAGAAACTCTGATAAAAATGCAATGAAATTTTTTAATTAATCAAATTATTAGAGTTTTTTTTATTTGTTTAAAATTAAACAAATAACGTTATGTAGTCTGAAATGAAAAAGCAGCCTTTGCTACTCCTCTTGTTGTCTTTCTAGCATAAATCTAAAATAAATTCCAAAGAGAACAGAACTAAATTTCTTAGGACTATTTTGATTTGTCGCGCGTATATAATGTTATAGATATTTGTATCGGCATTCGACGGAACGATTTTTTGTGGAACCGTCTGCGAACTGCGAGCTTCCAGACTAGGCCCGGCCCAGTTTCGGGGGTCGCCGCCCGTTCGTGAACTCTGCACCTCCGCTCGGTTGATGTCGTCCTAGTACAGTTTTTAGATCGAATCACTTTTTTTGTGACACCTTCCTTCTTTTTTAATTTGTGTTTTATTTTTGAGCAATAGTAATAAAGAATCCCATTGTTAGATTCTGGCAAAGAAGGTAAAAGCGCTATAAATAGAACATTCTTTTAGTCTATTAAGAAACCTAAAATGTATCCTGAAATTTGTAATTTCAAACGTATGTTTAAATGCCTCAATTTCCTTTAAAACCACGCCTCCGAGCAGCGGTGCCACACACGCGGTATTTTATTACAGTCATTTGTTATCTGAATTCCCATGTCAGGAAAAATATTTCGTCAGCCACCCCATTGCGATCCGTCCGACCGCACGAGTTAGCCATGGGGTCAACGTCCTGGCCTGGTATATAGGTCAACTGAAGGCGCCTCCTTGTCTGTATTATGTCAGGCTGAGGCTGCCTGTATACGTATCACCACACGAATTCGGCTTTTCACAGCCATCACAAAACTAGTTCCAAAAACTGGAATTCAACCAAATGACTTCGTTATTCTTCGCAATTTTACGACATAGGTCGTATAGGTGGTATATACGCAACCGGTTTATTTTCAATGAATTATTTACGAAGACGGAAGGGGTTAAATTAAAACAGGATTGAATAACAATGAATGCAAAACCGATATACTTACACTAGAAAGCTAGGCCGTTGATCTGTGTTATTTGTATTGGCTGCAACATTTGATACTTGTAACAATGGTAGAGCCGACAATAGCCGTTGAACTCAGGAAGTAATAAGCATAATAGTGGTTTGTAATTGCGTATTTTGTCTGGTCATAACCTTAGGTTGTATTTGATTCGAATGCTTAGCAGATGCCACGCTTCGCGGAGCAGTGAACACTTAACCTCGTTTGTTGGTTAACTGCATTATGACACGACCGAGTCGCGGTGGCGGGTGGTTCTTGTTAGCTTGGAAGGTTTGGTCTATCTCTAAAACAGGTTGGGTTATAGTGATGCACAGTCGGCTGCTGCGCACAGGCAAAAGGGAAAGTGGTCGGGACTTCCTGTTTGCACGCGGAAGCGTTTAGTTGCCATACGTAACTGCATTCATAGAGGCTCGTGCGCCGGAGCATCGGCAATGTTGCGACATCTTTGGGAGGTTAGCTAGTCTGTATTAGTCTGTGGTATCTATTGTATAAGCTGTGAGATTAGTTCTCGGCCTAGGTATCCAATCCACCGTAGCAATATATAAGTGACATGACATGTTTTTGAATGGCAAGATGAAACGTAGAACGGCCCGTCAATTCGGTGGACCGATGACCTGATTAGATTCATGGGAAGCCGTTAGTTTAAAATAGCTAAGGAACCGTTTTCTATAAAGATGGCGCTCAAAGCCAAAGATGAAGCCTTTCAGTGGACGTTTTCAGTTCAATAATGACGAAAACGCATCGGAAAGTAATTTATCACGTTCGTAATGGTAGTTGTCCCTGTTTTGAAAGTTTTTTTCAGTTGATTAGAAGTATCCATAAACATTATTATAAATAAACACTCACATGAAGTTGATAATAGCTGCAGTTTTTTTTTAACCCTTTGCCCTGTGGCAAAGGATAAAAAAAGTTTAAGTGACACAAATTATAAACTGAGCCCTTTTTGCAAACCTAAATAAAACTACCGATCTGAGAAAAACACGGAAAAATTTAACAAAGGCAAAGATTATGGTGAACGTTTGCGTGAACTAAGCATTGGGACATTCGATTAATATTTTTGTTTTTACCACTCATATTAAAAGTCTCTGATCTTCGAATCTTCAACACCGTTGTAGTGAGCCATTACAAGCGGTATTGCGGTATTAAGGCTTATACATAACCATTGGATATTAGAAGAATTATTAAATACTAATTTTTTTTTTAATTTTTTAAACTTAAAAGATGCAGTATTTGACTAAATTATATTAAATTAGAAATAGGTTTGGTATAAATTATATTGGTCACGGCATGGGTCCGTTTTGTCGTATTATATTATCTGTGGTTTGTTCTAGTTACAGCTTCAGGTAGTCTGTCTTTTTCATGCTTTGATAGTCAATGACAGAATCTGAAGTCTAGTCACGATCAGGTACAAATATGAAATAATGTCATGTAAAAATCAACCTCTCAAGACACAATGCAGTTTTACTTTCGAACGTTCAAGTTGCTCACGATTCTCCAAAACGGAAACAACCCATCATCATAGAAAACGTAAAGCTATATTTTTGTTTATTTTGTTAAGTTGAATGAAAGCATTAACCTAGAATGTACAATACCAACTATGACAGTTTGAAGGCGGGACAAGAAATCACATAAAACTGTTGTACATATCATAATCATTTATGACCTTCAATATTTGCGACAAGTTAACTATAGATTTTACTAAATATTGAACCTACCTATATAAGCCCTCATAATATTTTAAATAAAATAACAGGCATTTTATTTACTGAAATCCTTCAAAACTATCGAGTAAACTTATGGAATAATAAAAATCTGAAAAGCTGTAATATTGCAATATCTGCAGGAACAAATCTAAAAAATAAATAGGTTTTTTAGCCTGATACCACTCTAAAATTAACAAAATATGATTAGTAATAATGCAATAAAGTTACGAAAATGTTCTAGGTCTATGGCTGAAAGTAACTCTTTCAATTTCACTCCATTTTATTTCATCGCTAGACGTTGTTTACAAACATAATTGAATTTTTATTAGCCTTTACCTTGTGGAAATATTTACAGTTAGTAAATAGCTTTGTGTTTTTAGTAAACAACTAGCTTTTGCCCGCGGCTTCGCACGCTTGAATTGTGTTATTTCTACGTTTAGGTACTCTAATAATAGATCATGCATTTTCTATGTACCAAACAACAAATCCACTAAATCTTTTCGGAGCTGAGCACGTATTAGCACACGTGTAAAATGCATTTACCTATACGACGCGTACATAATTAATTTTGTTAATACTATTTAGAAATTACAAATACTTAAGTACACCACTGTAAAAGGAGTCGACATTTATATGTCCACTATTTTCCACGTTGTCTCATTTCACTGCACTTTCAACATAGTGGAGGGAGTGAGGAAATAACATGTGTACAAAGCTCAAATCAGAATCGCTTTTGCAAAGAATATTTCATTTTTAGGGTTCCGTAACAGTTTTGAAATAAAGAAACCCTTTGTGGCGAAGTTGGGCATGACATGACAAGTACGTCTCCACACTATCATGCCTGCCTAAGGTTCCATTATAGGTTAGGTGTTATGTACGCCACAAATGTAATGTTACAGAGCATCATTGAAAGGAATAGAGGAAACAGTTCTTATTTTTACTTATTAGGTGAGAGTCGCCTTTGATACCATGAAAACACCAAGAGCCACAGCTAAGTGATAGGATCCTCTCACCAACGAGTGAAGTCATTATCAGATGCGAACTTACTTCTCCTCACCTTACCTTCAGGACCCGAAGGTCCCGAAGGAGGGTCTACCAGCCTTCCCCATTTGACCCGCCCTTACCACCGTGCAAAACTCTTTCTAATTCCTCTTTATTTCCCTTTCAATAAGACTCACATCAAAAGTTAAACTATCATCACAAGGGAACTCTTTGATCACAAGTATATAATCTTAGTTTTTAGGTCTAGTTTAGTTTAGTATACTTATTATTATATGTTATCTAAGTTTTTAAATGAATCGTGTTATAAGTTTGGAATATAAAAAGTAATCTTTGAACCACTTACCCAGCCTAGCCAGGATTATTAACAATTACCTCTCGTAATTGATTCGTTGAGGTTATTCATTGCTACACCAAATTTTCTTAATATCGTTTTACTTCTACTCGCTTCGCTATCTTTTTCTAAATAAAACCAAGGCAAGGCACCACTCCCGCCTTTTTTCTCTCATACAATAGAATGTTACCAGCACAGATAACCTAAAACTCGGAATCGATTCACTTACTTACCTCTCGATTAAAATCGCATTTCGCGACACCCTTCATTTGGGTTTTATTTTTAGTGTTTTGTTTTAACTAATGAACAACTTTTATCTGATGATTGAAAAATCACGCCTTATAGTATCATACCTAATAATATTACTCTTTGGTCATATACATTCTTCACAGATACTTTTTTCTTTAATCTGTGCCTCCAGATAAACATGTAGCACCACAGACCTGTGTGTGTGGCACAGAGTGTAGTCAATGGTTTTTTGCTCTCATCTGTGACATATCGTAACTTACCGTAAGTAGCCAAAAAAAATCACCAATCGGCCATGTTGTTTAAAACTCTGATTCGTTTCGTAATGAAATCTTAATAATTCCCATAAAAAAAATTAACGATATTTCAATTTTAATATATCCTATTTTAAGCGCCGGCTATTTCTAAGCATATTAGTGAAAACCGCATGAAAATCCATTCAGTGTTTTAGGAGTTATAACAAACAAACAAACAAACAAACAAAGTGTATAAAAAGTGGCTTAACGTGATCAGCGGATAATTTTAAGCCAACCTGTGTGATTATTTTTTTGATATCTTGCAATTACAGACTTTTTTATCTCCACAGTTTTATTATATGTATAGATAGCGTGGGCACACAATACGGTGTTGCCAACCGTAATAAAAATATTCGGCAAAAATTACCTGAAAAATCGGTTTTTAAAAGAAAAATCGATGGTTTGAAATTAAAAAAGATATCGTGTGATCGAATTTCCACAAATAAGCACTCATCCATTGCTAGTCTGGTTTCAACTCGCAACTTTTGCTTTCGTCTGTCCGGAATTGGATGTACGACTCGCGTACAGGTCATAGTTTTCAGCGAATCTTGACGATACTTGATACACAATTCCGATGACAATACGTCAAGGGTTTGATTTCCTCAATAAATTCTTATCATCTAAATCGACACCTACGTTTTATACCCCACCCACGTGTACTTGTGTTTCCTCTAATTTCAACAATGGGAATAATATATTATTTACCATGCACTCTAAGGTAGGTAGGTCTACCTAAGATAGATATCATGATTATATGATATGTGTCTAAAAATAATCGTTAATCGGTATTATGTATCTAAAATAATCGTTAATTATCGAACCGAATATTGGCCTTACACATCACTAAAATTGTTTTTTGACATGTGACAGATGACATTACATAAGCTTCACAGGTGCCTTCCAGTTTGAAAACAATTAAAAAATCAATCGGCCATGTTGTTTAAAACTCCGATTCGTTTCGTAATGAAATCTCAATAATTGTCATCAATTTTTTTTAACGATATATCAATTTTAATATATCCTATGTTAAGCGCCGGTTATTTCTAAGCATATTAGTGAAAACCGCATGAAAATCCATTCAGTATTTTAGGAGTTCAGTCATAACAAACAAACAAACAAACAAACAAACAAACAAACAGACAAAGTGTTTAAAAAGTGGCTTAACGTGATCAGCGGCTAATTTTAAGCCAACCTGTGTCATTTTTTTCTTGATATCTTGCAATTACAGATTTTTTTATCTCTACAGTTTTATTATATGTATAGATTAAAATAACGGTTTTGGAACACAAAGTTATGACTACCTCATCTATAATGCTTCAGAACTTTTTAGCCTCCGACGCTGAATACAAGAATAAGTTTGACGCTTTTGTCTGTCTATGGCACTCTAGCTCCCAAACGGAGATATTGATGTGGTTTTTTTCTTGCAATTTTTGATAATAATTCCATTAACCATTCCGTTATTAGGTGGTAGGACTTTTCTGCAAAGTTCGTCTAGGTAGGTACCACCGCTTTGCCAGTTATTCTGCCGCCAAGCAGTAGTGTGCAAGCACTACTGTGTTGCGGTTTGACAGGCATTGTAGCTAGTGAAATTACTGGGCAAATGAGACTTTATGATCTGATGACACAGTCTCGTAATCTTATTAATATACTGTGTGAAGTCTCAGGATGACGTGCGCAGTGCAGTGTCACGCAAAACGAAATAAATTTAGAGTTACGAGTAATACTGCGATCTGTTATGGGCAACCGTGACGCTTAACATCAGGCGAACGACTAGCTCGTCACGTCATTCTAAGAGAAAAAAAAATAAAACGTTTTTGTATACGGATTTTGGCCTATAAAAGATGCGCCCTATCTAATGTTTGTGAGGGCTTAGACTTCCTGCTCAATCCTTCGAGCCCAGAGGGATTCTTAGGCCCGTATAACTCAAACTCAAGTCGACATTCTTTCATAAATAATTTTGTGAATGAAATCTCGTCTTGAGCACCGATTCACGATTGAGCTTAGTTCTGAAATACCTACCACAGAATAACTAATAGCACTAGCGTAGAAATACGGGAAATTATACCTAATCTCATCTTTTATCCTTTAACTTTTACAACTTTTACGGGGTTTATTTATTTGTAATATTGTGTATTTGTGGCTCTCCTTTCGCTGATAAGATTGTATCTAAAATGAGCACTTCAACCGGCCGTGTGAAATACGCCTGACGCTGCTTCCGCAATTGCTTGCACTTTCTCCGCGTCCGCTGCAGTGTTGGATGCGGTGGAAGCAGCGTAATGAACTCAAATCATCTAGCTATTCTATTTGCCATTGCATAGGATTTTCCTATTGACATTTTCGTGATATACAGGACCAGAAATTGCAGCTTCTGATTTTTTAATTTTAGTTTCTTACATTTTTTTACAGGAAAAAATAACAAACATTCCAAGTAGCAAATAGAATTGTATCAACTAAAGTGAAATAATGGAAAAATAATATGAAAATTCAATTTTGAATATTTTTTGCTCTACCGAATTACTTCGTGTCATAAATTAAGTCATAATCGCCTTCTATCGATCTACATTTATACATGAAATAAATAATAAAATCAAATCAGTAAATCAATAATTATGTTATGATTTGCAAGAGAATAACACAGCAAATGTATAAAGTCTAGTTTAGCATAGAATAATCGAAAGTTCCTTTCTCCGAACGTTTCTAAAAGGGCAATGACAGAGTAATCTTTAGAAATCCTGAACGAATCGGTTCACCTCCGCACAGAAGACGGGCTCAAAGGATTTACCACACTAAACAGTTTCCGAGTATGAGCTTAGTTTGGCGTGTAGGAGGGCGTGGTGTGGTTACGTAACTGTATCTGTACTATGAAACTCCGTGCCACTGAATGACCAAGACGTTCACATAAGAAATGTATAGTGTTCGGACTGACCAGTACTAAGGTAGTAGCTTAGCCAATAATTCAGTGTTTCCATATTTTAAAAGAACCAAATGTGCTCTGGTTCTAGTTAGCTTATTAACAAGGAAGAAGTAAAAGGAATTAAAAATTTAGAGCGTCTACTAGAACCCTGATGATAATAACGTGATCTGACCACACAACAATAGCAACAAAAGGACTTTGTGAATACATTTTTATGCCCTTAATATAAATTCTTATTTGAAAAACTATTCCATATATCAAATGCAGCGTCTTGAAATAATAACTAAATCAAATACATCGAAGATTTAATACGTATTCAGCAATGCATTGCGTGTAGCGCAGACCCATGCCATGCATCTCGATTCTATGCTTTAGCCGGAAAGTCATGCTCATAAAAAAGTTATTCCATATTCATCATCATCATCATTAACAGCCTGAAGACGTCCACTGCTGAACATAGGCCTCCCCCAGAGCACGCCACCTTGAGCGGCTGCTCGCCTCCTGCATCCATCGGCTCCCCGCGGCTTTCACCAGGTCGTCGGTCCACCGAGTGGGGGGCCGGCCCACGCTGCGTCTTCCGGTTCGTGGTCGCCACTCGAGAACCTTTCTTCCCCATCGGTTGTCAGTTCTACGAGCGATGTGGCCTGCCCATTGCCACTTCAACTTACTAACTCTAAGAGCTATATCGGTCACTTTAGTTCTCCTGCGGATCTCCTCGTTCCGGAGCTTATCTCGCAGGGAAACACCGAGCATAGCTCGCTCCATAGCTCGCTGCGCGACTTTGAGCTTACTAATGAGGCCAACAGTAAGAGACCATGTCTCAGTTCCATAAGTCATCACTGGCAACACACACTGATTGAAAACTTTCGTTTTCAGGCTCTGCGGTATTTTGGACGAAAAGATAGGACGAAGCTTCCCGAACGCTGCCCAGCCGAGTTGAATTCTTCGCGCCACCTCTTTGTCGAAGTTGGACCTACCTAATTGGACAATCTGTCCTAGGTAGACATACTTGTCGACAACTTCGAGAGTATCGTTCCCAACAATTACCGGTATAGGTGGAACATGAGCATTAGACATGATCTTTGTCTTGTCCATATTCATCTTAAGACCAACCTGCTGGGAGACTCTACTGAGGTCGTTGAGCATGGTGCTAAGGTCCTCGAGCGATTCCGCCATTATGACTATATCATCGGCAAAACGAAGGTTAGTGATGTACTCGCCATTTATGTTGATGCCAGATCTTTTCCACTCCAAGAGCTTGAAAACATCCTCCAATGCGTTTGTGAACAGTTTCGGAGAAATAACGTCTCCCTGTCTCACGCCTCTTTGCAATGGAATTTGTTCCGTACTCTGGTCCTGTAGTCGAACTGACATAGTGGCCTTACTGTACAAACACTTCAAAACTTCGATATACCTATAGTCAATTTGGCATCGCTGCAAGGACTGCAGCACCGCCCAAGTCTCGATTGAATCGAAGGCTTTCTCATAGTCCACAAACGCTAGGCATAACGGCCGATTATACTCTTCGGTCTTCTGTATAATCTGGCGCAGCGTATGGATGTGGTCTATGGTGCTAAAGCCTTTTCGGAAACCGGCTTGTTCGGGAGGCTGGAATTCATCAAACCTGCGTGCGAGACGATTCGTAATGACTCTCGAAAACAGCTTATACACATGACTCAAGAGCGAGATGGGCCTATAGTTCTTCAATAAGGTGTTATCGCCTTTTTTGAAGAAGAGCACCACCACGCTCTTGTGCCATGCCTCTGGCGTTGTACCTTCAAGGATGACAGAATTAAATAACTTCTGGAGGACTAAAAGTACCGGTCTACCACCCGCTCTCAGAAGTTCAGTCGTAATTCCATCTTCACCTGGTGCCTTGTTGTTTTTAAGCTGTTTGAGGGCCATTCTAATCTCGTACAGGCTGACGTCCGGGATATCTTCGGTATTCCATATTGATAGCTGTTTATTCCGGGAACTAGTGTATTGATATCCATAGGACTAATTAGATTACATAAAAATTCTTGCGCTCGCTTCGCTCTCGCATTATTATCATCATCTGATCCGTTGGCTGTGATAGGGTAACTTCATGTATGTACATACTGAAGTTTTGCGCTGGCTTCACTTGCGTTTTCATTTCAGTCATTTCATTAAAATTGGGATCTCTAATTTTGAACATAGCTGAAATATTACGTGTTACTTATAAACTTACATAATTTTGGCGCTCGCTATGATCTCGCATTATTTTTGGCTGTACCATTCTATATATTCAGATTTAAAAACGGCACGAGAGGCTTCCAACGTTAAAGTGCCTAGGGCCCCTGGTTCTCTTAATCTGGGCATGTCGAGCCTATACTAAGTTACAATTACCAAAATTGCCTCTCTGGGTTAATTCACCTACATCCTTATTGCTAAGTATATCTGTCCAGCAAAGATAGTGTAAATATTTTTTTTTAGTTGTTCCGTAATTCAATTCATATCTAGATAGAAAAGTAGTGTAATATAATATTTTTTTTATTCAAAAGTTGAGGAGTAAGCCATTCGACACAAAAGTATTGACGTCATTATTTATTTAATGCATAAATAACTCCAAGAGGAAGACAAAGCTGACGCCATCAGACACCTTTTGTATGTCTTCTTTATGAAAGTTAAAACTTGAAGATAACCAAAAGCTTTTACCGAAAAAATAAACAGCAAAGCAAACAGTTAGTCATTAAAATATCAAAACACGCCTTTGTTCCAAATACCTTTCGAAGAGTTTATTCGTTTAAGAATCTTTAAATAATTTTGGTAATTAGATATTCTGGCATAAAAACTTTTGGTATATACGTATTTGTTACTCACGTGAAAACCAGTGGGATTAAGTTCGAAAATACTGTCGATTCCGTTGTGTGAAAAGAAACCGTAAGCTAAATTTAATTTGATAGCTCTAAAAATGTTGCTTAAAGATCGAAGTGACAAGAACCGCAATAGATTCAGAATTGTCAGATTATGTTTATTTTAGGAATATGTATAACAGAATAGATACTATTACCAGTAAAGTAAAAATAGATCCAAGAGTAATGGATGTAAAGACAGAATCTACATAATAAGCTATTTATTTGCGAAATGAATATTGTCGCTGCAGCCAACATTTTAGTAATTTCAACTTCAACAAAGTAGCAAATGTCAAATCATACTAATTTTGCTTGGATTTCATGTTTTGTTCATAAATAAAAATTAATATGAGGCACATTTGAGGATCTATTTTGTACTAAAGGTGCCGTGGTTTTCCCGTTTTTCAATTTTCCGGAGGTAAAAAGTATCCTTTATTGACCCCGGTAATATAAGCAGTCCGTGTGCAAAATTTCATCCTTATCGGTTTAGCCGTTTTGCGTGACATCCAGACAAACAAGCGGACAACGTATTACGTAGTCCTTATTTAGAAGGATTTTAGGTTTTAGCAAACTTTTATTGATATATTCCATTCCATAATATCGTATTACGAAGAATTTAACTTCTATAGGTTGTTTTAATTTTTAGTTTTATTTTTTTTTTATCTTAGGTTTTACCTATCTGGTTGGTTACGAACGACTGTATTCTGTATCCATCCATGGCCGAACGTTACGAACCAACGGTATCGTACGCGGCTGAAGTGGATTTTTTAATTACGTAGAACAAAATGTAAACGACGCGTTTATTTGAAATTAAAAATGTTTGTAAATTATGTTTAGCCTCAGCCTTGAAGCACGTATTTAATAATGATCTCTTGGTGTCATCATTTGTCCATCTGACTTCTCCCTGAACGCTACCGATCGCACCCGAGCCGGAAGGGGAATCATTGCCCTTCAAAACCACAGCCGCACACCGATGAATATTTACTACGTAGATACGTCCGATGACATGTCATCGGCGTAGATTGATCCACAGTTACTGGGACGGTAGGCGGTAGCATAGACGGTGACGAGACGGTGACGTCACGGGAGCGCCGGCCGCGCCGTAGATTGGCTAACAGTTAGTACGGCGCGGGTCATCACACTAGCCAGGTGCGTTCACACTGGAACATTGCTGTTTCCAACGCCGTAGTTCCCCGATTTCCGCGTGCGTTGTCATTTCCTAAACAAATGAGCTGTAGCTGCGGCATAGGTAATTACGGTTCCTTATTCAATGTTTCGATATTTTAAAATAGCTAAACATGATAAGGTTTGATAAGGCTCGTAACCGCATCATGCGATAAAGTAGGTAGTTGACCGTAAGCGAAGTAAACATATAAGCTAAGATGATCACAATAATAATCTAATTATATCAATAAAACACTTGGTCCTGTGTTAAGCTGAATGATAAACAATGAAGAGCCCAAATCTGCACAGCATTACTTGAATGTGTCTTTTTTTGTTTTTGAAATTTCAACCCCTAAAAGAAGGTTAAATTGGCTGATAAATATTGTATGAAGCAACGCGGGTGAAACCACGGGCTGCCTCTAGATCATAATAAAATACTCCTTTCACTTCTTCAATATATCGACAAGACAACTCATCAATTACTTAGTAGGTACTATTATGCATTCTTTGTCAATACTGCAATTTTAATCAAGAAAAGCCGCCATTTTACACGCTTCCAGGCCATCTCATTATAGTTCTAGGATTCTAAGGCGTGTATTACAGAACTATGCTCAGTCGTCGATTGATGCTTAAGTATAAATTAGAGATTTCGTTCACGATTTGAAACTTTTAAGAATGAAATCTCGTCTTCTCGTCTCGTATTTTTATAAAGAAGGTTAAAAATGAATATACAATACTTAATTGAAAAAATAAGTAAAATCGGTAAAGAAATCAAGGAGTAATAAGTTTTTAAAGTTTCTGGAGGGGGCATCGCCTGTCCTTTTCTCACAAAATAGGAGATTCTCCACAGTTGTCTGTTACTATGAAAGCACACTATGTCAAGCTACCACAGCTTGGTAATGAGGTACTTTGAAGGAGCAAGAGTGACGCCACTGCATGTTTGAGCTGTCTCTTTCTATTCCTGTATTTTAAAATGCTTGTATACAATTTTATCTTTTTTTTTTTTTTTTTTTTTCAATTTTCGTTTTCACGACTGTTTATTTTTTTTTGAGGAATATTATTAATTTATGTAATAAAAACATTTCAGAACACTAACCTTTTATGACTCATTATATATACAGAACAGCGCTCAGTCATAAATCGGTGCTCAAGTCATTATTTCATTAAAAATTGTGTTCATTTTGTGAATGAAATGTTGACTTGAGATTCGATCGGTGATTGAGCGTAATACAGGCCTACGATATAGGTAGTTACAATTACAGCTAAACGAAACAACGACCTATGTGGGCGTCGCCGGGGTAAAATATTCTGAGCTAGGTCATCCGTTGCCGCGCTGCTCTATTCTAAACAAGTTATTTATTTCATTTATTACTGAATTCTATTTGTGTAAGCACGTGATTCCGTTTTGTTTCCTTATGAACGCTTATTTTCGTGCCTGTTTGATGATGTTAATGAGATTTTAATAGACGCACAAAACTTCGCAATAGTTCGTAAAGTTGTGGGTGGAAAGAGAATTTTTCATATTGGTACATTACTTTCTTTTTTTATCAACGATAGGCTAACATTTGACCACGGTCTCACCTGATGGTAAGTGACGACGCGGTTGACGATGGGGCACGCTTGCCTAGATACCGGTTCACTCCAGCCTTAAAAAGTAAAATACATAGTAAGAGACCACGTCTCGGTGCCATAAGTCATCAGTGGCAATACACACTGGTTGAAAACTTTCGTTTTCAGGCTTTGCGTTGTTTTAGACGAAAAGATAGGTCGAAGCTTCCCGAACGCCCAGCCGAGTTGAATTCTTCCTGCGACCTCTTTGTCGAAGTTGGACATACATAATTGGATAATCTCTCCTAGGTAGACATATTTGTCTACAACAATGTTGAATGCGAACTTTCAGCGAGCACTATAGCAATTTTTCCAATGTAAATGAACCCTTTGAGACCATGACAAGCAGCTTTTCTGTAGTGAAACGATTTCCACGAGGCGTTCGCTTTTCTGTGCCTCTAAAAATCAGACCATTCAGTTGTAGTAAGAAATTACTAGAATTGAATGGTCTGATTTTCTTGAATTTAACACCGATATTGCTAAACTAGGCGCAGTTAAAATAAATTTCAATACAAGTTTGGGAACATTTCTTGATATATCTGTCCTGTAAGCTCTTGATAATTCGAAGCAGTAAGAAAGACCAAAAAAAAAGGAGGAAGAGAAAATATACCTTTATAGAAGAGCTCTAGCTCTACGTTAGCTTTCTTTCTTTTCTTTCTTTCTTTTAAAATGTTAAATGATGTACTGCAGTTAATAAAGTCTATAATTATGTGCAACTATTTGCAAATTGCATTTCATTGGTTCTGATGGTTGTATTAATACACTTACCTGCGCCAATTACTCAAAATATTCATACCGACCAAAAATTAAACACGCATTCAACACGAAATTGATTTAACTTATTGTGGAAGTTATACTGTTACTCAATCTATGATAGTGTGGGAGCGAGACGCGATGGTGAAGCGAGACGGAGTCACGTCTGTGAGCTCCGCGCAGCTGTGCTAAGGACGGTCGGTGACCCCCAGCGCTGCGGCTGGTGAACTTCGAATCTCGTGCGTGTTTTTATTGTTTCATCCATATTTTGTTCCACGGCCGCGATGCGTTAGTGATTACCGATTATTGATTAATTTTCGTGTTCCGCGATTGTTTTAGTGTTATGTTATATTAATGCAGTATTTGCGTGAAGTTTGGAGGTGAGTAATTATGTTACTGTATGTTAATCCCATTTCTGTGGTTACGGTTTGCAAATTATATGTTCTTTTTTCAATTTACAGTAGATTTGTCTACTGCGTGGTTTATGTAGTGGAACTAATAGTGTATTTGATATGTTAACATAACATTAGGTGACTTATTATAATATAATAAGTTAAATATATTATAAGTTAACCTTTTGTAATAATTTGATTTTATTACTTACATATTATTTATTGTGGTTATGTGTTAGGTTCAACTAACCACTCTTTGTACATAGGTACCTAAGTAAACCACATTAACGTAGATTTAGTTTCTGGCTCAGACATAGTTCTACCTTTTTATTGGAGAGATATGTTTCAACATAAAATTATGGTTTAGTTGTAAGTTGCACAGAGAATTAAAATAACCGGCCAAGTGCGAGTCGGCCTCGCGCACGAAGGGTTCCGTACCATTATCTATAATAACGAGCAAAAAAATCACGTTTATTGTATGGGAGCCCCCTTAAATACTTATTTTATTCTGATTTTTAGTATTTGTTGTTATAGCAGCAACAGAAATACATCATCTGTGAAAATGTAAACTGTATCACGGTTCATGAGATACAGCCTGGTGACAGACGGACAGATAGACAGACGGACGGACAGCGGAGCCTTAGTAATAGGGTCCGTTTTACCCTTTGGGTACGGAACCCTAAAATGACGCTTCGCACTCAAATAGAGACGCCTTGACATTAGTACCTATGCGCATCCAATAAACCCTCTATTAATTTACACAAACAATCGACGATATCAGATGACATAAATAATAATGTCTTGACATTAGCATGCGCTATGCGCTTACTGTCGGCACAAAAATTCATGTAGAGTTTTGTCTCTATCTGGGGGCTATATTTTTTCGTGGTCTATGGTAAGTTGGTTACGTTGTATTAAACATTTTCGTACCTATGCCAGTGTATGCGATATGCTTTATTTCGTTTGAGACCTATAATATTAGAGCTACATAGATATATAGGTACTTAGTTTTATATATTCATAGAACGTCCAGCGTTTTAATCCGTTTCCCGTCCCAGTTTTAATTTTAATCAGGATAAGTTTTTTTATGTAAACAAATGACGTGACGAGCTAGTCGTTCGCCTGGTGTTAAGCGTCACGGCTGCCCATAACAGACTGCGGTGTCACTCGGAACTCTAAATTAGAGGTTCGCGTGACACTGCACTGCGCACGTCATCCGGGGACAGCATCACACAGTAGACCGTGAGATCCATTCACAAGTCTCATTTGTAAAATGAGTCAGTAATGTCACTAGCTACAATGCCCTTCACACCGGAACGCAGTAGTGCTTGCACACTACTGCTTTGCGGCAAAATAACTGGCAAAGACGACGAACTTGGTAGAAAAGTCCTTCTACCTATCAAAGAAAGATTACCTATCCCAGCAGCGTCAGTACCTATGGAAAATTTACAGCCAAACCCATTCGGGGTTTTTTGGCGGGAACTCGAAAAAGTTCACGTCGTTTCATTGTATTATTTTTCTAAACTTATGCTTTTTCCAGTGTTAATGGTTAAAATTGGTGGTGTTTTACGCATTAAGTGCTGAATTACGAGCATGAGTGTGAGCAAGTGATATAATGTAGTGAAACGTGGTTTTTCGTGTTGCTTCCAAAATTCCATAGAAGCTTCTAGTAAAGTCGCCACCACTTTACTAGGGTATGACTTAGACTGGACTATGATTACCTGACTTAGACTTGACTGTGACTAAAACTTGAAGACTTGACTTTACACGTGAAATATTCCATAACTTATGATTAATTACAATACTTGACACTGGCTAGATACACTATGTGTGGAGCCAAAATATAAGAAAAAAAAAACCCATTCGGCAGTTTTGGCCTAAAAGCTAAAAATGCAGAATAAAATTTCACTTTTGTATATTATGCAGATTATAATCATCTGTGGTGATATACCACAATTCAAATAGGTAATAACAAGAGCTATACGATATCATTTCAACTAAATAATCGTAAAGTACGTTATTGTGATAAAATATAACAGTTTTAATCATTATGTTTAATCCGTCAGCTTACCTACTGTCATTTTGATTGAAGTTTTTACATATTCACGATTACTAGCAATACGTGAAGTTATTTAGCTTTGAGAATATTCATTTCAGTTAAACAATACGTTCAGTACAACTTCCTGGCTACATCGAAAGTGTTTTGTTTCACGATCAAATAGCTGCTTACATTGTTGCAAGCATGCGATGCGGTTGTTAATTAGATTCAGAATGCAGATGTTTGATATATACATTTACAATTACTTATAAACACAGTGGAATAGCTAACTACTCGGTGTTTTCTCTTCTTTTATCTTTGCCTATTTCAAGTTTGTTAGAGAGAAACAAAACCTACCACCACACACACTACTCTTCCGCTACTCAATGTTTATTATATATTAATAAGGGCACAGAATACATAATAGTACTAAGTAGTAGTGGGGAAATATATGTGTAGGTAATAGGCTAGTGTCCTGCTATTAAAAATTAACAACTTAATATTGTTTTCATAAAGTAGGTTAAAAATGAATGCAATAATTGAAAAAAATAGTAAAATGGAGTAATAAGCTTTTAAAGTTTCAAGAGGGGGCATCGCCTGTCTCTTTTTCGCAAAACAGAGCTTCTCCACAGTTACTATGAAAACGCACGTTAGGTATGTAAAGCTACCACAGCTTAGTAATGAGGTACTATGAAGGAGCAAGGACTGACATCATTGCCCGTTTGAACTGTCTCTTACTATTCCTGTATTTGAAAATGCTTGTAACTTTGTCATTTTTTGAGATATTTAGTTTTTGTTTTTACTACTGTTTCTTTTATGACGAATATTATTAATTTGTGCAATAAAAAAACAGCACGACACAAGCTTATTAGCTACTAGTCATTTTTCATAAAAATCTAGATTAATTGTAAAGTTTTCTACGGAAGCAATTTAATTCTTTAAATTTGAATGTAAGACTTAACTTGCGTTTGAAGATACCGCTTGGTATTTAATTAAAGTTTAAATATAATTATTATTTATTTTAAGTGTATCTATTACCGGCGGCGCCTTCGAAACTTGTAGTTGAAATAAAAAAAGTAATACGAACTCCCACAATCACACTATACTTACCTACATCACCCGCATTATATTTGAACCGCGATCGGGAAATCCTCTAACCTTTGTTATGTTATTTAGTACTCAAGGAAATATGAATGATTAATATCATGTTAAGGAAAACTTTAATAATCGTTAACACATAAAGTTACTGATTTTTTTAAACTTATTTTGACATTGTGTAGTCCACATTCATGGTTCATTCTGCTATTTGTAAATTAACGCGACGTAGAAAAGTGGTTACCTTAAAGTTGATAGACCTTAGTAAAAACACTCTCTGAAAACGGTTTCGATTTCGATCATTAAGCGATTATAAGTTTTGAGTTTTTTTTTTAATGTAAATGAATGGCGTGGTGAGCTAGTCGTTCACCTGATGTTAAGCGTCACGGCTGCCCATAACAGATTTCAGTATCAGTCGGAACTCTAAATTAATATAGTTTTGCGTGACATTGCAGTGAGCACGTCATCCTGAGACTTCACACAGTATAGTAATAAGATTACTAGACTGTCTTATCACATCACACTAATATTATAAAGGCGAAAGTTTGTGCGTATGTGTGTATGTTTGTTACTCTTTCACGCTATAACAGCTGGACGGATTTAGATGAAATTTGGTATAGAGGTAGCATAGACCCTGGATTAAAACATAGGCTACTTTTTATCCCGAAAACGGGAACGGTTCCTGTAGGAACGCGGGTGGAACCGCGGGGCGCTGCTAGTCAGATCATAAAGTCTCATTTGCCCAGTAATTTCACTAGCCACAATGCCCTTCAAACCGCAACACAGTAGTAGTGCTTGCACACTACTGCTTGGCGGCAGAATAACTCGCAAAGCGGTGGTACCTACCTAGACGAACTTTGCAGAAAAGTCCTACCACCTGATGAAATAAACTAGTACCTGCAAAGAGTAACTGCAAAATAAAAAACGCAATCATGCTTAGATTAGGTACTTATTCTAAGCAATCGTGTTTTTTGTCACCTGTGTCAGCTGCGAAACTCTATACAAAGCATGGCGAGCGTGCTCAACAGAAATGTACAACAAGTTGACCCGCCCCGGCTTCGCACGTTAATTAATTTTTCAACACATTTGCTCAAAAACTGCATTTACAAAGCCTGTATACATTGTTCGAAAGTTAAACATTACGCACCATACAACGGAGCGTGCGGTAAAATAGGTACTCTCGCCTAAGTACCTATTTTACCGCATCCTCCGTTGCGTAGCGCCGTGCGTAACCTTTACGGTTTTTTTTAATTTCAATAAAACATAATATAAGAATTTCACCAAGGAGTTTTACATTACGAGAATAAATATGAATAATATGAATGATCGAAACTCCTTGGAAGCGTTTTTGCTCAATACGTTTGTCTTACTTTAATACTAAAGAGAAAATGAAACTAAAGATGTAGTTCTAATTTTCACCAGACGCACGTGGCGCCATTTTAGCCCATTTTCTTTTTTTTTATATTAGATTAGGAACATCAAAGATTGTTGCGACTTTCCCACTAATAAACAAAGGTTTGTTTCATTACCTATTGTACTGTTTTCTCGCAAATGTGTTGAAAAACGTTGTATGATACACGTGCGGAAATTGGTTTCTACAAACTCGTGACTATGGTTACATTTGTCAACTCACGAGAAGCGTAGCGTCACGAGAAGTAGGGGTTCATTTTTATATATATAGAAGAAGATTAACACAATTTGACAAAGCCACTGTAGATCTCCTGTGAATTATTTTTGTTTAGAACATGAGTAAGTGTTCCTATGCATTCCTTGGTATGAACAAATGCTTATATGATTATGACTTATTGTACGTGGACATAATAGTTCGTAAGCGCGTGCGCATATAGAATATTTAATTGAACGCTTATGGACTTTTATTAGGGTGTAACTGTGAGCATATGATAGTGATATAATTAAGTAAGTGTATTTAAACAATATTTCCTCTTAGTCTCACTACTTTCCTTACCCAGTTATTGTTATGGGAAAACCAGTCTGAATAAAAAATGTGTAGTTACACATCAAATAATTGCTGCGATAGGCACGAACATAAAAAGAGTGTGAAAAAGTGTCATTATCACACAAATATATTGCTATTGTGAGAATAGTTTTGGTACTACTGTAGGAATAGTTTTGGTGCTACTGTAGAAACAGTTTTAGTGCTACTGTAAAAACAGTGTTGGCGCTATTGTTGGAATAATGTTGGTGCTACTGTAGAAACAGTTTTGCTGCTATTGTGGATATAGTTTTGGTGCTACTGTAGGAATAGTTTTGGTGCTACAGTAGGAATAGTTTTGGTGCTACTGTAGAAACAGTTTTGGTGCTACTGTAGAAACAGTGTTGGTGCTATTGTAGGAATAATGTTGGTGCTACTGTAGGAATAATGTTGGTGCTACTGTAGGAATTGTTTTGGTGCTATTGTAGAAATAGTTTTGGTGCTACTGTAGAAACAGTTTTGGTGCTATTGTAGATATAGTTTAGGTGCTACTCTGGGAATAGTTTAGGTGTTATTGTAGGAATTATTTTGGTGATATTGTAGAAATAGTTTTGGTGCTACTGTAGGATTAGTTTTGACGCAGTTGTAGTAATAGTTTTGATGCTATTATAGGAATAGTTATGGTGCTATTTTAAGAATAGTTTTGGGCTTATTGTAAGAAGGTCCTTCTTGGGCTGTCATGAAGACATCCATCCAAATAGGCACTTGCTTTTACTAGAAGGAAGGAACACTATTTACTATTCCGTATTCTACGGGAAGGAAACTTCATAAATAATCATATCAATTAAATGGTTATTTATTTTAGTATTAGGTACAAATGTTGTTAAGGTTTTTGCTAAACAATATCTGAAAAAATAATTAGGCAGTATGTATATTATGTACATGCTATTGCTGCCGACTGTACATGAAGTGGCATTGAAAATGATGTCATCTGGAATTCCACTTCTTTAATTCATATGTAGGTATATCACAGGTCATTGCCATTGTCACTCATTGCCTCGAGTGAAAACCTCTAAAAATACCTCACTTAGTCTTGATTTAATCTTGTGATATTGTCGGTTTTTTTAATGCTTTGTTCAACAAGTAAATGTTAGCTAGACGATACTTAGGTACATGCCACGAAAAATGCAAGTTAATATCAAAACAAAGATTATAAAAAAAATGACGTGCGATTGTTATTCAGCATTTTGCATCGTTATAAATAGAACCTGTGGAATAGGATATAATAGAGCCTATGTTTTAGGCGGTCCGGACGTATTCCAATCACAACCGTCTATTCAATTCTAAAGTCTATTCTAACAGAATTATCATTTGAGTTATAATATGACAATTGACATTAAAATAATATGATAAATAGTATGGTATTCATGTGATTGTGACTTAATGTTTTGTAGTGTCATACTGTTTACTGTTTTTATCCACTCTTTTATTTTGCAATATTTATTTATTAATAGTAGATTACAAAAAAATACTCTTATGTAAATCATTATTGTATTGGACAACAAATTTATATATATTTATTTTAAGTAAGATATAAATCTGATAATAATATAATTCGACAACAATTTTGAATGGAAACGGTACTATTTAAAATCAAATTCAATTAACTACTTATATCTAAAATAATGTATAAATAAGTTTATAATGTAGTTACCGCGCGTTTTGTGCCGTAATGTGTTTAATGTAATTTGACCTGCCTTGTGTAACATGCAATGTTATATGGCTAATAAATAATTCTATTCTATTCTATTCTATTCTATTCAATAATCTCTGCCAGACGCCATAATAACCGCTACGCTTGGACTGCCCGACGCGACCTGTCTAGCCTTCCAGCTAGGTCGGCGTAACTTAGCTACATAGCTTAGTTCCAACAATCACAATTTTTCATAGGTTCCTTTTATGATCGCCTTCCAATGATTGCAGCATTATCTCATTAAATATCAGTTATTAAACTTATAAACCATAGCACTTGGGTAAGCGGGCATGAAAATAATAACGCCGAAATACTCAATTAGTACTTTATCTGCAAGAACACAACCTTTCCGATCGGTGTCTAGCAAACGAATGCCCGACCAAGTCTTTTTAGCCATTAAAGTCAAGTTGAGTCAAAACAAAGTCTTTTACTAGTAGCCAAGTCAGTTTTATTTCAGAACAGAAATAGTCAATCACTGTGTTTTAATTGCTCTTTAGTATTTAGTCAAATAACAGTTTGAATACTGACGTAGTTATGTGTATCATGACAAAATAGTTAACACTTAAATGTATATTTCTCTGATACTCTTTTGTAACGGAGCAAATCAAGGCTCTCACCCTACCGGTGCGTGGCGGTGCTCTTGAGCTAGTTGGACACACCCACTTTTTATACAAAGTTATCTTATGCGAGAGATATGCTGATTGCTGGTCAAAGACACCACATTATGCTGCTAAAAAAAATTGACATTCAGTAATATTAATACCAACCAACAGAATAAAAAGTAATCAGTGAATCTTTGCCATATAAATATAGCAATTGCTAATATTTTTTAAGTATCAAATGCTATATTTTACTGATTTCAGCCCATAATGTAGCCATTTCAGTACATTTGTTTCTTGAAAATTGTCTGTGTAGTGAACAACAACGGAAACCTTGCATTCCGACTCATTGTTCGTCTGACATTGAAAATGACGTCACGTTGACGCCTGGATTCCATTCCTAATAGTGCTATCGCCGGTCAATGCCCCGGGTGACGAACTGTGAGTACCTACTTTGCCTACTCGTTACACTGATATGATGATAATGTCATCGGTAGGTATACGAGTTAAAAATAGGTATTCAATCAGACTGCGATGTAGAGTCTGATGCTATAATATTTTAATGTTCAACATTCATGTTTATTTTACAATAAGCACTGACCATTATTACAGTTTTCACTCACCGTGAATACTTTGCATTCGTGCCGTAAGTAAGACGTAAGAGACCATTAAGTGCAGTTTGGCTGAGCAACATCTGAGGTAACACATTTTGCTTTAAATCGTCTAAGACAGTCCTTACGAGTTAAAAGTGTATTTTCTATGGCGCCTATTCACAAAGAACACCTAGGTATTATAGAGCATCCCGATTCTGAAGGGTATAGGTATATTTCTGAAACCAATACGATTTTGCTATGATTCTTCTTTGGTGTGGCTTGCAATTTTCAAATGACTTAAAGTTGAAGTCGCAAAGTTTTCATCTAGGCAAGCATGCTCCATCGTCGGCCACGTCGTCACTTACCATCAGGTGAGACCGTGGTCAAACGTTAGCCTGTGGTTGATAAAATAAATAAAAGTTTTTTTTCTGAATTGATACATTTTTCTTTCTTTTTTATGGTGCCGGAGCACAAGTGAAACTTCCTGTGTCTGTTAAAAAACCGGCCAAATGAGAGTCGGACTCGCGCGCGTAGGGTTCCGTACCATTATCTATAAAAACGAGCAAAAAAATCACGTTCGTTGTATGGGAGCACCCTTAAATGTTTATTTTATTGTGTTTTTAGTATTTGTTGTTATAGCGGCAACAGAACTTCATCTGTGAAAATTTCAACTGTCTAACTATCACATTTCATTAGATACAGCCTGGTGACAAACGGACAGACAGCAGAGCCTTACTAATAGGGTCCGTTTTACCCTTTGGGTACGGAACCCTAAAAACAATTGCTTTTTATTCTTATAAAATGAATTGAATATAACACATTATCGTTGGTTTATTTTCACATTAGCGTGTAAACAACGATGTGATTGGACGTTTATCAGTACATGTGTACGGTATCTGGAGACGAAGGAGTCGTTGTCACGGTAGAGCGGCCAGCGCTGTGTTTACAGACGTTATCAATAACATGCATAGGTTGTGCTGTAGTGAGAGCTATACTAACGACGGAGCTAACGAAATTTTTACTGGCACACTACTAATTGGGCGTTTCGCATTGTTGGGCGTTTTGATACTAAGGTTCTCTGATCGGAGAGATTACAACCTTATTGATGGAAAATTCTCGTAATGGATAAATCATTAAACTGTACGTACCACGTAAATAGCCAGCTTCAATTTCAAATGAAAACATCAACAACTGCGCAATACCTAAGTAGGTACAACAATCAGATTGTATCATTTAAAAAGTATCATTTAGCCTAATCTTTAAACTTGCAGGTTTATAATGAAGTTATGATTACACAAAGCAGAAAGAAAACAAAAAGGCACACACAAAATACTAGTACATAATAAATAATATTATCCGATAATATTTTTTAATACCAGTCAGTAAGAAACAGACTACGTACTTAATTGTTCAAAAATGAAGCAACGAATTTGAAGAAAAATAGTAGTATTAGTGGTGGTAGTAGGTAGTGTGTAATAGTAATATTAGTAGTAGTGGATAGGTTTTTGGTATTTTTTACATCTGTTTTGAACGCTTTCCCAATTCACCTGTGCTATTATTTATTCCATGCCAATTGTCCATACGAATGCCATGCCAATCAAATTTATCTTATTCGGGGTCCTCTGGGACCCCAAACACGATACCTCCTCGGGGATCGGGTACTCAGGGACCCGCCATGATGACGAACATATTATAACTGAAGTAGCACGACTTGAATATTAACGCGGCGCATATCTCACAGTGCGCTACGACACCTACCGTCTGCGGGTTCAAGTTCGGGCCTGCGACAATGAACTTGGCCGACGTGACTCATGAGCCATCGCTGTTACGAAACCATAAACAGTACATCTGCAAATATACTTCTACACTTCTACTGATCGTAAACTACCGTAGTTTGACTACGTGCTGTTTGCGATCAAACATCAGACAAGAGAGTCGAGGGCCAAGACGCTTTGTCAGGACTTTAGGGAGTGTCATCCATCGTGCATTAGTACTTGATGTCTGCGCAGTTTGTTCGCTTACTTTGTGTGTGTTAAGTGACGGTGAATAACGGTTAGTGATGAAAACGAGTTGAAAAGCGCAGATCTTATTTGGTAAGTTTGTAGATGCGAGTTAATTTATTTTTTTAAAGTTCAGACATTGCATGACTCTAGAAGATGAAAATATTTTACTACAACGTAAATCCTAAAACCCCACCATTGAGTTTTAATTTATAATTTCATAATATAGATGTAAACACAGACATCTATCTGCTTACTGTATAGTATTAGATGTCTGTGGATGTAATGCAATACTTGTAACAACAAAGTCAAAACGAATGGTCGTTCATATTCAAAAGCAGGTTTTGCCGTATCGTAGTCATTATCCCACTTACATAATAAGTCTAAAGATTCAAGGGCAACTCGGTTATTTATATTCTAAGTTCGCCTAACCTTGGCCACAGATTGGGCGATAGTTTGTCTGTCCTTGGCATCAAAGACTTGGAGACATCGTCACATGGTAACACTCAGGTCGACGGAATGTTAGTAACGGGTACCGTAGCATGAAGCATAACAAACTTTTACTTATACTTAGTTGTTAGGTAGATATAAATTGTGCAGTATTAGCATTAGATTTTGATCATGCATATAGCGCAGTATCGTAGTGTGACCCTTTTACTATAGACATTCGTATCAATGTTTGTTTTAGATTCATTTGAAAAGTGCCATTTTGTTAGAAACGGGGTACTCTAAATATTGTTTCGTAAATATTTCAAGGTCGTCGGTATTGTGGTTCAGAAATTACAGACATCCGACCTTCACAGTACTAGAACCAAAGCCACTCCTATCCTGTACTATGGGGAAGAGAGACAGGAGGAACCATGCGAAGCTGGGGTGGGTCAGCTAGTTAATAATTTTTTTTATTATTGATAAGCAAAACATTTGACCACTGTCTCATCTGATGGAAAGTGATGACGTAGTCTACAATGGTGCATGCTTGCCTAGAAGATACCTGTTCACTCTCAACTTGAAGACACCCAGATCATAGTTAGCTGGAAACAAAGACGCCAGCAAGGTATTCCACTCATTGGCTGTTCGCACTATAAAGTGCATAGAAAAACGCTTAGTGCGGGTTGATAGAACTTCAACCATATGCCATGTTTTGTGGAATATAATCCAGTATTGAAACATGTACAGAACAACCGCGATTCGGGAGAAACGCGTATTGACTAACCTGCGCTGTCTTATTCATTTATTATTTACATTTACATTGCAGCTTACAGCCTAAGTCAAAATGCTGGATATGTTATACCTACAAAAAGATTACAACACGAATACAAAAGTTAGATAAGTATTTGGTCATAAATTTTACATTAAACGGTTAAAATTATTAGAATTAGAATTACTATAGGATGACGTGCACAGCCCAGTATCATGCAAGGCTTTATGATTTAAAGTTCTGAGTGGTACTGCAGCTGTTATGGGCAGCCAGGCGAACGACTATCATAAAACGTCACTCATAGACAAAAAAGATTGGACCAAGTGCTAATTGATAGATCATCATCGCATGTCGCCGTTGGTTCGTGCCAGGCGGTTTTAGTGTTAACACATTCTCCCACATATAAGATGTAAATAACACCAGATACATACAACATACATGGTTTATTTGGGTGACAGTTCACAGCCTGTGCTTGGAATACACATCTTGCCAAATTACCTACTTACCGGTTAAATGATGATGTCACCTCGTATCCAATGTCATTGTCAAAGCCACATCATAACGCAGGTGCTACCGGCCAGAACATGTGAATGTGAACATCGGTGAGGTCCTCCAACATATTGAACAAACAGTTATGTAAAAGCAATAATATTTTTGTTTTTCGTCCGGTGACTTGTGTGTAACGTAGTTGATGCTTAGTTCTCATTCTAATTATGTTGTGGTTTAATTAATCTAGCTGATGCGCTCATACACATCAATGTTAGGTATTTAATAGAGACATCATAATAATATACTCATTGGATCGTTATACCTTATCCATTTTATTAATGGTTTTTTGACAGCTCGACGACTGACAAGTTAGGGATGTTCTAAAGATTTTCGAATGTGGATACCATTCCGATTGTACTATTATCATTAATCGAATTAAGTACGTAAACGTAATAATCGATACAATAAATGTACATTTTGATTTTAGTTTTGATGGATTCCATGAAGTACAATATTATTTTCACCTCACTAGCTCGGAAAGGTTCTCTTTGTCATTCTATCTGGGCGCAAAAACGCATTTTGATCGCTAGCGTGAAAAGTGTTTTTAAAATTCGAACGTTTCTATTCAATAATTTTCTCGTCAAGAATTGAGGACTTAATCACAGATCTGCCCGAACTTAACCTCTTTGATATCGCCAGTCCACTGAAAACTCACTAATACCACAGACTACCTCCTAAAAGATACCATCTGTTTCTCGTTCACCAACCTCATTTTTAGAATAATCGCACTGTCCAGCACCAAAGAGTATATAACCAATACGCTATCCAGCACGGCGACTGCATGGAAAATGGATGAAAAACACTTTTTCTTTAATTTTCCATGAATCACGTGACGAGCTAGTCGTTTACCTGATGTTAAGCGTTACCGCCACCCACAGCTAAATTAATAAGCTAAAAACTAATCTTTACTTAGCCTTTTAGCTGTTTTTCTTGCATTTTCCTCGCTGTAGTGAGGTGAAAAGTTCTGTGTTGCACTCGGCAGCAAAGTTTTTCTGCGTCTCGTACCTTTGAAACCTTCTCTACGCTCAGGATTCTTCATTTGAACCACTCGCTACGCTCGTGGTTTAATCCTAGAATCCTTCGCTTGCTCAGGTTTCAATTCAAGTACTCGCGCCAAAAACCAACTTTGCAGCCTTGTATAACAAATAATAACTATTGCAGGAAATTTTAACGTAAACAATACGAAACTTCATGGGCGTAAGCTGTCAAAAAACCATTCATAAACTGGACAAGGTATAGTTTCAATAATAATAAAAAAAATACACTAGGATTTTATAACCTTGTCATCTTTTGGTTCATGAAAGACTAATTCGTTTAAATAGATTTAGCTTAGTCCCTATCACAGGTACCTTCAAGCAATATTGTAAGTACTTGTATATTTTTTATTTTTGAATACTAATCACAGAATAAATAATAGTACAACATAAGAATACAAGGCGCGGTGAGTCGTGTCACCCCTGTGTGATTTGACCAAGCGACTCTTTTATCATGCGTCCTGCAAGGGAAGGAATTCACTCCCGGCTTCCTTGTTTCCTGACAAATAAAATGTAGTTATCTAGCGAATAGGCTCCTCATATACCAACGGACTGCACCTTCGACTGCATCGTCGCTTAACATCAGGTGAGCTGCAGTCAAACGTTGGCCTATGCCTATTCGTATATAAAAAAGCAACTCCAGTGCTCGCTGCCCCAGTGCGTATAACACAAATGCACCGCTGCGTGTTCAACCAATATTTCTATTCGTATTTTCAGAATATACAAAAAGTATGTGCGTTATTACATTCTTAATATTAGGATTATATTAAATTTCAAATAAGATTTACGTCTATCGCAACAAATAAGTACAATCTTGAGCAACTGAAGTCGTCAACAGTATAAGAAAGGCTTTCTTATAATCCATCCAACAGCTTCTGTGTACCGTGCTGAGTTGCGTGCACGAACGGTGTTGATTTTTAATTTCAAACCTTTTATTTAATCCAAGAACAAAAACGCATCTTAACTAAATCAATTTTTATAACACACCAAAAAACAAAAGCTCATTCCACCTCCCGAAGAAGCACACTGCCTTGCGAAGAAACCCGAAGGCTCCCGAAGTAATGACAGGCGATTTCCGTGGAACGCGGAAAACGTTGGCACATGTTGAAAATACGAGTGGGCATTGACCCCGACCGCTTCTGCCTGAACACAGCTGTTGCTGAATCTACAGCGCATCTCTGTTGTGCTTATTTAAGGATGTGAATCTATGATAGCGCATCATTGCATTATACAAAGTTATTCAATGAGCAAAGTGGGCGTGCGGAAAATTGTTAGGTATATTACATCTAGGTATGATGTCAATTAAGTCTAAAAGTCGATAAGTAACAAACTAAATTATTTTTTGTCAGTATATACAAACTTAAATGACTCAGATAGTATTTTTTTAGTTGCGATTTAATATTGTATGATGGTCTTATTAAGAAAATTCATGAAACTTTGAGCTACTGTTTCCTAATATTCTCTAGTTTTGAAGAAATTATTGGTCCAATTGGGCCGCACGCCGTTTAACCGGTTAAATTTAAATTAGTTTGCCACAGGAATATTGCCTCTACTGAATCACTAAAAATCAAGCAATTCAATGCCATATTACGGGTTTTTATCGCAAGTATAGGGTGGCGCAAAAACTATTCGTATATTACACATGTGGGGTGCGTGGATGGTGCTCTTAAGTAATAATTTATGATTTTTTTTTTATATTATGAAAACATATTACAGGTATAGGTATTACTAGGAGTAATTACAAGAAATAAAACTGGAGACTTATTGGCAACTCCAGAATGAAACGGCAATTTAAAAGTTTTATGAGAAAAGTAAGTATCCCATTTGGATTGCTTCGCTTATTTCGCGTTCATACCACTCAAGTAATTTTCTAACTTCAACTTACCTATAGATAGAGTTTATTATTAATGATACACGACCATCTAGTTACTTCTCAACTAAGTGCGTCCTTTGGTTTCCCCGCTTGAACATAATTTTCCGTAATAAAGTATCATAATTACCCTGGAACAACATACCTAAACGCTAGCCTAGTCACTGTTAAAAAGAATACCTAAATATTTGTACCACAGACGCTCTCGCATTTATAATTTTTATTTCAATTATTGAGCTAGTCGTTCGCCTGATGTTAAGCAATGCGACTAAAGTTCTAATCACAGAGCACGAAAGAAAAAATTCGCTTCGTCACCTGCGTCATGTTTTTAATACTATGTGGTTCTAGACTAGAGATAGTCTTTTTTTTTTTTTTTTTTTTTTTCTTATAGTTTGGCTCCACACATAGTGTATTTAGCCAGTGTCAAGTATTGTAGTTTTACGTCGTATTATGAAATATTTCATGTAAAGTCAAGTCTTAGTCACAGTCAGTCAGGGTAGTCATAGTCCAGTCTAAGTCAGGTAGTCATAATCCAGTCTAAGTCATGCCCTAGTAAAGTAGTGGCAACTTTACTAGAGGCTTCTATGGAATTCTGGAAGCAACACGAAAAACCACGTTTCACTACATTATATCACTTGCCCACACTTATACTCATAATTCAGCACTTAATGCGTAAAATGCCACTAATTTTAAACATTAACACTAGAAAAAGCATAAGTTTTGTGAAATAATACAATGCAACGACGTGAACTTTTTCACGTTCCCGCCAAAACTCCAGAGATAGTCTTATCAGCGTGAAAATATTTTTGTTTTAAATCGGTTTATCCAGCTTACGATGCCATTTTCCTGCTATTAGTTTAGGTTTTCAATTTTCATTTTGTTTGATTCAGTTCAGGTTTTGTGTTTTTTAGGTAACTAAAAAACACAAAACTAAACTGAAAGCAAGCAAGTTGTAATGGCAATAGGCAGGCCACATTGCTTGTAGAACTGACAACCGATGGGGAAGAAAGGTTCTCGAGTGGCGACCATGAACTGGAAGACGCAGCGTAGGCCAGCCGACGATCTGGCGAAAGCCGTGGGGAGTGGCGTTTTCTGGGGGAAGCCTATATTCAGCAGTGGATGTCTTCAGGCTGTTGATGACGATGAAAAAACACAAAAGTATACATATGGAAATAATTCCATGTAGTTTTATTCAACTTACATCGGATTTATGGCTACATTTATGTCGTGGTTTTCCTTAGAGAGTGTTTAGTCGATTTACTTTGCATTAATTAATCTGCGTGGTTTTCATGTTACAAATACTTGGACTTGAATGTAACGTAAAGATATATAATGACCAGACATTCGGGAATAGCCTTATACCGAGTACAGATCAGACAATGAAGCAGATAATCTTTAAATGCTTCTAGGAAATTTGTAGTTTACTAACAGTAAAGGGAAATATATATTAGGTAAAAAAAACAGATACCTACTAATTACTCCGCCTTTTTTTTAAAAAACTGTATGTTGCTATATAAGCATTCTGTACAAGTGTACAGTGTATACACTATAGTGGGCGAGGTGCACTAGATCAATAACTCCAACAGGCATCCACTAGCTAGATGTTATTGTAACCGTTTTTTGTTTTTTTTTTTTGTTTTTGAGCTAAGGCAGTTCGCATTAGTGTTTTTGATTTTAATTCAAATTGAATAAAATATAAATTTTTTGAAGCATGATTTCGGACTTTATTTCAGATAATCCATAACTTTTTTTCCTTGAAATGGCAATGGGCAACCGACAACCGATGGGGAAGAAAGGTTCTCGAGTGGCGACCACGAACCGGAAGACGCAACGTATGCTGGCCTCCCACTCGGTGGACCGACGACCAGTGAAAGCCGCGGGAGCCGATGGATGCAGGAGGCGAGCAGCCGCTCAAGGTGGCGTGCTCTGGGGAAGGCCTATGTTCAGCAGTGGACGTTTTCACGCTGATGATGATGATTATGATGATGATAATAACTTTTTTATGTAAATGAATGACATGACGAGCTAGTCGTTCGCCTGATGTTAAGCATCACGGCTGCATAACATGTTGCAGTATCACTCAGAACTCGAAATTAATATAGTTTTGCGTGACAGTGCAGTGTCATCGCACGCATCCTGGGACTTCACACAGTATAGTAATGAGATTACTAGCCTGTGTGATCAGATCATAAAGTCTCATTTGCCCAGTAATTTCACTAGCCACAATGCCCTTCAAACCGGAACACAGCAGTGCTTGCACACTACTGCTTTGCGGCAGAATAAATGGCAAAGCGGTGGTACCTAGCTAGACGAACATTGCAGAAAAGTCCAACCACCTAGTAAATGCCTATAGAGGCCGTAGCATCATGGTCCTTACCAATCACCTGCCTGGCGATAGTCTAGCTAGGTTTTCATAATTTTATTGTTTAGAATTACATACAGTTAACAAAGGCATAACAAAAAAGTTTCCTGATTTTAATATCGTGAGGTTCAAAGAATATCACAATAGACTAAGTTTGATCCTAAGTCGCTTTCTTGTTGAAAAGCTAACACACCTAAGCCTATCCTATTATAGTAGTTGAAGAAGATTAAACTAAAATTAATACCATTCAACTTTTCCTGAGTGAGAATTTCCTAGTATAAGTACCAGGAAAATCTTTATGCATTTAACTTAAAATATATTAGGCTCAATTTAAAGGCAAATTAACTTGACGTTTGTATAAACAACCCGACGCGCGATGGCCGCGGGTGGCAGACGTAAGTCTTGACAAATATGTTTCGTCTCTCAATTGAAGATTTTGAGCAACAAAATATTATAGTTTACCTAAGCTTAGTGACGTCTGGATATGCATAATAATACATTAGATAATGTTCGTATAATAACATGATCAATAAATCATCACAAAATGAGGTAGAAAAAAATCAAAAAATTTAATATAGCTAGAAATCTAAGAAACAGAACTGTTAAAGAACGGCTGGATTACTACAGCTTATAAATCCAAGAAATACCGTTTCATTTGGCGAATCGTCTCCTGTTAGGTCATAAAAAAATAAAGATTCCAAACATATTTAAATTAAGAATGCACATTTCACTCAACGCTGTCATCTTAAGTATCCTCGTCTGCCCGATAAATTAAGTTTTTAATCTGTTCAGTGAAAGACCACATCCAAACGTTTATCGTTCAAGTCAAAAATAATTCCTCATTAAGAGATGCGTAAGAGAATCCCGAATGCTCACTTAGTCACTTCGTTAAGTTTGCGGAAGGTGTACACCTTCTTTTTTTTATTACTTTTTATGTTAAATTGCCCCGGAACCCAGCGCATGCTTGGTGCCTAATTCACTTTAAACGCAGAATGATTTGTGACGAGTCTTGATTGAATTACCGATTTACCGCTCGCTCTCTTGGCCACATGCTTACACGGTTTCGTTTTCATTCATTCACTTATGCTTTTGTTGTTTTGATATTTTGTGGGACACTGTAATAGTCATTTGTTTCTTTTTCGTGCTCGTTTCACGTAATTTTAACAACACCACCGACATAATTGGGCTTCTTACATAATTTAACTTCTTTTTCTTATATCACATGTGAGTTTTGACAGTTTTTCAGGTAATGTGTGTAGAGAGTATCTCGGTATACTTGTAAAGTTGACTCATCAAACGTTTTTACAGCGCTCCGCAGTCATTTTCCTCGAATTTATGAAGCCATCAACTGCCATTAAACTCGTTTCTGTTAAGTGCGCTCAAGAATCGTATAAAAATAAAATTGTACGATAAGGTGCTACGGTACGTATTGGAAGTTCGATAGAGCACCGGAAAACGGAAGCGTTAGTGGAGGTCGTTGAACCATGCATCGAGTCAATGTCAGCGGCGGCGTGGATCCAAGATTCGGCAAGAACAAGGGTGTGAGCACCGCTCGGGGTAGCAGGGTGCAACCGCCGGGGTAATGACCGCGGCGGGGTCGACGGCCGGCGCCACGCGGCCGAGCGACCGAGCCATCCGATTGATCGGAGCAGGACGGCACTACTTCGAACCCTTACGATTCAACTACCCCCGCTCCTAATAAGGGAAATAACACTTTGTTTCGTAACAGATAAGGTGTGATTCCGTTTGCGACATCGCGTTTGGATGGACTATTCGATCGGAGGAGGAGGATGACACACACATGCGCGTTAGGGGAAGTAGTTTTGCTCAAAATATTGATTTTTCCGCGAGCGTTGCGGCGCTTGAGCTTGTGTGCGTGCGTGGGGGTGTGTGCGTGTATATCTATTTTGGGTAGAGCACGTGGTCGTAGTTGTTGCTTGTTGACATGCGTTTTTATTTTTATGGCGGCTTTACGGCTCGATTGGTTAATTGCATTACATCATTGTTTGACGTGCATACTGTTGTGATTTAATGCGGGCGTGCCTTGCATAATTTAAAATTTTAATTATAGCTTGTACATTGAAAGATGATGAGCTCGACTACATTTAATTCAGCCCATTACGGAGCCTATTGAGGAATAAATGATATTTTTTGATCATCAAGTGGGAAATTTTAATTTATTGGGGTAGGTAGTTTGTTGCTAGAAAAAGAGAAGCTTTAAATTCAAATTTTATTTTTGTCAATAACCCATCTTTTCAATTTCTTTTTTTCTGTAGGTACAAATTCTATTGCAATGGTTTGAAAATGCTGTATTTTTAACTTACCTACTCTATGATATTGCAACAGTGTCTTAATTCCCAAATCTCGATATACCTACTGTGATTAATGCGCTAGTTTCGTTCGTGTACAAAGACCCGCGACACCTAAACACGATTTTCTACAGAAGCTTGGATCGCTGATCGTCTTTTATCATGACAAAATGAAGAATTTTCTGCAGTTTTTTGTTACTTTCTTGTTCTCGCTAATTGATTTTTGTATAAAATAAGTGAATTGGTAAGAGATTACCTTTTTTACGCGTAGAGTTACCTTTTCGATTAAGCTAAAATTTCAATAAAAAATTGTTATTGACTTTGGATGAATAGGTTAAAATTGCTATGAATAGGTTAAGATAGCTATCTTTAATACTTAATATTTTATATACTCATAAATAAAATATACATATTAATAAGCTGTTTATAGCTAACTTAAGTGAGAGAGATCTCATAAAACTGTACATGCCATCAATTTCCAACACTTTCTGTTATTCTGTCACTCGTGTACTTTCTCATAACCATTCTCTCTAAGAGTTCAGTGGACAGAAAACGACTTACACCAACTTAATATAACTTATACTGGTCTTTGTACGAAATATAATTATGTACTTATAGCTATCGATGCACCAACACATGCACAGATTACTTCATAGTTACTAACACAAGTCCGGTTCCCGTATTCACGCACACACCCGCAGAAGGTTACCCTTGATTTTGCCAGCTCAAGGTCCCTCGTCTCTCTACCCTTATATGCCTCTCTTTCTGACCCTAACAGCTATGGGCACGTCCATCCCTTTCTGTATTGCGGATCCTGCCGAATTTCCTCGAACAGGAGCCGGGGTCACCGACCTCCGAGACATATTGGTAAATAAACATCGTCGCGGAGTTACATAACAAAATCTCAAATATCACATGATCGACGATCCTGTGCGAGCTATTAAAAATGCATGAAGACGCTTTATGCAAGCGATATCGAGTTGCAATATGGCATACTTGACTTTGATAAAATGGTTTTAGATTTCGTCTGTTAGATTAAAACGAATGTCATACTAGGAATAGACTCCTAGAGTTTATGTCCAAACGACGACAATCGTTTCTATTTACATTATCTGTGAAAGTATGCTACAAACCATTTAGTTATTTTATTAGATGTTATAGGAATCATGTTGTGGTCGTTTTGCATTTTTGTAATCGATATGTCTTTGTTTATTAGATAGTTATCTATATATTTATGTTTCCATTTACGATTTCGCTAAATATTTTACATGAACGTCGACGTATCCTAATATGTAATAATCTCTCCATCTCTCTTTCTTTTTCACAAAATGCTCGTAGGGGGTTATTCCCAACGGCCACCACCAAAACGGTTACCATCGGTGGCGGTTGCTACTTATTCTTAATTATTGTAATAAAGAGCTTTAGTGGAGGGGGACGCGACTCTTTCTTATTACTACTTTAAAATTAAATTAAATTCACTCTTATCAGAGAGAACTATCCAATCGTGCAATGGAAAAACAAACTCGTTACGCTGCAAAACAAACTGCTGAGCTTCCCAGTTGAGGGCGTTTGATTACGTGACGCCAGTTATAGGGGGTGCCGACCTACCCCCACCAGCCTAACCTACCCCAACGCTGCACTGATGCACCCAGACATCTAGATAGATCTAGATACCTAGATGCCTTTCGGCGCCACCCTCACCCTCACACACCGAATCTTTTTCGCATATAAGGATACGCTTGTGTTCGAAAATTCGTATCGATTTGTATGTTTGTGTATGTGAAATGCATTTGTATGCGTTTTGGGGACTTTGTTTATATGGGTTTGAAACCATAACATGCTCTTCTCGCAAACCTTCTTTTTTATATTTTAGGTAAGTTGTCATCTAGATAGATACTTACTGGTCTAAGCTTTATAGACGATTTATAGAGATCAAAATGTATCCGAACTAGTTTTTCTTTTACTAAATTTTTTTTTAATGACACGCGTTGTCAAATATTTTGCTACGAAAACAAAGGTTACTATTTTTTTTTTTTTTTTATATAATCAAATGACGTGACGAGCTAGTCGTTCGCCTGGTGTTAAGCGACACGGCCACCCATAACAGATTGCGCGGTGTCACTAGGAGCTCTTAATTAAAGTTTCGCGTGACACTGCGCACTGCGCACGTCATCCTGAGACATCTCACAGTCTAAAAAAGTGTTATAGACTCTGAGATCTGTTCGTAAAGTCTCATTTGCCCAGTAATTTCACTAGCTACAATGCCCTTCAAACCGGAACACAGTAGTGCTTGCACACTACTGCTTGGCGGCAGAATAACTGGCAAAGTGGTGGTACCTACCTAGACGAACTTTGCAGAAAAGTCATACCACCTAGTAAAGTAGTATTGATTATACTATGGCATATATAATATTAAACATTTGTGGAGTACCACAGTGAACATTGTTTTCTAATGAGGATCTGTGCCAGACATTTATGTAAATAATTTAAATAGAGTCCATAAAATATATTATCATTGTCTTTCTTTTACAAGGCAAAGTCCTACGCTACATAAATTGAAATTCTAAATCGTCTTAGCATCAAATTCCAAGCTCCCTATACCTATATTTCTAAACATGTGCATGTATAAGTATGTAAAACCAAATCTTGTGTTGTATTCGTAATAATGTAATACTACTGTGTATCGTTCGTGGCTGTCCTTCGTGCCATTGTTTGCGTCGTTGTCGCACAAATTTGTTTGCAGATGTTGCTTTATTTTTATGCAGTTCTTTCTCTCTTGACTCTTCGATGTTTATCGTCGCAATTTCTTTTTGTTGGATCGTGTCTATTCAAGTTAAGTGTTATTGACGGTTCAGTTGATAAGGTTCTGTTTTTTTTTTGTTATTGCTTTCTGTATTATTGATTGGGTGTTGCACTGTGAGAATTGAGCTTTCTATGCTCAAGTAATTACGAAAATAGAAAGTAATCGAAGCTTGTCCTACACTAATCTGTTATATAAATGCAGCAATGTATTAACACTTAAGTTCTACAGTAACACATGGAATACTTTTTATTCTGGAAAATAGATCACGCTGGTAGCACAGTTAATAAAGAAGATTTTAGTATTTGATTTTGGTAATCAGTTATGAATTGGCTTAGCTGAATAGAAGTAAACTACTGCACTGTCTGTTTTAAGGTGGAACGTTTTACTCAGCGCTGCAAATTCAAATTTTCTTACGTTTTTTGCCAATCGTAGCTTAATAAATAAACGTGATTACATGGAAACTAATTAAACGTAAATAAATAAAATGTATCAACAAATTACGATTAAAAGTATCACCTAAATATCATCGGTTCAGCAACAAATGGCAATAAACCAATTTCATGTTGGCTTTTCAGTCTATTGCCATTTGTTGCTAAACCAGTGATATGTGGGTGATGCTTTTAATTGTAATTTATTGCTACATTGTATTTATTTGCGCAAAATAAGTTTTCATGTAATAACGTTGAGTAATTAAAATATTATTGGCAAAAAACGCAATAAAATTTGAATTTGCCACACTGTATGAAAAGTGCCACCTTAAGTTTTAGGTATGCCTTTTTTTTACCTGGGTATTTCAAGATGTTTTATTGCATGTGGAATAAATGACGTCATTCCTCAACCTTACATCTTAACTTGCTTACTTAGTTGCTGGCCAGCAAGTAAGTAAGCCCTGCCTGTGCCACTATGGCTGACTTGCGCAGTAAACGTTTTACATGAATTTTTACTGCTGTCACGTGGTGTCTATAGGATTCAACATATTTCCTGGACATGTAAGTAGGTGTTCTGGTGCATTAGTTACCAACTCAATTATACGCCGCTTGAAGGATGCTGGTCTGGAATGAATTCAGATATTGATATTAAACACTTTTAAATACACCACATCACATTTTTAAGACCACTCCAAAAGTATGCATTATGTGCATTTTAACAAACACTGCCTGTAATATTCTAATCGAATCAAAATAAACATGATCTACACATCTTTACATTACAGATATATTTACATATTAGAGCCGCTTGATATTGAGACCCTGGCTCCGGGGGACAGAGAGTACATCTCGTTTTCAATTTATCAGAGAGCTTGTACAATGCGACTCGTGACCAAAATGCAGTCACTTATATGGGCATAAGTTGTGCCTTTATAAGTGACAGGAGTATGGTATGCCGCACAACGAATCTGCATTGCAATTCAACGGAGCAATGCTGCCAGTACCTTGGGTGTGCTACTGGTGGTAAATCATCATCATCAACAGCCTGAAGACGTCCACTGCTGAACATAGGCCTCCTTCACAGGGCGCCACTTTGAGTGGCTGCTTGCCTCCTGCATCCATCGGCTCCCCGCGGTTCAACAAATTGTTGGTCCATCTAGTGGGGGCCACTCGAGCACCTTGCTTCTTGGTGGTTAGTTTTTCAAAAATATACAGAAACATACCTCCGTTAAAGTTTCATATAGGGTACATAGATTCAACATAATATACCTATGTATATAATAGTGCAGACCTACCCCAACGGCCCTGAGTGCACCCGCCGCAGACTATGTCACAGAATAAATACTAGTACTCTGAAATATGCCTTAGTGTGTCTAGCTGTCTGCATACACTCACACAGGGAAATTTATGCGAGCTTCAAATTATGCTATTGGTGAGGAAGGTTATGGACTAAGGGGCTCTAAACCTTTTTTTGCTCTGGGTCGGCAACAATCTGGGTAATACAACTTGCATTAGCATTACATTAAAAACAAATATTTGTTGAGAAAATGCTTTAAAACATTGAAAAAGGAAATCCCTAAAATTGTCTTTATAAATCACCGTTTGTAGTATAGTAGACAAAATTTTCAAAACAAAGTAATGGAAAAAAAAAATAATATAATTTAATTAACAAAAATTTACTAAACTCAATGTTAGAAATTATTCTTCCGATTCCTGTATTTACTTATTGTACACCACTGCATACTTTTATTTTATAAGATACTGTCCGCCCACAGGTTACCTGGAAGAGATCGCTTTTAAAAATAAGGTCGCCAATTGTACTACCTACATTGGCCGTCAGGCGAACGACTAACCCGGCACGTCATGTTATATTACCTTAAAAAAATCTAGGTATCGTGAGCAAATAAAACAGTGATATGAAAAATTTAGTAGGATCTCGGTAATTCCTCAGATTTGTGGTATACATTGTTGCATACTTCCACATTTTTACGAAACTGTTTATTAATATTTCAACAGATATTGACTATTTTTACTGATACCGCGGAAATAATAGTATGAGCAAAACCTGAGTCATGAACAAGCTCTTAGAGACGTTTTAATATTTAAAAAAATTAATTATCTCTAAGGTACTGACATAGCCTAAATTTAATCGAATGTAAAGCCTAAATATACCGTACCGTGGCACTGCAATCATTACACACGTATTACTTACCTATTATTATTATTGATAATAAAAATATTAGGTGGGATCCGTTTGGTGGAATCCGTTGGGACCTACCCTAGAAAAGGAATCTGCGGAAAAGCAGAGTAAGCAATTGCTCTACTCTAAGGGAAGCAAATACTTTGAAGGCGTCTACAATGTTCGTAGCACTTGCTACGAAAACTGTAGAGAGCATCGTAGATGTTTTGCTAGGTCAATTGGAAGTCTTGCTGTAAAAATATACAAATTGCTGTCGAAACTTTTAAAAACTCTACGTACTTGATTTAGTTTGTGATGAAATAGCTAATATTTTTTCATTAAATTTTTTAGCAAATTAATAGCTATTTTTTTATTAAGTTAATATTTTACTTGAAATTAATTTAGGTCAAATTGATACATTAAATATTAATATTAAGCATTTGAATAGAACATTTATCAAAAAATATCATGATACAAGCGAAGCTCGTTAGCGAAAGATGCCAATGCGATTGGCGCCATCTAGTAGCGAGTGGCCAATTTAATCAGTTCGGCGCCTCGATGAAAGATGGCTTTAGCGTTACATAATTTATTTATGATCTAATGCGTACATAATCTATTAATACGTAACCAAGCTTATATATTACATCTGTAACAAAATTATAATACTACAGTTTTAGTAATAACAAACTTATTATTTTGATATAATACTTAATAAATGCTTTTCAACTTTTGGTGTAGCTCTTGAATGTAATTTCTTGAAGATAACAGGAACTTCTTCCATAACTCACACTATTACAACTTCATGCTCTATTTCAAAAGCAACTATTCCATGTTTATGTCTCGTTTGTCGAAACCGATGTTCTAAGAAGCGTCATAGAATAAATATAGTCTGTTAGAAGCGTCTATGTTTCGGCTATGGAGTTCGCCGATGACTAATTATTTCCTGGCGAGGTGCCAGAACGCGTCAGAATATAGGGCGGACGGGTTCGGCGACGAACTTTAGGCATCGAAAGGTTAACTTGCATCGCTCGAGGATGAGTGTGTGGGTTTTGCGATTTTGACACAGTTTCAATGATATTAATATTTCGTAAAGATGATTCTCGATGAAAATTTTTGTTCAGGTAGGATAACTATTATTATGAAGTATAATTATTTAATACTTAGGTACCCTAATCCCACTAGCTTAAGGAAAGCTCATTTCAACAATCTATCGAATGAAAATCGACAAGTTGTGAACCTTTAGAATTGGGAATCTCTAACTGTAATAGATATCCGTACAATTGGGTATTTATAAAATTAGTAATCCATACACTTAGGGATCTGTTGAGTTGGGAATCCGTTCAGTCAAGGATTAAATTAAGAAAATGTAGAAAAAGGAAGCCGCGGGGAGCCGATGGATGCAGGAGGCGAGCAGCACCTCAAGGAGGCGCTCTCTGGGGGAGGCCTATATTCAGCAGTGGATGTCTTTAGGCTGATGATGATGATAATGATGACAAAGAGGAATCTGTAAAACTGGGAAACTGTAGAATTGGGATTTGTTGAATCTGTAATGGAAATCTGTAGACTTTCTAGAATATATGCCTACCATACAAAAATATTCTAGTTATGTGGTACCTACTTATATAATAGGACACTTTTGCTTTACTTTACAATACAATGAATTATGAAGAACTCTGTAGTATTGTGATTGTGGATGCTGACGATTAAAAATAGATATATTTTTATAAAATTTATGTATATCAATCCCTTATTTTATATACTTGTGGGATGTTAATGCATACTCACGTAGTCTCTGTCGTTGTTACTATAATAGGCTAGTTGCCTGCTATTAAAAATTAACAAGTAAATATTATTTTCATAAAGTAGGTTAAAAATTAATGCAATCATTAAAAATATAAGTATAATCGGTAAATAAATCACGGAGTAATAAGCTTTTAAAGTTTCTGGAGGGGGCATCGCCTGTTCCTGTTTCGCAAAACAGGAGGTTCCCCACAGTTACTATGAAAACGCACGCTGTGACGTCACATGGCAAAGCGATGAGACTAACTACCACAGCTTAGTATTAATGTATGTAAGTATGTAAAGCTACCACAGCTTAGTAATGAGGTACTATGAAGGAGCAAGAAAGACGTCATGAAGAATCCATTTTTGAGCTGTCTCTTTCTATTCCTGTATTTCCAAACTATTATGAGAGATCGCTCTAACTAAGCGATAAGACCGCCAATTGTACTACATTTTTGTCTAATATGTCGTACACATACTTATGTGTCTTTGTACGTATTTGGTGTGCAATAACGTAATTTTGTATTCTATTCTATTAATCAATGAGACAATTTCAGATTTAAAAAAATTACGAAGGTAAACTATAAACCTGGATACAGAGTATATTTTACGTAAACGTTTGAATATTTCATGAAAAGTGTCGACACCTGAAACTTTCCTTCCGTTATCGCGTTCCGGGATCTCGTAGAGCCGAGAACAATCTATCAAGATAACCCAATTTCTATGGGAATTGTATGCGCGGAACACACGTAGAGTTCGTCCTGATAAAGCGTTGCACAAAATTGCTTAAACTACTAACATTAACGTAAAAATTAGGTTACTTATTTCAAATTGAACCCATTTTACTGCAGACACGATAAAAAACTTGGGTCTTTTTATTGCGAATGTGTGTGAGTGCTGAGACAAACAGGATGTACTTCTGGGTGGTAAGTGTCCCACAAGCAGGACTTCTTTCATTCGACTTATATTGTTTTCTTTTTCTTTCATTTTGGTGTTGGAATGGGAACGAAAGGGACAGAATATAGGTCGAATATACAAGAATCAGGTGTAAAATTTGATGTTCCAAACAAAACTTGGTACTAGACAATCCTACACGGGGAACCATTTCATTCACACTTACTTACATTTACTAGGTGGACTTTTCGGCAAAGTTCGTCTAGGTAGGTACCACCGCTTTGCCAGATATTCTGCTACCAAGCAGTAGTGTGCAAGCACTACTGTGTTCCGGTGTGAAGAGCATTGTAGCTAGTGAAATTACTGTGCAAATGAGACTTTATGATCTGATCTTATTACTGTGTGAAGTCTCAGGATGACGTGCGCAGTGTCACAAAAAACTATATTAATTTGAGTTCTGAGTGATACTGCAATCTGTTATGGCCAGCCGTGACGCTTACCATTAGGTGAACGAATAGCTCGTCACGTCATTCATTTACATAGAAAAAAAAAAATATTTTTCCATCAGCTCTAATCTATATACAATACATATACCCAGTAATCTAACTGAATGAAAGAAAAGGTAGCTAGTTTTATAAGAGTGTTTTCTAAAGGGCTTATACTAGGCCAAGCCAAAGCCACTGAATATAATTATATTAGTACTAGGCCAAAACGGGGATGACCCGGTGGACCGAGCGGCAGGGGCGGTCTAAGTTAGAATGGTTCCAACGCGCAATAACTTAGGTAATTTATTATTACACTGAATACTATAGGTATTTTAAACATCCACTATACATAAGCCCTCCATTATATTTAGTTCAACTACTACACAAAGTTTCATGACCTTATTTAAAGTATTCATTGAATAATCGCGGTTTTGTTGTACGGTTTGGAGGTAACTTTGTAATTATTTTCTATCGAGAAAAGTTTATTAATTCGTATTTTCACCATACATAAGCATTAGCATGGGGAAGAAAGGTTCTCGAGTGGCGACCACGAACCGGAAGACGCAGCGTAACCCGGCCCCCCACTCGGTGGACCGACGACCTGGTGAAAGCCGCGGGGAGCCGATGGATGCAGGAGGCGAGCAGCCGCTCAAGGTGGCGTGCTCTGGGGGAGGCCTATGTTCAGCAGTGGACGTCTTCAGGCTGTTAATGATGATGATGAAGCATTAGCATTAGTCCTGAACTTTACCATATTATATTAATTTCAAAGTCATTGTTGCAATATTGTTGACAGGACACGGCCTCATGCTGAGCCATTTTAAGCATTTTGGCGTTGTATAGGCTCTTAAGCAAATAAAAGTTAACACGATAGGAACCTAAGGGGCCTTTTTCTTTGATAAATAAAAAGCAATGTTAATCATGTTCTATTTTTACTTGCACCTAAAGGTAGCGATTTCAGAAAAGGTTTCTTTCCGTGAAACGTATTCATTACTAGAAAAAAAAAGATTTATATTCAGATTTAGTTTTGGATAGATAGATATATAATTATTTATTGGACAAACAATATTAGTAGCAGGCGAACTTAACTATTATAGAGACATAGGTACAAGAAAGTAAATATCTATGTAGAGAGTACTATAGAATCTTCTAGATATCTTCAGTGTATTATAAATGTTGCAGTAAAACAATGAATCGCATATTTTTATTGATGACTAAAATTGTTAATGTTTTTAGTTATTTTTCATGACAGTTGCTCGTAAAGTGGCTGTTATCACGCCGCTTTTAGTGTTATAATCCAAGATATTACTCACGCGAGCAAGGCAGAATTCTTAATTTATCCGGATTATACAGATTCAGTATTATACTAACAAATAATTTTTATGCGGCTAAAATATAAATACCGACCACATTTTCTTGTAGGTACCTTGGTAAAAATTTAATTTTATCAAATTAACTACGATAATTGATGTTCTAAATACGAATATTTTTATTTGCTTTAAGTATCATAGTTATTTATTTTCTAGACATTTTTAATATCAGCTGCACGTCGATTTTGTTCTCGCCACTAATACAGTTATTTTTCTCTAATCTGTGGTGGGCGCCTACAGCGCAGCGTGGGCACCAAAGCAAATAGTATATGAACCTTCACTAGGTAATACGGCACGTGAAAATAAGAAAACTGCACGCCATTTTACACAAAGGTTAATAATAACACAAGTCTGTTTTTCCTCGTTACTGTGATGAAAAACGTATGAAACGCGTGTCTCGGCTCCCTTATCGCGCTTGCTTGCGGCTCGCGCGCAAAATACCACCTTGAGTACAATGATCAACTTTGCACACTTGTATCACAATGTCATCATCATCATCATCAGCCTGAAGACGTCCACTGCTGAACATAGGCCTCCCCCAGAGCGCGCCACCTTGAGCGGCTGCTCGCCTCCTGCATCCATCGGCTCCTTGCGGCTTTCACCAGGTCGTCGGTCCACCGAGTGGGGGGCCGGCCTACGCTGCGTCTTCCGGTTCATGGTCGCCACTCGAGAACCTTTCTTCCCCATCGGTTGTCAGTTCTACGAGCGATGTGGCCTGCCCATTGCCATTTCAACTAGCTAATTCTAAGAGCTATATCGGCCACTTTAGTTCTCCTGCGGATCTCCTCATTCCGGAGCTTATCTCGCAAGGAAACACCGAGCATAGCTCTCTCCATAGCTCGTTGCGTGACTTTGAGCTTACTGATGAGGCCAACAGTAAGAGACCATGTCTCAGTTCCATAAGTCATCACTGGCAACACACACTGATTGAAAACTTTCGTTTTCAGGCTCTGTGGTATTTTGGACGAAAAGATAGGACGAAGCTTCCCGAACGCTGCCCAGCCGAGTTGGATTCTTCGTGCCACCTCCTTGTCGAAGTTGGACCTACCTAATTGGACAGTCTGTCCTAGGTAGACATATTTGTCGACAACTTCGAGAGTATCGTTCCCTACAATTACCGGTATAGGTGGAATATGAGCGTTTGACATGATCTTCGTCTTGTCCATATTCATCTTAAGACCAACCTGCTGGGAGACTCTACTGAGGTCGTTGAGCATGGTGCTAAGGTCCTCGAGCGATTCCGCCATTATGACTATATCATCGGCAAAACGAAGGGTAGTGATGTACTCGCCATTAATGCTGATGCCAGATCCTTCCCACTCCAAGTATCACAATGTATACTATTTTAATATTTTGGATATTTTTATATCCACATAAAACATATCCTACAAATAACCCTATCTAACTATTCACCAATTTAGGACAGTTTTGTTTAGTCATGAAACACCTCGTACCTACCGGTTACCTGTAATTATAAAATATGTCTATGTATAATGTGGACTTGTGGAGTTTATCAGTAGTCTTGTCCGTCCTGACGTCAGAGCACTGTGCAAGCGAACCGCTAGAATTTTCTTTGTCTAAAATCAAAAATATTGTGAACAAAAGCAGGAAAAGTGGATGTCTAGGTCAACAAACAGTAAGGAGGTTAGCGTCTATCGCTACAGGAATTGGGTGAGTCGGTCTTACTGAATGTATACACCCATACAGGGTGTTTTTTTTTCACTTGATTAAATGTGATAGTTTGTTCTTCGGTACGTATGTTATACGAGCTAGCCATTTCATCTCCCAAATATGTAAATGTGCCATCATCATCATCAAGACGTCCACTGCTGAATACCACATAGCGCCACTTTGAGCGGCTGCTTGCTCCTGCATCCATCGGCTCCCCGCGGTTTTAGCCAGATCGTCGATCCACCTGGTAAATATTTAGCCAAACTAATCTGCAAGCATTAGGGTATTTTTCTACCAGATAATATGTGCTGAGCTATGTAGCTAAGGATCTGCATGATATCTACCAAAAATTATATTCATAGCTGAGCTTCGATTAGCTGTAGTGAAAACAGGTTCAACTAACAAAATAGTAGGAAATATTTCTTGATCCTGCATTTTGGCCTAAAGGTATTGTGTTCCAGTGGTACAGGGAGTCGCGTAAAATAAGAAAAATTCCTGTACCTGCCCTTGCTTCAAGTTGTTTTTATAAAAAAAATAGATTGAAAATAGTTAGTCTGTAAGGTATCTGTAAACGTAGGCATGTTTATGTTTTTTTAAGTTAGTCGCCTGGATATTTTTTTTAACGAAGCTATGTCTTTTAATAGATGAGGGATGACAGATGGAAGCTAGGGATGCGCGAGTAGTGTTAGATGCAGCCTTAACCACTCACATACTAACTAAAATTATAAGTAATTCATCGTCGCATCCCATTTTCACCTCCGTCATCCAGGCTGGTATCATAGCAATTGAAGGGTTTCGCAACGGACAAAACAACCAATGGGATCTTCTAACCCAACATAGCCAGAATGTGAAGCAGTTCTATTTTACTAGGTGGAAGGACTTTTCTGCAGAGTTCGTCCTAGGCAGGTACCACCGCTTTGCCAGTTATTCTGCCGCCAAGCAGTAGTGTGCAAGTACTACTGTGTTCCGGTTTGAAGGGCATTGTAGCTAGTGAAATTACTGGGCAAATGAGACTTAAGAACTGATCTCACAATCTAGAAATCTTTTTAGACTGTGTGATGTCTCAGGATGACGTGCGCAGTGCGCAGTGTCACGCGAAACTTTAATTTTGATTTCCGAGTGACACTGCAATCTGTAATGGGCGGTCGTGACGCTTAACACCGGGCGAACGACTAGCTCGTCACGTTATTCGTTTACATAAAAAAAACGCTTTTCGTGGCACAACTTAGGTTAACTCGAACAGCCCTAACATACTCACGATCAGTGCCATGTTGCATCAATTTTTTTAATGCACTGCACTACAGCAGCCTGTAACGCGCACTTGATATCCAAAATACCTATCAGATAGCCGCTAAGATAACGACCGAACTTGTTGCGACAGACTGGCCTAGAACTCGGCGTGAACTCGAGTACCCTCAATAGCTGAAGCCGAATTGTTATAATATTATACGCTATCAGCATATTGCGCCTTCGTAGAACTGTAACAGATGCCACCTACATTTTGGTATCGGTGGTAACAAAAACAAGACTGAATTTATTGCGGTTGAGCGTATCAATAAAATTATCTTCTTGATTTCTTTGAGTTAGCATCGTCTTTAACGGGAACTCGTTCTCAGCACATTTTGAAATTGATTAATTTTAGAAGGAGCAGAATTAACACGCGTCTACGTCAATAGAGATGAGAATAGATGAAACCTTCTCATTCCACGTGTTGCGTTACATTACCTAATATACTATTAAAGCTAAATCTTTTTTTCTTTAAGTATAGGCAAAGCATTTGATCACTGTATTACCTGATGGAAAGTGATGACGCAGTCTATGACGGTGCATGCTGGCCTAGAAGATACCTGTTCACACTTGACTTGAAAACTCCCAGATCATAGCTGGAAACAAGGACGCCTGCAAGGTGTTCCACTCATTTGCTGTTCGCACTATAAAGTGCATAGCTAAACGCTTAGTGCAGGTTGATGGAATTTCAACCATATATGGGTGCCGTATTTTTGTGCGCTTTGATGTCCGGTGTAAGAAGGGAGATGGAGGAATAAGATCGTGTAATTCCTTCACACACTCTCCAAAATGCAGTCTATAAAAAACCGATAAACTGGCAACTTTACGTCGGTGCTCTGAACTGTGGAGCTTAGCTTCCACCAACGCATCATTACCAATGAGTCTTTTGGCTCGTCTCTGAATGGAGTCCAAAGCTTCGAGCTGGTATTTAGCCGAACCATCCCAGAGATGGCTACAGTATTCAATACAGGATTGGACTTGCGCTACATAAAGGATCCAACTGTGTTGGGTTAGATCCTTTATGTCCACCCAATCTAAACCCAATCCAGTTTTAAAGCTATCAGTAAGCTCTAGAATCTTTCATCAACTCCATATTATAAGGTACTCACTTAGTGCTTTCATAAAGCAGAGCCGATTTGAGAAAGGATTGTAGGTACCTATAGAAGGTACATTTATGACGCAGTTTTTAAAAATAACAAAATAGTTTGCCCTACTTATTTTCAGGTACTGTACTTTAAATTACACCAAACACCCTGTTTAGTCTGTTTTAGAAACAGCTGGACCACAGATTATAGAGAAAAAACAACAGCGCTGGAGGCTTAATCTTGACAATGTCTTTTAATACCAACAAATGTAAGTAAAAATAGATAAAATGTATAAAACACAGAGTACCTACATACATCATTAGTGAGTGTTTGATACATTTTATCTAACATCTAAACTTCTCTACTGGTCATGTTAACTATTTTGTCAAACGATAACCAACTCTAGAACGCGTAATAGAAATAGAAAACGTTTGCATGTGTGCGTGAATTGCACTTGTATAGTGTTGTTATGTGTGCAATAAATACTCTATGTAGCCATCTCTTTCCTTCTCGACATTTCACTGATAGCTATGGCCTTGTCTAGTCGCATCTAATGCTGGCGTTAGTTCGTTTGAACGGTACCAACTGGTATTCTAGTAACTAGTCCAATACTGGCATAATAACGTCACTCTACTTCAGAAAACAGATTCTTCTATTATTTGTGCACATAGACACATTACTCGTACTAATTTTGTAGGTCACCGACACAATTAAACTGTAGATACAGATGTTCATCTATACTTATTTATTTTACGGTCGTTGGCATATGGCATGATTATATTTTAGGTTTATGTGAAATTATTCGCTTATTACTTGGTATTTATGTTTGTTTACTTTTTTTCAGGTAAGTGATACATATTCGAGAGTTTCACTTGAGGAGAGAACAGGTCTGTGTTTATTTTAGTGCTTTCTTTTTAGAAGAGTTTTGACTCAAATGGTACCTACTACTTTGATTACTTACCTATCATTGATCAAAGTGGTATTAAAAAAATGTTTAAAACCTGCGCTAAGGTCTCTGAGTCGTCCAAGAGAACCAATTAGAGGAAGTTTAGTATAATGTCTAAAAGCGAAAAAAATTACAAAGATAATAAAAAAAAGACAAAATTTTCGCTTCTAGAATTCCTAATTATCTCCGTCTTTTATCTATATGCTAAATTTTTAACGCTAATTGTACGCTTGTCACAAATAATCCTTTCCGCGACTTTGTACAGTAAACTACCACCACTACCACTACTTGCTCAAGTACGCTTGCTTCAGCAAACGCACCTAATGTCCCTGTAGCGAGTGTTGACTGAGCCGGAGTGTTGACCGGTATGTAGGTTACACAGCGCGAACCGGCAAAAGGCCCCGCGCACCCCGCACCGCACCCCGCGCACCACGTAACTACTTCTATGATCCGTGCACTTTTCAACGACAAATGTCAGATGCACAACTCATAGGCACTGATACAGTTATAATGGAAAATAGGCCAGCGAAGTAGACCCTTTGTTAGTTATTTCCAGTTGATAACGCAACTAGATACCAGAAAACGACCGGCCGGTTATTGATTTTCGTTTCTGAAATGGCAAAGTGCATTGCTATATTCAGCCGCTAACCAGCAAGTAACACGGCGCGTATTAGCAACGAGTGGTTAGGAATTTGGACACAGACTCGCAGATCGACGGCAATGTGCCACCGACGACTTCTATTATTAGAAGGTGGGGCCTATGCAATATATTTATATCAATTACTGCCAGTGGTCACTAGGACAAGTTCGCTCGCTTCTTTAAACTCGCAATAAAAATCGGGCAAGTTCGCGCTCGAGACCGTGGCCTGTGTAAACACACCATATCATTTAAGATTTGCCAACTTTTTTGTGACCCAATTTATTTGAATCTCACTTTGTTTTTATTTCATTTCTCGGTATTTAGGGTTTGGGTGAATGTCAGGTTTAAACGAGCCATTAAATAATGTGGATGGATATATCACGTTAGTTGACCTTGACAACATTATAAACGTGATGCAAAAGAGAACTCGGATTCTACTAATAGAATGTAAAGCAAGCGATCGATATATCTCAAGGTAATGTATTAAACGGAACGATAACAAAGTGACCATCAAATTAAGAGATCGACAACCGGCCGTGACTCTGTTTACGCTTCTATTTTCCAGTCTAAGGCTGAAGGATTTTCGCGATAAGATGACACAAATTTTACACAAAGAAATCATAGCTCGTTGGACATGCACTCATCGTCTGTTAAATACCGTATATTATATAGGTATTCGCAATTTAAATGAAAGTGTGTTTAGTGCAGTTGTCAAGGTTTCAACACCTGCATTCATTGCATCGCCATGGAACGCGCCACGGGGAGTCACTTTCTATTTCAGTTCTGTCAGACTAATTAGGATCAAATTTAGAGATTCACTACAGCGTTGTTTCAAGAAAGAAGCGTGGCACATTTGGAACCTAGCCAAATATATAGAGACGGTGGGTTTCAGTGGAACAATTTACAAAATAGTGTGCAATGATCTCTCCTCATTACTATAAATTACCGTAGCAGAGTGAAAACAAAGAGTCGCTTTCTAAAGTGCAAGTAGATGGCTCGTTTGGATCGCGATAGTCCATGGATCAGCTCCATGGAATACAATACGGAATTGCGGATGCTTTGATGTTAAAGGCTTTTAGATTATCTATATAGGTACCTACATATAATAAAACTGTAACTAGGATAAATCTGTAAATTTAGTATTTTTTGAAAATATTTATTGTACTACACTTCTTAGTCGATATAGAAATAGAAAAAGTTTTTATTATTTTTTTTGTCTGTCTGTCTGTCTATCCCTTTGAACACACATCACGCTCAAACTACCGAACATAGTTTGCTAAAATCTGGTATGGTTATAGCTACCTAATTATTCAGGATAACGTTTAATATGCTTTACGTTTTCAAAAACGGCCAAGTGCAGGTCGCACCAAGCATTAAGAAAGTAATTTTTTAGCAAGAATTTTCCGTTTGTTTTAAAAGACGGTAAAAGACAATTAACGATGGTAAAATATTTACTTCAATATACTGGGAAATAACGAAGGTATTCAAATTCTTTTTGCTTTCCTTCTATTGCCGTCCCATCCATTCATCCTTTTCCGCTATCTTTTTCCCTTTCGTTTCCCTCTTCCCATGAATAGGGTCAGGGTGTAAAACTAACTAACCCGTGCGAAGCCGGGGCGAGTCAGATAGCTTAAAAATAAAAGCGCTATTGAGGTCTATGCTAATTAAGTATAGATAAACATCTATAGAGTAAAGTTTACTATAATTTTACATATAGAGATACACGGTGTAAATTCATGGGTGGATCTTCGGTAATTACTTGGGAGACATCAATAATTATTAGGCGGACATAAATAAATAAAAATATCTGTGTGCCCACATTCCACAGCAGCTAAGTAGATGATGGTGTCGCTGCACAGGCTACTGGGTACGCCTCGCCAAAGCGTTGCAAAATTTACATCGTTTTCCTTTATATCATTCTTGGATTAACATTTTAGTAGTAGAGCTAACACTCACAAATCAACATAAATTGTATTGAAATTTTGACCTAAAAATGTTTAAAAAATCTTTATTTAGTTGGCTATAAATATAAATAATTAACAATAAGAGGAACAATGCCTTTCAAAAGATAAACCAGTCCATTGCCTGCGATCTTGAAAAACTGGAAAAATAAAAAGGGAAATTCAAAAGATTATTCATTAATATTGCGTCTGTTTTGCTCATGCACATACTTATAGGTATAATGCTTGTGCCATCAGCCGTGACATACATTCTTTCGGAAGAGGATCTGATTATAAGACTCGTGTCAAGCGTGAACCGACCGACATAGATCTTGAATCTTGAACCTCTGTTCTAAGAAGTCATTTTTGTGTTGGCACAGTGTGCGTCCGGAGTTTTAAAAGGATGCATGGCGTAAGTTGGATGACATAGCGATAATTTTTTTTTTTTTGCCTTGTTATAATTTCATCAACAGCCGTTAAGCGTCTACTGCTGAACATAGGCCTCTCTCATAAAACGCCACTTTGGACGCTTATCATTGGGGGTTTGCCACAATCACCACGCTTGGCAGGCGGCTTGATCGCAAAAGATTTTAATGTACCGAGGAGAATGCTGCTGCCCATTCTCTGGATATTCCCTTAGCCGACCTCTTACGGCACCCACGGGAAGAGATGTGGTGGTCCTATTCGCACATTATGTATTAATTGTATCTATAGTAGGTAATTCTATTGACTTTTATTGTAATTTAACTATTTCCACATTTTAATTGTGTTCATGATATGATTTTGTACAACATGTTAAATGTTATGGTTCGGCTGCAGCTTGCATTGTATGCTAAATAACTAAAGATTTATAACAAAAAAACACTAAAGATAACTAAAGCCGTAAACAGTACAGTATTAAACTAATGTAACAACAAACCATAATTACTTCATTTACTGCTGGTACCTACAGTTTGTATCTTGTTTTAGTATGGATTAAGTACATAGATACTTATTCGACCTCGAACTTTAAAATTGTCTACCTCTTCTGCTTGCCTCTTAGACCAGGCGTCCGCGGTCGGCGGCCGGCCTAGTTTCGCGCTAGGAATAGGCGCCGCCCCCACCTCGCCTGCACTCCAGCCAAGTACTTACCCAAAGGACATGGCTTTCCACATTACGGATGCATGCACTCACCCTTTCAAAGGGACCTTTCAAAGCGGGTTCTACAGGAAAACGGGATGGGATGCTTTTGGTTGAGCTTTTAAGAACTCTTTATAGATATGAAGTTTTGGATGCGATGATTATCTTTTTATAATGTCGGCTTTTCTTTACAGATTATTCTTTACTTACCTAAATATTGGCTCAAATTACAACAGTTCGAAGCCACATATACATAGCTTGTGTTTTATATCATGAATATTATATTCTGACTGTCGTTAGTTCTCACTCTGTAACTATAGAAAATTACTTTAGATTTTTGTTGATTTATTTACATAATACATTAATCTGTTGATTACGCTAAGCAGATACTAAGTAAGTAGTAATCTTATCCTACTAATATTATAAATGCGAAAGTTTGTGTGTGTGAATGTTTGTTATCTCCGTAACTGCTGAACTGATTTCGATGAAATTTGGAATGTAGATAGATTATACGCTGGATTAACATATATAATACTTGCGGGTAAGCAAATACTAAGTAAGTAGTAATACTACTATAGATCATAAATCTTTAAAAATCTGCTTCCATAAATCAAATATAAGTAGCGTTTTGAAAAGCATCAAAAGCATACTGCTCCCGAGAGAAATTCAATTAAAAGCTTTTATCAACTTGGTTTTATTATAGTTTTATATGTATATAAACCGTGATATGATTACTTATGAAAAACAGATCACAACAGATCGGGACATTTATTTAAAATATATTAATTTTTTGGAATGTGTGACCGGTCAGGCCTAGTTTTTTATGGATGAAAGAACGGGCCTGTAACCGATCATAACTAACTCAACGTATAATGGAGATTTCATCCTAGCTTTCCATGTAGTATATTATGTAGCGGAAAATACATTGAACTATTTTGTACTTATAAGTATGTTCATAAACATCCTTGTACATAACAAGTTTACCATTAGAGGACGATGGATGATGTTTGTTGCCCGTGTGGTCCCGGCGGTGGGGGAATAGGACTCCCTATCTCTTTCCGTGGGTGCCGTTAGAGCCGGCTAAGTGAATATCTAGAGAATGAGCAGCAGCATTCTCCTAGGTACATTAAAATCTTCTGCAATTACTAAGCCGCCTGCCAAGCGTGGCGATTATGGCAAACCCCCTTGCGATAAAATTTCACTGCCCAGTAACGCTGAGCCGACAAAGTGTTAAAACATCACAGCTACAAAAATGTCAACGGTTCAATGGAACGGATAATCAGTGGCGTAAAAAGGGTTCAGGAAGCCCAAGTTTAAACCGTTGCTGTTGTCAAGTTCAAAGGCAGGTGGAAATACTAATTGTAAAGCATGTTGGGAGATGGTGACGATAACAGGGCCCTAATTTTGTATGACCACTTTACGATTCCTTCGAAACCACGCGAATAAGGAATTCTTACATAAGATATCTGCAAAAATCTATTCTCTATGCAATAAAAAATAAAACCGCGCAAATGAATTTGGAATTGGCACTATTTGAACTAGCAAAAATCATAATGTTCCAATGAGACGCGTTCCGAAACATCAACACGTCAAAAGTTACCACCACCTATGTCAATATTTATTCAAAATAATAATAATTTTAATGTAAAGCGAAGGTATTTCTAATGCTGTGACACGATTTAAACAATACACGATAACGACGTGGTTTAGTATAGTGTAGAATCTGTGATTTCATACAGAATTAGGGCCCAGCTTTATTTGTAAAAACTTGTTGAGTTGATGCCGTTTTTATGATACGTCAGGTGGTTGTAATGTAATACTATCAAAATAAATATATTTTAGAGTCCAATATAAGGAAGCGGCTACAATGGCGGATGTAATATTACTCAAAAGATCCACGTTTTCAAAAATGGATCTAATGAGAGAGAGCATTCTCGTTAGAACCATGGATCTAGGTAATGGATCTACAGAGAATGTTCCGATAAATCGGTTACGCAATTGCCGTGGATTAATGTACTACTTGTGTGCAGATGCCACAATCGAATTAAATAGATTCAAAAATAATGTCTTTCTTTCTACTTATCCTATTAATAATACAAACTAACTAAATACTGATTCGATGAAATTGGATATATAGATACTGAGGACCTGGAATGGCAGATAGGGAAGAAAGATTCTCGAGCGACCACGAACCGAAAGACGCAGCGTAGGCCGGCCCCCCACTAGGTGGACCGACGACCTGGTCAGAACCACGGGTAGCCGATGGATGCAGGACGCAAGCAGCCGCTCAAAGTGGTGCTCTTTGGGAGTGGACATCTTTAGGCTGGTGATGATGAGGACCTGGAAGAGAACATAGCATAGGTATTTAAGAATAGTATTCTGTAGTTTTTGCGAAATCCATGACCATTTACCACGCGATTAAACCTGGTGTGTTATAGTATGCATGTTTTACTTTACTTATCTGTTCTCTTTTTCTAATAATCCGGGGAATCGTCTCATTAGAAAGAGACGACTGATAATTCAACCGCAGACAATGTAAATAGCCGTATCCACACCGGACGATTTAGCGCGCTCTGACCGGCTAATGATTGTGCCTATTAAATTATGCTTGACACTAAATCATTATTGTTTGATAAACTATCTGATATGTATAAAATAACAGGTAGTTTACCATAAGTGTTATTATAACCCGAAATGACAGACAGGTAGATTCAATTTAATCAAAGCACAACCATGTTATTATTGGATTGAAAGATGTTAACTTTACAGGCTTTAGAGGCGATTTTTCAATGGATAGCTGAAGGTTCCGACTAATAAATCGACCGAAAAACATTAGGGGAGGGAGCCATTTTATGCACTATTTACAAAATTCTCTTTTCAGTTAACTATTTTTAATCACATTGAAATCGGTTCAGTAACTTATGTTCATAGATGACAAGTTCCAAAACCTATAATGAAACCAACAATAGAACCACAAAAGAACTTGTCAAAATCGAGGAATAAAATAAATATTACTTATTAATTAAGTTTGTTATGGTTTATAATGCCTTTGATGAATATAGCAAATTCTTAATGCTGAAATATTAAAATGGTCACTAGGGCTACCTTAGAATATCTTTGTCAACCCGTAGCCTAATATGGACATCAGTAACACTAGACGTCCCACTGGGGCGTTGTTTAGTTGCTTACCCTGTAGATTGTTATATTGTATGTTATGCATTATCATTTGCCAGCACTTTGAAATTTTATTTGCTTAGAAAATTAATACAAATTGTTAGGTAAAAATAAAGTGTTCATTGCCTACGTAGCACACCAACAAGGGACACTGCTTATGAGTTCTGAAAGTGCATTCGACATACCAGTCCTTCAACTACCCTCTCTCTGTTTGTGTACTGTATTACAAATGTGTGTGAATAGAATCTGTGTACGGATAGCACACCATTGCAAGTAGTAATAGGCAAAGGCGTGTAATGAGCTTAATTTAATGCGATTTCCTAACAAGAATATAGTGTGTCAGTGTGCGAGTGAAATAGCGTTCTTAGAAACTGTGATGCATCTAGCAGTTATCTATATTTGCGTGAGGGGCTTTAATCACATATAATATTTGTTTAAACTTCACTGAATGTAGAAATTTGCAGGAAAACTAATGTCACCAACATAGCTTTCTAGACTGATGAATGGGAAAAAGGGTTCTCGAGTGATGACTTTGAACCGGAAGACGCAACGAAGGCCAGCCTCCCCTTACCTAGGTGGATTGACGATCTGGTCCAAGCCACGGGGAACCGTTAGATGCAAGAGACAAGTAGCTGGTCAAAATGGCGCTCTATGGGTGACTTTTGTTCAGAAGTAGACTGATGTCTTCCGGTCTTGGATGAATTATCCACGGGACGTGAAATTAGACAATTCTTACCTTTAGTGTGATAAAAATGTCTCACTTCGAGGCAAGAGCCACTATGAGACATTTTTATCACACTCACAGATAAGCTTCTGGTTGATAATAATGACTAAACAAACAAAGGTTATTTTAGACCGAAAAATCAGACTGTACGGTGCTATAAGTAAGAAAATTCCTCCCCGAGGTAAGCGTACAAATAATGACCCTGAAAAATAGCAGCACGAAAAAATAATGACAGTAGCCATGCAATGACTTGATTAAACAAATCGTGTGAAGATTTAAAACATAAGCTTCAAGTTATTTTTATTGCTTAAACATCCACAAAGATTAATTGTTATTCGGATGCCAATTTTCAAAAGCGCAGCGTTTGTGGTTAATTTGAGAACAATAACAAATCTGGGTAACCGGAGAGGCCGTCTAACCCAGATAGCATCTTGAAGTTTCATTGGATCAATACATGGTGTGACCCATAAAAAGCCTACGGGGTACGTAAATGGAATCCCTTGCTCGTGTAAGCGTGAACTTCGACCTGGGTTTTGGAGGTCATTAACATTTGGGCGGGCAGGCCACGGAACTAGGTCGGACGGTGCGCCGAGGGCGGTTGCAATGTTGCTATATAGGTACGCCGCGCGCCACCGTCGCTACCGCGCCGCCGCCGCCCGCCCGGACGCGCCAATGAATGCCTTCGATCCGTTAGACTATCAAGCTAGAGGTACATACATACACTATACCTATGTCGATATTCTACATTTTGATAAGTACTACATTTCATGAATTTCCCCTTAAAATCTTCAAAAACAATCTACAAAGTTTAAAGTCTGAATTAATAGTAAAATATCATTTTCGATAGGTTATTTTCCAAAGCTGCTCTTCTTATAGGTAGAACTATTTTACAAAGGGTCTTAACAATCGATGCAATTCAGAGGCGTTGGCGTCGGCCGGATGCGTGTGGAGCAGCCACGAAGCCTCTGAACTTCTGCATTTTTTGTGTAGTTTATGCATAAGTAATTTATTATTATGAATAACATTAACATACACACATTACATTACATTACACACACACACACACACACACATCACATTACATTTACATTTTTTTTTTTTTTATGTGATTGAATGACGTGACGAGCAAGTCGTTCACCTGATGTTAAGTGACATTTGACAACAATTTATTTATTTATTTATATATAGGTACACAAAACAAATTACAATCGACGACTTATTCCAAATAGGTAAATATACAAACAAATCTGTTCTGGATTGTAGCGTAAACTATGTGTACACAGAAAAAATATAAATTACACAATCACTACCGAGACATGCAAATGAGAGTAGGCACCCATCAGCAAAACCACAAGCTTTGCTGATGGGTACCCAATGACAACGGTATACTAAAATTAAATTTTGAGGAGTTTAGGGAGTGTATTTAAATTAATCAGTGAAAAATATACATTGCAACGAACAAGTAAATAAATTAAAAACCCCGACATTCCCATAACGGAAAGAGCGCATGATTTTCATATGGCTTAGCAGATTTTCTTGAAGCATAGCTGAAAGCACGCTCGGTCGCTGGTTAAAAACGGTACGGTGCCCTATACGTAAATAAAAATGTAATTCAAATTCTGTAAGATACGGTACGTAGCATTCTCCTCCGGTCCCTACTTACATTGAAATCTTCTGCAATCGGCAAGCCTCCTGACAAGCGTGGTGATTATGGCAATCCTCCTTATGATAAGCGTCCAAACTGATATTTTATGGGGGGAGGCCTGTGTTCAGCAGTGGACGTCTTTGATGTGATTGTATAATAGTCGATACACGATAGCAAGTACAGTAATGCCCATTCGAATTAGAAACTTTTATGAGAGGTAAGTTCGCACTGTGCGCACTCCCACTGCGTCTACAATCGCTTGCGTCATCGTTCCGCTACTAGAAGGGACCTGAAAATAGGTCAAAGGGGGCCGAGCCACTGTCACTGCCATACCGAATCTACAGCACTGTGGCTATATGTACATCTGCGTATACCGCTGCCACGTGTATATCTTTAGGACGACCTTCGAAATTTTGAGAGGTCATCCCGGCCCCTGGCCTGGCCCAGCGCTGATAATTCTATGGCTTCGATTGATGTTTTGTTTGTTCTAATATTACTTTGGCTGACTTTGAGTTAGAATTGGATTTGCTGCGTTGATTCTCTGTTTATTTTTAGAGTGCGTGAAACACCATTTATATGTATTATCGATTTTTATCGTAGAGCTTATTAATTTATAATTAAAACGATCATAAAAAATCTTAATGAATTAATAAATATAAAATATTTAGACATAAAAGAAAGATAAGAATAAAAAAATATTTAACCAGTGGTACGTCAGTGCGTTCCATAACAATGGATTTATGAATGAAAACTGCGCACTCGACGACGCCGACGGACGTCTTGATATAGGAGTGTCACAGGTACTTGGGACCAGCTCAACTATAAAATGGAGGCACTCACGGTTTCACCCGCAGACCTGCTGCTTTACTCGATTTTCCGTTGAAAATCTTCATTTTACGAGATAAAAAGTATCCTATCCTGCGTGTTAGTTTAATAGTGTAAGCAATTTGTATGTAAAATTTTATTCAAACATATTTCAGCTGTTTTTGCGTAGAAGCCTTTTATGTTTGATATCTTTAAAAATATCGTTAGCTCATTTACAACTAGCATCAGCTTGAAAAATACCAACTAAATATTCTATTTTCGTTGTTGTTTTTCTGGCCTTAATTACCATTCGCTATCCCACACGCAACATGCTGAACACATGTGCTGAACTTTTATTCGTTAAGTAGTTCAGTAAATTAGAAAATAAACTACCAGTGAAAGCTGTACACTTTTGTTTAGTACGCACAGACAGTTAGAAGTGGCTGATAGGTCCTGTGACAAATATAGTTTAAACCCTCCTGATAACTTCGAGTGCACCATCCACCTAAAAAACGTAAAAAAAATGTAGCCAGACCTGTCTGACCCTGTCTGACGTGTACAAAAACGGTACTTTTATGTTGGAAAATTAAGAGATCCCATGGAAAATGGGTGAAAATGCGGGATGTTCATATTAAAGTCTTATGACGACGTAGGTTAGACATGGGCAATGTTGATTAATAGTTAATGCCAGTCATTCAAACGTACCCTCCGTTTAGGGCAGATCGCATCACTTCCTCAATTAGCTTCCTCTTCATGAATGGAGCCTTTAAGCGATTACGTTGAATACAAATGCAGTGGAGACAAAATTCGAAGGGCCCCGACATTGGCTCTGACCTCAGTGCGCCTTTTGGCAGTCGCCTTGGCATTGCAACACGGCCTGCTATCAAAATTTATAAATCACATACCGGCCTCTACCTTACCAAGATTTTGTCTATTTATATATGAGAATATATAAATATAGAATTTGGCTCGTATTTGGTCGCTTTGTTTGCTGGTGCTTGGCCGGAAAGGTCAGAGTATAAGCGTAATCTGTTCTCTGCGTCGGGTCATGGAGTTTTTATTGTGTAATAAACAAGGAAACAAGTCAAGTTTAAATCAATTTAAGTAGTATTAAGTAAGCTTGCTTGTTAGCAAGTTGGAATGGCAATGGGCAAGCCACATCACTCGCAGAATACAATCGATGAAGAAGAAAGGTTCTCGAGTGACAATCACAACTGAAACTGCAGCCGTACGCCGGCTCCCTACTAAGTGGTTCTTGTCAAAACCGCAGAGAGCCATTGGATGTAAGATAGGCAAGCAACCGCACCACGTGGTGCTCTATGGAGGAATGCCTATGTTCAGCAGTGGACCTCTTCAGGCTGATCATGAAACTTGCCCGAATATGAGTTTGAATTGAATACATGGCAACGTTTTATAAAAGTAAGAGATAGACTTTGCTGAGTCAAGTGCTCAAACTCTTTAAGGTCTTTGTTATATCTATTAGTTATCTGGTTCCCAGTACAAGCTATGCTTAGTTTGGGGCTAGATGGCGTTGTGTGAAATGTCCACACGTATTTATTTATTTTTATTTATTATTTGTAAGCTATACCAGATTTTATTTACAACTAGCTGACCCACCCATAAAAATAAACATTAATAAGTAACTAATATAATGATGCAAAACATCGGAAAATCCAGAGCCTTCCTATATACGCACGCAGGAAAGCCGTGACATGACAACCGGCACGTAGCCACCCGGTTGAAGGTGACTCCAGATTGAAAACATGAACTGAAATACATCAAAGTACGTCGCAGTAGATAGGCCCTGAAACTATTGATCACACTGCTAATGCCATGCCAGGTCAGAGTTCGCAAGAGTTCGTGCAGTCCTCCCAGAAACTACTTAAAAACACTTTGTAATAGGAATGCAGGCTCTAAAACCCTAACGCAACTTTGCGTTAGAGCCTAATGCAAAGTCTAAAAGGGTTTTCAGGTTTCTCTGAGGTGAGGCTTTCCGTTTTCGAGTACATTGATAAAAATTTGCAATTTAAAACGGAGTGGCGTCGGATGCACCGATCTGCGGTGGCTGAGCGCGTGCGCGGCGTCCCAGTTCCGCGTCCGAGGTCGCGGGTTCGTTCCCCGATCTGTATTGATCGGGACGTCGAGGCCGGAAGTGGTACTAAGGTGCAGTGGACCTAATAGAGTGGATGACACCACTTTTAGTATTTTTTTATGTTACATAAAAAAGCTAAAATGTGAAATTATCTGTGGCTTATACCTCTCTGTAGGTAGGTTGTTTCTTTGCAAACTGAAGCTTTTTATAGAAGCCCTAAAAATCGTATTGTGCCATGAAAAGCTTAAAATAATAATTATATTCTGACTTGGGTATACCTTAGTCTGTGATTCTGATTATGTTCCTGCAGTCTGCTAATACAAATGTTATTTATATTATTCTCTATCCTTAATAAATAAAATAGGAACGTAGTCTTGTCTGATTGTTATTTGTTTGTATGTATGTCTTTCACGTCAAAACAGATTAACTGGTTTGGATGAAATTTTGCACACAGATTGCTTACATTCCCGCGATTAAAATAATATTCTTTGTATCATAGAAAATGATCAGGTATCTTTAGTGATTTATATCTTTAACATTGAAAAATGAAATTGGGAAAGCACGCCGGCGAAGCTTATCTGAGATGACATCATCGTCGCTGGCGTTATAGTATTTGTTTCTTGATTTACTTTGGCAATCTGTGTTTTATTGCCAGGTCATTGAGAAGGTCAAAGGTCAAATGCCAGTTGATAGAATTCAAACTTTTTTCTTTACATATTATTATATTCATTTCATGACCTGTGAATTTCGTAAAGTAAAGAACCAGTGCCGATGCTCCATATAGTGGACTGTGGAATAAATGAGCAATGTGGCTTCGCATTAATTAGTAATAAATTGCTAACGTATTTAAAACACAGTGACAGTAACGTGAATAATCTAGCTACACTACACTTGACATTGACATAAAACGAATGGAGTAGAAGGAAAATTGTTCAATATTGCATCTAGTTTACCGTTGTGTCCTTAACATTAACGGCTGTGGAGGTTTTGAGATTATTTTCATCATATTTTATTTAACAATCTGTTCTTTACTAACAACAGATAAAAATAAACCTAAAAAGTTAATCGATAAAATTTATTAGGTACTGCCAAGAGCGGCGTCAAAGGGCTGACCTTCGTTAGCCACTAATAACAAAATTACATTATCACAGTTCTATACCGAGGCCATGAACGTACATACGCACACACATAGACACATCTTCAAAGTATGCCGTTAGTACACTAAGTAACTGTTAGTTAATCTAGTGCCTGTATTGTCATTATTGAAACTGTTATTAGCATAAACACGACACGCACACAGATATCAGCGTTATCGTTAGCGGGGGTGTTATCTGCTCGATATAAGTAGGTCTCGGAGGTGGGTCAATGACGTTCGTTCACCCGATGCAACCCGCACGTGTTGGCCTCGCACCCCCGCCGCCGTCACCCCTCGAGGGCGCCTCGCCCCTCCACTAAATTATGATGGGTCTTGGCTAACCTTTTCGATTACTCTACTCTATAATGCACTTATAAAGGGGCGTTTTTTGAATGCTACGTCTACTTGCCGAACTTACTCAATTCATATGACGCGTAGGTACATATCACAATACCTAGAAACTTTTTTACGAATTATGGCTTGTAAAATTTCCAAATACACTTTTAAACGCTCGAAAAGTCAACTTGTAAAGTTTCAGTTACGTACTTATGTACATATGATTTTATGAGAAACATCACGTTTGCCCATTGCAAAGAAAAATAAAATGGTATAAAATCAGTAATAAGAAAAGGTTGCAAATGGAGAATAAAAAAGCTTTTTACGGAGAAACTTCTACTGACTGACGGACAACCCAAACCGCTCTATTTAGAAAAATAACATTTATTAATACTTCTTTTTATAGTATAGGATGTGAGAAAGAGTTTTTAAAGATACATCCGCTAAGGGGTTCAACTATGGGGCGTTGAAGAGTGTATGAAGAGACGTGGGAAACAAAGGGCTACCTTTAGTTAGTGATTATAAATGGCATAATCCTTCTTACTAATATTATAAATGCGAATGTTTATGCGTGTGAATGTTTGTTACCTCTATACACCACAACGGCTGGACGAATTTGGAATAGAGATAGCATTTTACTGGATTAACACATAGGCTACTTTTATCCGCGGGTGAAACCGCAGGGTAAAAATAGTAATCAATAATTATCATCATCATCATCAACAGCCTGAAGACGTCCACTGCTGAATATAGGCCTCCACCAGAGAGCACCACCTTGAGCGGCTGCTCGACTCCTGCATCCATCGGCTCCCCGCGGCTTTCACCAGATCGTCGGTCCACCGAGTGGGGGGCCGGCCTACGCTGCGTCTTCCGGTTCGTGGTCGCCACTCGAGAACCTTTCTTCCCCATCGGTTGTCAGTTCTAGGAGCGATGTGGCCTGCCAATTGCCGTTTCAACTTGCTAATTCTAAGAGTTACATCGGTCAATTTAGTTCTCCTGCGGATCCTCTCATTCCGGAGCTTATCTCGCAGGGAAACACCGAGCATAGCTCGCTCCATAGCTGGTTGCGCGACTGAAGAAGTGTTAAATAATAGGTACATATTTTTATTGCCTTTAAATTATCTATAGATCCCTAACAGCGTTAAATAAGTGAAAATAAAAGTTAAAGAACGGAAAAACACAAAGGTGCTCAAAAGATACTATGATGAGGACATTAATACGCTACATTTATAATTTATTATATGATATTACCAATATAACTTCTTATATTTTAAAAGCTATAGTGTTTGTTTGAAAATTAAAACAAAAACATCGAGTAAGGGCAAACAAAAGAGGCTGAAGGCTCCCAAATCGACTAACTTGTATGTAATTTTCTCAAAATGTGTATATCATTCACATGATTAAAAAAACCATGTTGTTACTGGTCATACCTTCTTTCCAACTATAGAAATCAAAACACATTTATGAAAAGTTTTCTCGACAGAAAAAAAGTGAAATGACATCAAAAACTTATTCAATTGCAAAAAAATGTTTTATTATAATAAAACACCCCATTAAAATAAATCATAGTGATAATTTACGTTTCAATGCATCCATCTGTAAGGTTAATTTTTTATAACAAGTATTTCTTTTATAATTAATTATTTGTACCGCAGAATGGAAAAGCTGACGTGCAACGCAACGTAATTGCCATATTTTTGCTACGCATTAATTGAGATGAAGCACTGTAAATTCATCACGTGACCGCAGTACGTACACGATCTATTTGCTACTGCGCAGGCCTCAAGCATCGCAGTTTGATATAGGTTTGCTACTTACAAGTACTATATCTACGTTATACATCCAATAAAATTATATTATTTAATTGAACTAAGTAATTTTCAACCGACTCCAAAAATGGGAGAGGTTCTCAATTTGGTTGTTTTTTGTGTGATGCCTCAAACCCCGTCATATATGAACCGATTTGGCAATTGTTTTTTTTTATTTGAAAGTTTATACTTTCAGATTGCTCCCATAACAAAATCATCAACATCGATTCAGTGGGTACCTACGTTCAGTAGTTTGGATAAAAAAAAATCAAAATAACTGGAATAATATGCAGAGAAGTATATTTTAGTATGAAATAAGGTGGTTAAAGCTGGTTTAGCCCTTTTAGAAGAATATTACATACCTATATAATATTAACTTATAGATATAAAATAAAAAGATAATCGATTACATCTACGTTGAAATATTGCTGTATGTACCTATCTATTTATTTCTTCTATTTGTACAGCGTCGAACGGTGACGCAAGAAAAGTCTAGGTTGCCTACGTTTCCTGCATGTTAGCCTAGGTTAGGTCTTAAACACGACCGTGGACTACGCCGCGTAACACTAGGAGCTAACCTAGCCTAACATGTACTGTAACTGAGTGGTGTGCGTGCGCATTAAAATAGACCTGCATTTCATAGGTTTCTTGGAAAGTTTGTACTGGTTTACACAGTTTTTAAACAGTCGAACGATTTACAAATAAAATATGCACACATGTCATGCGTTACGCACGTCTGATATTTCTATTTCTTATATTTGTGACGCATAGGACCTTTCTTATTTGCAGTCATTTGTGAACTCATCATTGTAGATTATGTTTCTAATACAACACTTGCTTTTTTAAGGTTCCGTACCCAAAGGGTAAAAACGGAACCCTATTACTATATAAGCCTCCAGTGTCTGTCTGTATGACCTATAAACGGCTGTATCTTTTGAACCGTAGGTAGGTAGGCTGAAATATTCACAGAATATGCGTTGTTACGGGGAATTACCTATAAAAATTACAAAAAGGAATAGTAAATGGGGTCCCCCGAAGCGCGTTTTTTAAAGTTCCTTGATTTATTACATATCTTAAAAAAAGGGTAACACATACAAGCCTCATACTTGGTATGATTATAGTTCATATTCTGTAATTTACAATTAATTTAAAAAAAAATGGGCAAGTGCGAGTTGGACTTGCGATAAATGTTTTCAACCACTATACATATTTGATTTGGTTTAATCACGAATGTACCTAAGTAAGTACATATGAGCGGAACCCTCGATGCGCGAGTCTGATGCACGCTTGACTAAATAAATATCATTATTTTGTCCGATTTTTTATATAATTGCCGTCATTGATGGTGGCATGGTTGCAGCTGCATAAAAGTCTAAACAATATATATAATACTGAATTTTAAAAGTAATTACCAGAATGAAAAAACGCTAAAAAGAAGTCATATCTGAATTTGCTTGAAAAAAATTACCCTTGTCCACTATCCGGCTTCTAAATATGAATAGATATATGTATCTTCTAGGCAAGCATGTACCATCGTAGATCGCATCGTCACTTCCCATCAGGTGAGATTGCGGTCAAATGCGGGCCTATCTAGTAATAAAAAAAAAATATGACTCGTGGAAAACTAGCTCCAACTAATGCGAGCGTTGTTACTAACTCCTGTGATTATGCCGGATCTAGAGTCACTGCTCTATGGTTTTCAGCCTTCTATATTTTTGTGATCCTGATAGTTTTATATATAGACCTAGGAGGTACCGAAAATATTCTAGGTCTGTGGTTTTATAAAGTATACGAACATGAGTTTTAATACTTATCTTTTTAACGTCACATCCATAACCTAAGTTTATGTTCGTGTTAACAGAAGGAAATACAACTTAAATAGGGTTATTGAAATGATAATGATATTGAAATTATATAATTTATTTATTATATTTATTGAATATTTTTTGTCATAAATAAATAAATTGTGTTCCTAAACACATGGCTATTTTTCTCCGTGCGGGACGTCAATGAAGGCCTTACCTCCTCAACATATAAATATATAAATACAATAAAATTTATGAAGTTTAATAATGATTTAACTTATACTTTAAAAAAAGTCACGTTCTTTAACCTACTTTTTTTACAATTTATAGGCATAGCGTTTGACCACTGTCTCACCTGATGGTAAGTGTTGACGCGGCCTACGATGGTGCATGCTTGCCTAGGTTACACTATTTCCTTGTTTGTTTGTATTAAATAGTCAAATACTTAGTGTTCATCCAAAACATTTCGAAAAATTATGTTGGCATAGAATCCTTCAAATCAATTCCAACGTTTAGACTCCAGCATCATATTATGTAGGGTCTTGGCCGGTCAATAGATTCAAGGTCGTCATCAGTCGGGCGGGCCACTTGCCACTGCCCTAGTTTGCAGCGTAGCATCCCAATCAGGGTATTGGTCATGTTGTTTGCGTATGAGTTTCGTTGACGCACTAGGTACTAGGGCTGGCAAACATCAACTGCTTACAATTTACAAACCCATTCATAGTTTAGGTAAGTACCTTTTTGAGTTTTTAGGATCCACAGTTTCATTATTTATTTTACTTCTAGTACATTAGGCTGGCTCTAGAAACAGATTTTTTATAGTTGCTCAACGATTTCACCTTAGTCATCTTACATGACAGCCGTCGACAGTTGTGGACAATTGTGACAGTTGTAGTTACTATGCCAAATTAATAAATAATTAATTATATATAATATACGCATATTATAATTATGATATTTCTGTAAGAATACTTTTTTGTGCTGCGCACTAAACTGAGCTACGATGGCACTACTAAAATAATCTTAAATATTTTTATATTCTCATAGAACTTAAAACGATCTGGATCTGGATCAACTTTATTCACTTTTATTTTATTCAGATTGTCTAAAAAAATTTGCAGTACTTTTCATAACATTGCACTCTGTTGACAACCCTGTTTAGATACTTAGCGTTTTCAATGCCATATTCCCGGCGATCGGTATACCTAATCTGATTAGTCAGCAAGGGGCGGGTTGCATAGACGTGGGAGGATCGCATCTCGCAGGTACCACTCTGGGTCAATGACGTTCTTTCACCCGCACCACCGCACCCTGAAACTGGAGTGGGCTTGTACACCGACACCGTACTGAACTCGACGAAAACTTATGTACTCTTACTTCCAACTTGGAAGATTAGTTTTGTGCAGTAAGATGGCAATCAAGCTGACGCGCTGGACGGCCCACCCTGATGGATGGTAGGTGGTCACAGACATCAATAGCCGGAAGATGTCCACTGCTGAACATCCCCATACCCCATAAAACGCCAATTTGGACGCTTATTGGAGGGGAGGAGAGTGGGGGGGGGGGGGGGTTGCCATAATCACCAAGTGGCTCCGGTACGTTTTTCAGCACCGGAATAGGATACCAACTAACAGAGTCAAACTCGGGCATACCCCAAGCCGAGGCTCGCACCCCACGTGTGCCTTAAGGCAGTATAAATAAAGTGATAGCAAAAAATATATACGATATCAAAAAACCACACCATACCATCCCAACCACATTACTATCTTGGTGTGCAATAAAGCATTCTTCTATTCTTCTTTTAAGCCCCCCCATACACGTTCAATTTTATTGATCATTAAAATTGACGAGACCACTTCCGTCAATATTTTCTCCATTCTGTAAACCGAAAAATATTGACCAATACTAACCCTACACGATCATAGTGATCAATAACAAAGATTGATCAATAAAATTGACTCTGTATGGGGGGCCTTATTCTTCTTTTTTGTTCTGTTTTGTTCTGTTCTGTTGTGCTCTGCTCTGCTCTGCTCTGCACATTTTCCAATGACCCAACCCAATACCCTTGTTATCTGCACGGTAAAACGTTAGTTTCGAAAACGCTCGCGAAAATGCTAGTCTGTTATGTAGCTACTAGGTACACCAATAGTTGGATGGTTGAACTGAACATAATAACCCTCTCGTAATCCTAACCTTTTTCCTACAAACTGTTTACTTCTTTTGCTGTTATACAGTATTAAAATGTTGATTAAATACTTTACGAGTTACGCTTGAACGGTTACCGTTTGCAATGAAACAATAGATAAGACACTCAATTACGTCTATGAGTTTCCAGTTATTAGTTCCCAACAATTTAATCTACAGGCTACAGTAATAAACTTTTGACTTGACCTTGGCTGTCAATATCGAATGTAAATTTGCATCGATTACATGCATCGGGCACAACCTCCGTTATGCAATATTTGTGTTGGTTTTAATCTGAAAACCTACTTTGAAAAGATTATAATGTAATATTTTTTACGGATCTCTGGCTGATTGGACTAGACCAGGATACAATATACGCAACCAGACCTTTACGGAAGCATTTACACCTAATTAGGCTTGCATCAAATTTTAAGGTGAGACCTAAGCTATGAAACTTTGAATATCGGACCATAATTCGTTAAGCATAGTTTCTAAACCTATATAGGCACCCGACAAATAGAATTTCAAAACCAATGTATTAGGGCGTGGAAGTCTTCATAATATTGGGATAGGGTTCAGCGACCCCGATTAGTTTAAAAAAAAATGTGCTATATAAAAAAGAAAACTTTTTACCGTTCTCTAGTGCCTATATCCTATCCTATCCTATCGTATCGTCTAACGTCCTTGTATCGTCGTATTAATATTATAAATGCGAAAGTTTGTGTGTGTGTGAGAATGTTTGTTACCATTAGTCTCCGTAACTACTGAACTTAATGTGAAGAAATTTGGAAGATGGGTAGCTTATACGCTGGATTAACAATAGGATTATAGAGGACTTTTTATCCGCGCTATTCGTAAAAATACGTATCGCTCTTATAATACAACCTTGCAAAGTTTGCTGAAATTTTTTCTTATTTATCTAGAAACTTCTAAAATGTTCTATGCTTCTAAACTAGTCTCTGTACCTTGGTAGGTAGGTAATACTTGTCAGCAAAGTACAGTATCAAAATACGTATTATTCATGGCATTTACCTTGTTGCCAAGTATATTATCATAATACATACTTATGCCTATGTACTAGTTGTTAAATAGACTTACGTATGACGTGTTCAGCGACATTGTAAACAATAAGTTTATTATTATTATCAAAGAGAATATAACCGCTTAATTATTATCATCAGTCCCATTTGTTTCCAATAAAGTGAATTGTGTGTAAAGTCTGAGAATGAGTTAGTACTGAAGTCTTTAGACACTTTTTTATGCTTCAGTTTTTTTACGTTCATAAAACTCTAAAGCTTTGGCCACACTAGCGCGGGCCACATCAGTGCGTCAAGTGGCGTCAGTGAAGTGTCAAAATCGGCCAGTCGGTACCCATTTCTGCCCGTATTTGTAGACGGCCACACCACTATTGCCACGGGCAGCGATGGGTACCAAAACTACCAAATAGTTTCGCGTCGCTGACGCTGCCGCTTCACAGACGCGCCCACGCCGGTGGGGCCAAAGCTTAATACTTTCCTATTCCAATTCTAATCTCTCCTTATGTAATAAGTAAGTTTGGTTTTCCCGCCAAAATGGCTGAGCTGATTTCTGTAAAAATTTCCACACGCATTGCTTATATATACCTACGAGTATTACTATTATATAAGATACTTTTTATTCCGAAAATATGAGGAGCCCCCGGGAAAACGGGGAAATAATAACACTGCGGGGCACCTTAAGTACTTTTATGCTACGGCTACACTGCCGTAGGTATCAACCTATGCCAATAATTATGGCCATAATTAAGACAACACGTAGGTGTAGCCGCGATTTATGGCCATAATCATTGACATGTCACCGTAGTGTAGCCGTAGCATTACCTATATAAGGTAGTAGCGTACAAATTTTTAATCCAATAAAAGTATTAACAAAAGAATTAGAACGTTATATAAGGCGCTAATCCGTTTCGATAAAGCCATTGCATCGAAGTAAATAATGCATTAATAGAGTACATGAAGCCTTCACTATGTTACTCGTAAAAGTAGATAGAATGTCTAAGTCAGCCAGGCCAGTACGAGCCAAGGCTAGGTTGTGGCATAGCTTCAGAGGGTTTTAAACTCTATTTACGTGCAGATAACGTTTGAAATAGTTAGCTGAATGCAGTCAATGACGTTCGTTGACTCCGAGCCGTTCGTTCGATGCCGGCGTAGTGCTGTTTTCCTTCTCCGTTTTCATGCACTGATATTAGAACTAAGTAATGGTGATATTTCTGTTATTATTTAAGTGACTTTTACTAAAACTTTTAATAATATTTACTTATTTATTTGAAGAATTAAATCAGTAGTTATTGTGTCTTTTAGTGCAGGTAAAACATATATTAGAAATAGATAAGGGAGTAGATTTATGTATTATGTTTGTAGGATTTCTTTATTTAATACCTAACTATATAGCATAAGCTTGGATGAGTTAAACACATCCGTCCAAAGCCTAGGGCATATATTAAAAATAACTTATTTTCATAACATTATTAATTATATTTGAGTAGGTATATTTTTTGAGGAATTCATCCCATTCAAGGTCACATGTATACCAGTCTGTTTATCCATCAGATTCCACAGCCACTAACATTTCGTAACAGACAAATTCACGGCAGAACGTTTGTCTTCTACCGGCCGAAGCACCAGTTTCAATTGACCCCAGTCCGTTCTCTGCGTCATTAAGTGCATTGAGGTATGTGGGTGTCTGGGTAAGCTGGCCGGTGTATGTGAGGTGGCTCGGAGCTCGTGACCTAATTTCGCAGCTGCTGGTTTCAGCAGCAGCGGAGGAGGGGCGTGCGGGAGGGGAACGCGGGGGGCGGCGCGTGTCAATGCCGTTCGTTGACTCGAAGCATCAACGGCCTCCGCCTTACATAACTAGCGACAATGGGCGCTCTAATGCGTGCGATGTACCGTGCAACGTACTTTATTGCTTAGCCCTCTACCACCTGCTGTATTCCTGGTACCTCTCTTAGAAATAACGTCGCTTCATTCGAGAAAACTCTGGTCAAAAACCATTATTATCTGTTGAAACAGGTAGGTTAGTTAATTTAGGTGTCCTTACTAATTAAATAATCATCGTCCAATGACTACTAATTAATTAGTTACTATTTAAGTATTTTGACATAATTTATTTGTAATATTTTTAATACTAATATCTCTTGATAATCCTGAATCAGTTGCTGCTGTTACTATTAAAATAGTGTATGATTTGAATTATAATATCAAATCTTGAAGGTCAATGTTAAAATTCACGGTTTCGCCGTGTGAGAATGCACACAAAATTGCTTACATTCACGAGTAGTTACCACTGCAGATATGAATCTACAGGGCCATGGAATGTACTTACCTTATGCAGTTTGAGCAAGACTTCATGCTTAGCTAAAATTATAGCTTACCTTTGTAACCAGTTGTAGGTTTATAGGCTCAAGGGATTAAAATAATTGCTACTCTACGACTTGATTATGAATACGCAATATTTTAACAATTCCTACATAAATCATGTCAAAAATTATTTGCGGTCTAGGTGGTCCTTATGTCGCACCAGCTTTAAGTTTATTTATTATTAATGTTGGAAGTAATAATCCATACTTAAACTAAATTAAAAATAATTTAAAATATATTTTTAATGATAATAAAAAATATCATAGGACTTGAAAGTAAAAGCAACATACTGAAGACCCCCTGGTGGAATGTAATTACCGTTGTCTGAGACAATATAGTAGCTACTGGTGATACTTGCTTAATGCTTATCCTTTACGACTGAAATACCAATATTTTATTTCTTTAATTTTTCCATGCACGCTTATTTATCAGACAGGTTTTCTTGTTATAGGACGAAAATTAAAAAAACGCAGTTTTAAGTGTGTTATAACACCCTACGCGTTTGATACGAGTGCAATGGGAATATTCAATATGAGTGGGATTTAGTGGGGTTGTTTATTGTGATAGCGGGTTGTTGCTACTCTACAGGGCGCAACAATGCCGCGCCGCCCGCCCTAGCACGGTGCCCCAGCAGTCCGAAGGGGAATGAAACCTGGGCGGGGGAAGTGAGACAAGTGACGTGGGGGGAAGGGCACACGAGCGGTGCCGCGCGCGGCTGCTAGCTTCACGAGTGCAGCGCCGCAGCCTCACGCAAACAAACTTTAGTGACTAACCTACTTCCGCGCGCGAACGTAACTCGCGCTCGTTACTGTTTGCACGCTCGCCGCTTACTTGATGACACGTTACAGTGATGGACTATTATAAAAAAAACTTTGAAAGGGGACCGTTCCGTTGCGTTTGAATGGACCGGACCGGGAGACAAGCGCAATTGAACAAAATGTTTTATGGTGAGCTTCTGATAACGATGTCCACGTCTTGTAAAGCTTTATTTGTATTTTTTTTCACGTTAGCGCATGCACTTCTGCAGTTTCATTCATTCGTTGTATTAGTTTTAGACGGCCACGCACACACTGCACGTAGTACACGTGTTCCTGAAAAAATCTATTTAAAAAAATATCATCGATATTTTAAAAAAAACATCATTGATATCTACGGATTTAAATATATTGCTAGAGATAACAAGATTTATTTCAAGTATCTAGGCCAGTGCGTCCGAAGCTAGACTCGTTATCTTGAAAAGCATCGTTTATTATACCAGCTACTTAGAGTATCCACAATAAATAATTGCAAACGTCAGAATTAACTGAATTAATAACAGAATTTCCATTAAGCCAATTAGTAACCAAGTCTATTGAAACTTTAATAACTATTGGTTGAAAATCGGTTCCATTATTACAATACTATAAAATATATACTTTAAAGTACTAGGGCACATCAAAATATCATACCATGTTTTTAATCCTCATTTGTCATCATTTTGGTACCAGTTTTTTATTTCCGTATTTTGATATTTTCACTAAAACATCATGGCTTTGTGTACTTTAATGTGCTTATAATGTTTTCGTATTTTCTTTTTCCTGCTAAATATTCAAAATTTTGTATCCTTGTTGTTATTTTAGCGTAATTATTAAATATAGTTCTAGTAATAGTATTCTAGTGTGATATAAATAAATAATTGCTATATAATGCAAATAAATAGTTGCTAAATACATTTTAGTATCGATTTAAAAAATATCACACTCGATTGAGCCGCCATCTTGGATTTTGCTTGTGCTATGCTAATGCCATCTAGCGGAAAGGTTATCACACTGATATATTTTTATGAAAAAACAAAATATTTTGCCTTCGTAATGAATATAATGATTCTTATCGTTTATTGAAAATGTGGGTTATCTTTATAATGGCAGCAGCAATTTTGTTTTGATGTTTTATCAATTATTATTACCTAAACATTATTTTCTCGTAGACATATTTAATATACTTACAGGTTATACCAAGAACTGTAGATCAAAGACAAATCTAAAGGTAGGGTAGACGAGAGGGCTCTTTGCCAAAGGCATAGACACGTTCCGTGCGGATCCATCCGATGCCGGACTGGAGCGCCACGGAAGAGCATTCATGCGTAGCCGATTTCAGCCGTGGCAGCATAGTTTCATCTATCTATATAATAAGCTATTATAAAACTGTAACAGAGCCAATTCTGTACATCCTATCCTTCTTATATTATAACCGCGAAAGTTTTGTATGTATGTACCTATGTTTGTTTCCTCTCAGTGCAAATCCCACATTTCATGAAATTTTTTACATCGACATTAGAACTTTCATGCCCGTCTACACTAAAGTTTGACCGGTTCTAAGTGCGTACTTATCCCTCTATGTCTATGACATATCTATTTCAATGCATTTGGGTACGTCCTACGTCCGCGACTTACAAATTTCAACAGGACAGTAGGGAATTTGGACTGAAAATGCCCTAGGTACATCTATTGTACTTATGGTACCTATTTTCAGTCCAAATTCCCGATACCTAGCTATAAAATTAAAACCCGAAACATAATTTTAAACTGCATTCATGATCTCATAGTTGTATTTTAACCGGCGGTTGCCAACAGAACTGATAGTGAACGCTAACCGCAGTTACGAATCTATACGCGTACACACACACAGGCTTACATGTTTCTCTATCCTTGACTTGGTACTCTTGATAGAGTAGATCATAGAGTCGTGGGATATCAGACACACACCACAACGCTTTGTTCTTGAAGGAAACATTGGTACCTGCCCAGGATAAATAAATCCAGCCACAGGTGAGACAGTGGTCAAATGCTATGCCTATAAATTGTAAAAAAAAAACATTTATGATATCTTTAAAAATTAATGCAACAAAAAACATTGACGCTACATTACTTTTAATAAATTAAATTATGGGTCGCATTCACAGGTTCACTTAAAAACTGATAAATGAAACTTAACTACATTATTAATAAAATTATTACTCAAAAGACAACTTTCTGTTATATTCATGGTCAAGGACTACTACCATGGCGACCACTGTCCAAGAGCTTTGCAAATCATTAATTATTAATAAATATAGCAATAAACAGATATTATTTTTTAAGAAAATATAGACTAAGCACTGTAAAATCAATACTTTACCAAAATACCAGACTGTACATTTTTAAAACATTGAAAAGAAATCGGTTAGCCGTGAATATCATGAGTTTTGCCTCTTAGTACCTCGTTACAGGATGTGCGAATGTGCGTGCGTGTCCTATTCATACACGCGGAATTATGACTGTGTGCGTCAATCAGTGAGGTGCGTTTGTGTGGACGGTTGCGTTGGGTGGACTCAGTATTGCCACCTCTGTAAAATTACCAAATGTAGTGGTAGGTTTGAACCGTTATCATTAAGCAGCACTGTGGTAATAAGTGAGAAATTTAACCTATTTTCACTAAAATTAAAATTAACTACTTTAATCTCAACACTAAAAGTCAGGACGGCTACAGGACGTATCATTACGTCAGAATTAGAACCTTCAGTACAAATTCTGGCATTAGAGTAACTTAATAGCTAATTCAGATGGAACGGTACCTACATAGGCATCAGTTAACGCATCGGCAGTGCCCCTGGTGCTAAGAGTGTTATTCGCATTTTTAGCTTTAAAAAAACTTTTTTTTACATAAATTTAATACATACTTAGCAAATCAATAATGCCCATAATGTCAATATTAAATCTTAATAGATCTGGTTAAGTGAAAATCCTGGGCAGCAGCATTTGCACCCCATGGCGGGGGCCTATGTTCAGCAGTGGACATAAAAAACTGACGATGGTGAACGCTTAATATTGAAACTAAAGATATTATTAAGTTGCTAGTAGTATCAGCATACTTTTTAGTCCAGTAAGCATCTAACATACTAACATTGATGAATCAGCAGCGAAAAAGGTCTACGGAGTTTTCCAAATGTTTTCCTATATAGCCAGAGTTTACCAATTGCTTTGGTATTTGGGTTGCTCTAAGACTAAGTGAAATTATTTACATATAACTTACGAAAGCTGACTGCGACCAACCCTAAATAATGTTCTTTTTTTTCCAAGCAAGGTTCAGATATTTTGGAAACCTTCGTTATTAGTATTATGGTAATGCAACGTGTATAAAAACTGAAAAAACCATCCTGTCAATATATAACAGGCATTTTTTTTTCATCACATCATCTGTGAGACAAATAAGTAATTACTAGTTTCTTAGAAAAATCTAGTGTCAGCACACTCCATGCAAATTCATGTAAGCGTTCTTTGCTATGTGGGTAGTTCTAAAATAAAAACACTGATGGAAATGTGAGAAGATATTTGGCAACACAGATGGGCTCTACTGGAACTGTAGAACGAAACTAGGTCGGTTCAGTGACCCATATGTTTGTCTAACGAATGCCCGTCGGGCGCGAAAGGCCTGCCCGCGGTTTATTATCTTTGTCACGGTCTGTCCGCATTTTCGTTTAGGTTATCTATCGGGCAACCTGTCTCCTATTGCACTTATTGATAAAGCGACAGAACTATACAAACATTTTACGAGCATAATTATTACTGGACATTAATCAAAGTTCTTGTCTGACTGAATTAGACGCCACAAAAAACATAAAAAGCAAAGACAATCTTTTCCGATCACCTGCTAGAAGTCATCCGACTCGCTTTTAAATTAAAAAAAATCAAAACGGTACAAAAAATATTTTTGCAATATAACTTTTGAGTAGGTATTATGATGTCAGTTCTGTGTCGTATTCTCTAAAATTGAACGTATTTATAATATCTCCGTCTTTTTCATTTCCATTTAATAGAAGAGTGCCGATAAACTTTAAGTTTAGTTTAGCTCTAGATATCAGCAGTCTGGAAATCTTATTACCTACTAAATTGTGGTGATGTATCAGAATTTTTGTTTTTGTTATTATTTAGTAAAAGACAATTAACAATAGTAAAATAATTATTTCAATATCTTAAAACACGACGATATTCAAATTAATCCATGTGTCATTTTCACGCGGTATTATCCATACGCTGCGTTAAAACATAGCCGGCAACGAAGTCAATGCCACGATACTCATTCTGTTGAAGGGAATAGAGAAGGGAAAAGGAAAAAGATAGGGGAGAAGGATGAATGGATGGGCCGGCACAAAGGAAGTCAGGTGAAGCCGCCTTCCTTTGTGCCGGCTCATTTATTCATCCTTTTTCCCTATCTTTTCCCCTTTCGCTTTCCTCTTCCCATGAACAGGGTTAGGCTGTAAAATTAATTAACCCGCGCGAAGCCAGGGCGGGCCAGCTAGTCAATAATAATTATTAGGTCTATATAAGATTTACGCTGTATGTATTTGAATAAAAATATAATCGTTACATTTGCATGTGTAGGATGTGTACCTACGGTTTCCTTATTTAATTCTGGAAATTCAACGCATGAGTTTAAATTTCTAGAATTAAGCTATTCTACATACATTCCTTTGTCGCGTAAGCTAACCGTTTCTATTTATCAGGATTTAAATCAAAATACCTACAAAAGTAAACAAGAATGCATTAAAATAGATGAACGAGCTTTAGGTCTCTAGATAAACAATGTTCAAATGATGAGAAAGAAATGAAAATCCACGTAGCGTCCTCCTACCGAACGCATCCTATCATTTATGCAAATGAATACTCTCCATTATAACAAAATTTATTTACAGAAAAAGTCTACGTTTCACTCGAATTAAAACCTTTACACAACACAGTAAAGCTTTATTTTGTATATCTCTTGTTCAATTTAAAATATTCGTACATACGGTTTGTTCGCCAAGGACAGTGAAAGTGAAGAGAAAGGATGTTCTGCTGACGTCACGCAGTCACGACTATTGTTCCACGCCAATAAAACTATTTTCATATACGGTGAAACGGATTTTAGATTGATTTAGCTATTGAGGATCTAAAATGTATAGATTTATAGCAGCATCGCCTGCTTATAGATTGTTTTTTAATGAAAAAGTAATGTATGTGATGGTTTTTTTTTAATTTTTCCTTTCAAATTAATCTGTTGATTACGCTGAGCAGGCGATACTGCTATGAAAATAATATACCTATATTATTTTTTAATGCTAGAGGAAAAGTGGGACATATTGTGACTTGTCACGGTCTATGATGAACTAACCAAGTGACTAAATCCTCCAGGATCACGGTAGCTTAACAAATGCATTTTTCAGCTATTAAGAGATGGATGGATGGATGGGTTTATAATCCCGCTAACACAAAATTTTTCCTTCATATTAAAAAAAATATTTGGGAAAACCTAAAAGAAAAAATGATATAACTTGCTTTTTTATGTAAATGAATGACGTGACGAGCTAGTCGTTCGCCTGATGCTAAGCGTCACAGCCGCCTACAGGCAGATTGCAGTGTCACTCGGAACTATAAATTAAAGTTTCGCGTGACACTGCACGGCGCATGTCATCCCGAGACATCCCAAAGTCTAGTAACAAGAACTCACAGTTCAGATCATAAAGTCTCATTTGCCCAGTAGTTTCACCAGCTACAATGCCTTTCAAATCGGTGCTGTGACTTTGAATTACTAATTACTTAACAATTAGTAATTTAAAATGCCGATGCGTGTGTGATTTTTTTTTAATTGGTCTAGGTATATAAGTTGTCTTTTGTTTCATTCAGCTTTCCATGGCTGCTGAGTTTCATAACTTCTCTCGCAGAAAGAGAGAGAGAGAAGTCATCATCAATCACTTCACTCTTAAAATAAAGTTGGAATTGCAATATCATATTTTATTAATTAATTGGATATCTTTATAATATTTATATTAATTCAGTTATTTTTCTCACTAGGAAATTTACTTCTACAAATTAGGTCATAGTTTTAAAACATTCAATTGACTCAGGTGTAACTCCGCGGAAGTTCATAAATGATACAGAACTACTTCCACTGAAAATGCGCGCAATTCAGCGGAATTACACCAGACATTTTTGTATAATTGTAGGCAACAGTTTGTTTAAAAAGTAATTTTCTTTAAAACACAAGCGTAATTCAACATCACAATCGTGATTTCTAAGCGCTGGTACTAAACCTAAGACCTTCGAACACTTGGAACGACTATCGCCCTTCATTTTCGTTAGCGCCGTCCACACTATGCCTTACCGAAGGTGAGCGCTAGCTACCACTTAAAACCATCATCCAGTATCTCTATCTCATTCTAGTTTATCTCTAATTGTGTATGAGCGAACGGGATGTAACAAATTGGCGGTTGTTATTAGTATTAGTTAGTAAGGTCGCTTGGACAAAACAAAGATGCGTCAACGAACGCTAGCAAGGTGACGCACTGTCCCTATGAATGTATTATTGTTATATAAATGCGCAATATAGACTACTGAAAAATTCATAATTTTACACTGTAAATAACTGTAATGAGCTCCTTCACTGACTTACAATGAACACAATTTGTAAAGTACCAAGTTATTTTTTCCATGATCCCAACCAGTGCAGTGTTACAGTAATTACATAATTAATTATGTAAATATTATTTTTTAAACAAAGTTATTCTGGGTCAATATAGTTTATCCTTTGGTGTACAATGAAGGGTATATTTAGGTGATTCAAATCCAATAAATGATTAGACTATATTATATGTCATAGTATGACATATTGTTGTACATAATATAGCACTAATTAACACTCATTTGTTTTTTGAAGTCATCAGAGATTGAAAAACAACCACCATCATTCGCATTATCAGTATATCCTCTATCCTTGACAGTGCTCAAATAAACGTAGGTACTTATATAAACAAATTACAAACATTTTTAACTCTACGATTTGCCTTCACGGAGGGCACTGCCAAGTTCTTTGACTGAGATACAGATAGATAATATATTTCTATAATAGTAACTGAGATAATACATTTGGACATTGACCATATACATATACAGATTTATAAAATAATAATTTATATAAATATTGCCTGTTTAGCGTAATCAACAAATAACAACTCCGTAATAATGGTCGTGAAAAATGATATGAGATCACTTGTCACGTAGCTTAAGAAAAGCGTACGTGATTCAATTTTTCCTTTACATTAAAATTAATCTATTGCAGTTGGAATGTGTATAGGTCAGCGCCGAAAGTATGCAGTCCAAATAATTACTGTAGTAGGTAGTGCCGCTATAATACATTTTAGTAGTAGTTGGTATTATTGCCTATAATAAGCATCTATAGTGACGTTTTATGAGGAAGCCTATGTTCAGCAATGGACGTCTTCAGTCTGTTGATGTGTGTGTGTGTGTGTGTGTGTGGGTGTGTGGGTGTGTGTGGGTGGTATTTATGTAGGGCACTTGGCCTTTAAAAAATCTTTGAAACAAGGATATCTCAACAGTCACTCTCAAAGTCTAAAATATCTACACAGGGTAAGTGGAAGTTCTAAATTAGGAGTCTAACGTACAAATACCATATGCTTCGCATGCCTATGCATCCGCTGAGGTTAGTCAGAGTCAGTGGAAATATCAGCGGGAGGCGATGACTAAAATTAGGGTCAATGATAAGAACATAGACCGTCATCTGACAATACCGTCATCGCAGACGTTGAATCTTGGGAATTAGGTGACGATGAATGTACTTCATAACTTATAAATAAAATCAAATTCATTACGATAATTCGAATAATAATTATTTTATTTTACTTGTAGAAACTTTGTTAGCTTAGGTATTGATAAGTTTTATTTTTTAGTTCAAATTAAATTAAATTAAATCATCAAATTGCAACATTCTCTCAGTTAAGAAAGCACACGGTAAATAAAAATTAGATAATTAGCATGCGACAACAAAAATTGAACATTATTTTTCGTATTTAAATAAACTGTCCTTCAAAATTTTAAATTTCTCGCTTCAGATTGGACGAACAGCCCTTCCGTGAAGTCACGTCTATTAAGACTATATAATGGATTACCATTAAGTTTATTTTCTACATTTGGTGGGTTCGATTTCCGATAAGAGACTTAAACAATTTATTTGAGTAAAACCAACTAAAAGAAATGATTTGATCCACCCTGTATATTTTCAAGTTCACAAGATTGAAGATAGTGAAACACTATAACTTGCGAATATACACTAGCGACTGATCGTATACTTAGGTACAAAATGTAATATTCTATTAAATATATTTTTGAATTAACCTCTAGTAATTTAGTGCGCTCGTTTTTTAGCTATGCTCGGTGTTTCCCTGCGAGATAAGCTCCAGAACGAGGAGATCCGCAGGAGAACTAAAGTGACCGATATAGCTCTTAGAGTTAGTAAGTGGAAGTGGCAATGGGCAGGCCACATCGCTCGTAGAACTGACAACCGATGGGGAAGAAAGGTTCTCGAGTGGCGACCACGAACCGGAAGACGCAGCGTAGGCCGGCCCCGCACTCGGTGGACCGACGACCTGGTGAAAGCCGCGGGGAGCCGATGGATGCAGGAGGCGAGCAGCCGCTCAAGGTGGCGTGCTCTGGGGGAGGCCTATGTTCAGCAGTGGACGTCTTCAGGCTGTTAATGATGATGATGACGAATTTAGTTCGATTCAAGGTTTCATAAAGTTTCGTATCCTAAAATACACGGCCATAATGCTGCATTATTTTACCATGAACCTTATAGTTAGTCTCGAACCCTGGCGCCTTGCCATGGTCGCTGGCCAATTACTATGACTTGCTAGAGTTAGCAGGTTTAATAATATTCAAATTAAAATATTAGAGACAATAGTTATATAGGATTTTATAAATCTATCGAGTCAATATAAATCTTAATGTAATTAAGAGAAGCGTCCTCTGGTCCATGCAAAAAGTGCCAATGCTTTTCCACCTCTAAATGTAATCCGATTTTTATGATCTTTTGATATGTAGTCTAATCAGTAAAAAACTATGCTCGTACGTCTTTCTTTTTTAAGTTTTTGCATTATCTTCGTATTTATTTTATAGCCACCTAAAGTTACGAATTTTTGGCGTCATACTTATGACAAGAAAAGTAGTTTTAACTAGAACACGAAACAAAATTTCAAAAAATCAAGACGTACAAGCATAGATTGTAATCTATCCAAACGATTGACAGCAAAATCAAAAGTTTTTGTTAAGTTTTAGAGGGTGAAAACCGTTGGCGCCCGAAATGCTAAAATGTAGGTAAATTCACTCATGGGCTTTATTGTCTCTTTCATACGTGTGGAGAGCAGAGCGACGGCAATAACATTTTCAAATACTAGGACGGTCTTCTTAAGGGTCCTGTCCTGTATACGTGGACCTGTATCTCGCTCGCCCATTGTGACATCTTTGCAGATAATAATATTAAATAACTGAATTTACTAACGAAAATTCTGGCTAAGCTAGACCCTCAAGATTAACATTACAAATGTTCAACAAGAAAAACATATTAATCCAAATAAATAAGTTTTCATACATAAAAGCACAATAAAAAGAAACAAAAGTTTGATTCTGAATGTGTAATAAGACAGGTTTCTGAAAATTTAAAGGGGATAAAATAGGGTTATTAAATATTGTATGAAGAAAAGCGGGTCTGTCTCTAGTATGCATTTCGATACCTTGACTATAATAGTAGGTATGTACATTACCTGTCTACATTACCTGCATATGCCATGGTCTGTAATGACTGTGTTGCTGGCCGCGATGAATAAAATTATGGCCAAGAGCGCAGCGTAGCAAAGGTCCAAGCCATCACGGTAGAGTCGATAGAGATAAACAGCATTAGCCCGTTCAAAAAAAACTTGACAAATAAATGGATTTTCAAAGGAAATAGCTGGTGGCCAAAACTCACCAGCAATGAAATTCCATACAACTTCGTCGGTGCCTTTTCGAGTAGCGCAGCAACGTCGGCTTTGTTCAAAGGAGGTTATCCAAATAATGAGCACATTACGAGCATTTTTGAGTAAAAGTAACATAAGGGACAAAATTAGCTTTACATCAATCAGAGGCCAGTCAGCGGAAACTGTAAGCGATCGACCATCCACCCACGTTTTAAGCCAAAGCTAATGTAGGGCTTAAGTATACCAACGAACCTCTGTGAACCTAAGCTTTGTGGGTGACAGGCCAGAACACGTTTTGGCGACTTTGTAATTGATGACTCAGGGCTCTGACCTTCGTAGTCGTAGACCTCAAAACTATGTGTCTGAGCTAATAGCTATTGAACTGAAATTAAATGCCAAAATATAAGAGAACGCGCGGATTAATTGACTTAGCAAACAAACAATAATCTCATGAACCCACTCAATTTTTCGTTGTACTCTACAATTTAAATTACTTTTTCACCTCACTAGCTCGGAAAGATTCTCTTTGTCATTCGAAATCTGGCTGCAAAAACGCATTTTAATCGCTAGCGTGGAAAGTGTTTTTAAAATTCGAACCTTTCCATTCAATAGTTATCTCGTCCAGAATCCACAGATCTGCCCGAATTTAACCTTCTTGATATTGCCAGTCCACTGAAAATTCATTAATACCACAGACTACCAACTAAAAAATACCATTAATACTTCTTCTTTTTCTCGTTTGCCAACCTCATTTTTAGAATAATCGCACTGTCCAGCACCAAAGAGTGTATAACCAATACGTTATCCAGCAACGCGACTGCATGAAAAATGGATGAAAAGCACTTTTTCTTTAATTTTCAATGAATGACGTGACGAGCTAGTCGTTTACCTGATATTAAGCGTTACCGCCACCCATAACTAAATTAATAAGCTAAAAACTAATCTTTTCTTAGCCTTTTAGCTGTTTTTCTTGCATTTTCCTCGCTGTAGTGAGCTGAAAAGTTGTGTGTTGCACTCGGCGGCAAAGTTTTTGCGTCTCGTACCTTTGAAACCTTCGCTACGCTCAGGATTCTTCATTAGCTCAGGTTTCAATTCAAGTACTCGCGCCAAAAACCAACTTTGCAGCCTTTCATAACAAATAACTAAGGCACACCATCAACTTCTCGGAATATAGCTGAGAAAACAAAAATAACGTGCCTAATGATCTTAAGTACCAAGGGGTCTAGCAAAGATCCCTTTCCTTCGTTAAGCTACACAGGAACGCTAAAGGAAAGGGATCTTTACTAGACTCCCTGATTCCCATACATTTCGAGTTATCGTTTGGCGTTAATGCTAAAGGAAAGGGATCTTTGCCAGACCCCCTGATTCCCATACATTTCAAGTTATTGTTTGGCGTTAACGCTAAAGGAAAGGGATCTTTGCTAGACCCCCTGGTAAACCTTTTTAAACCCCGACCAAACAAAGAGGTGTATTAAATTTAATAGCATCTGTGTGTCTATGTGTGGCAGTGATGAATTGATTTTTTTCTTGGACTGAAGGGGGCGTTATTATTGTACTCTATGTAGTACCCATTTACTGCAATGTGGTACAAAATCGCACTTTTAGGCCAATATATTAAAGTGGTGCTTTTATGCTGAAGCATAGATCGCCGACAACCTGCAGTACACTTTTGTTTAATCCATAAATAAATACTATAATAATTTATGAATTATCCGGTTGAAAAAACCATAAACTACGATCCTACGGTCTGCGCCAGTCGCTAAGAAAAAATTATAATACTATTTAATACCACTAAACATTATAAACATATTTTGGTAATAAAGCTGCATAGAAACAGTAAAGGTGGCTAAATTGTGTACACTGTGACAGAGGTTAGGCCATGACTCGCTAACATTGCGCGCGCGGTTCACCCACAAGGCCGACTTCGGTGGCGGGGCCTGCGCTTGCGTGGGAAATCCTACTGTTACTGCATGGATTGAAACAACAATTGTTTGAATATTTACGAATAATCCCTGCACTTTAGCTATTAGCTTTAGTAATTTATGCCATATTGTTAATGTATTTTCTTTTTAATAAATGAATGAGAGAACAGAGTTCTACTTTTCATAGGTTGTCGTTCTGATAGTCGATTTATTTTTTGGATGAAATTCTAGCGTTTTAAATTGAAACTAAAATATAGTATGAATCATCAGAAATATAATGTAAGAGCTCAATTAATAATAAAATAATCATAGAATAAAATTAATGGCCTAGATATTAAGTCTGTGCTACATAGCATTCTAATAACAAGTAGACGCATTTCATAATAATAACTGTCTTCCGCGGTCGTAAACAACGAAGGGCCTGCAATTACAAACTTACTACATCCACTCTCACTAGAGGTGAACGATCTCAATCAAATCCATCTCGCAGGCATTCTTATGGGTAGCATACTAAATATAGTACGCTGACCTTTCGCGTGATGCGTTAGCTAAGTGATGTAACTATACCTATGATTGCACACATGCACACCCTGTGTGTAAAATGTACCTGCTGTGTTTGCTTGTGTGAATGTGGTCATCGAAAGAGAAAGTGGTAAGGTTTCGATGCTGATCGACTTGACTTATGCTTGAAATACTATTGTGATTGATGAATTATTTTAGATTTTGATATCGATATCGATGGTTTTGGTTTTGTTTAATTTAGAACATTTTGGATGTTGATTGATTTTTGCTACATTTCTATATAGGTACATTTTTTCTACATCTCCCAAATTCTAGGTAAGTTTTGAATGGTTGTTGATTTATTTATTCATAAAATATTATTCTTCCAGTTGTGGTTTATACACCTTGATAGTTCCAAACGCGTTAATGTTTAAAGTTTATTTGCTCTATAAACTTATAAATCAGTTGTATTTATAAAATTGCTTAGAACTGTAAATATTACTTTATTTGTATTACATTATTACTATAAAATATTTTTTGTTCCTTATAAGAAAGCAATGTAAGCAGTTACTTAATTTTCTAATTATAAATGCAAGCCACCGTACCATACAATACATAAATAAATGACAAAGCAAATGACCACATTAAGAAAAAACCCGAAAGTATCGATATCGATAATTCCGACAAACTAATACGCGCATCACTAGCGGTAAGCAGGAACGGTTGAACGCTACAACACAACCAGTTTCCTCTGCTACGGCATGGTACCCTACGGGAAGTACCGCAAGTTCCATAGCTTACAACCATTACCGTTACCGGTAGCGGCGAAGGCAGTGCCATAGATCGCTTAGTAGTTCAAAACCAGCGTCACTGTGTTTTGTGGTCATGGATTGTTCGTTTAAGTAGTTATGGACGGCTCAGCGTCAAGACCATTACTCTTACTTTCGGACAGCGTTATGGACAGTACTTTCTTTGCTTTTAATTATTGGTTGTTGTGCTTTATAGTCTTGTTGATATACTACCTACATATTATGCAGTAGTTTGAGATTCTGCCATAGCGGTTTTAGTTTTTAGTCAAAACCACGACGTATTAATTTGTTTTAATTTTTTGTAAACATAACCATAATTACAATTTTTTTAATAATGTATCTAATTATGTGGAACAATTGCCGTATGAAAATAATACGTAGCTAACTACTATTACTTTCCGATGCTGATGATATTGTAAATTTAATAATCTACTATCGCAGACTAGATACAATAATGAAGGTCTTGCCTTGACCAAAACTGATGCTTCTTATTGCTTCTTCGTTTTTTGTAGAACGTTGAACCTGTAAATCGTAAACTTTAGCTGCCATTTGGCTATCATGTGTTGTTGACAGTTTTACACAGAGAATCTGTCAAAAACTAAGGCTTCAGATTTTAGTTCAGCAGATCTTGCAAAACTATAATGTAATTTTTTTTATCGAATTGCCTACAATAATTCCAAGAAGGCTACTTCGGAAAGTACCAATTTTCTGCATTCGCTAAAGCTGAGCGCTCACAAAGAGGTGTACCACGTAATGTATCTGATATTGTATCAAGTGCGTACGTATTAGGCGCCTACTGGCTACACCTCCCAGTATAAAGCTGTTTTTAGTTGTAACACCCGTTACCGTTCGGTTTCATGCGCAAGCGCACCCTAGCATCACTTTTACTTTTGACGGGGGCATTTACTGCTTCATACTACTGATTAAAAGACGTAGCTTTTTACCGGTAACTGCTATTTTGTATCATATTATCCATCGCCGTCACTTTCCATCAGGTGAGACTGCGGTCAAATGCGGTCCTATTTGGTTATAAAAAAAATATACGTCAAATACTCAACATATTTACTAAGTATTATATTGTTTATTTTTCTTGGATCAGAAAGACGATATTTCTCTTTATAAAAAAAATGAAGAAATTTTTCTTACTCAGTATTCACAAATAAAGTTACATAAAATTGATTGAAAATTAAATAATAGATTTTTGAAATATTACTGACTTGCCTGTCGTTATCATGTATCGACGGAGTCCACAACGTATTTTTCGTAAATATTTTCATGGTGATAAATGAAAACTAATAAATACTTATAATCTACTGATGGAAGTATATTTTTTTATTGATATATTTAATTGATTTAATTGTCCGAACCTTGGGGCTCCGATAGATGCAAAAGACGAGCAGCCGTTTTAAGTGGTGATCTATATGTGGAGGCGGCCTACGTTCAGCAGTGGGCGTCTTCAGGCTGATGATGATGAATTAAATAATGGCATGGCAGACTTATAAAGTGCCAACAGTATGATATAATATGCACCATTATAAAAACGAATTTGAGGAAAGCCAAAATACAGGTTTTCTTCCACTCAGTCATACGCATAGCGTGCAGCGTGAGTGAGAAAACAATATAAAATATCCGCTCTTAGTGCGAGTTATAAACAACTTTATATAAAAGTGTAAGTTGCACTCTACGTTATACTATAGTTACTGTTACCACTGAATACTCACTATTACATACCGTTACTGCGCCGGCGCCGTGCTAGTGCAGCCAAGACTGGTTTCACTCTTACTTTTCATTGCATATTTACAACTATTAATATTCACTTTTAAAAATAGAACTATAGTTGAAATTATTAGTAATTTCCTTATGATGTGAATGTTATTTGTTTTTTTAAAGGTTGTATAAGTTTTATATGCGTGGCAGATGAATGCTATATTAATTAAATTGCGCATCATTAAAATGTAACTGTACATTTTATAGGCACAACCTGACCTTTGAAAGGTCATAAATACTTAGCTAAAGTTTGAGCATAAATCAGATTTTGATCCCTGTACTAAAAGAAAACAGTTGCACAACTACATATAGCTACATACCACATTAAACTGCGTTCAAACAAACGACAGTTCAATGAGATGAAGCGTGCATGAGTATTTGAGTATACTAACCGCCTGACTGTGCTGCTTGCTTCTATGTGTGCGTGCTGCATTGTGTCGTGTTCTGTTACTGGCTGTAATTTAACTGTAATGTGCCGTAACATCCATTACCGTTGCGAGGCTTCGTGCGCCAGCGCAGCCTAGACGGCAATTACTCTCGCTTTCGAAGCCTCTTTCACAGACAATGAACTTTCTTTGCTCTTATTTATGTCTATTCCGTGATTTATAGTGGGCGGTGAGGTGATTTAGTTTCTTTTTTACTCAGAAGAAAGGATTTAGTTCACTTTCTTAAAGCTATTTAGAGGTCGTTGAACCGTACTCAAACTAGGTCGACATTGACAATGACTTATAAGAGAAACGGAGATTTCGCAATAACTTGTCCTTGTTTGGTATCTGTCTGTGTACCTAATACGGTTGAGCAAAGGCTATCCAGTTGTTGGGGATGTCGGTTTATTTTTAATTTTGTTAACAGTTGTTGGAATCCACGTTAAAAACTTTCAAATTAAATTAGCAACAATACGCAAAAAATATTATTCAGAACGAAGCTTTCTAACTTTGCAAACCTTAAAATTTGAAAATGACGACGTGATTGTAGTGCCTATCGTTTAACTTATTAAACATTTTATTTTATGTTTGGTACTTTTTACAAACTTATTTCTAAGAAGTCTTCTACATACTATTTGTATTTAGTTACACCATGGATGCAACAAATATACACGTTAATAAGCTATATTCTCATCGCGCTTAAATAGCTGAATATTATTATCAAACCATTAATAGAATACTGATTTCTTCACCATCATACGTTCAACACTTTACATCGAAAACAGTAATCCCTGGAGCGCACTACGTCAATCAACGTCAGCAGCGTCTGAAACAAGATAAAAATCATGAAGCAAGCACTCAAAATATGCTTCAAGTTAAGATACACCTAAACGATTAAGCGACTGCGATACTCAAATAACTTTGAATTATGTAGCTATCATTAGTAACGATATATATTATGTATTCTTGTGTGTATTTGTACTGTTGTCAACAAAAGCTTAGTATCTTTTAGTAGCGAGTTCTAATAATGACCTCATCTTTAGTAATGAAATATTAGCAAACGATACTCTTGTCTACCAAAAATGGCTTTCTGCAGCTGTTTAAAACGTTTTTAGTGGCCACGAAAATAACAAATATAGAAAAATAAGATTTGTATTTAAAAATAGGATACGTTGGGCTATATCCTAAAAAATCTTGTTGCCAATTTTTATTATTAATGTCAGAAAAACCGGATAGTCTGCACAGAGCAAACACCTCAAGAAACGAAAAGCTGTCGCCATTTTCTTTGTCACTATTGCTTCGCAGTCACGCTGGCAGCTTAGGTGTGTCCGGATGATTTTAAAAGCCTTGACCACGGATCGCTGACATTAAAGCCCGCCTTTCACGGCCCCGTCAGGTGGTTGGACGTTGTATAACTCACTTTCCATTTCTTCAAGTGTTTATAAACTCCATCTTCAATATTTATTTTGGCAGGATTTTGGATATGCCAATCTATTCTTTGTTAGCATTACATTTTTTGGTAATACAGGTAACATTTCTATTTCAACTCGCTCCAATTTTTTAAATATTAATGTAATGGAAAATTCGTAGTCAAATAATTTATTGTAAATAGGCTCTTTTACCACTTTTATGACGCTACCTCAAATCTTTCACGAAACATATACGCAAACATTTGCAAACGTCCGAGATCTGAGTAAAGGTGGGTGCCCAAGTTAAAGAGTCGCTTATAATTGGCTTTCTTTTCCAAACTTGTTTGTAATGTATTCGCCTCTTTATTCACGGCAATATCTTGCGAAACGCAGACCCGCGAGTTAAGGTCACTGATGTGTGGCAATTTTCCCATTTCGAAGAGAAGCTGGACCTTGACCTACGAATTAATTTTGTATTTCGTCACTCACGCTCAACAGGCTGGGTGTATTGCAATTTATTGATTCCGTCATATCAATAAGCAAACTTCTAAACTACAGCATACCAAAATAGAAATCAACTACTTATACGTTATAATCATCATTATAATATATCTTAACCGTCAGACACACGTCTCGTATATTTAAAACAAAAATAAAATCATCCAGTTCCTTGAACAATGCTCTGTCAAGAAGAATGAGTATGAAATCTAATACTTCAACACGTGTTTCCACGTTTTCAGGCGTGCATAGCCAAAGAGGCCGCTAGGTGGCGCTCCAGTCATCGCCGTGGCAGTGGGGCGCTCGCGCATGTTGCGCCACTGAGCGAGCGCTTTACGCAACGAGGCCGTTCACCCCGGAAGGCCTTTTCCACACAGTTTCTTTAGCAGTGTGTTACTGTGGCGAGATCGCGTGACGGGTTTGCGTGTAGAATACCCACTACATATGCACTAAGTACTTAGCGCCCTCTGGTGGCCGGATCTGTACCACTCTAAGCAAGTAGCAAGACCTAATTATATTCTTGCATGAGACAAATAACATGTTATGGCAGATGCACTTACGCTTTTAGGAGTGTTCTCGTAATAGCCGTCATTAGGAAGCGAGTGTGCTTGTTAGTGCGACTGTCTCGTTGATAAATTACTGTGCCAATTTCACTCTTATTATTATTATTTACAAACATACATGTCCGTGTTATTTTACACTCGTAAATGTTCTACGTAACATTGATGTATCTTAAAATCTTACTTACTTTGACTCAGGTGTGTCCACAAATTTATCATTAAACTGAAAACTCTTTTCACTTTTTCGAAACCTTATTGTCAAGTTAGAAAGTAACGTAGGCAATAATAGTACTGGCGAATCAATTAAGCCGTAATTACTAAAACAATATCAAGAAACCAAATTACTAAACATAAATCCTTCAAACTGTTTTAAAAGATCGTTGTTTCTGTTCTCAGTTAATAAGGGTTATAATATGCAATGCTGCACATTTTCTACTTTTCTGTATAACAGTTTAGTTTACGCGTCATATTTACGTATTTGATTCGTTGCGTGTCTTGTGGTGGTGCTATTTAGGTAGGTACAAGCTAACTGACCGAGTTACCTGTTTACTTCATTTAAACGTAAATAATCGACAACGTTTTATAATAATACTTTTTTAGATCAACGAGTCAGTAATAACGCCTACTGGAGAAAAATAGTTCTAAATAAAAAATATTGAATGCATTTTTTATTAATAGTAAAAATTAAACTTTGCATATGTTCTTTATTGGATAAGGTAACCTGAGATGTGACTTAGACGTAGGTATTACAGCTTCAAAATTAAAATATACGAAAAAATAATGCTTGAAACTTTTGCATAGATAAAAAATGTGTTTTCCTGTTCTACATTAACTTCTAAGGCCTTTTGACTTTCGCAGAAACACAAGCGCAATTGTGAATTAAAAGGGATTCGACACATATAACTTACGTATGCCTGTAATTATACAAGAAACTATAACGGCAATTTTCTATAGAAATTGACGGATACTGCAGCAATACTCGTTGTTCAGGGCTGTCTCCAAGCCACTTTTCCTGTAAAAACGATTTTTTTCTCTAGGCCAAACAGGCTTGCTTTTGTGCACCATCTTATCGGATGGTAAGTAACGATGCGGTCTACAATGGAACACGCTTGGCTAGAAGATTTCTGATCACAAATAGATTTTTTTACTTTCACTAATATTTGGCCCGATCTGAATTAGTAAATATGCCCAATTAAACTCAATTAAGCTTCTCCAAAGTCTCAAACTATGTATGTTTAGTAGCAATTTTTGTGGTTTAGTGTGTTTTATTGGTCTTGGTATCTGAGATTTAGTGATGCCTTACAGCGTTGACCTTTATTATGTTCCCCTTTTCCGATTTTTCTAAGCATGTAAGTGGTTGGCAACCCTACCGTAGCCAGGTTAACGCGCATGAGGAAATTCATTTTAGTGTTTTGGTCTCGCGGTAATTTCGTAACATCGCATTGCGTTCGCGGTGACTCAAGTATAAATATAAACAATACGACGTACCTTATTAATTTTGAAATTGTTTCACACAGCCCTTGCCTTACTTTCTGGCCATGGTACTAGTTCTCATAGAAAAATGCGATGAGCATTTGATTACTAGATCAATCCGGCATCAATCTCTCAGATTATCGTGTATGATTTTCTGCTCTACATAATATTATAAAAAAAACGGTTTTCCAATCTTTAAAAAATGGTTCGTACATTTGTGAAACCTTGACTTGATTGGTAGGACCGAAGCGAATGGCCCACAAGAGAAGCTTATACCCAGCAGTGGGATGTAAAAGGCTGTGGATGATGATGATATTATAAAGAAAAAGGTTTTTCGGGGAAAAGCATCCTCGAGTTTGAACTCACTTTAAAAGAATAATAAAAAAATTATTTAGTAATTGATGCTAAAATGAAACGAAGAATAAATGCAGTTTAGGATAGCAAATGAATGACGTGAGAGTATTATACTGTGGGTATGTACTATAGCGATAGAAGAAGCTAGAAAGTAAAAGCAAGTCATTCAACGAAATTACCTTTGGATTTATCTTATTTATACATACTTGACTCAACACAGAGATTTTGCATAAAAGGATGCAAAAACAAGGAAAATGGACCAAACCAAATCGCACCTTCTCTAGTCTTACAGATGTGAGAAATCAATTAACATCCACACGAAGCTATTTGCAATGTATCCACTCAAGAAAGTCGAGAGCTTTCAAATTTCAATGCTACTGTCGCGCGTTACGCAACACTAAAACTGAAAGTATGTAAACAAATAACAACCAAAGACAGTTCAATAGTTTTATAATGATGCTACAGTGAACAAACTATTAGTTATTCTACCGCCTTTATATGCAATTTAGTTCAATTATTAGCAAATTGCTTGTTCTGCCTAGCTGGAAAACGTTTCTCTATATTATGTTCCAAGACAGGAAAGCTACTGTAATGGAAGAAGAATTATATGTGAATTAGCATGCTATTTTCGAAATTGGACAGCTAATTTTGGTACATTAGATTGTAACGATATACTTTGCAATATTACAGTGTGTATAATACGAGTAAAAATGCCCCCTTTCAAAGAGTTAATTTTAATGGTTCATTAAACTTCTATAAGAAATGTGCGTTTGAGATCGCTGTTGGTTACCATGAGGCAGTAAATTGAATATTTCTTAGTTTTTTTTAATAATTGTTGTATGTATTTTTTATGCCCTGAAACATAGTTAAGACAGGCTTCCAAATCAATTTCACCAGACCTACCACTTGCAAACATTTTTAAATACTCGGTTTACATATTTGGCTTTACGGGGTTTTATTTATGCTTTGAGGCAGCCTCGTGAGGCGGCTTGCTCAGTCAGGATGCAGCTATTGGTGTTCACAATTTTCGTCACAGCTTTAACAAGGAAAACTGCCGCACGGGTGAGCTGTCAAACTCTACTTACATAACGTGACATTGCCGCTGGCCGGCTGCGCTTGCGCAAAGATGCACTGGCCATACGCGACGGCTTGCGAAAGTATGCTACTTTGCTTGCATTTTTATGGGGACAGACAGTCTCGCCGCCTAAATTATCTTGATGTTACTGACACATGCGCCTTAGTTGTTATAAAATTTTGTACCTATTTCAATACGCTGATAAGTTCCATGGAACAGGTGGCCCTTTTTCCCACTAGTTCCATCATTGAACTAGGCAATGGAACTACTGAGACCAAGCGAAATCATCTTAGAACGTAGCAACGTAGCATCGGAATTTTCTATCTAAAACTATATTTAGTTGTGATTATAATTAACTTTAATTTCGATATTTAGTGGTTAATTGATATTACAGCGTAGAGATAATCTTGCTTAGAATAATGGTACAGTCTAGACAACTTTTGCGAAACTAGAATCTGAGTACCGCCTCCGACACAGTTGTGCAATACTCCGAGGTGGTAATTACTATGTGAAGATAATGATAATATAAAAAAACTGTACAATCGGTTACTTTAATCCCTACTGCTCTAAGAGATTATTTTTTGCCGCAATTATTTTCGCTTAGAATATTAAATATTCTAGGTAGTAATGGATTTTGTTTATAGATATAGATTAAATCTAAAACATACAGTCTTCTAATCTCCTGGTCGACAAAAATAATCTAAGAAGATTAGATTTTTTTAATAGACTATTTATAGTGACTTTAGAGCACACGAACAAAAATGTTTCAAGAAAATGAAGCAATGAAATTGTGTCAAAATTGGAACATATAAAGATCATTTTAGTACATTAACCTCACTAGATGAGATGACCAAATATATGAAATCACACATAGAATAAAACCACACCTTTACTTATAACCTCTCGATCAAAAGCCACTTTCGCAAACGCAAAGTAAACTGCGAAGTCTAACATCGACTTACCTCTCAAAGCTCCGGTTGCCACATACAAATTGAAAAACGATTCAAAGATGATCGCAAGCATCCCATTGTTAAACTATTACCCAACCGCAACCACAAGTGCTAATGCTAGTAAATTAAAACATCTCTTTAATACAGCTGTCCCAAATAAACAAGGGTAAAAGACCTTTACGTAACCCACCGGTTACGTGGGCCCGGTGAGAGGCAATGTCAGGCTTTACTACGTACGACCAGTCTTAGATTCACGCTTTGTATTCATACCGGCCGCGATTTCATTTTGTATTTACCGGCTGAGTACAGATTTTACAAGCTGAAACACAAAACGAAAGGTGGAGGTCGATCTTAATCTGAACATTCAATTTGGTACAATTTCACAATGTCAAGTTACACAAATGAGATGATTGTTTCGTGATGTTAAATTCGAATTGAAACAATTGAGGTTACAAAACATAAGTGATTGAATTGGCCTCTACGAAAAAGAGAGGTCTACGAAAATAAGCTACGAACTGCTACGAGAGAAATTATTCTGAATCCAGTGCAATCGAGAAACGGTCTGACGTACACGAAATATGGTACATGTCGTTTTTTTTTTTGTTTGATCACTTTAATCTTTGAAAATCAGTATAAACATTATCTGAATGTTCTCGTTAAATTTCAAGACAAATACGTACAAGTTGTTACTTTCTGTTCCGTTTCGTAACCGCCCGTAATGTGTTTCAGATCAAGGTTTCTTCTTCATGTCTAACAAAATTCATCTTTTGTTTCGCTAGTATTATGTAGGTACCCAAAGGTCAATGAACAGCCTCGGTATTTCTAGAGCCTTCGTTTGCACATCAAAACAGTATCATGCTCAGTTTCTGCTATTTCAATACCAATAGTAACGCTCACACATAAGGTTCAAAATATGCGATGATGTTTGTGTTTAGAAGTCCTTTGGCTTTGTACATCAAACTACAATGTTTGCGGTTGCTTCTGTTGTAAGTTACGTGGTCTCGCATTGTAATTTGAACTCAGATGCAATGTGGTTGATTTCGAATTTGGATGAAGAAGACTGGTTGTTACGTGATGTCGTTTCCGAGGCAAGTTGGCAGTGAGGCGGCCAAAATGTTAGTTTGTTTATCGTTAGAGCTCGTTCTTGACAGCGAAAAAGTGAAAACGGCGCTGCGGTGGCTGAGGTTGATTGTGAAACCGGCGCGACGCGGGGCCTCGATGGTGCGCCCGCGCACCGTGCTCTTATGTAATAGGAAATGTGCGATGTGTGGTACCAAACAAGCCTAATTTAGCCCCACGTATTTGTAGGTTAGCTTCCGCATTACTGAAGGGTATACCCATTACCTTACAATTACCAGATTATAAGAATGTGTTACAAAGGTATTTAATTTTAACTAAAAATTTTAGCAACCACTGGTCCTGTTGATTCATAAACTTTAAATCCATTCCATGATACGCTTCGTTCCGATAACCATACCAAATTTCAGCATAATCCTCTCAGTACGCTTCCTTTTTTTATCAACGTTAGTCTAACATTTGACCACGGTGCCGTCTCACCCGATGGTAAGTGACGACGCGCTCGATGGTGGAGCATGCTTACCTACATGATACCGGTTCACTCTAGCCTTAAAAACTCCCAGATTATATTTGCCATTAAACAATGACGCTGGTAAGGTGTTCCATTGCTTTTCTGCCCAATTTATCAACGAGGAATCAAAACGCTTTCTACGAGGAATTTTTACCATATAGCGATGCCGTGTTCAGTACGTCTAGTTGTACGATGGTAAAATGGGGATGGGGGAATTAAGTTGTACAATTCCATCGAACACTCTCCGAAGTGCAGCTTGTAAAAAACCGATAGGTTGGCAACCTTACCACTTATTGTCAATGTCTGGTGTGCCGAACCTTTTCTTGGTTTGTGTTATTACGGTTATAATGACAAAAATTGCAGCTCGCTGGATTGCTTAATTTTTTGGAATAATATGTATCCTATATGTGTTATTCCAGGGTAAAAAGTATCTCTTCTCTCCAAATTTAATCAATATCTCTTCAGATATTTCAGCACAGTTAGAATACAAAAATACATGAATACATAATTAGTGTAATTGGTAGGTGATTCCGTTCTAATTATAAAAAAATTAAATAAATAATTATACACACACAGATACTTACACATTTCTTATTAGTAGGAAGGGTAAGTAGTACTAGCAGGATATAAGATAGGATAGGATTACACTCAATTTTGTTAAAAAACAACCTTTGTTAGAAAGTGCTTTTAAATCATCACTTCTAACAGGTACCTGTTGTTTAAAACATAACAGTCAAAAGTATTTTACTGTTATTTGATTTGATGAAACAATGCTCTATACCGTTTGCTAAGCCATTATTCATGGGTGTGTGACGCCAAAACTTCGAACTACAATGGCGACGATGTGTGCCACTGATACTAACTATTGTTTATTGTTATTAATGAGGTGAATTTACTTTTACCATGTGCCTAACTGTTACTATATATTGACAGTGCTGATTATATTCTTAAGCTTGAAAAACGAAGAAATAAATAACAAATGTGCTATTTACATTATTAGACGTGAGGACCTGTAATTGGCTTCCTAGTGCATACTTTACATTTTTACGATGTAAGAAAAGCTGTTGGTCTTCCTATCAATAAATAAATAATAATATGACCTTTATTCAGGGATAATATTACAAGTAGTGAAATTTAGATACCTATAACATAACAAACGATGAACGCACGCACTTTGTATAAAGTGATGCGAAAAGAAGATAGTTTTTTTTCTATACTTCATGATTATTCGTACAGATTTTCGTAAATTATTTTGTTCTTGAATTTTAAGTAAAAAGCCAATATTACACAATACTTGGCATGATCATTATTAGTCAGTTTAATATTCTTATTCTATGATAAAGAGTTAAATTAATAGATCGTTAACAATTCTGTAATTCAGAGATCGGTACAATAATTATGTTTGAAACCACATTAACTTAACCGACATTATATATTCGAAAGATTGTGAAGTAGGTATATGCGCTTTATTACCATTCTTTATCCCGGAAAAATTTAAACGCAACAATTTGAATTTGAAGTAGTTGGTACAGCGTATATCCATACACTGTATTAACACTTTTTATCCTGGAAAATTGTAACCCCTTGATTAAATCAACTGGGCGCAGCTAGTTTCTATAACACTAGCCGTGCCAATGCGTTGATTAACCTGTGATAAATAGATAAGACTCCTTTGACCCTCTTTTTAAAATTCTGCATCTTGTAGCTGCAAATTCTTATGCTTATGTTTAATATTCCATAACAATATTATTTATAAATTCAATCTACGTGTAAAAAAGTATAAGTAATAAAAATAGTACTTATTGTTGACATCACTTGAATTATATTATCAAGTTATGGAGATTTTTTTAAATCGAAAATAACTAAGTGCGTCATATGCAGTTTATGAACATTATATCAAACGACATAGTGATGTATTGAAATTAAAATCTCATTACAATTAGTATTGTTTACCAACGGCCGAGGTCATTAACACTTTTATCGGCAACTCGGCAAAATTTGGCCCGTCGCCGGGCACGTAGACTTCTCCAAATACGCCGTTGATGAAAGAAACCAATAGAGGCGAAACCTGCGAAGCTGGTGACGTCACCTGCTCTAGATTACGGTGCCCATTAACTATTTTGTGCGTTCGTATATACGTCTGATTAGGTGATTTGATTCTTAACCTAACTGCTAAATACAATAATTTTAGTAAACATTCATGGTCGTTGGCATTTTAGCACCAATGCAATCTCCAAAGTACTTTAATTAAAGTAATTAATTAATTTAATGAGCATTTTTTTTTTTTTTTTTTAATAACGGGCGAATTGCCTTTATTGAGTTAAAGAGTGGAATGCCTCAGCGTTTACGTTTCTTGAAAAATGCAATATTGGAGTCTTAGATCGAGAGGGAACCAGTATCTTCTAGGCAAGCATATTACATCCTAGACCGCTGTCACTTACCATCAGGTGAGATAGCGGTCAAGCACAAACAATAAAAAAGTTGTCACTGGAGTGTTCTGTAAAATTGATTCATCAGAATTTGGCAGCCTTATAACTATTTCACCTCTACCCAGCTTTCGATCTGATGTGCCTAAATATGCTACCCTATAATCGGTCAGATGAAAGATATACACTGCGAACTTGCTACTGGTCAAAGTCCTATCCCGTGACTAATATTGCGCAACGGAAAGAAAATCCTTCGGGACGAAATGTGAACTTTGACTCCGTAACCTTGAGCTAAATGAAGTGCTCTCAATAAAGTTCGTTCACGTCGTGTCAGGGTCCTTTGTTTAAAACACTGAACAGAATATAGTTGTGAGATGGGACAACACGGCTAAAGGATTAATTGCAGTAGATTTACGACTGGATAAGCAATACAATCAAACATCTCAAGAGATATTATGTCCAATAAATGATCCCCATAAAAGTGATGTGTGCTAAGATTACGTACCACGAGGACAAACGTAGCCGTATTTTAAATATTTTTGTACATATGTAAAGTTGGCTTTTATTTACAAATAATGTGTAAAGTTACTTACATTTACTTTTAATTATTATCAGATTTTTCGTGTAGATTAGGTATGCAAAAGAATGAAAACTGAATAAATACAAGAATATTTACACTATTTTCTAGGTTATTATTATAATAGTGGTTGAATTAATGTTCTAATACAGCTACGAAAGAATATATACAATCGTCGCAGCATACCATACACTTATCCAGTAACGTGCTGTATAAAATAAAGTTTACGTAATTATTATTTCTATTATCATTAATATCAACAGCCTGAAGACGTCCACTGCTGAACATAGGCCTCCCCCACAGAGCGCCATTTTGAGCGGCTGCTCGCCTCCTGCACCCATAGGCTCCCCGCGGTTTTCACCAGATCGTCAGTCCACTTAGTGGGGGGCCCGCCTTCGCTGAGTCTTCCGGTTCGTGGTCGCCACTCGAGAACCTTTCTTCCCCATCGTTTGTCTGTTTTACGAGCGATGTGGCCTGCCCATTGCCATTTCAGCTTGATAATTCTAAGAGCTATATCGGTCACTTTAGCTCTCCTGCGGATCTCCTCGTTACGGATCTTGTCTCGCAAGGAAACACCGAGCATAGCTCTTTCCATAGCTTGTGCGCGACGTTGAGCTTATTAATAAGGGTAACAGTAAGAGACCACGTCTCAGTTTCATAAATCACCACTATTATTTCTATACCAACATGCATTTCTTTTTATTACTTGTGCAAATATATTTATTCAATAATCGTAGAAACAATCGATTACATTTTATCGTTGGGTAGTGCAACCTTATCGAGCAATGACTCTTGATTAGATGCTGACTTGGATTATTTTGACAGTTTTACAAATTTATCACAGAGTAAGGTAGGTCATTCAACTTGATGTAGACCATCTAGTCTGCTACCAGGCGCAGGCGGTAGGCCTTTTGTATCCCAGCTTGTCTGTGAGCACAGGTTAGCCTGTTATTGTATCACTAAGCTGTAATAATATGAATTTGGGTCGTCGCCTACACAAGCGTTGATACAAAGATAGGAGACGAGTGTCGTAAACGACCTGCCTAGATCACAGCGTTGGTATATATAATAGCATCCTGGCTTCACTACTGTCTGAGGAAGCCAGGATGTTAACAAGACTTTATTCATTTGTATTCTGGTTATAGTATCTTTATGTATAATTACCTATATTTATTATATTATTTATATTGTTGTTCACCTATACGGTTGAACACATTACGGGGGTGACATAGTCACTTAGTAACAAAACCTCAAAAGATTTAAAAAGCCTATAGGAATAAACATCACATCAACAGGACAATCCTGCTGCCCATCTGGACATTCCCTTAGCCGGCTCTTATGGGACCCACGGGAAGAGATGGGGTGATCCTATTCTCACACCGCGCCTGCACCTCACGGCCAAATACATGTCTAGAACTAAACATACGTCTGATTAATTTGAATGTGAAGGAAAAAGCCAGAACATCCTGCATCTTAAATTGTTGACTACGCTAAGCAGCAGGCGATACTGCTATATATATCAAAAATCTTTAAAAGGTACGTTTATTCCAGTACTTTTACTTTCCTGCAGGTATTCTAGTTTTAAAAACTTTGTAATAGACTACATAATATGGGCATATAGTCTGATCGATAACACCAAACAACAGGGCAGGATTAAATGCAATTTAAAGGCAACTTTCGTATACTATTGCTCATATTATTTTATTGGTAAACGACCTGCAGGGTTACTCTTGAATCCAATCCCAATTTCACTCTAATTCTAATCCGAACCAATCTCAATTCCAATGTTAAACAATTTGGTACTCTTCAACAAAATCGAGATCGAAATTGAAATCGGAAATGCAATCGACTTAATATTGTGACCCATAAAAGTACAACACTATGTAAGTGTTGCCATGCACACATAATAGAAAATATTATACCAAAATTTGTGGAAAACATGTAAAAACCTTATTAATAACAGTGATAAAAAATATATTACCATAAAACCTTCACTTTTGATGATATTTAGTCACTTTCAAAGAAATAAAAGCGGTTATTTACCGACGAATAATATCAAGAACGGCTGAATGAATAATGTCATTATTGACATCATGGTTGTCTAGAAAAAAAAACTAGTATCAATGTTCTGTGTGCTCCAGCTGTTTTTTTTTTTATATTTTGGCTCCACACATAGTGTATTTAGCCAGTGTCAAGTTTTGTAATTTTTCATCGTATTATGGAAATTTTCACTTAAAGTCAAGTCATAGTCACAGTCAGAGTAGTCATAGTCTAGTCTAAGTCATAATCCAGTCTAAGGCATGCCCTAGTAAAGTGGTGGCAACTTTACTAGAGGCTTCTATGGAATTTTGGAAGCAATACGAAAAACCACGTTTCACTACATTATATCACTTGCCCACACTCATGCTCGTAATTCAGCACTTAATGCGTAAAACACCACCAATTTTAAACATTAACACTGGAAAAAGCATAAGTTTTGTAAAATAATACAATGCACCGACGTGAACTTTTCCGCGTTCCCGCCAAAACTCCGCTCCAGCTGTTGTTTAGCGGTTTTGTTTTCAAGATTTGAAGTATTTGGTTGGAGATATTCGTCCGTTCTAACAGGAAAGATTATGAGTAGGCCAATCTACCAGCAGCTGGAGGCTCTAGCGGATTTCCTTGGGGACAATCCAGGGATAGCAAAAGGTCTGTTGCGGTCCGCCCATGGCAAATACGAGACAAAAAAGAAATGGGACGACAGAAATTACCAATTCTGTGATGCTATGTAAGGCAACTATTAAAACAGGCCTACAAGTTCAAAAAGTTGGAGGAGAGAGACTTCTCGTAAAAACACCACGCATGAAAGAACTACCACCTATATTTACAAACCTCGTATCTCGAGGACATGTCACTACGACGAGTAGGCTTTGCCATCAGAGGCTCTAAATCGCCACATATGACCTCAAAAAGGTCTTTCGTCACTCTGTAACATTTCTTAAACTCGTTGTCGTTCATGGCAAAAGCTTTCTCAGTGTGTCGCGCCATTCTTCTTAGGTTTCGACGTTGCCTTAGATCTTCTCTATGTGCATTGTCCAAAATATCAAAAATAAGAGCTAAACGTGCCATTTTACTTCCGAATTGCTTCCGAAACCACTTAACACAACACACTCGAACGCAAAAAAGTTAACTTTTGAAAGGTCTGAAAATTCTATCGCAAACTCTACTTCAAACTCAATTTGCCAATGTCAAATCGCGTCAAGAGTACCGAAAAAGCGGATGGTGTAGAAATGAGTCGATTCCATTTAGTTCCGTAAAATTCCACGGACAAAGATTCCAATCGTGCGCTAGTATCGGATTCAAGAGTACCAAATGCTACGATTTCGTTCCAAATCCCAAATTACGATTGAAATCGAGTGTCAAGAGTAACCCTGCTGCTAATCTCGTTATCAATTTCTGTAGAATAGTCTGTCACATACCGTGTGAAAAACATCTGACTATCACCGTAATGGCACTCGATATGGCCTAATAGTCAACAGATAAAGGATGGGAATTGTCGAATTCTAACTCGATACCTGTTGCGAAACCTCATTGTGCGCACACTCTCCCATACATCATCACAAAGAGCTTACTAACGTTTTATCTCAGATCGATGTCAAACTGTTCAACAGTATCGAAATTAAGCAAATATTTGTCCATTCGAGAATGTGGGTAAGGCACATGCGATACTGTTTGTTTGACACCAATAGCTTTGATCGTCTCAATAAAATGTTATCTGTCGATGAATATTTGTTGTAGATTATATGCTTAACGTTTGATTGCGGTACAGGTGTATAATTTTAAAATCTGGGAATTTTTTTACTAACTACATCATTTTTAAAACGATTTATTCAGAAAGATAATTAAATTATCGTTCGAATAACATAATTTATAATGGGGATAGTTAATAGTATAAATGTAAGAAATGCCTGATCCTATGAACGTGAAATGTAACATTATTGGCACACATGGAGGAACTTTTTTTATTGTGTAGACGCAACGGTCGAAAATTATTGAAAGTAAAGTATGACGTCATCCGCTAAGAGAAATGTTTAAATTTCAATTGTTCATTTTAAAATAACCACAATGAATATAACGATAAATTTTTAATTAGTTTCTTAGATTGCTCTATATTTTCAAAAAATAAAATTATAATGCCGTTCGATAAATTTTGAACATGCCTCATTGTACCTTAACTCCCCTACATTTTAACGTACTTGCCTTGATACAGTACTATGCTAGTTTCTAATTGTCGATTCCTTACTGAGTTTTGTTATTAGTTTTAACTGTACTAAACATCAAGGAGAAAACTTCACACCAAACATTTTGACTTTTTGAAAGAGCCAGATAAAAGCGTTCCACGAAACGTGTTTACGCGTATCAGAAACGCATTCGCTTCCTGTTTTCTGTTCCCGAATTGGGTTGCTCGACTTTCTCCATCCACATCATAAAGAACAGTTTGCATGAACTGGTCCACAGGTTAATAAACAGTTTGTATATATAATCCCACAGATTAGCAATCAGTTTGTAACCCATTCTTGTGAAGCCATACATAGCCTGTTGCGTCAATGCATTTCGAGACTTTCGAGTGGCCGTATTTTCTCAGGCAATAGTTAACCTAGTTTCGCGCGTTCCTCTCTAAATATACCGGAGATACCTGAAGCTTACCGCTCTGACTGACGCATCACAACATGACAAACTGTCAATCTCGGGACTGTGTAAAAATATCTGTGTCTGTCAGCGGCTGTCGAGCGGAGAAGTAGTTTGCACCGCGAATGTTTGACACACTCTTGGCGTTTATTGTGTTTAGTTGAATTGGTAAATCGTTTAAGCAAATAAACATTTATCTTATCTAAAAAACTGATTTAGCTTCTTCTATTCTTCGTCGTTAGTTTGTCATCAGCTTAGTTTTTTTTTATGTAAGTGAATGACGTGTTGAACTAGTCGTTCGCCTGGTGTTAAGCGTCACAGCCGCCTATTACAGATTGCAGTGTCACTCGGAAATCTAAATTAAAGTTTCGCGTGACATTGCGCACTGTGCACGTCATCCTGAGACATTACATAGTCTAAAAAAGATTAAATAGATAGATTATTGAACCAGATTTCGTTGGTTTAAAGGTCGCATGGACTACCGCTATGCCACACTCACCCCTATATTTCTACTCTTAATGTACATTTTTTGCAAGAATGCTAAGTATTCAGTTTAGTAAACTATATGCCATGATTATTTGAAATGACAAACAAAGCAAGTTAGGTCAACAACACGCAGTTATTCAAATGCTTAGAAACTACAATGTTCGATTCTTATTATATGTAGAGAGTACCTTATATTGCCAGCTCATTGTTCAAACAATGATTCAGAAACATAATCTAGATACTTATGAATAGGGGCCGATGCGAATGAACTCCGTTTTTAATGTAATCCAACGGCAAAGTATGCCGTCGTCCGATGGCTGCTAACCTTTTACAAAAGCTGTATATTTCAAATATAGACTACGCAGTGACACTGCAATGATTCAAATCTGTTCTAATTGCGTTTACAGTAAAGCCTAGCTAAAAATTCAGTTGTTTTAATGCATTGGCTATATGCGAATAAAAATGTATCATTAAAATGATTGCAGTTGCTGATGGATAAAATAATTATACGTAGTATTAATTGTGTTGGCTTAAATTATGAGGGGTTGCCGTTTCGCAGTTGTTTTTACTAACTGCACAATGGCTTTAAAACAAAAATAAATAAATAGGTAATAAATTCTGTAGTAATTGGTGATACAGCGAGACAATACCCGCGTGCCTAGAGCGGCGATCGTCACGCGGTCATGAAGAAGCGCGCGTGCGCGTGCGGCTGACCTAGTTATGTGCTGGCGATGCTCGCGACCACACACGTTCAGCTGGAACACGCCGCGCGCTCATCTACCAACAGCCACTACTAAAGCGTACCCGCACCGACCATACCCAAACCCTTTTTGGCGGTTCAACGACCCCGCTATCGAAATCCGCACACTCACACGCTCAGATAAAAAAAGCGAAACAAAAAACAACGGGTAACGGTGAATGAGTAACCAGACAGAGATAACTATATTTCGGCACTACACTCTGCGAGCGTAAGGTCGACCACGAAAAACACTGACGCAATTTTTACAGCGTACGTAATTGAGCACTGAACGGAGTCGACGGTGTGTGCGTGAGCGCCGAGAGCGACGCCCGCGTCCGAAACGGAGGCGGAATATTTAGGTGAAAGTGTTTCGAATTTCGACATGACATTCGCGCGCAGTCGTTATCGTGATTCTGCCGAATCTAGAGGTTCGGGCGCGCAGACGCGACCGTGACGCGCCCTCGTGTTTGCAGGAAGTGCGCCGGACTCTGCATGAGCGTATGAAGTGTGAACTATGCTGAGAGTTGGTGTTTTGACTAATTTTTGGAGACGTGAATTTAAAAGGTGAAGTTTTTGAGGAGGTTTCCGTGTGATGTGACAAGCTGTCGGACGGTGACAAGCTGGGGCCGCACGAGGCGCCGGACGCCGTCGCGCACGCCACGCAAGTGCAGACGATGACTTCCACCATGGGTAAATATTTATAACGCACTTTTACTAACCTGAAACTATAAAAAATAATCCTATTTAAAATAAAAATAAGCCTACAAAGCGCTGTTTAAATAATTCGGAAAATATATTTCCTAATTTAAAAAAATAAGCACTGAGTTCTAACGGATTTTATAGACTGAGCCCTGATTCTTGCGAGCAACTTTAATTTTTTTAATCAAGGTTAAGGTTCACTTCACGTCTTAAAGTCCTTTTCAGTTTATAATTATAAGCAAGGGTCATGAGACAAAATAATTTACCTCCTTATTGTACCTAATAATTACAAACAATGCACCAAACTTTTTATTGAAAATTAGTTCTATCTAATCACCAAAAAAATCTACCTCTAATTTTTTTTTGCTTTATCTTAAACATCGGTACGTCAAAAAAATGCGATATATATTATAAAACAATTTCAAAAATAGTAATTATATTATATTTATTTATTATAATATTTTATAATATAATATATCATATGTTATTTTATATTATATATATTATAATATACCATGTGTCAGTTATCGTTCAATATTAACTATAGTCAATTGTTTTTTTCTCTAATCTGTGGTATTAATAAACTGAATTTGTATTTGAAGTAAACTAGTAATAATTCTAATAACGTTATGATATTAATTAAATACTGGAAAATAATATAATTAAACTCAATAATGCTATGGTGCGATTACAGTCGTAGCACCATTCGTAGCATCTTGCTACGCGCTACGCTAATTCTTACCATGAGTTTCTTAATCCTGTGCAGATTCTGTAAAGCAAATTTTTATATAATAAGTACTACTTGTTATAACACATTGATTTAATATTACAGTAGAGTGTTTTTCGATAATATTACTTAAAATATTTTTATATAATATTAACAATTAATAACTAATTTTAACATTCTAACCATTATAATAAAATTATATGGCCGTATTGACTACTACGTAAATTAATAACGTATTTTTCATGAATGTGGCTTACAAAAAGCCAATGTAAATGTCTACGTGCCCACAGTATTGTAGAAGTGCTACGCGCTTTGCTACGAACCGCTAGATACCTTGGCTACACGCGGCGTAGCCATGCGTTTGGAAACTATTTTTTCACCTCCGCAGCTCGAACAGGCATCCTTTGCTGTGAGAAAACAATGTACAAAATCACATTTTGCTCACTGCGTGAGAAAAAGTGATTTTTTAATATTATGACTTTGCGGTACGTGTATTTAGTCAGCTTTGGGTTACATTTATATTGAGTTTTCGAGAGAACACGAAAAGACGTTTTTCATTTTTGTTTATATACCTGTGGTTAGCTCTTTAGGAATCTGATCACTGTTTACTTCTCACTTGCAAACGGTCATGAACACCTAACGATTAATAATTTACCATTATTACCTAACACAATTTATGGTAAATACATTACATTCAATTACCACAGATAATAATATTAATACGAACTTCTTCGCGGTCCCGCCAAAAGTCGGAAAAACGTTTTTTTTTATACTTGTGGGCATTTTAACCTATAACTATGTTCTCATTGCTGAGATGAAAAGTTGTATGTACTGCTCGAGAGCAAAGTTTTTTACATCTCGTGCATTGGAACTCCTCGCTATGCTCGTGGTTCAACACCAGAATCCTTCGCTTGCTCGGAGTAAAACATCAGCACTCGAAGCAAAAATCAACTTTGCTCTTTTGTTGCACAATTAACTATTGTTTACCTAGAAAATTTAACTTGTATTTTGTATTGTCAACGTGATTATTGCAAATGTAGCTAGTAATGACATTAAAGCTGATGAAGCATTTGCTGTACTAGCCATTCTTAACCTAACAAAAAGTGTTATTCTCGTACTTTAGGCACCTAAAGCCGTCGATCCTGGTTGTTGACGTAAGACGACAATCGCTAAGCCAAGGCAGTAGCTTTCGGGCAGTTCAAAAGTTTGACACCGAAAAAGCAGCAGACTGCACAAAAAGGAAAAAAAGAAGAGAGCAGTCAGAAAACACATCAGATATTGCCTAACAAAACGTACTTTTCTACTCTTATACTACGAATATTTAAACATTCTATAGACAAAGGGTGTGACAATTATAACTGATTTAAAAGTTGATTCCATAATACAAAAGGATACTAACTTCCGCAAAGTCACGCTTGGGTTGTTTTTTGTATTTTGATTTGAAAATAACCACTTAAATCAAAATGTTCTATACCAGGGCGGACAAATTAAAAAATACAGTCATAAAACATTGAAAAACCAGCGCAAAACAGGCAAATTGTAAACAGCAATACATTTTTTAGTAATTTTAAACGTTTGTTTTACATTTTCATGTAAACAGATGACAAACTGCTTGTAATGCACCTGCGCATTTCGAATTAAGGTACAACTTTTTTTTTTAAATGTTATGTGTTCTAAATTCACTAACGCTGATAGATTTGACGTTAATACAACTCACTTTAAAATTACTAATTAAAACAGTAACTGTAAATTTTCCATCCAATTTTGTGAACGAAAGTAGTTCAGAAAATAACTTATGTAGGGTTCCGGATCTGCATGCTTCAGCAGTGTTTAAAAAAGTTGACTCACTGTAGATAAGTGCGCATGTGCGCCTACACTCATTTAAAGCCAGTGTATATTTGTGGTATTAGGTACTTAGCTGCGCCCTGTGGTTATACCTGCGTAAAAATGATCACTCTATTCCAAAGGAAATACACGATTTTCCAGGATAAAAACTATCCTACATGTTCATTTGTAAAAGAAAATTTTGAATCACGAAAGGGATTGTAAAGACGGATGGATGCGGGTACAAATCCCGTTCGTAATTCGAATTTTTCATTTACTAATTAATCTGTAGATTACGCTAAGCAGGCGATACTGCTATAAACATCATAGATATCCCACATGTTAATCCATTACCTAAAGTATGTACACACTAAATTTCATACTATGTACACATACGCACAAATTTGTGATATACAATATTGGTATGGTTGTTTGGATTCGTAAGTTTAGTAGAATTTGGTAGGATTGGTAGTAAAATTGATTATAAGCAGCATAATTGTATTCCAATTCAAAAAGACAGATGAAAAAATGTTGAATTTTCTTTTTATGATTGTCATTAAATTCATAACACAAGATTTCGTGAAGTAGATGAACTATCTCTACTATGAAACGTTTATTCACCTATTTTCTGATAAATATTAAACTCAATATCCAGCTTAGACAATTTAAGTTCTTTGAATTGAATGTTTCAAAACAAAGCCAAAACTAGTGATCGGTAACCATGACATTCACGAATAATCATCACGTAAATCTTCATCGTGACTCGGTACCTCACTCGGTCACCGCGACGGCCCAACTTTTACTTTCGTTACAACATCACCTCCCTTTGTCTCTACACTCCATGGTCTATGACTCGTCGGGGTCGACGAACTCACGCCATTTGGTTGCCGAAATAAGTTTTTTACGCTCACTTTCCAATACGGTGAAAGCGAAAAGGTACAATGTCACTGCTTCCTTTCGACTCGTTGTAGTGGGAGGACGTCGCTTTAAACGATAATAGAAGTTGTCGTCGAAACTCCATTGTTTGCTGTTTTCAATACTAGGTAACAATACTGTATTATTAGTCTGAAATTCCTTGAATTAGTCCGGATGTCTAGACACAGTTAACTGTTAGACATTTTAACATGGCAGTTTTGCATAAAAGTAATGCAGATACGTTAATAATGCTAAGTTTATCTATGCTAGCTGTTTGTCGTTTTCTTATGTTTTTTGTGTTGTATGTTCTATTCGTTTTATTGAAAACATGTCTTCATTTGTTTATTAACTAACGCGAAGTATCAAACTACGCAGATGCTAATTCACGAAATGACGTTATGTTTATAGTATTTACTGCGCATGATAAGCTTTATAGATTTATTTGAATATTAATTAAATTTTCGGAAGCTTAGAGATGTCAATTTAATAGCAAAGCTGTCGATCAAGCTGTCCCAATCTGTCCGTGTCATGGCATAATTGAGTCGAAATAGGAAGTATTGCGGAAGTGTCAGAGTTAAAAATGGAACGTTTTAGCTTTGAGCGCACGCGCAGGCTGAATGTCAAGGTGCAACCGGAGGCCAAGAGGCCCCGGTGGTTGAGTCGAAACTCGTGAGCTATTGTATTGTGATATTGCGATCGTGAGAGGATATGCGCATCAAGCTATTTCATCGTATTTCTATGAAGAAAAATAACATAGGGAATATTGCTGCGACGAAATATAGGGTATAATCCCCGATCGCCGCCTCGAGAACTGCACCGTCAGAACGAAGGATATGCCTTGTTTTTGCTATTATTTAAGAAAATAAGGTAAAAAATTTAGTTGTAGGAACATAATTTGTATTTCCAATGTAAGTAAAATATTAGCTGTTTTTTAAGTAATGAAGTCTTTTGTTTACATAAAATGGTGCGTATGTTTTACTAGTGCGCGTTGATGTCTTTTATATGTCATGTAGTAAGATACTAAATATGAGTGTGTTCCCATTGTTTTCTTTTTTTCTAGTCATATAAATAAAATTACTTGATGCAGCTTATAGTATGTATAAGATTTTGAAATGCACGAGAATAAGATATCATAATTTCATCATGCATATTATTTTCGTATTATTTTTATGAATTTAGGCATTATAATTAGAAGTATTCATGCATTTCCGAATTCATAAAAAAACACCTTCAACTTCCTCGAACCTTCGAATAATAATTAACGTAGGGTTGGCAATGTCATTAATTTATTAAATAGCCGTTGTTATACCATATGTATAAAAACAATTCAATGTTAGACAATTACTATACAAATACTTTTGTCAATTTATTATACTTATTGTTCCTTATTGTATGCTTTATATGCGGGAGCCGATGGATGCAGAAGGCGAGCAACTGCTCAAAGTGGCGCTCTCTGGGGGAGGCCTATGTTCAGCAGTGGACGCCTTCAGGCTGTTGATGATGATGATTATATCCATTGCCTCCCACTCTAAATCATTTACCTGATAACAAGTACGCATGCGAAAAATGTATGAGGTTTTATGACACATATGAAACGTCACGCAGTAAAATACGTAGGTAAGATTTATGACCAAATTACACGCTTGGGTGCGTGTGCGCAATTGTGTTGTAACAGTGAAAGAACAATTATATTGTTACTACCATTTAATAAGACAACCCTAAATAATAAGCCAAGACACCTTCACAAAGGTACATTCAGATCGTCGGTCGTTGGCGTCGCACGGGTAAGCAACCTCGCGGCTGGCACTGACATTGCGACCGGAACAATCCGACTACTTCCTAGTAACTATTAACCATTACAAACACAGCATCTACTCCTGAATATTCATGGCTTTTGTAATCTTCAGAAAGTATATCGTAGGTCTTGTTTTTGTGGTGTTTTGTGCGGTGGCTAGATATATATATAGAATTGCTTCATTGGTACGACTGTTGCATTTTCACAAATTATTTTTATGCATACTTATTTTTCACAAATTACTTTACGAACTAATCTTGCTTCAGGTTAAGCGACCCGCCCACCGATAATAGTTACAATGGTATTAAGACCAAACTCTATAATCAGCTCCAGGTGTATTCATGAATTAAAGACTGAGACTTGTATGTGAAAATTTTTTTAGGTGGAAATGTGGCGTAGTAGATAAAAATATGTAATGTACGTGGTTCTCTAAAACGTAAAGTAACGTCTTTGTTGATTGATTATATTCAACGCGGAAGCACAACACGCTACTCTAGAATTCATTGTTTTCAATTCAGTCGTTTAAATTGAAATTTCGATGCTAAGATCCATTCTACGACGTCATTTCATTGACATTGTGTAAATAATGGAAACACGTTTTGACGTTCATTCTTTTTGATTCATTGAAAGTCTAGAGTTAAATTAGTATTAATCGATAACTTGAAAGACGATTAGAGTTGGCAACACAACAATTTTGTAGTAAACTTGTAGTTTATGCGGGCAATATTGTATACTATTTATTGACGTCCGGACCATGACCCAACGAACTACTACTCGAACAAAGAAACTACAGTCCACACGCTCTGCCAACTGAGGCTGTTCCATACAATTATAACTTATTTGTAAAGATTTATTACATAACCAGGCTGGGAGGATAGTCTTAAGTAACCAAATAAAACTTAACCGAATGTTATGTCTGATGAAGATGTAAGATCGATTTATTTATTTATCCGTCAACAAATGAGTTTATTTATCCAATCGTAACCTCCAAATTACCGAGTTGTTATGATGCAACTTCAAACATTAGTACAGCTCGTAACCTTGCGTCAACATTTACATTCGCCTGAGAACTTCGATACGACTTGCGGAAGAGTTTAATGCATCGAATTTTATTCCGATCACAGTGCGCACGCATCTAAACTTGAAAACGTTGTGGTGTTATGTCAAATCCAATGTCTTTTGTTTTATTTTAATAGTGTTTTTTTTTTCGGCTCGCACCTGTTTTTTATACCTACCTATTTCTTACCTATCTATGTTTGCTATTTTTCAAGCTTTGAAAAAAGCTTGATGGCGTAAAATAAATCGCGACTTTTTAGTCATCATCAACAGCTTGAAGACGTCCACTGCTGAACATATGCCTCCCCAAGAGAGCGCCACTGTGAGCGGCTGCTAGCCTCCTGCATCCATTGGCTCCCCACGGTTTTCACCAGATCGTCGGTCCACCGAGTGGGGGGCCGGCCTACACTGCGTCTTCCGGTTCATGGTTGCCACTCGAGAACCTTTTTTCCCGATTGGTTTTGGCGTATTAGTAATCTTTTCAATTTAATATCTACATCGCCTAGCTAGATGTTTCAATAATAAATGCTATTTGGCTCTTTTTGAGGTATTTTTACTATATTTTCCTACAAACTATGTAAATGTTCTTTCTATGGACTGATTAGATATTTATATAAATCTTTATTACTGGGATTGATAACGGACTGGCGGAAAAATATGCGTAGTTCCTTAGGCGTTAAAGTGACGACCATGACGGAGGTCATTCTTACTTCCGAGTGGACGTTGAGTGGGCCCTTACATTTGTACTAAAACCACAGATTAGAGAAAAAATCAATTGACTACTGTGACCAAAGCTTTCCATGATTCACCCACTTTTACAGAAAAAAAACTGAATAACATTTGTATGACCAGTGCGAACATTGAAACAAACACATTATTTCTGATTAAGTACTAAGCTGTGAATAAATCGTAAAGATTCCAAAATGCTAAGTTTTAATGACTAAATAAAAAACCGCTTTCTTAAGTATAAGTACCCATGTAAAACAAATTTATGGCATGTTGATATAATCAAATATGCATTTTTTATGTAAATAAATGACGTCAACCTAAATGTGCTTAAATATAACAAAGTCTTCCTGGTATGAAACGGTGGCTTGAAAAATCATTTTATGTATACAGTCACTTAAAGTATACTTTTATAAAACACATCTACTGACAAATGCTTTTGTAATGTGTACTGTTAATACTTAAATTAGTCGTTAAGCCAAGTCAGAAGCTTTTGGGCGGCTTAAAAATTCTGACACCAGAGCGACTTGCCCACACGAGAAGAAGAAGAAAAAGATTACTTATTTTTTTTTCCTGCTAGTAGGGTAATATGCTTGTTTAAGCATAAAATAAAAGTGTTATTTATTAATAATTTAGCACAAAAACTACACTTATTTAAAAAAATCCATTATTCATGAATAAATTGATTTTACTATAATACTTCAATTCTGTACAAAAATACAGTGTATTGCAAATCCCATGCTGTTTTATATTCTATTTTTCAAATGTTCAGATTTTTTTAGCGCCAAAACTCCGTATCATTTTTTAGTAACCAGGCAATGTTTAACTCGATCTCAAAACATGTGATTATTTCTCATGTGGTATACAAAGACTTAAGGTACACAAAGCCTTAATAACAAAGGAAAAGCTTTAATACAAACAATAAATGCAGTAATTAACAAAGAGCCGAATTAACGTCGCGGTCAGGCGACCCCGGCCGAGGACAGCTAGAGGCACGTACGCTTCCGTGTGATTCCGCCTTAACTCGAAGGCATTCCTGAAGACAAGGCCTTACTTTTGTAGAAACCGGATCAACAAGAACTGATTAGGCATTCTTATTTTTATTTTTTGAAGTAGAGTTTAGTATCCGCGTCTCATCTCTTCTGGTTTATCCAACTTCAGTGCTCGTGCCATGCTGTCTGTTAAAGACATTAAGTGTATTACATCTTATCTACCTTGAATTGATCGTCCGTGTCCTTTATTTCCTCTACCTATTACATACATTGTAAAACTAACGTGTCTTTCCTTTTCAGCTCCCATTCTCCTCTTCCTACTTCATGTCGCCGCCCCCAGGGTCTGATTAGGTAGGATTAGGACCTAGATAGGCAGCCTGGATGGACAATATCGTACGTGACAATATGCTTGATATTGCAAATAACTTTACCATTCTAACAATTTCATATTTTAACATTCTCTTTAAAAGACGCAAAATTTCTCTTTTTAGACTCTCTAAAAGTGAATCATATCATTTTAAGGCCCACTTCCTAAATGTGTTTATTTAAAACTAACAGCTGTTAAAACAATGTCAGTTTTAAAATCCGACCAACCCAAAACGACAAACAGTGAAAAATCGTTCCCAATAGCGCTTCCGCTTCCCTGACCGTGTAAATTAAAAGTAGATCGAGATAGTTGGTTACTGCCCCCCATGTAGGTCATCTTAGATACATAGTACACAGCAAACTTTGGTCAAACCAGTAGCGCTACGTTCTGATCATTTGTCGCATTAATTACTCGTCAAAGAAATGTTGAATTTGGTGCCTATGGTGGCCTACCAAAAGCAATTTTGTGTTGTAACCAAACTAAACCTAGAGGTAACGTAGATGATCCTGTTTTCGGCAGATGTGATTATAATAAGACATTTCCTATATCACCGCGGAAGTCTGCCAAAGCTCACGGTCTCGGCTCAAAAAAAGCACGTGTCTCAGACGCGGCGACTCGTTCGCGAATTATTTTATTGACTCGATTTACGCGTCATTATCAAGGTCTTTGACTCACTTGAGTTTATTTTCGCGACGTTCTAGAGTTCGTTTATCTTTGTGGACAAAATAGATTTGGAGAACGTTGCACTCGGTAGCCTTTCCAAATTATTGGATTAATAACGGTGTATTTGCGGTGAACAATGCGTTATCGACGAGTGTGGTGACAAAGATGTATGGAAATGTTTGCAGTAACACCCGAGATTGGTGAAGACAATGATCTTTTAGCGAGTGTTGATTCTACAGAAAATACTAAACGTTAGTCACTGATACATTGTACGCGTATTTATCAAGATTTACTTCACGAACAAACGTGCCAACAAACATCTGGCTCGTTTTAAATAAGTCATTAATGAAACGAGTAAACATTTTTAATCGTAAGTAAATGTAAATACAATATTTTTCGAGATAAAGAGAAAATGTATTAAATAAAACAATGTCTTGTATGGGTTCATGGTAAAGACATTGTTTTTTTTCATCCATCACCACTTTCTGTGTCTGTAAATCTACGTTTTTTTTTCGTATAATTATAGTACTCATGTTACTAGCTATAAAGTGACGTTGAAAGAAATGACTCAGAATGTTATCAATGAATGCGACGTACATAGTTATTTCATGAGTTTTCTTTACGTCAACACATACACCTATCAACAAGTAGGTATTTTATTATACCAAAGTCCGGTACAAATAATCTTATTTAAACTATGATAATACTAAAAATACAACTAAACTTTTAATAATTGTTAAAGTAGTTTGGGAAACAGTTTATTTTCAGAATTCATTACGATAATAAAGAATTCTAAAAATTGATAAGAGTTGAATCTTGTCCTTAGCTTAGTATTAATTTGCAAAAGATTGTTTTTATGTATGTTAGTCATCACATCACTCAACGCTGAAACGGCACAACGGATTTTGATGAAATTAGGTACTTACGGTCCAGAAACGTGTACAATAATATAGGTGTGCCATGTATCTACTACACGTTCCGTTAAACATAAAGTTTAATTGGCATCCTGCGAATGACATCACATAAACACTAAACAGTGGGGCATGTGTCGTGACATGTTTATCAAGTAGCAACTTCGTCATGTTAAATGATTGGAATAAATGAAATACTGTCAGAAGGGCAATGGCCGTTAATAGCACTGTAATTGGTACCTGTTATTTTGGTAATCGAATTGGTAATGAAAATATTGTATTTGGTATTGATTGTGCAACTAAGTATTACCTTATTTGGTATTAATGGCCATAAATTTAGTTTTTTTTATTGGTAAAATTTCCATGTTGTTCATTGCCATCTGCACAATATTTTTTTTTAAATTTTATAGACCGGGTTCGTCGCCATGACAAAAAGCTTGTAACTCATTTAAGGAATTTAAATACATAGTTGCAATTTCAAACTGCATTGAAAATTCATTAAATAGTATTTAAAATATTTTCACGTAACTATTGACGTAGAAGTAAAAACACTTAAATCTATTTGCGTATGCTGCACTGTTATCGGTATCGTAAAACTCCCCTGCGTAGGAAGTGCAGAAAAAATTACGGACTGAAGAAAATAAATATAACACAGGTTTACCTCACGTAATCTGTAGTACAAAGGCATTCTCCATGAATTACAGTGACATTGAAATTTTTTTAAGTATATCAAAATGTGTTGATAAATTAATTTTGGTCTTTCCTATCATTGATTTAGGATGCATGATCGATACCTTCACATCACTGGGCCGTTTTACATGATGCGACCTGATATGTCACCAAATTGTAGTAAGTTATATCATGGAACAAGAGGGAGAGGAATGCCAATACACCAAGAAATAGCGTATATCAGATATATGCTAAAAACCGTTATAAACCTAGATTGCGCTACAAAATGAGCGGGCTATACGGTTAGCTACGGCGGGCTAGGTTTGTAACAGTTTTTTGCCATATTTCTGATCTACGCTCAACTTATAGCCTGCTCATTTTGCAGCGCCATCTAGGTTTAAAACGGTTTTAGCATATTTCTGATCTAAGCTGTTTTCTTGGTGTGTTGGCATTCTTCTCCTCCTTTTTCCATGGTTATATATATATTAACTTTTTGAACTGACCTAGTAAGTAGGTCAGTCATGCTATGGGAAACCTCACGCGTCCAAGGCCGCGCGAAAGCTTAGGGTCTTAACTTGATCAAAGTGGTGGTTTATTTATATTTACTTTTATCTGAGAAGTAGGTTGGGTGGTTTTATATATAGAACTAGTATTTTGCCCCGTGCGCGGGCCGCGAGCGGCCCGCGTGGGTGTTTTCGTGGCGTTCCATTTGTTCAAAACGCTATACTTGGAGCTAAACTTTAAATTTTGCAAGTACTTGTACAAAACTGCCGTATTTATCAAAGAAAATGATAATGCGCGTGACTTTGCATGGCGGCCATCTTGTTTGACTTGACAGCGTCATTTGCACCATGAGTAGGACGCAACCGGCACACTTGCACCGTGTGCGGGCCGCGTGCGGCCCGCACACGGTGCAAGTGTGCACAGGCGCAAGTGCTGATCGTGACCCTCCACTTATACCAAACTACAGTAAACTAACTCGCTTCGCTCGTCGTCGCATTGGGTATGTCGGAAAAAATTTGACGTATGACATCTGTCAAAAAATTTGACATCTGTCAAAGTTTGACATTTGACATCAATCAAACTGACATCTGTCTACACTTGACAGCGGTATTAGAACAGTGTGCAGGTGCAAGTGTTGGTCGTGACCGTCCACTTATACCAAACTACAGTATACTTGCTGCTCGCTTCGCTCGTCGTTGCATTTGGTAAGTTGGAAAAAAATTGACATTTGACATCTATCAAAAAATTTGACATCTGTCAAAATTTTGACGTTTGACATCTGTCACACTGACATCTGTCAAAATTACAACTATCTCCTTCCGAAACTGTAGTACCATAGGCGATAAAACGGAAAACAGCAATTTCGATAATAGTATATACGGCGGCCATATTAAAAAATGACAGATGTCAAAATTTGACCAAACCATGTTGATCAGCATCCTTTGGGACCCCCAGATATCGATTTATATCCCGATCTGAGCACCTTTACTTTCAGACGCGGACCAATAGACCGCCATTTTGAAAAAAGTACTTTTTCACTGTGTGCCCCTCTCAAAACTGTACAATATTAGAATAAATCCTCCCTACAAAAGTCTCACAGTTTCGGTGTTATTTGCGAATTAAAAATCCTTAAAAAGTGAAATTGCATGTTCGCAATATTTCAAAATGGCGGAATCAAAAAAGTTTTTACACATTCCTACCAAGTGTACCGTGGGATTTTCAGATATCGATTTTCATTCGGATCGGACAACTTTTACTATGAGTCGGTACGTCTACAGCCGCCATCTTGAAAAAAATTGATTTCACTGATATTGCATTTTTACCCTTATAACAACTATACTTGATCCCCAGGAACGACTTTTCTAAAGCACTCGCAACGGAGGCGCAAAAAAGCAAAGTTGATATTTCAATAAAAGCACCTTTGTATGGCAGCCCCATTGAAAGTTGACACATGTCAAAATTTGATTACAGAATGTTGATCATCATCCTTGGGGACCCCCAGATATCGATTTTCATCCGGATCGGTGAAACTTTTTTTCCCGCCGCGGCCAAAATTTCCGCCATTTTGAAAAAAAACATTTTTCACAATCTTCCCCTCTGACCTCCAACCAATATTAGTTCGAGCTCTTTATACTAAAGTGTCATAGTTTCGCCGTCATTTACGGTTAAAATTTGTATGGCGGATTTTTTTTTCCGCCATTTTGAATTTTTTTTGACATCTCCAAAATCGTCCCAGGGTTTGCTATGACATTCCTTAAAACGCACATGACCTATCTTTTATGGTTTGGCCAGGCCGTTGACCGTCCGAGTGACCGAAGGTCGGAAGACCAGGTCGCGAATTTTTTTGAAGACACCTCGATCACCTGGACACAAAACACAACAAAGACATTCAAAATTTTCCAGAGGTATCGAGAAACAATGCGTCAAAAATGAAAAAAAAAAATTGTATGGCAGCCATCTTTAAAAATGGCGGCATTCAAAATTTTTTTTGAAATATCGAATCTGCGGCCCCGAAGACCCCCCAATGCAAAAAATCACCCCGATCGGACCAACTTTCAAAATGGCCGCCATCTTGGATTTTCATGACAACCATCTGACAGCCCCTGTCATCCTCTATGACATTTGGTCGAGCACCACCCGCATACCTCCTACCGTTTCCGATTTATGACCGTTTCAATTTTGTATGGAATTTTTATTTTTTGTATGGCAACACTTTTTTTTTAAATTTTTCTGAAAACATCCTAGGATTTACACCAACTTTAGTTTAAACGGGACCCCCATATCTCTTGTCGTTTTTGAGATCCGTTGACCTGTTCCATCTCAGAGACGACTTTCTGGTAATGTCAGATTTTTCCCGGGGTGACATGACCCATCACTATACAGCCTCATACTCAGTTTTGACCGACCACTTCTGAGAGCTGAGATCAATTCTGTCAGTGAGTCAGTCAACGGGTCTCCAAGTTTATAAAAGTAAAAAAAAAATTTGCCATGTAAATAAACAAAATTTGATTTAGGTTATATTAAAGTGTGCTAACGTCAAATAAAATATAGAGATTGGGACGTTAGAAGTTTTTTATTATTTTTCAATTGAAAAGTAAATGTTTACGTTTACAAGGGGATCGTCCTGGTATTTTAAAATGTTATTATACAAAAAATCATCCCAATCGGAAAACATTTAGGGGTGGAAAAGCGTTGGCGCTTTTTGTATGGACAACAGGGGGTAAAGTTAAGAGAAGAGTATACCCCCCGGTATACTATTCTCTTAACTTTAGCAACATAATCTGACTATTTAAACAGCGTAGCTTTTTTAACAGGTGTTTTCTTTGTCCACAGGAATAATGACACTCAGCCGCGGCCCGTGTGACCTCGACAACATGAGTCTGTTCCAAGACCTCAAACTCAAGAGGCGGAAAGTTGACTCCCGATGTAGTAGTGATGGTAAGTCATTATCTACTAACTACAGTCAACGAATTCAGTCTCTTAAAATTCCAGTTTAATGTAAATTTTAATATCCAAATATCTCATATCTGTTATGTAATGTTCAATGTTTTTAGGCCGCTCAAGAAGCCTTTGAGCGGCCTAAAAATTCTGACACCAGGGCTGACCACTTGCCTACACGAGAAGAAGAAGAAGAAGAAGGGTCAATGTTTTTCAATTCATGGCATAAGTCGAACATATCCAATGCAATTGTTTTTGTGTGTTGATTTATTAATTGAATTATCATTATGGTCCTATTAATATCTGAATTTATGTAACTAAGGGGTGTTTTTTCAATGGCTGGGTAAAGGTTATTCTACTAATAAATTATAAACCAACTAAAACAAAAACATTACAATTTTCAAAATTCCGTTGATAATTTGCTTTTTATTTTTACGGTGTTTTGTTTTGTCTAATGAATAACATTTATCTGATTATTTAAAAACCACGCCTAATTTCAAAAAATAAGACGGAATATTTCCCAGAGCGTAAATAAAAAGAACACCATGAGTTTATCGCATCATTATAGAACGGTTGAAGAGAGATTAGTTACTCCCAAAAAAGGAAATAGTGGAAAATGTTGTTGAGTTTTTTTTTAAATATATATTTGTGACTAAACTAAAGACACTTTAGGGTTATTAAAAATGGTTCATTGTTCTATAATGCGATCATAAGCGGCCAATGACGCGATAATTATATTTAGTTTATAACCTATGTTAGATATCATGATAAGATGTGTGTATTTAACTATTCGTGCAAATGTCTCGTTCCAAAGGTGTATCTATCCATCACAATATTATATCTTGAAGGTTTACTGGATGCTATGTATAATACAGATCAAGGAGACTATAGAAGTACTTTTACTTAGAATTTTATTCTTTTATCTACTTATTACAATGAGCAGTTAGTATTCTACTAAATAGATCCAATAGTCTATTAGTGGTGTAAGGTCAAAACGTGATTGGTATTCAGCCGCCAAGTCTTTTCCATTATAAGTCTACTCACGGAGCGCTATCACTTTCAAACGGCAGCCAAGTGCCTTCGTCTCATGTAATTTCATTTTCATTCAAACGTGTTTCACCTGTCTCAAATAATTTATAATGCCGGTGAGCAGTTTATAAATTCATATTATTGATGTTGTTTTTGAGTATTAAGAGTCTAATGGTGGAGGAAGATTTGGAAGCTAGTCATAAAAAAAGTTGAAAAATAATTTTATATTCTTACATTAGTTTATAGAATTGTTATGAATAAGAGGTGCGGTGACGTCTGAGATATGGGGACTATAGCCGCGTGGACATATTTCCCGCAAAAAATATTTAGTTAGCCGATGGTGAGAGAACCTTACGTAAATCTGCAATTTATTGGCTTAACAAAAATAACACTAATCAACATCAAAAACAATAAAAGCAAAGCTCATATATAGTATTACATAACAAATATAATTTATTAAATACAACCAGTTATTTGATAACTGCATCAACTTAAATAATCTCGAGCATAACACCGTGAGAGAGCGCGAACCGGTTTCCGAGAAATGCTGTAACTTTCACTCGTTTAAAAAAGCATCCAAAATGAGATCCGGCTCAACAGGTCTGTTACAGGGGTTATGGATAAGCGTCATAGCGTTTTGGAGTGTTTGGCGACGGATGTTTGTAATAATTCAATGGTTTTTAGCTTTGTTAGCGCATATGCTTCCTGATCGTTCTAACTTGTTTTATTAATGGCTTTTGGAAAGAATAACTTACGATTTCAATCGCCTTTTATACCGAGAATTACTGATATTATCGTCTATATATATTTTCCAGTTATATTTTGATTTAAAAACCTACTGATTTTGATAAAATTCATATGGAACCAATCTGAAAGAAAGTATATCCTTTCAAATAAAAAGAAAATCTGAATGTATAGATTTTCAAATAAAAAATGAATTCAAATGACACAGGTAAAAAATAAAAACCATAAAAAATGAGAAGCAAAAAAAAGAAATAATACAACCAAATTGAGAAGCTCCTCTCTGAAGTAGATTGAAAAGAGTTGTGAACTCAACGGTTATTTCTTTTATGTTATTTCAATTTGCGTGGTTATCAATTTTACAAAAAAAGCTTTATTTTAACTAATGTGTAATAATTTAGACTAGGGTCGTTAACGAGGTCACGCATAATATATTAGCTGTTACATAACTGACCAATTTGCATTTCAAACTTGACTTTAAAATGATATAAAACAGTTATGTATAAAGTAAAATTACATAAGTTAATAAATGATGCATCGTAACATCACCGTTACAAAAGATAAAGAAAGTTTACGTAAATCAAATGTGAAAGTAATAAATAACGTGCGGTAATTGTTGTCATTGTATCTCATGAATACTTATCCATGTATGCAAGCATTCACGTCATACAAGTCAATACAACTTCATGCGCCCGAGGCAGAGATGACGGAGTTTTTGTATGGAAAAACATCATCTGTTATCTTTGCGAGTAAAAACTTAACTTACCTACTGTTTCTTACAAAAAATGCCAAACTCCGTGTAGGTATATTTTGTTATCTCTCTGCTTTGCTAATTACCATAGACTTTAGTAGGTGGTAGGACTTTTCTGTAAGGTTCGTCTAGGTAGGTACCACAGCTTTGCCAGTTATTCTGCCACCAAGCAGTAGTGTGCAAACACTACTGTGTTCCGGTTTGAAGGGCATTGTAGCTAGTGAAATTACTGGGCAAATGAGACTTTATGATCTTATCACTCAGTCTAGTAATCTGATTACTAGACTGTGTGTGATGTCTCAGGATGACGTGCGCAGTGCAGTGTCACGCGGAACTTTATTGTTTTAAAGTTCCGAGTGACACTGCAACTGTTATGGGCGGCCGTGTTGCTTACCATCAGGTGAACGACTAGCTCGTCACGTCATTCAATCGCATAAAAAAGAAGGCTTACCCCCGGTTTCTCGTACGTTTGTTAAAGTTAAACTCATGTCAATTTAAAAATGCTGAACGCTCATTGGTCAGCGGCGGATGATCAGCAGGCAACCAATGAGTGTTCCGTGTTTTTAAGTTGACATGAGTTTAACTTTAACAAACGCACGAGAAACCGGTGGTTAGGTTGAGAGTAGCGAAAATATTCTAGGTCTGTGGAGATTACAAAAAGCTTTATCGTCGTTTTGACAAATAATTGGATTTAACAGTGTCACAACAACAGTTCACCGTTGGATACATTATAGTTACATATTAAAATAATAATATTCATCAGTAATCTTTTTTTAATTGTTGATGGGCAAAGCATTTTACCACTGTCTCACCTGACGAAAAGCGATGACACAGTCTACGATGGTACATGCTTGCCTAGAAGATACCTGTTCACTCTCGACTTGAAGACACCCAGATCATAATTAGCTGGAAACAAGGAAGCCGACAAGGTGCTCCACTTATTGGCTGTTTGCACTATAAAGCGCATAGCAAAACGCTTAGTGCGAGTTGATGGAATTGCAACCATATAATATGAGTGCCGTGATTTTGTGGGACTTGATGTCCGGTACAAGAAGGGAGATGGAGGAATAAGATCGTGTAATTCCTTCGCACACTCTCCAAAATGCAGTCTATAAAAAACCCTAATACACCCCTAATACCTAATACAGATGACTCTTAAAGTAGTTTTTGCGATGCAGTTTAGAGCACATAGCCGTATCTAATAATAGATATAATATCATTGATATTATTGACTATTTCTTTTTCAGTAACTGACTGTTTAACGATAGCGAGACTGCTATCGTTAAACAGATGTATCATACTTGTAGTACAATCAAATCACGATGTTAGCACATCGCGTCATATTTCGATCCTATCATACGTTGGTCGAATCAATGGCTAAATCTAAACTCTGTCTGAAACTTGTAGCTAAATGTAAACTGTTTGCAGATTTAAAGTTGTAAACATACTGTCAACATGCAAATTATTTCCACACTCAATGCTCAGTGAATCTAGTCTGGCAATATTGCTTACTGTATATGCACGCGAAATACGTAACGGGCTCCGTAGAAGCCAGTTATGTATATCGAATAATCAGACTTTTCTACTTTATCTCGTTCCCAAAATAAAGTCTAGTTTCTTAAAATAGAAACTATTTCAGTAAAAGACAAAAGCGTTAGTACAACTTTTTAGATTTTCATGTTACACGCTGGATTCTCGGGTGGAGCTCTAATTTTGCGGTGCTACCTTTACATAAGCTCTGGCAAAAATTTAAAACGCATAATGAAAGTATATAAACTTATATTTATAGCTGAATTTTTTGGCTGATTGTAATTATCAGTATATTAAGTATAGTAAGTAGTGATACAGTTCAATGGTGTAGATTCACCAGAAATCACGCTGGCTTTGGTACTGTTATATCAATCTACTACGGCTGCTACGGCAGGGGTGTGACGCGCGATGACGAGTTCAGCCGTCACCGTGACGCGCCCTCACTGCCTATAAATATACTCGCTATATACGTAGCTATATACGTACATCGCACACATTACGAGCAGTGAATGCATTTGTAAACAACGATAAGCGGGATATACGTTAAGAATTGTAATAGGCAGCGGACGAGTACAATGTCGAATTAATTATGAAATTAAAAGTCCACTTGACACGAGTTAATACGTTTGTTATTTTTAACGCTGACTTTTGAAAAATAAACGTATAATTTGCGGGTCTGTGTGTTCAAATAAATTGCTAGCTAACGAACTGTTAGTTGTCTATTGTCATAAGTTTCCATCGATTTAGTTTTCGGGCAGCTCCCAGCTAATTCCACATTAAAGAAAAGTATCACACACACACACACACACTTACACATCATTATCAGCTGGAAGACGTCCACTACTGAACATAGGGCTCCTCAATAAAATGTCACTTTGAATGGTTCATAGGTGGGGGTGTTGCCATAATCACCATGCTTGGCAGACGGCTTGGTAAACTCAGAAGATTTTAAAGTACCGAGGAAAATGCTGCTGCCTAAGATAAAAATTTATAATGTAATCATAAATTTCATATATGTAATCTCAAGATAATTAATTTGTGCCCCTTGAGGACCTCTCAATTACAGCTTTTAAGAAAAGCGTATACGTACACTTTTTGTATGGACAATGGGGGGCCATTGTCCATACAAAAAGTGTCAACGCTTTTCCACCTCTAAATGTTATCCTATTTTTAGACATTTTTTTTTATATGTTGTCTATCCAGTAAAAAACTATGCTCGTAAGTCTTCCTTTTTCAAGTTTTTATAATATCTTCGTATTTATAGCCACCTAAAGTTAACAATTTTTGGCGTCAAAATTATGACAAAGAAAAGTAGTTGTAGCTAGTACACGAAACATATTTAAAAAAAATCAAAACGCACAAGCATATAATCTATCCAAACGATTGACACCAAAATTATAAGTTTTTGTTAAGTTTCAGAGGGTGAAAACCGTTGGGTGCCCGAAACACTAAATACCTGTTGAACTTAATCATCATCATTATATTGTACCCATATATTCGGCAAATAAATGATTTGATTTGATTTGATTTGATTTGATTTGAACACTAAAATGTAGTAAATTCACCCATGGGCTCTATTGTCTCTATCATACGTGTGGAGAGCAGCAGCAGAGCGACGGCAATAACATTTTCAAATACCAGGACGGTCCTCTTAAGGGATGATTTATCTATCACTGATAGATTAAAGGTTATCCGACTCATAAATTACAAACTGGCTAAAACAAAAACAAAACACTTTTTTCAGTGATCTATCCGGTTTACAAAATTGACTCTTTATTTACACTGTGTTCTATGAATAATCTTTATCTGAATGAACTTACTATAACAAAATACTAAAACTGAATAAATAAAAAACAATGTCATGTCTATCACAATAATTAATGTTTTAATAAAGACATTTGCATCAAGTTTTAGTACTCTAAATACTATATATGTCCCGCTCAATCCAGCCAGGCCGTCGTCGTTACTCATTTATTATTTAAGAGCTAGGAACACGACCAGCGCAATATCTATTTTCAATTATCTACGTAAATAAAGGAAACGCATTTTTGTTTCTCTGTTCTATAGATAATTCCATTACTTAACCGAGCCTGTATAATTCTCTTATCTAATAGAGCTATTTATAGCCGAATTCCCAAGTAATCGGCGCAAACCCGGGCGCCGCGACACGTGGCCTGGCGGCCTGGGGTGGATCGCGGGTGGCACGAATGAAGGGGTGTGAGGGTGAGCTGTGACCTACTTTCCCCGTGTCGCTGACCGCGCGCGACCTTCGCTTGCAGCGATCGAACACAGTCATAGCGATCATCCGAAATAAAAGAGTTGCTGATTGCGTAACAAACGTTATTGTTGTCTGCCGCGCCGCAGGCTTTTATGCTAAGCAGAGCTCGATTTCTTGAATAGGAAATGAGCAATATGCTCTCTTTTAATTCAATTTTAAATTGTAGCAGTATGTTTGGCTTAAGCCAAGATTTATCCACCTTTGTTAGGATCAAAACAATATACACATAACGCATAAGTTGGTATTGTTCTTAATAAGTGTGTTTATATTGACATCTATAAATCAATTCAATTCAATTTCATATAATAATGATTGCTCTACTTGAAACAATAACTTAGTCTATTTAGTATTAGCACCATAATAACGAGCAATCAACGGTTATCTAGCCGCTAGTGTGCCTAGAACCTCTGACGATTGCATCACGCGGCTAGAAAGATCGGTCCCCTCCAATGATGTGGCAAAGGACGCCGAGTGAAATAGAGATGGTCCTCGAAGCGAGAGCGGTGCACGCGTGGATAGTTGCAGGCGTAAGCGGTGCTAGCAAGCGTTGCACATTGCACTAGTCATTGTGCGATTGCAGTTTGCACGTACGGCCACCGAGTGACCTAATAGTCGCTGGAGGGAGGGACCGGGAAGCGCCGAGTGGCGCGGGGAGCGCCGCGCCGAGTGCGGTAGGTCGGGCTCACTGCGCGGCCCGCCGCTCGACAAGCTCCGCCAGTGGAAAACTTTCTTCGCGGCTTTTCCTCGCGTAAACCATACTACGCAAAATATTGCGATCGCGTGAACCTCCCCAGTGCATCAACCAATCACGTGCACCATAACCGCTCTGAACTTTTATACAGTTACCAAATATGGACAAATATGTGTTTAATCCTTTGAATCTGGAGCCAATGTACTTTTGTGTTGGCGATGTAAGCCAAATCACGTGAGGGTAACGACGCCTATGGATCTAGTAATAAAAAGTCGGTAAAGTTTCTGATTTATTGATTTAGTTTAGTGCTGTTTTATAACTATTAATATTTTTAGCACAATTTAATCGCGGCGGGAGAAATTCTTCCTTAGTTATTTATAACAGGTATATGATTATAAATATTTATGAATATGTATAAATATTAAAACTAAATTTTACAAGATGTGAATTACTTTCTGGAACTGCTGTTTGTGTACGCAGATAATATATGTTTTCCATTTATCATAAAACACTAGAATGGAAATTATTTTTCCCATTTTACCTATAAACAAATAACTATTTACTTATCAAAATTTGTTATATTATGGTTTCATGTAAATGGATATAAAATATGAAATAACAAAACAGTAAAGCGTGACGTAGAGCCCTTTGTGAAGTTGGTGCGGGCTAGCTTCCGGGGCCGCGGCACTGCACGCTGCATCTGCGCCCGCGCCGCGCCGCTTTCACTTTCTCCTCGCGAGCGCTCCGCATCTCGCGCCCACAGCCGCCCGCAAACTTGCTTCCTACATTTTCTATATAACTCTATTCCGGAATAACATAAATCTGACACTTTTCTTCTAAACACTTATACACACATTTCAAGTATCTTAAAGCCACATCGTATAGCATGATCAATCTACCGAGACGTCATCCATAAATGTTATTATAGATTAAAGTTTTTGTATGAGTGTCCGGGGCCACAGCGCCGCTCACGTCGTGACGCAACCGGCTAATCTAGTCGGCGGCGTCGTCGGGAAGTGCAGTGTCGCGTTCCCGCGTCGCGCCCCGCGAGTTCTAACTACGATCGCGTCGCGCGGTCGTTGACATTTCACCTAGTTTCTATTCGCCGCGCTTCTAAAACTCTATGGTGTTCTTTTTGTTTGCTGGCGATCGTGCGTTGCGTTGCCAGTGTCGCTGATTGTGTGCTTTGTCCACAGGCGAGTCGGCTGCCGACACCAGTACGTCGTCGCCGGACCCAGGCCCACCGTCGCCGCGCATGGCCGAGGCAGGGTGCAGCACGCCGCCGCACCCGCCACCCGTGTTCGATGGCGGCGGCTCACCTTCACCCTCACCGGCGGCATGCCACCCCACCGTCATCCGCTCTTCGCAGCCCTACCCCGTCATCAAGTTCGAAGGAACCCCTGCACCTATCAAATCGGAATGTTCTCTGATCGTGAAACATGACTCCATGTCCTCGGTGAAGCTGGAAACGATGCAGGCGGAGCAACAGCTTTATAGACCGCGCAATATCATCTCCCCGCCTCAAAGCTCACATTCATCGATGTCGCCTGGACCCTGGCCATCTCAAGCATGCATCAACGGAGTTAAGCCGGAGCTCATCGGCGGACATTTCCCACCTCAGGCACTCGAACCCAAACCGGGAGTACGAGGCCCGACGCAATGGCGAGGCGCGCCTGCAGTAATCATGGGAGAATCGGGAGGAGTCCGAACGATGTTCTGGACATTGCCGGCACCCACCGCTGGAGGAGACGCGGGAGCGAGCGCATCGCATACACCAACCCCACCGACGCCCGACCCTTCAACATGCTCGGAAGAGTCCGCTGCACGACTTTTACTAAACCTGGGAGGAGATTTGAGAAGGCCAAGAGGCCCACCTTTAAATATGGAGCTGCTGTGGGCGGGTGATGTTTCGCAGCTGCCAGCACACCAGCAGCTTAAACTTCACACACAGCAGCACGCGTTAAACTTGACCGCGGGCAGCGTAACGGGTGGATCGCCGGTCCCGGGAGCTAGCTCTCTGGGCTTGGCGCACTCTGAACTGCGCACTTACGCACCGGAGGCGGAACGAGACGAAGATGAACAACCAATGATCTGCATGATCTGTGAAGACAAGGCGACGGGACTGCACTACGGCATTATTACTTGTGAAGGGTGTAAAGGTTTCTTCAAACGGACTGTACAAAACCGACGCGTGTACACTTGTGTCGCTGATGGTGGCTGTGAAATAACAAAAGCGCAAAGAAATAGATGCCAGTATTGCCGGTTTAAAAAATGTATTGAACAAGGAATGGTTTTACAAGGTGGGCATTCAAAACATTCACTTTGCAATTTTTACATTTTCCCATAACAGCCTGCACTTATGACGTTTTTATTTTTATAGCGGTACGAGAGGACCGGATGCCCGGTGGAAGAAATAGCGGAGCCGTCTATAACCTGTATAAAGTAAAATATAAGAAGCACAAGAAAGCTAACAAAGCAGCGACGACGAGTCGAGCGTCACCGCCGGAAAAGCCAAAGGAACCGTTACCCTCTCTCCCACCGCATCTGGTCAACGGAACTATACTTAAGACTGCATTAACTAACCCCAGTGAGGTAAGAACAATAAAAACATTCTATGTTCCATAAAAATCTTTGCTTGAAAACTTGGTGATTAATTGAACAATCTATGCCATTTCTTCCAGGTGGGACATTTAAGAGCACGGCTAGAGAGCGCAGTCTCATCATCGCGAGACCGCGCACTATCTTTTGACAGAGCAATGCACATGATTCGAGCGCTGATGGAATGTGACGCCATGGAAGATATTGCGACCGTGCGGCACCTACCAGATCTCTTACACGACACCTCAGAAATAGGCGACAAACTGTGTAAAATAGGCGACTCAATAGTACACAAGATGGTGGCGTGGACAAAAAAATTACCGTTCATTATGGAAATACCTATGGAAATCCACTCAAAGTTATTAATGGAAAAGTGGCATGAGATCTCAGTGCTGACGACGGCGGCGTACCAGGCGATTCACGGGAAGCATGCGCAATCGCCGCCCTCATCAGACCACGAACAAGACTTTATGCAAGAGGTAAGCCGCCCATTCTAATCTAGGAAATAGAAAGTGGCGTAGCAATTAGTGTTTTTATGGGCAATTTCTGGTTAACGAGCCCTAGATATAGTGTATGAGCGCACTCCAGGTCACATTCGCTCCAGAGACTTCCGCCACATGCGCCGGAGTGCAGTTACGTGATCTGCATCGGCGCTTGCACAACCCGCGGTAGAAAGTCACCCGCCAGAGGCCGGCTGCATTCGGACGCTTGCACATTCACCGCATAACCTGCTAGTATTAGAATCGTAAAATAATGCAACGTGTTTAATGCTAAGCGTTTCTATTGTCTATTGATGGTCGGTGGATGATCGCGCGCATTGAAATCACCCGTATCGTTAAATTTGAAAGTTTACATATAACTGTTACTTGCGTCACGTTCGATATTTCTTCCTTTGCTTTTATTATTGTTATTGAATCAGTAAAATCGATGATAAAATAAATTTCCGCGAAAGAAAATGGTTCTACACGATCACGATCAGTGAATTGCACGTATTACATAAACTCAGCGGTGCGGTAACTACGGCAGTTACTTGGTTACATACAGAAAGTATTTTTCATTGTCTAGAGCATTTCCTCTTCGGTTACATATTCGATGTTACATAAATATAACAAGTTCGATGGTAGCTTCTTGGAACGTTATTTTAGCGATTCATCGCGCTAATTTGATTGCGTTGAAATATTGTACACTATATAACGTATATGCATAGAATTTCAACATATTTGCATTTTCAATTTTGAAATACTCCATTTGGAGATTGAATATTTTCTTGTAACGTGCTGAATAGAGCGATGACCTTCTATACCAGACGGTTATACTAGCTATTTTATTAAAAGTATCAAAACTTCTTCGAAAATATTAGATGTCGCATAAAAGTCCGTCATTTTCTTTAATGACTTTGTTTCCTTATATTATTATGTACATATTTTCTGAGAATGATAACTTGTGATGTACTAAAGATGCGTCTACTCACTCATATCTGTCAAGTATCAAGATATTGGATTACATTTTCATTTGTTTGTCTTTACCAGGTGAATGCCAACCTGCGGACGCTCCAGAGCTGCCTAACATCCCTGATGGGGCGGCCTATAACGCTGGAACAGCTACGATTAGACGTGGGACTGGTAGTGGAGAAGATGACACAGATCACCTGCGTCTTTAGGCGTATTCAGCTTCGGATGGAAGAGTACGTGTGTCTAAAAGTCTACATACTGCTGAATCAGGGTGAGTTAATGTTTATATTTTCTTTTTTGTTCTAAAATCAAGATAGCTCTATGGGAATTAAATTGCAATACAACACAAAATGATAACAAATAAAATATTAGGTTTTTTTCTACCTACAGTGAAATTTGATTATACAGACCAATGTAGTTTTTGTTTTGTGGATTTATTCAAAATGACGTAAGTAGTACTTACATAACGGAGTACTTACGCCATTTTAAAGTCATGGTTACAACTCGTTTTTTTTGCATAATACTATGGGGCTACTTTTCAATAGTTAGATTACACAACTTTATTTTTTATCCCTTAATTAACCAATCGAACGTTGACGATGGATAATAATGCATTTACGATTGAAAGCTGCACAATCACAGAGTGCGTCTGATATTTGACTTAAACAAAAAAATATATGTAAAAATCCAGCTGTAACTTTATTTTTACAAACGTCAAATATTTGTTTCGTCATTTCGTCATTGCATAACACAATATGTTAGGATTTACATTGTATAAAAGGTGCAAGTAATTGTTATAAAAATACCCATCATAGCATCCTCCTTTACCTTGTCGGTTAAAAATGGGTATTTTTGTTGACGTTTATGGTTTTAAATTATTTATTTATTATAACCTTTCACCGCGTGAATGCGCGGGCCGTTGTATTTAGGCTATGTAAACAGTATGTAACATTAAAACGTATATTGTCAAACGTGAGCCCATTCAAGCATAAAAACCTAAAAAAAAGAGTTCAAGCATTTCCAAGTTTGTAAATACAAACATTTAAATACTTGTACTTTTTGTGATGACGACTAGCAGTGATGTATGTGGTCGTTTTGCTAATTGGACATTTTATCATGTAAAACTAGATGAGATTAAGTCAAATTGCGACTCAGATATTTCGAGATACGGTGTAAGTGAGACGCAGTCATTTTGCGCTCTAGCCATTCTAATATTAACCAAAATGAATGGTGTTTGCCTTTTCATTTGATTTTATTTTATTTTCCTCGGAAAGCTAACAACTAAATACGAGTATAATGCATATATTTAGGATGCATATGTATCTGTACACAGATACATTTGTAATTAACTTATGATTGACTAAAAGTTTTCATCACATCTTAGGAAGCTTAAACTTGCTTTATAAAATATCAAAATAAAATGATTCCTAATAGAACTAGTTTTATGAATACCAGAGTTGAGTTCAGTAAGTTTTAAATCATCAAACTATGAAAAGCTGGTACAATGGGAACCAGGTAGCTTTTAATACAATTCTATACACATTTTTGTGTACATACATACTTATAATACAATATAACTTATATAACACCCCGGCATAGAACAAACATCGATGTTATTCACACGTTTGACCTGAGTAGGAATCGAACTATCGCATCAGCGTAGAAGGCAGAGCTAACTACCAACTTGGTGATGCCATACAAAATATTTTTTTTAGATACATACTCTCTACTCTCTAAATAAAGGTATTTGCTGCGCAACTAAAGCATATAATATAAAGCATATCTTGTTCAATGGTCTGAAGGTCTCAAAGGCATCGGTTCATTACATTACCGTGTCAAAGCACAGCAGGATTTAATCCCGTTATAGTCTGCCGTTAAGGGCGGATTGGACATCATGTAAGCCTGCCATAAGCTGTCCACATAAAGTTATCTAGCACGTTTATATTTTTAGCTCAGGTAAAACAAGGTTTATGATATTGTAGTGAAGTAAATCATTATTGTAACGTCTAAAACGCGACCTAATCAAATCAAATCACGGTAACATTATAAATGCGAAAGTTCGGGTGTTTTTTGTTCCCTCTTCTAAATAAAATAACCGGCCAAGTGCGATATCAGACTCGCGGACGAAGGGTTCTGTACCTTTATATATAAAAATTCGCAAAATAAAATCACGTTTGTTGTATGGGAGTCCTCTTAAATATTTATTTTATTCTGTTTTTAGTATTTGTTGTTGTAGCGGCAACAAAAATACATCATCTGTGAAAATTTCAACTGTCTGTCACGGTTCAGAAGACACAGTCTGGTGACAGACGGAAAGACAGACAGCAGAGCCTTAGTAATAGTGTCAGTTTTACCCTTCGGGTACGGATCCCTAAAAACGATAAAATCTACAATCCATAAATTCTGATTCTTTTCCAATATAGCCATTTACACAAACACGCTAGTACGTAATAAGGAGCTATATATAGTCACTTGTTTGTTTTTTCCCTGAAGTTGAAGCTAGTTAGAGATACGTAAATATAAAACTCCTGTAGCTTTCTTTCTTCAACGGATTTTTCGTGAGAATTAAAAGTACGTAAGTGTACTTCCTGTAACTTCTTCTTCTCATGTGGGAAAGTGGGTAGCCCTGATGTCAGAATATTGAGGCCAAAAGCTTCTAATTTTGCGGTATGGACGGCTTAACGTGCCTACCGAAACGCGGTACGTCCATACTCGTCCATGATTTAATTCAATATTATAGCTATATACAATTATAATTACATATAATATAAAGGTATCTTGGTATTATGTATTGAAATACATAACTTTTAGAGGACCTAGTAGGTAATATTGAGCACAGCATTGCAGCATCCATACTCCATGGAGCGCCAGCGTATAGTTCTAAAGAACATGGAGCTTAACAACCTAACAAGAAAGATTATTATTCTGTTACTCTAAACAATCAGAGATCAAACAAACTGTATCATTTGCCGATTTTCCAGCTGCGTCCACGAAATTTAAAGTCAACTGTCGCCGGTCCAAATAACAATGGTCGAATAAACCCTCATCTTGATGAGGCAGTGATACGCTTCGGTGCGAAGAGCTCTTGTTAATATATTATGATTTATGATACAAGTGCTCCAGTTTCAAGCGAGAGTTGACTCGATGTATCGATTAGGAAAGCTTCGGGAGTGTGATCATAATTCGAATATAAGTAGATACTCTTACACTGGGATAGGAACTTTAAATTAGATCAGTAACAAAATGTGGAATTAACGCTAAATAGTTAGCAACGTGGAATGCTTAGGGATGGGAAAGATCGTTAAGCTAAAACTTATTAACTTGTTTATGTATAGTTGCCCATCGGTTTCTAACCCGTTTTCACATAAGAACTTTTTTTTGGTAAAAAAACGTATCGTATGTTAATATTGATAGTGAAAGAAATAATCGAAATCGGTTTAGCCGTTCGGACGTGAAATTAAAAACAAATGACACAAAAATAAAGTTAGATAACGTTTTATTTTTATTATACTAGTTTTACTTTAAAAATTTATGTAACAAATTAATTTTAATGTGTAGGATAAATTTGAAATACGAACGGGATTTGAACCCGCATCCATCCGTGCCTAAAACCGGGACATCTTTACTTTTTCACTAAGAATTAATCTTTAAATTAAAGTAAGTAGGTTCCACTGAAGTCAAACCTAATTTCATTTAATTGGTGTTCTTAAACATGCTCCAATATTGTTTATATTTAAAAAAAAAGGTTCTCTGTGAGTTTCTAAGAATCTATTTCCTGATTTGGTATTGAATGAAGTGAAATATAAAGTAACACAGCGCGTCCCAAGCCTATTAGTCAATGTATAATAATAAAATATGACACGGAGTTTTGGCGGGAACGCGGAGAAGTTCACGTCGTTGCATTGTATTATTTTTCAAAACTTGTGCTTTTTCTAGTGTTAATGTTTAAAATTGGTGGCATTTTACGCAATTAAGTGCTGAATTACGAGCATGACTGTGGGCAAGCGATATAATGTGGTGAAACGTGGTTTTTCCTGTTGCTTCCAAAACTCCATAGAAGCGTCTAGTTTTTTTTTCTTATATTTTGGCTCCACACATAGTGTATTTAGCCAGTGTCAAGTTTTGTAATTTTTTATCGTATCATGGAAATTTTCACTTAGTCAAGTCACAGTCACAGTCAGAGTAGTCATAGTCTAGTCTAAGTCATAATCCAGTCTAAGGCATGCCCTAGTAAAGTGGTGGCAACTTTACTAGAGGCTTCTATGGAATTTTGGAAGCAACACGAAAAACCACGTTTCACTACATTATATCACTTGCCCACACTCATGCTCGTAATTCAGCACTTAATGCGTAAAACACCACCAATTTTAAATATTAACACTGGAAAAAGCATAAGTATTGAAAAATAATACAATGCAACGATGTGAACTTTTTCGCGTTCCCGCCAAAACTCTCCTAGCCCGGTAGGTAAGTTGCCACCACTTTACTGGGGCATGACTTAGACTGGACCACAGATTGTTTTTTTTTTTCTCTAATCTGTGGACTGGACTATGACTACCTGACTTAGACTCAACTACGACTGTGACTAAGACTTGACATTACATGAAATATTCTATAATAGCACGATGAAAATTACAATACTTGACACTGACTAAATACACAATGTGTGGGGCCAAAATACAAAGAAAAAAATATGACATCATTTTAGAAAAGTCAGTGCCCAGTTTCACACATTCAGATAAGTTAAGCAATCGAGAATGTAGCTTAGCCTAGACTCAAGCTAGAGAATGCGCGTCGCTCCGGCTCAATCAGCCAGTAGGAAAACTATGACATCCTGAATGTTATCGCATTGCGGTAACTAGGTCGAATGCACGCGCGAGCGCCATGCTGGGCAAGGAAATTATTTTCACTACGATTAGGGCTTATTATTACACTGTTTATCAAACTGCTAGCTAACCTACCTTGCTAGCTTGAATTTGTACCGTAACAGATTGCGTTACGTTAGAAAATGTAATGTAACTCCATGAGGAGTGCTTTCAGTGATCAAAACTAATCTATACATTTTTAAAGGCTTTGTCCTGAGTGAATGTCTGACCGACTAAAAGAAAACGTACTATCCAAACCGAAAATCTAAAGACTTGTTTGGAGTGGAGGATGTGTACCTTTTACAGCATAACTATTAAAGGGGTTTTGAAAATTCAACCAAATTGTAAAAGTATTGTGTGTGTTACACACTTAAAAAATGTTGCCACTTTCGTTTGGTCGATTCCAACATATATATCCATGATTGAATAGTATAAATGACAATTTATAGTATCTTGTGTAGTCCTCCTGTATCATACTACTCTTTTCTTGAAATTCATACTGGCAATTTACTGTTTTTCTTTTTTATTTGGGTTCATGACCCGCTGGCACCCCGCTGGCTAAGCTGTTGCAGGTTGAAAAGCTTCAGACTTATTGTTACCAAGTAAACCACAGAGTAGATAATAATATTACGCAGTACCACTAAGTGATTTCCTTCGTACTATTATTCAATTTACCCAGAAGACCCGGTGGAGGCGTTATAAAATACCATCACTATATATATAGGCCACTTACTTCAATTTATTCAAGTTAATTATGAGTGAGAACAATCGTAGAGAATTGACATCAAATTGATACCATAGATAACCTATATTTTATAACTTATGGACAAATGGACTCACCCGCGTCGTCGATGAAAGTAGGTAGTATAATATAACAAATCGGTACATAACTTGAGAGGGCCGTCCTGAAATTTGAAAATGTTATTGCCGTCGCTCTGCTCTTCACACGTATGATAGAGACAATAGAGCGCATGATGAATTTACCTACATTTTAGCGTTTGGGACGCTAACGGTTTTCACCCTCTGAAACTTAACAAAAACATTTGATTTTGGTGTAAATCGTTTGGATAGTTTGTAATCTATGCTTGTACGTCTTGATTTTTTTGAAAATATGTTTCGTGTTCTAGGTACAAATACTTTTCTTCGTCATAATTTTGACGCCAAAAATTCGTAATTTTAGGTGACTATAAACACGAAGATATTGTAAAAACTTAGAAAAGGAACACTTACGAGCATAGTCTTTTACTGAGTAGACACCATATAAGAAAATCATCAAAATCTGATAACATGTAGAGGTAGAAAAGCGTTGGCACTTTTTGTATGGACAAGAAGGGACTAAGGGAAGACTTACGCTTTGCATCTGGTATCTATGATACTTAACATTTATAATATGCTAAGCTAAACGCCCTTTCCCTTTCAGCCCCATGACGTTTACATTTTTTTTTATTCTAAAACCACTTTATTATGTCCTATTCTTTAAATAACGCAATGCGTCCCTATATTTTTAATCTGTCGGCTTGTTGTAAGCTTGTTAGATTACAATGTATATCGAAAAAACTAACGATTTTAATAGCAAATTTTAATCAAAAGCTAATAGATAATTTGGTTGGTATGAGTATAACCTAACAGCGACCCTATTTTAATTTCACCGTAACATTATCTGCTATTGTAAAATTATAATAAATAAATAATAAATAGGTTCGTTTAAGCCACCCCTGTCTTAGAGTGAACAAAAGAAAACCAAATCGGTCAAGCTGTTGTTAAGGTTCAGCGAGACTAACGTGCTTCGGAGGGCACGTTAAGCCGTCGGTCCCGGCTGTTGTCTTATGAAGACAATAGTCATTAAGCCAAGTTAGAAGCCTTTGGGCGGCCTAAAAATTCTGGCACCAGGGCTGATCACTTGCCTACACGAGAAGAAGAAGAAGAAGAAGCGAGACTAACGAACTGCAATTGATTTTATATATTATGAGTATGGTATTGAGGTATAGTTAAGGTATAGATGAGATGAAAGATATATGTACCATCCAACCATCGAGTGCGTTCAAAATTTGAAACACTAAGTTCTCAGAGCACTTGGGCGATTCACTCCGCGGTGTGAACCAGGAGCGGTGTGAAACGCCCCATTACCCAAACTTTTAACTGAGTCATGTCAAGTAAAGCAAGTGCAAACCGCCAGTGAAATGGAAAGCGATTGCGCAACGTAGAACTGTTATAACGCACATATGTTGGTGATTCGTAGGTACATGTGGTGGTGTCTGCGGTGTTGGGCAATAGGAATTTAAACTATAATTATATATTTAAAAGCTTGATTTGTTAGGCTTTTGTTGTTAGAATATACTTGACTACAGGACTTACAGGTACCGTAGCGCTTAGGTTTAAGCCAAGAAGCTTATAATAATAATCGGTCACGGCGACCTTTTTCTGTTAATTTAGGAGCCTTGGTGTGTAGCTCTAATATGACTGATGATGACCCTATTTTTGCGGCAAATGTACGTGCACAGTGGGTACACGTTAGGGTACCGTTGACACAATGATATTGGATATTTGAAGGCGGTTTACTATCAAGTTGGTCTCGCTTAAAATCAAGATATAATAATTTTTTTTTGATACTCCACTTCAACGTCATATCCAAAGCTTGATTGTTTTCAAACGCAGTTTGATGCCCTTTTAAGAAAAAAAAAATTGCATGAAGAAGGTGTGAGCTGAGGATCGACCGAGATCATGAGAGTTCATTTATAACCGGAAAATAAGAGTGAATTGAAACAAAATGCTCTCTCACAACGCGTAATAGTGATAGACAGCGTTACGTCAGCTACATAATTATAACGGGACAGCATTTCACTCTCGGGCGGGAAACGCGACGCGGAAGGCGCACTTTCTCTTTTGCGCTCCGAGCGCCTGAGCACAAGCGGAGCGCACTGCCGCTGAGTCTAGCGCATTTACGTAATTTACATACTTATCAATGATGGCAAAAAGTTATAGATACTTACTTTATGAGCTATTTTTTTGTAAATATTATAGTGAGCTGATTTATTTAGTTATTTATTATAGTAATAACTTTATGTTCGCAATATTCACGCATTATTTTCATTTTATATGTGGCAATTAAAATGAGTCATAGAGCCGTGTAATAAAAATGTAGTAACAAAAAATACTCAAGACTTAACAAAAAAAACGCCATCACATCATAATCTCCACAAAAAATATTATTCATCAATATCATTCCGCTTGGTTAACGTAAAACAAACATCAATTAAAACAGAGTTGCAATAAAACGACGCGCAAAGCATCGCGCGTAAAGTATCGCTGAAAGGCGCGCGCGTGAGTGAGACAGCTATAGTAAGGCCGCGAGCAACCGAGCGGAGGTCAACGGCTAGCCGCGGTCGTTGCCCCGCTATCGGAGTGACCTACTGAGCGCGTGACGTCACCGCCGCACCGCGCGCCTGCCACAGTTCACCGCGGCCGCGTACCGCCATCTAGCGGCGAGTAGCTAAACTAATCTTGTATGTCTGGGAAACTGAATCGATAGAGTCCAATGCCATCCTGCTATTTTTATCCAATAACTGCTTCATTAGAAATGCTGCTAATTAAAAGTAGGTAACGCCAATTACTGAATGCAACTACCAACTGGCTATTAGCGATTGAGTACTTTTGTCATTCAAGTTATAAGTACTGAGCTTACCGTGGTTTAATAACTTGGGAAATACACCTACTACTGTGCTTAGCTGTCCCAGCTTTATGGGCGGATGGGTGCGGGTTGAAATCCCGATCGTGATGCAAATATTCCCCAATTTAAAATCTCTATTTTCTTAAAGGCTCGTTTCCTTTATTCACAGAGGTGGAGCTTGAGAGCATCCAGGATCGGTATGTGCAAGTGCTGCGCAGCTTCCTCGAGCATGCAGCGCCTCACCACCCTGGCAGGCTGCAGGAACTGTTTGCGAGGATACCAGAGGTAAGATTTCTGGAGTAATTTTTTTTTTGCCACTAATTAGGCCCGCATTTGACCGCACTCTAACCTGATGGGAAGTGACGATGCGATCTACGATGGCACATGCTTGCCTAGAAGATACCTATTTACTCGCGACTTGAAGAGCTCAATTAACGTGAAAATCGCATAACCAAACAATCAAGGTTTCATTTTTGTAGTGTAGAATATCGTCTCTGTCTATAATGCATGAAATGGCCTTATAAAAAAAAGTGTCATTAGAGTTATAGAAAGTGGTATATCTAGGTAATTTTTGAAATGGCACCTTTTTACACATATAAAGCCATTAAAGCCCCAAAAAATCTCAGATTTGGAGTCTTCAAAACTGTCAATTGGAATTAAAAACAGTCAAAATAGTCAATATTCTAATAATTATGAATTATCAGAGTATTGACATCGTCACTTCCCATCAGGTGAGATTGCGGTCAACACCGGCCTATTTAGTAGTAAAAAAAAATAATTTCATTAAAATATTATAGTTCTTAAAATTAAAAAAAAAAACAATCAAAAAACAAGCAATATTGTCAATACTCTAATTTGAGTTTCAATTTGTTGTTGTTTTGAGTTTCGTTTTCTTGAATTTCATTTATATAACAATTAGTATTAAAATTAGCTAGTTTATACGTGTAAAATCTATAAATCTCTTCCATTTCTCGTCGTTCTATTTACATAAGTAGGTTCATTGTATTACTTTCGTTAATAAAACAACTCCTCGTTCTAATGGTGAAACTTTGTAACAACACTATCAGTGCAATTTATATAATCTAGATATCAGATTTATCGCCCAGTCGCATTGTAAGCTGGTTCGTTCGTTACATTTGCAATAGAAAGTCCCTTCGTTACAATCTGAGCTTTCCAACGCTTTCGCGTTTCACTTCTACACCAAAGTACCAACTACTACTACTACTATGATACTTGTACTTTACTGAACTTCAGAACTGCATTTGAACTACAAGCCAGCTGCAAAAATGCAGTTATGATCCTGTTGACATTGCAGTATCGAAACAAAATTAACTGTCATATAAAGATGTAAAGTGTGTAGGCTGTGGGCACTTGTTTTTAGTGCGATTCGTTAAATTTTATTGTCCATATTGAAGTAATTGTAAACGGCTCTGTAATATATTGTGTACTTAACAGTAATGCATTGTTTCAGATCCAAGCAGCGGCGAACCTGCTACTCGAGAGCAAGATGTTCTATGTGCCCTTCGTGCTGAACTCTGCGGAGATCAGATAGTACATGGCGGAGCAGGGCGTCTAGTTCTCGATGTACAATGTCGAGCTAGGTCCCGGCCCCGCGTCCCCCTCGTCGCACGATCACCGCGCACCACCCTGTGTTCAGAGCACCGCCAATTCAGCACAAGTGTTCGTACAAACGCGCTCCACCTGACTGTGAGCCAGGCTGGCTCTCCCGTGCCTCCGGAGCTCCCACCTGGTGCCAGGACAGTGATAGACAATGCAAGGACAGTGCGTCACGTTGACTCGATGTGTGTTATGATTGGTTAATGTTTAGTAGAGGAATTAAAACGTCCCAATTGACAGACTGATTTATTATTATGAAAAACATAGCATCGTAAGGTACCAGGGACTTGATTGCGTGTTTTATACGTGGTAGTGTACACTACATAGTGTTAAATAGATTAAAAAAATTATATTAATATGTTATTATTTAATTTTCGTCAGTTTAAAAATCGCATAATATATTATTTCTGTAAATATAGCGTAATTATAAATTAAGACGTTGTTTTAGACAGAATTGTTTCTTGTAAATGAAATATTGCTGTTTTAGTTTGCATTTTATATTTAGGATTAACACGTAGACTTTAAAATATTGGGTGTGTAATATTGAGGAATTTTAATTTAATTTTATATGAATTGTTGTTAACTTAAGTAGCACTAAGTACCTACTCTCAGTGTTTTCCAAGACTGCTTGTATACAACTCTAATGTTACACTAACATAAAGTAGCGTCAACGTGGAGTCGCGCATCTCTTATAGTCACAACTTTGCATTTTTATCGTCAATATTTCGCATAACACTAATTTGTACATGTCTTTCGTTTTAAATGTTTCGTTATCCTACTCTTGTCTTACTATAATGTAAGCCTATAGAAGACAGTCTTCAACATACCTTGTGTTGTTTGATGTTTGCTCGTACGTTTGCACTATGCCATTGCGTTATTTTAGGTGCTTCAAAGATTAACATTAATCTTACACTTTGCTTCCTTTGATGTGTTCAATTGTAAATTATGCTCAATGTTCTGTATCGATGTTCGGATACTCAAATTTTTATTAACGTCGTTCGTGAATACGATTTAATAATTTTATTTCAATATTTGCATTTTGCTTACTAGATCCTTGCTTTATTAATTTATATATTAATTAAGCAATCTGTTCTAGTTATTTAAATGAATGTTGAATTGTATCATGAATACATTAAAGGTACATGCATAATCCACATTCATTTCATGGAGTTCATTGAAGCAATCGTTTAAAAATAGCAGCTATAATAACTTCTCTTCAAAAATACGTTGTAACAACTTTACGACAACCAAAATCATTATTCATTCATAATAAAGCATCATTGTAATCATTATCATTATTAACCATCATTAATCTTCTTAATAATTAATATAAACTAGGCATCTAACTACATTTAAAGAAAAATCATATAATCACAAAAAAATCATGTCCCATGTTATAGTTAATTATATCTAACAAAGAATGTCGGTTAACCACTCTGCCTTCACAATAAACGTTATTTGCCGTTATCGTTATAACTATCGTATTAATTGTTAATGTTAAAAATTGTAATAAACGTTCCATCAACGGTGAACAGTTACCAATAGGTAAGGGGCGATGTACGCCATCTATAAAATTAAGTAATTACAACCAAAAAGTTCGTTCTAAGGACTTAGGTTCTAAGTAATTAGGTTTTTACTAAGAAACGTCACGATTGACTTCGGCATCAAGCGTTATAAGCTAGTTTCGCACATCAATCACAGTTATGGCTGGGGTACACAGGCAATAGCAGAGAAGTACACTTAAAGTAGCAGTTGCTATTTACCTGCTACTGTGTTATAACATCTCTGTTATCATCTAGGAAAAGCATGCTAAGTTACTTCATAAAAGTAGCATACGTGTGAATCCGGTGTTTAGTTAGGTTTTTAAATTATATCGTAAAACAATAACAGTTTTTTCTTAAACATTTAGTTGAGCTTAGTACTGACTTGGCTCGATCTTTAAAAACTGTAGTCGAAAATTCGCCTTAAATACAGGAGTAAAGCTTTCAATAAACAGTCTGTTCAGTCGTACAAGAACGACTATATTAATTTATAGATTCCTGTTACCTGATTGAGCGACAGACGTGCGTTCCTCATCGTGTTACCATTAATTAAGTGTTAGTTATGTCTTTTGTACATTGTAATTAGTTTGAAAACAACCAGTTACGATACTGCCATTAAATGCCTAATTAGTTTTTCAATTAATTTTGTTATAATTTACTTATTAATTAAGTTAACTTCGTCAGTGAAATTATTAGTTAATTGTGATAGTACAGTGATAGCATATTGGGATACACGTTCCAGACGAAAACATGATACGTCCGATTCCTAGGCCGGGCTTGAGCTAGGCGATTCGGTATCACTACGTGTGAAATACACGCCAATTCGGTAACTATATTTATTTATTCATTTCATAACGTAACTATAATTAAAGTAGTATAATAGCAACACCATCAGAACGACGGCGGTGTTAAATCTAAAGTCTGAGGTAAAGATGCCTTTATAGATTTTTAAACATGTATAAAGATGGATAAAACGTAACTATTAATCGCGGATCGTGCATCGTTCTACTAACGTATGTAGATAATAATAAAATATGTATAATTAATATTGACATTTATTTTGTTAGTATCATAGCGTTATTATTAAGATGAAACTAACTCACGGCATTGTATCAAAATGGGAAATAGATTTGTAATAATGTTATTGGCGTTGTACAAAGGATAGTATTGTTAGTAAATAAACAATAATTGGCGCATTACTGGCGAGTACCTAATTAGATTAGTAAACGGAAAGCCCACTGAGGCTATACATTCATAATAGTATGTAAATACAATATAATAATGCTTCTACACGAAGGCCACTAGCTTTTCGTTGCTCTTCGAAATTATTTGCTGAAACTATTTATCTGTTACGGCTTCCTTCGCCTCTTCACGTAATGTAATGGAACTTAAGTATTTTAATATAAACTTTTTATCAAAATTGACTGACCAAAACAGTGTAAATGTTGTACTATAGTTTGCTTGGCTTGCTGTTTTGATTTTAATGTAATCGAATAAAGCCGTGGATCTCGGTAGCTCGTGGCTGATCCGAGATATGAAGCGGTCGCGGCCGACCACTAGCAGATCTGCGGGTTCTAACATGACCTAGTATTTCAGTGCTTCTTTTCAAAAAGAGGGCTAACATAATCATTATGTTGACAAAAAGCTACGCTCATAAACATTTTTAATTTTGTACCAATTTTTAAGTTTGTGCCATTTTCGTGAAAATAAAAAAGGTTATTCTTACTTATTACGTACATCACACTTCTCATATTGTTAGTCCTTAGGATGTAAACAGAAGCAACTGAATTACTGTGGTATCAATTACTGAAGCTGTGTGGTATGGTTATAATTTCTTATGTACCGTGAAGCATATATTACACCCCGCAGTGCTGCCAGGCGGCCGGTTCGTATAGTTAATATCGCAAAAATATTTTGACTGATATAGTAATGTAAACATAATAATGTTAATATATTTGTAAGGGTGTAACAAAAACTTAATGCATTTCACAATTTCTTTACAGTCCATAATAAGAAAATAATTAATTATGTCTAAGATATTGTGACGAAATATTTTCACATTTGTAGTGTAAGGTTTGTTGTGTATAAAAATAGCGTTTCAAGTTGTTTCGGGTAAAAAGTGGAATGATAATGTTCGTGTACATTAGACATGTATTAAAATAGATACGGAATCGAGTAATGCAGTAAGAGAATTATATATTTGGAAACGTTGACGAATGTTTGTTGTAAAAAGTTACATGTCGCAGATGGATATTTGAACTCTAAGTGCATATAGATATCTGTTAATCAATCAAGTTTTATCGGTTTTGTTACAATACATAAACAGACACGTTCGCTTTTCTACATACTTTAACTTTATAGATTTTGTATTCACATATTTCAAGATAGCTGTCAAGTTTCACTGAAATCACGCGGTAGATATCACAGGAAGTGCCTCAGTAAATAGATTTTCATATTCAAGTCTTATTAAGAGTTCAATATTGGTTGAGTGTGCTGTAATTCGCGTGTTTAGTTGGGTTCGCTCAATATCAAGACTTACTTTCAGACCTAGCATATACATTTAAGTATTATACCTTAAAATAGGGTTCTATGTTTAGAAAATCACTTTAGTGCAGATTGCTGTACTGTTGTCTATGGTAAAAGGCTGTTTATTTATGCTGTTAGCAAAAGTGGAAGTGATCACAGGTTGATATTGCATGAGGAAAAAATACAAGTAGGTACCAAGAAGCTTAGATAAAACACTGGTGAACCACGCTTTGAAGCAAAGAAATGTGTGTGTGCCTTTTCTTATGTTTTCCATCCCTTTCTAACAGTACGGGTGACACTTTATCTAAGCTTTTTGGTAAGTACCTAAGTACTTAAAATGAAAGGGTAATTTTATTGTCGTTTATAATTTTAACGTGAAAATTTAATTTTTAAATTCTGTTTAAATAAAACATAGCATTTTAACTACATTGACAGATATTTTGATCTACGATTGCATGAAATTAATAAGATACTTTTTAAGTAGTGACTGTGGCTATCACTTCGACTTATGTTGGCAGCACTTGACCAAGTTAAGGCATGCAGTGACTGTTAAATACATACCGATTCTGTTTTGTTCTCGTACGAGTGGTGCGCCTTGTGTAGTCAAAAGTTGTGTACTGGTTTGCCAAGAGAAGTTACCTACAGTTGTGTTAAGTTAGCGATGCATAACGTGTTTGTACTTTAATTTTTGTTTTTTAGTTGTACTCTTGGAAATCGATGGTTAATAATTTAAGAAAATAAAATGTATGTGAAATATGTTTCGTTTTTATACTGAATTCCTATTTTAAGATAGGCTACATTAAATACCTACTTAGTAGCAGTTATAGTAAAGACAAAGCATTGATTCATACCTATACACTAGTTAGATATACAACGTTGTTTTTAGTATAGTGTAAATCTGAAACATCCCAAAAAGCTTAGAGTAAGTACCTATAGAACCCCAGTACATTCACGAAATGTAAGCCGTTTAATAGGTGCCATGTGTGGCACCGTACGACGTTCGCGCGGTCAGTGTTATGTGTGAAGAGCTCCCAGAATGTTTAGAATGACATTGCGCGGTAAAATCGTGCCACAACACATCAGAAAAGCTGAGCAAGTTCTGGTGTGACATTCCACTGGTAAGCTATTTATTTTCTTGCTTAAATCGTCTAAATTACCAAAAAAGTGGCGTGAGTTTTGAGAAGGCGTTGTTTGGAAACTTACCTTCTATAGGTAGGTACTTGCTAAAAAAATTATAGTTGAAAGAATATGTTTGTAAAAAGTATTTAAAGCTCACAAAGCTTTTGCGAAGTTGCCTTGTCTTCATAAAATCATGGTCACCGTAACGCAAGATGTTTAGGATTTTAGAACTAAGTACTTTGTGTTTACGCACGAGGGAAATAAGGCCGCAGGCGCCGGGACCAACGGAGTGAGCGGAGTGCGGCCGCGATGTGGCGTGGCTCTGCTATATCGTTTTTTTTATTCTAACAACACATCGTGGAATTAAATTAATTTGATAAACGTAAAAGCAAAAGTTCTGCTCCACTGCTCAACGTAGACCCCCTAGCAAGACCGCCACTTTGAGCGGCTGCTCGCCTCCTGCATCCATCGGCATTCGCCTCCCCGTGGTTCTGACTAGGTCGTCGGTTCACCTAGTGGGCTGGTTGCTTCTTATACCTACCTACTCGTAATGGAAAGCTGATAAAGTAAGTATGAAATCTTTCGCAGCACGCAAGCGGTAAAATAGATTTTATAATAATTTTATCAGCTCTCCATACATCTATGTGTATAAATGTGTTTTTTTAAACGGTGTCGAAAAGTACGGTGTCGTAATAAGGTCTCGTTGTAATTTTTCCAGTAAGAATCTGTCATTAGATGATTAACGCCGGTCCTGGGTCAAGATATAGAGCGAGAGTCTTTCGGCTTTCACATTACATAATTTGCATAACAGTTTACGTTAAATCACTTATAGTAAACACTTACAGTACAAATATTAAACGCGTTAAAATAAAAAAAACCATATTTGCCGTATTGTATTTCAGAAAACACGTATGTCAATTCAAACATGAATTATATATCAATCAGTACAAACGCTCTTGCTAAGTGACAAAATATAGTAGAAATATTAAAAGCGCGAGCGAAGCGAGCGAAGCGAGCGCAAAAGTTTATATATTTGCCGCATTACATTTGAGAAAACATGTATGGTAATTCAAAAATGAATTACATATCAGTCAGTATAAACGCGATTGCTATATAACAAAGTGAAATATGTATCTACAAAAGCAATAAAAATAAATATGCTGGACCTGCTAGGAACGAAAATATCTGAAAGTTAGATCTGAACATTGGACAAAAATGAGGTAGGACGTCATACGAGCGACGACTTACCGACTCGGCCAGTACAATATTCTACTAGTTTTCTAACTCTATTTACAATATTAGCAAGTGACATCTACATAGTGGCAATGTTCTTGGTTCCTTTAAGTTTAGTGCGCCATCTATTGTCGATTAGCTATACTAGATGTTTGCCAGTAAAAAAAAACGTAAGAATATATCATCAGTGCCGCATATATTACAATTATTTATCATCTGTTTTCTTTTCTCCCCCTTCTCATCGTCTGTTACTCTTAGTCTGTACTCTAAGGTTCTTGTCTATTGTTTTTTTCTCTAATCTGTGGAATCTTGGGTCTTTATGTGACTGTCAGACTGTTCTGTCACCAACAGCTACTATACTCTTTTCTGTCACTGTCAAATGAAAATTGTCGGGTATCTGCCGCTTGCCACATGTCAGAGACAGAGATCACAAATAATTTCAATTTTATTTAGTTTTATCGTGAAAAACACATAAAAAATGGTAAGTACCGCTTTCTATTCATTAAAGCGCTCACCTAGTGATATTAACTATTAGATGTCGTAGTATAAATAGATAATCAAGCAAACGAAACAATTGTTAGGTTGTGCTGTCATGCAACTCATGAATTTTTCAGAAACCTCTGATGCTGCAAGGGCACGAGCGTGCCATAACTCAGATCAAATATAACCGAGAGGGTGACTTGCTGTTCTCAGCCGCTAAGGACGCGAAGCCAAATGTTTGGTGGTCCTTGAATGGAGAACGATTAGGCACCTTCAACGGCCACGGTGGTGTGGTTTGGTGCCTGGATGTGGATTGGCAAAGCATTAATCTCATTACTGGCGGCGGTGACAGCTCGTGCAGGTTAGAAAGAAAAGCTTACAATATTGTTTTCTAGGCTTTGCTTTTGACTTCAATCACAAACCTAATTTGTCTAGACTAGAAGCAGGCAACCTGTATACACTAACATTCAAATGTTTATCGATATGACTTGGGATTACATTGCTACACTACTACTACTACTAGTTGCATTGTAATATGTCTACTAGGTTCTAATCTATTATCACACTAGTTTTATAAATGTGAAAGTTTGTGACTTTGTTCCCTTTTCAAACCGCAACAGCTGAACCGATTTCAATGAAATTTGAAAGGAGATAGCTTATATTATATAGGATACATTTGATTCGCAGGTGAAACCACAGGGTGCAGCACCAGCTAGGATTTTATATACTGCTCAGTAGCAGTATATAAAATCCCAGAACTATAATGTGCACCATAATAATTTGAATTCCGAACAGGATAATGTAACATAATAATTGTGACTTGTGTATTATTATTAATTAATTATAATTAGTTTACTGTAAGCTTGTTTATTTGTTGACTATGTTATTTGTAGCACTCTAAACTAAATGACTATTCACACACTGACATACTAATTACAAATTTCACACATGTTCGATAGTTTTCCTAATTTGCGAAAAATTGTTTTTCAGATTGTGGGATTTGGAAACGGGCAGAAACATAGCCACAGTCAAGACAAACTCCTCAGTGAGGACATGTAACTTCAGTTTCAGCGCCTACCAGGCTGCTTACACCACTGACAAGGCTATGGGCCATCCCTGTGAGGTAAGCTAATTTTTTTTTCAACGCTAGGTTAACATTTGACCACGGTCTCACCTGATGGTAAGTGATGATGCGGTTGACGATGGAGCATGCTTGCCTAAAATATACCAGTTCACTCTAGCCTTAAAAAAATGATAATATCCTGAATTTCAGTTACATTTTTCAAGGTTTGTCTATGGTTATGAGATGACATAATGCTATTGCTATATATGAGGAACTTGATGCTTTAAAATCTTAGCTGCATTCTTCTTTCTTTCTTGTTGGTATTATTTTTTCAAATATTTTGGTCAATCTTGTTTAAGGGGGTGGGAAGTTTGGCAATTTGTATTTAAACAATATCCCACTTGTGTCTCTACCATCTGTACATGTGACAACCTTTATAACACCAACAAGTTAAGGTGACAAAGTTCTGTTTGAATTTTGTTAATGTACCATTGACATGCAAGAAAAAACAGAGCAAGTATGTAAATAGGTGGCATCCCATGCATTATGCATTATATGCTGCCAATTTTCTTGTCCACTGCCGAGGAGTGAGCTGAATGTTAAATTCATTCTTAATGAGGCTTTTTATTTTAAAAAAAACGCTAGTTCCGCTTCTTTTCTAGATGGCGCTGTAAGTACATAGTTTAAACCTTTCAAACCACAGAGTAGTTTAAACATAAGAAAATGCTTAGACTACCTACAAAGAAATGTCAAATTCAGTTGAGTGGACCACAAGTACATTGTCTGTAGTATCTCCTAAGTAGTCTGTGGTGCATTCTTCTTAAGGAAATTGAAGTACAGCAGAACTGCGACACAGATAAACATTAATATTATGATCCAAAATTAAGCCGAGCTATCGCGCAACGAAAATAGAATAAACGAAACAGTTTAAGAGTTGTCAGTCAGTATTGTGACACATTTCCTATAACCTGTGGTCTATGCTTGAAACAGTGACAGTGACTGGTAAAACCACAACTGGCGCCATCTATTGGGTCATACATAAAACACCATTTCTTTTTTTAAATAAAACTCCTCATTGTCAAAAACATTATTTTGCAGGTATTCATCATTGACACAAGAACTGTTGATGAGTCCCTCTCAGGTCAAGCACCTATTTTAAAATGGGAGATCACAGACACCAAGGTCACTTCGATGGTGTGGGGCAACCTGGATGAGACCATCATTACTGGTCACGAAGCTGGTGACATCATCCAGTGGGATCTCAGGGTCAGTATGGGATTTTTTTGCATAAAAATAGAATTGATCATAAAGGAGGAAGGAATGCTTGTTACACTACTGAACAACTAGTATTTCCAGTTTCATACATGGTTTACTTCATTTTTGCTGCATGTTTATTGATATAAAATGTGAAGCATTTTATATCTGTATCCAAGTTCCCAGTTGCCACCAGGTGGCGACTGGAATGCTATTGCCTCCACTTTAAATCACTACACTGCTGCATGGATTGCCAACCCCCTCCCCCCTCATTTCTGCATTGCTGTGTGTTACGGCTGTGATGAGGGGGTTGGCGGACAGATTTTGTAATGGTTTGACCCGGTGGCAACTGGGAATATTATTCCCGATTGCCACCCGTGGGCAATCCATGTGTGGGCAACTGGGAATATACCCTTACTACTATTATGTATTTTTTGTCTCATTGATACACCTGTTGATGTTTGTTATGGAGATAGATAACTTAAACTCTGTGGAAATCCATATGATCTTTCATCGCGAAAATAACGATAATTTTGTTCAAGTGGAACAAAATTATCGTTATTTTCGTTTTTTTGTTCACATTGACCGGAACGATCATAATGTGATTTGACCTTGTCTGGGTAAAAAGTGGCATAATTTCGTAGCGTTCTTAGCGTTTTTAGCAGCTACTGGAACCCACACTAAATATATAATTTTAGTAAGTTACTCTGTCATTCACAGACTGGCAAGAAAATCCACTCAATCAAAGAGCACACTCACCAAATCAACGACATGCAGCTCTCCCGCGACGGAACAATGTTTATCACCGCCTCGAAGGACCAAACCGCCAAACTCTTTGACGTAAATTCATTAGAACTTCTCAAAGAGTACAAAACTGAACGGCCTGTCAACTCAGCCGCGCTCAGTCCAATCCTTGACCATGTAGTCATTGGTGGTGGGCAAGACGCTATGGAAGTAACAACTACATCAACAAGACACGGTAAATTCGATGCTCGTTTCTTCCACTTGGTGTTTGAAGAGGAATTCGGCAGAGTGAAGGGTCACTTCGGTCCTATAAACAGTTTGGCATTCCACCCCGATGGAAAGAGTTACGCTTCAGGCGGTGAAGATGGTTATGTGCGTGTACAGAGTTTTGATCAGTCCTACTTTGATTATACTTTTGATTACAACAGAGATTGAACAGGTCGACATTTGGAAGTATTGAAGTTGTAAATTGAGTATGAAAATAAAGATCGAATTTTTATTCTGTATTAAGGTTTTTCAATTCGGTAGCATGTGCGCTTCGCAATCTTAAGGCACTAGGTTCGATCCTTGGCCCTGCACCAATGACTTATCTAGTAAGTTATGTGCAGTTTTCGATGCCATCGCTCCGTGCCTCGGAGAGCACGTTAAGCCGTTGGTCCCAGTTGTCATAAGAACATCTATGGCAATCGTTACGGGTAGTCAGACGCCTGAGAGAATCTGACACCTGATCTAACCATCCCTGTTACTGGTTCCTTATGGGTTGCGAGGTCAGATGGCAGTCGCTCGTGTAATTTTGGTAGCTCGCCGCTACAGGTTAGATTGGGAGCCGACCCCAATAACAAATGGGAAAAGCTAAAAAGGATGATGATGATTAAGGTTTTGAATTTTTCGTGCCAAAAGTGAAGAATCTACTCATCAACAGCCTGAAGAAGTCCACTGCTGAACATAGACCTCATAGAGCGCCACTTTGAGCGACTGCTTGCCTCTTGCATTCATCGGCTCCCCATGGTTTTGATGTTTGTGGTTGCCACTCGAGATCCTTCCCATTGTTTGTCAGTTCTGCGAGCGATGTGGCCTGCTCACCGCGAGGCGTGCCTTCTAGTAATCGCGTATTATCTAATAAGCGTAAGAAGCGCGAAGTTATCTGTTTACATTTTCATATTGTATTTTGACAGCCTCTGTGGCGTGGTGGTTGAGCAGATCGGCTCATAACCCGAAGGCGGCGGATTCGATTCCCGCGAGAGGTCAAGTATTTGTGCACAGGATAAAAAAGCGCAGATACTTGCTCTGGGTCTGGGTGTTGTGGGACCATGGTTCTCGTAATTTCTGGGTCCCTGTAATTACATACAGGGAATCCTAGCTAAGGTCCAGGATCTATGTATGTAATTGTTGGCTGTTATTAATAACTAATATTAATTAATATATCTCCTTTAAATGGGCACAAATCTAAACAGACACAAAATAAAAATTGAAGTTAGAATAATATGCAATAATATATTACAAAACTTGGAACTGTCATTTGAGCTTATAGGAAATAAGGTGTGGTGTGCTGTGGTGGGACTTCTCTCTCGCTGTCTGGCACTGCATGGAATATCTTTGCTGTCCTATCATTGACAGTGTTGAATTCTAAAATGGAAGCTACATTGCCACAACGGTAGCAGTAGTTGGGAGCCGACCAGACTGTCACTAACCGCTTGTCAAACATGTATTTGTAACCTGGAATAAAGATAATTTAATTTGAGAGAATCTCTATGTGGTGATAGGATAGGAATCTCAAAAGACACTTTTAGTGTTATGAATTTTGCCACAATTTTTTTATGTGATTTGTTACTTTTAGATGTCTTCATTATTATACTGTTTTTAAAAAATGATATTGTGTACAAACCTTCATTCACAAGTTGATGTGCCCTGCAGATAAGATTCAAATTGTTGTAGGTCATAAACAGTTCTGTGACATAGCTGCCAAATAACCAGCCTGCACCTCGAGGGCTCACTGACCTGAAAATGACAAAGGGTAGAACTCTAACCAACTTTACAAGTCAATAAACAAAATCCAAATAATCACACTAATATTATAAAGGCGAAAGTTTGTATGTGTGTTTGTGTGTATGTTTGTTACTCCTTCACACTCAAAACGGCTGGATGGATTTGGATGAAACTGGAATTAAGATAGCTTATGTACCAGTATGTGATATTAATCTGTACTGTTTTTACTATTATTGTCTACATCTGGCTCACCATTTATCTACGTCTGCTGGGTCTGACCACAGGAGATCACAAAAGGCACCTTTGTGGGGTATTTGTTGATTTCTATCAATACATCTTATTTGGTCCAGCATTGATATTTCTGGGGATAATCCTCCATGTACACAAAGGACTGTTTCGTCTATTAACTGCAAAAGTAAATGCCAAATTAAAGACAGGTAGAATGACAATTAATACATCTTGTTGTTAAGTCCTGCATTCCTTACCGCTGCAACAGTGAGTAGATCAAATACTTTGCAGCAATCTTTCCATGCATTTGCATTTCCATATTTGTTCAGGCACTCATCATAGAACCCATATACTTTTGTGATTTGACATGTTTCATGATTTCCTCTAAGCAATACAATTCTGTAAATGAAGTAATAGAAATGTCTGGTGAAATCTACAAATATATGTAAAATGATACAAGAATATCTGGTGTAGCTCCGCATTACACATGTAAAAATGCAATAATAATTATAATAAGACACAAATAAAAAAATTAAAAGTCTAATATCTTGAAAAGGGTTAAGTTTAGGCTAGGGTGTTTCATAGTGAAATAAGTCAGAAATGATGGGTACTCCACGCCCTTAACGGATCTAGCACGATTTTTCCTGTAACCCTGTATATTAACACATTTGCATCCTCCCCCTGTTGATAGAGCTCATTCCCCATCCTGCCATACATTTCACCAGACCTGGGCTTTATTGTGCAAGTCTGGTGGCGATCGTGAACATGTGCTCTCTTGCTCGCACTCACGGACTTGTAGATGGGTGCATGCAGGATGGCAGGATAGTTATGTATGCGGTAGGAGTGCTGAGCGCGCGGGGTCCTCGGCATTACAGGGGCGCCAGAGTGAGCCCACGAGGAGGGTTCGCGGAATATAGTATGTGCTCGTAATATAAAATACGCTTTTACGCGTAAATGCGTCGTAAATATGTGTTATTATTACAAAGATGATACTTTTGCAAAAGTTCCGAAAACAATTGCTAATTTTATTAGTGTATTTACGATGAAAATAATATTTTTAATATGGACACTCCAGGTGGGCCCTCGGGTCCGTGAATGCGGAAAAGGTGAACCCTCCTGGAGGGTTGCCGGCACTGAATGGTTTAAATCAAATATACTTACTATAGATACACAATCTCTATGGAAATCAAAGCTCAAAAGTGTCCCTGTACCTATGCTTACTAATTCAGATATATACCTCTCCAGCTAATATAAAATAGTCCACAAGCAGTAGTTTCATTTTAATAATTAACTATAGCACCCTGTAATAGCATCGTAAAACAATAATATTTTATGTGATTCACATCACATTCATTAGGTGTAGTCACATGCAACTGAGGGCAAAAACAAGGCATATGCCTAGTTTTGACAATACCATTTCTGAGGCGGCAATCGGGGATCTACCATACATTTCATTGCAGTAGATACCAGTATGAAATATCATAATACATAGTTGTTGGGTTGTTGGGTTGTTGGGTTGGGTGTTATGGAAATTAAGTATTTATGAGATTTCAAATAATACTAATACCTGGTAAACATCAAATATCTCAATAATAGTTATCTCTTACCTATCTGGATACCTAGCCTTCAGAGCCATCAGTAAAGTTAGAGTTTCTAAGCTATAATATCCTCGGTCAACATAATCACCCATGAATATGTATTTTGTGTGTGGAATCTGTCCTCCTCTTTGAAATAGTTCTTCTAAATCATAAAACTGCAAGAAAATTATCTTTTATGAAATTGTTTTAAGTTACAGTAGGTACATCCCTAATCAGGGTGGCACGTTGAAAATGATGTGCAGATTTCTACTTAGGAACATGATCAGATGGAAAATAACTAGGTTTATATTATAGCAACATTATTAATAGGCTAGCGTGTGGCCACTACAACTACTGAGTTCTTGAAAATCTACAAAACTTCAGAAAAAAAGAAGCTCATTGAGTTTATAATCATAGTCTGAAGTGGTGAAGGCTGTGTTCTACGATATCCTTTAAGATGTAAGGATCTTCAAGATCAAGATGCAAGGGTCTTGTTTGAAATCCTTTCAAACAAGACTTTCCACCCAAAACAAAGTAACTACAACAAAGAATTTGAAATAGTGATTGATGTTCTTACAAACCTGGCCATGTATATCTCCACAGACGGTTACGGGCGTCTGCACTGGCTGTACGTTAGGTTCTTCCAAGAGCAAGTCGCACACAATATTGCAAAGTTCCCTCAGGTCATCCTCTGGTAAATATTTGCACCTCTTTGCGATCTCTATCCACTTGTCCACGTCAGTCATCTTGATTTACTACCTACTTTACTAGTTTAATTCTAACAAAATGGGCGTTATACACGCAATTTTTTAGTTGTTTGAAAATATAAAGTAATATTCGTTTCGAACTTGCGAAGCGAGCGAGAGAAAATGAGAAAAGAAGCAAAGAGTATATATAATTTTTTGTCTTTTGGCAACACTGTCATTTTTTTTTTTTTTTTTTTCTTATATTTTGGCTCCACACATAGTGTATTTAGCCAGTGTCAAGTATTGTAGTTTTTCATCGTATTATGAAATATTTCATGTAAAGTCAAATCTTAGTCACAGTCAGTCAGGGTAGTCATAGTCCAGTCTAAGTCAGGTAGTCATAATCCAGTCTAAGTCATACCCTAGTAAAGTAGTGGCAACTTTACTAGAGGCTTCTATGGAATTTTGGAAGCAACACGAAAAACCACGTTTCACTACATTATATCACTTGCCCACACTTATACTCGTAATTCAGCACTTAATGCGTAAAATGCCACTAATTTTAAACATTAACACTAGAAAAAGCATAAGTTTTGTGAAATAATACAATGCAACGACGTGAACTTTTTCACGTTCCCGCCAAAACTCCCACTGTCATTTAAAAGTTAAAACTTCATATCATCCCAGATTAGAGAAAAAAACAAATGACTACTGTGTACATCATCCACTACCGAAAATGCAAACACTATATTATCATCATAGACCTAATAAAAAAAGAAGGATGGAGTCCCAATTGATCCCAAACCGAGGTACCCATAGGAAGTCGGAACGCGAATAAGTACGAGCGGACACGCACACACTCACATAATAGGAAGTCTATCGCCTGCCATTACTGCTCCAAACCTCGCCCAAGACGCATAGAAAAAATATTATAAAATGCCGTCTTGCGTTGTGAAAAGTTGTCGGAATCATAGTGGTTTGATAAAAAAAAGTCAGGGGATCACTTTTCACAAGTAAGCTTGTTAATATTTCGCTAATTTCTTGCTTTTTTGATAAAACTATTGAGATGCAATCAATACACAAAACCAGCTAGTGTTAATTACCAACAATCAAACTTGCAAATTACCCGGAAGTGTGGGAGAATGACCTAATTATGTTCGAATACAACTTATACCTATATTACACTACACACATTACATTACATTACACTTACACCTATATTGATCATAATTAGAGATTTGACTATATGCAAATGCATATTTACATTATGCATATGCATGTGGTCTTTGCAGGTTAATAAATATTGTACCGGTAATGGACCTGCTAATCGTGCATATTTGTGCAGGTTTTCTATAATGTAGAAAAAGTAAAGTAACGTAGAAAAATATGATTTATGTGTTCATAAAACATTTTAAGGAACACCCTGGCTATAAATCTTTGTGCCAAATAAACAGTTTTATTAAGTGACTGGCTGACCTGACCCGGTTAGTTAGTTTTACGCCCTAACCCTGTCCAAAGGAAGAAAGAACTGGGAGGGGAAAAGGATGAATGGAGGCAGGCGCGCCTCTCTTCACCGTCATACGTTCATCCTTTCTCCCTATCTTTTTCGCTCTCCCTTCTCTCTTCGCTATAGCGTACAGGGTATATTCCCAGTTGCCCCCACATGCTTCGCCCCTGGGTAGCGGGAATAAAACTGGGGAAAAATAAAAAAAAAATAAAAAAAACTTCGCAACTGGGAATTTATTCCCAGTTGCCACCCGCCCCCTAATTACCTAACTCGCAACAGGTTTGCGACAGGCGTAAATCTCGCGGTGATTGCTGTCATACATCATTAGTGGTGTCGAGAATGTATGCTTCGCTACTGCTGTCGCATTGCTACTGCTGTCGCATTGCTGTTGCAAATTTTACGTAATTACCCCGCCGGTGGAGACTGGGAAGCTATTGCTCCCACTTCATTACGTAGATCGCCAACTCCTTCATTAATGTCCAAATGTAATCTATACATGGTTCTTGGGGGGAGGGGGGCAAGTGCGGGGGGAGGCAGGGCAAGTAGGGGGGGCGGACTAAGTGAAGGGGGAGGTGAAGGGGGTGGAGGCAAGAGTGGGGCAGGAGGGTAAGTACGGGGGAGGCGGGGAAAGTGAGGGGGGAGGGGAAGGGGCAAGTGCGGGGAGGTGGGGCAAATGCGGGGGAACGCAGACTAAGTGAGGGGGGAGGTGGGGGCAAGTGTGGGGGAGGGGCGATTGCAGATTCCTTTATTGTGCGTGCGGCTAGGGAACGGAACTCACTCCCGGCGTCGGTATTTCCATCCACTTACAACTTAGGTGTCTTTAAATCAAAAGTAAATAGGTTAATTCTAGGTAGGCGTGCTCCACCTTCGACCTCACCATCACTTACCATCAGGTGAGATGTAGTCAAACGCTAACCTTTCGAAATAAAAAAAAAATAAGCCATTCAATTTTGACTACTCTGTTATAAGCTCACGTAGCTTTTTGGTCATACGAAAAGTCACACCAACAACAGATTTTTTTTTTGTCGGATTCGGGTAATTTTCTTCACATGGCAATCCTTTAATCAGTCACACATAATTATTGCGGCCGCCATTGCTGTACGTCAGTTCGATGACAGTCAAAATTCGTTCCTGCTTTTTTTAAATTCTATGATTATCATAAAAAGAAATGTCGAATTCAGTTGATTGGACCACGAGTACATTGTCTGTAGTATCTAGATAAACGTTAATATTATGATCCAAAGTAAAGCCGAGATATTGCGCAACGAGAACAAGAAAATCAAGTGTTTAAGGTTGTCTGTCACTATCGTGACACATTTCCTCTAACCTGTGGTTTATGCTTGACTTGAAACAGTCACCAGTGACAGATTTTGGTAAAACCACAACTGACGCCATCTATTGGGTCATACATAAAATACAATTTTTTTAAAAATAAAACGCCTCATTCTCGGAGCCAGTGTAGCGTGACAGACTTCTATTGGGTAGGTAGGTAGGTATTACCTTTACTTTGGTTTTTAATACCTTACTTTGCTTTACTACATAAAGCAGTAGGTACCTACCTACACATCATACACCATTTTCGAGCTTGTCTCTTGACTGTGTTATGTTCTCGCAGCATTGTCCAAATAATGTTTAAGAGTCAAGTCGTTTGCCGCAAACTATACTATGAACGTGCTATGAACCACAGTTGGTCTGTGCAATGAACCCACCTCGTGGGTTCACTTTAGCGCATCTGTCCACGACCCACCCCACCCACGACCTTATTGGATTTTTCGCGGGTTTACGAAACCCAGACATGGATATGTTCTTTGTTGAAACCTGTTTTAGGGTATGAAAATAAAAAAAGTGAATATACTCAAGTGTTTATTTTAATTAGTGAAAACAAACATGCAAGTACATTTTTATAAGGTTACATTATATTGATACAATGTGGTGCTGTTTAATAAACTGCAGAAACCAGGTTATGAAAACTGTTAATGTAATTGGCTACTAACTAATTGCTAAAAGCATAATGAATACTGTAATAGCTGTATTGGGCCTACAAACAGTAGTTTAAAGTAGGACGGAATTTATAAAGAAAAAAATGCACAAGCAAGCTTAAGTTTTTTCAAAGAAATGTTTTCCTCAATACAGAAATCTCAAATATTAAGCGTGGGCTTTTTGATCCGCAATGGTTAAAATTGGTTACCTTAACTATGGACCAAAAAACCCACCCAGTCATTTGTTTAGCAATCCTTTTAAAAGGATTTTCGTAACAATTTTACGTCTAAACAAACTCAGTTCTGATTGGTTAATATCACTAAAGTTTGGAGTTGCCAAGGCATCAAAATCACAGAACACTATATCTGATTAGTTCACTACAACATAAGTACCAAAAGGGCTGAGAAAAATTTAAATTAACATGAACCACACAGAGTTGTGTAATTATTATTGTTTTACATTTACATCACCATTCTGCCCGTGAACAATATAATATTGTTACTCAACTAATGAAAAACACTAATGTATATGAAAAAGCATATTCAGCAATTTCGAGTTTCATACATTGTTTTACAAAATTTCTATATGTTCAGATATAAAAAATACTTAAACCCGAGAGAGTACCAAGTGATCACAGATTTTGAAAATTCCGCTCATATTATTAGTACAAAAAGTAACCAACACTGAAACGGATTTTACCTATCACTACATAACTATGAAAGCCGATCCATGCCCAATAAAATCTATTCAAGAGCCGAAATACCGATGAGAATTACTGCAAGGAACCAAAATGTTCAGACGGCATTTGCAGGACTTTCCCCAACACAAAGGTGTATAGAAATCATGAGCATGCCCCCGTTTTCATTCATCCTATATTAAAGACAGGATATGCTATTCGTATTTTCTACTGCTAATGACATTGAACTTGAACTCCAGCACATTATTAAAACAATAAATTTACAAAATGCATTTAAACTTTGGCAAATAATATAATTTATTTATTACCCACAACCTTTGCAACGACCATTAGTGTACAGTCAAACAGTAATAAATAAAATTTGATAACAACGAGTAAGACAATGCTGGCGTTCAAATAAGAGAGGTGAAACAGGACAGTCATGCGAAATACGTTCTTTTATAAGATCCTTAATAAAAGAGATATCCCGTCGTAAATTCTACCCCTAATGGTTCCCAATGAACACGTAGCAGTAAATGAGCCAGGAGCCAAATTTTTGAATAACCAAAAAGACCCTGTCATAAATGGTTTAAGCTACATACTAAGCTTAATATTACTAGGGATACACATCATACTAACAAGCGATTAGAAACAACTCAACACAATCATAAACAGTGAATTTGCATAGAATTCATTAGTACTTAAGAATTAAGTCATAAAGGAGAAAGTAACAAATAGGCTTAAAATAATATGTTTGTTAGCAATTAAAGTGCATACCTTGTGAATAAAAAAATTATCTTAACGTTTCTAACTAGTCAAAAAAGCTAACAAATTCATAGGAACGTGGTCTGTACTTTTCGCGTGTGAAACAAAGCAACTAAACTAGAACAAAATAAATTACTGTATCGCTATCGACTGGAATCGGGAATGATTCGAATTGTCTCGAAGCGGTGTGTGCCACAAATGCTAGTGTCGATGATAATCAATTTACAATTTATTATACTTAACTTAAACTGGTGCTCTTACAATTATTTGTATAGCAGAGATCCGAAACCAAGGTTAATGTGGACAGCTACAATACAATTAACTGTCCAAAAACTACTAAAAGCGATTACAATAAAAAAAAAGTAAAAACAGCATTTAAGATCTGCAGGACTATGTCCAAGTGGTTTTAAAAATCGGTTCCGTTTTGAACGTTACAAACGGGGTACGGAACACATTGCGGTTAGATTTCATCTAAAACAATTTAATTGTAAATACTGAGGTAAAAGAAGGTCGTTTTAGAATGAGTATGACTACAATAGAGGCTTAATCGCTACAGAAGACCATGCCATGAGTATCGATTTCGATTGTATACGATATAATATTACTCTATTTAAAACCTGTTTTTGTGAAAAAATATTCCTATGCAGTATTGCCAGGTGTCCATGTGAATTTCCCCCCAACTTTGTTTCCAAACTCTTCGAAAATTACCCAAAACAGTATTATTTCATTTTTAATTTTGTTACGATACCTACCAACAACCACGTTTACTACATATTATTACTTTTGCATAATTAACTCAACCCACAATAGAAAAAAATCAAAATTGCTTAATCAAATCGTAGCGATGTGCGTAGTTTTGACGCGTTTTGGTGGTTATAATTATTTAAGGTAGTTACGTTTTCAGGTGATCTTATTCAGTCAAGGTAAGAAAACTATAAGTCAGAAGTAATTTTATTGGTACTTCACATTTACTAGCAGCACATCAACTTTTAAATGAAAAATTTAATCAAATATAGCTCATAATAGCAAACTAAGTTTTCAAATTTGAATTTCAAAAAATTCTTCAAATTTAAATACCTGTCTAAAACGACACGTTTGGACACAACATTGGTCATCTTCTTTTTATCTTGACACAGCATTTATCATGGCATTATCAACTGTAACGCCAAAGCCTCAGGTCGCAAAATTGTATGAATAACGCGAAGCAATGAATGGGGCGAAGGGTTCACTTGAACTGTCCGAGTGCAAACGCGTCCATGACCTTGGGAACAAACTCGTCGACGCCGACGATGTCGAGGACGCCTTCGTGAGTGCCGTCGGTCGTTGATACACGGTGAGACGCCAGGTTCATCACTATCATTCTGAAAGTAAACTCATATGAAAACGATAGCTACAACATGCAGCTTTTTAGCGATAAGACCGCCCATTGTACCCTACTTGTAAGTTTTCCTGTCTTTTTATTTTTGTTATCTTTGGTGTCAATAAAGAGTTTATCTATCTATCTATAATTTTAAAGGAGTCAAAAGAGTATTATTATCACAGGGTAAGCAACGCATTAGTGACACGTCTAGTGTTACAGATGTACATAGGCTAAAGTGACCTCTTCTTATCAGGAGGGTTGTATGCTCTTGTTTGCTACATATTATATTGACTGGCCTGTTAGCTCAGTTGGTAGTAGCTCTGCCTTCTGAACTATAGGTTGTGGGTTCGATTCCCACTCAGGACAAACATTTGTGTGATGAACATAGTTGTTTGTTCTGTGTCTGGGTGTTATATTGTATTCTATGTATATATTTGCAAACAAAAAGTATATTTAAGTATTCTATCAGTTATCTGGTTCCCATAGTACAAGCTATGCTAAGTTTGGGGCTAGATGGCGCTGTGTGAAATGTCCACACATATTTATTATTTTTATTTATTTATATATCACAAATATTATGTAAAATCCTTACGTACTGTTTGTTTATGTGTGAGTGGCTTTCATGCCAAAATTCCTGAACCGATTAGTATGAAATTTTACAAACGAATTGTTAATATTACCGGAATAAACATAAGTAAATTTTTATCACGGAATGTTAAGTTTCGCTAAAAAAGCCGTACTTGCAGCAGAAACCGCGGCGGGTTCTTGCAGGCTTTTACTTCACGATGTGAGATGTTGATGACATGAGCTTTCTATGGTATTTTGAAACTGGCCTGATGATGAACATTGAAGTTGGAGCCAGGTTTTCAAGAATAGTCCATTTCCTTGTGCTCTTTCAAATACATGCAAATATATCTTCTATTGCTATACAATAGAGACTAAGGAGGGCCCTAAAGAGTCCCTTCAAATAAAGGCACGAAAAGAGAATGCAGCCTACTTACTTAGCGTCATTAACGCCAACCGCAGTCCTGTATCGTTGAAGGGCCCGCACCGGGCAATGGTCAACTAGAAGCACGTTCTTCTTGGGTTGCGGTGGAGGCCCGAATCGGGCCCCATCCCCGCGGCCCCCACGCGCCGAATGATCAAGCTCCATGTATCGAGAGGAACGATCGATCATGTTGATGAACACGTCAAACTTCCGCTTGTTCTTAGTGGCCCATTCGATTGGCGCGTCCAGTTGTACGCGACCGAGGTTCATTTTCTGTAAAGTGAGGATTTTGTACTTACCACCATTTTCTTGCGAGCTATGGAGAGAGCTATGCTCGGTGTTTCCCTGCGAGATAAGCTCCGGAACGAGGAGATCCGCAGGAGAACTAAAGTGACCGATATAGCTGTAAGAATTAGCAAGTTGAAATGGCAATGGGCAGGCCACATTGCTCGTAGAACTGACAACCGATGGGGAAGAAAGGTTCTCGAGTGGCGACCACGAACCAGAAGACGCGGCGTAGGCCGGCCCCCCACTCGGTGGACCGACGATCTGGTGAAAGCCGCGGGGAGCCGATGGATGCAGGAGGCAAGCAGCCGCTCAAGGTGGCACGCTCTGGGGGAGGCCTATGTTCAGCAGTGGACGTCTTCAGGCTGTTGATGATGAACGTTTTCTTACCAATGATAGATAGTAAAGTAATGGTGTAGTAACACAGGCTTTTAGCTTAGCATAGGGTTCTGAGGCTTATCACTTTTTATGAAAGTATTGCTGCTGATTTGTTGTTGCATGATAATTATCTAATTTATATTTCACTTGTGCTTTCTTACTTAACAGAATGTTACAAATGATTTGGTGTAAATGATGCTTCTTGTGGGTGGACTCTGGATTGCTAAAATTTGGTGCTTGGGACACGATTTGCTTCGGTTTAGTTAAGACATTGCTGCTAGATTTTGGTTTGGAATACAAAAAGTTTTAACACAATAAAGATTTGTCATCATCATCAACAGCCTGAAGACGTCCACTGCTGAACATAGGCCTCCCCCAGAGCACGCCACCTTGAGCGGCTGCTCGCCTCTTGCATCCATCGGCTCCCCGCGGCTTTCACCAGGTCGTCGGTCCACCGAGTGGGGGGGCCGGCCTACGCTGCGTCTTCCGGTTCGTGGTCGCCACTCGAGAACCTTTCTACCCCATCGGTTGTCAGTTCTACGAGCGATGTGGCCTGCCCATTGCCACTTCAACTTACTAACTCTAAGAGCTATATCGGAAAAAAGAAAAAAAAAAAGAAAGAAAAAAAAAAAAAAAAGAAAAAAAAAAAAAAAAACACGAAAAAATAAAAAAAAAATAAAGATAAAATAAAGATTTGTAATGAAAATTAATAATAATGAAAAGAATAAATGAAAAAGATGATAATGTGATAAGTGTACATAATATTGATGGAACTCACTCTTAGTTGGAACTCTGCTTCTTCAATGTTGGTAAAGTTACGTTCGAGGGTGACCATTTGTATGCCCTCCTCCGTGAACACAGCTAACTTTACGTTCTTCTCGCGTTTCAGGAGTTGAAGGGCCAATATTATAGCTGAAAGAATAATGAAATTTGTAAACGAAATAGAAATATTTTTTAACAACTAAGGTTGATTACATGTACACCACAATAATTTATTAACCTGATTACGCTAGGAAGGCAATACTGCTGCAATCATAAGAATAAGAATAATTTAGAAAAGCTTTAGATTAGATGTATGTTACACTGAAGGTGAGAAGTACCCACGGGCCCCAAACTAAGCAGTGGATGGTGATTTAACAATATGTTTTATGCCAACTTGCCGGAAATGACCATATGAAGCACATGGATCGATTACAATTGCGATAGACAGTAAGGAGTTGTATCTTGGGTACCCTAGATTATTACTAGAGCTAATGACGTACAGAGTTAACGAAATAGGTAGGTTTACGAATTGGAGCTATGCTATGCTGTGTGTATGCTCGGTGTTTCTTTGCGGGATAGTATCCGGAACGAAGCAATTCGACAAAGACAGAAAGTCACCGACGTAGCTCAGCGGATTAGCCGGCTGAAGTGGCAGTGGGCTGGTCATATCTGCCGCAGAACCGACAACCGATGGGGCAGACGAGTATTAGAGTGGAGATTACGAATCGGTATCGGTATCATTATTATCATCATCATCATCATCAACATCCTGAAGACGTCGACTGCTGAACATAGGCCTCCCCCAGAGCGCGCTACCTTGAGCGGTTGCTCGCCTCCTGCATCCATCGGCTCCCCGCGGCTTCCACCAGATCGTCAGTCCACCTAATGGGGGGCCGGCCTACGCTGCGTCTTCCGGTTCGTGGTCGCCACTTGAGAAGCTTTCTTCCCCATCGGTTGTCAGTTCTACGAGCGATGTGGCCTGCCCATTTCAAATTGCTTATTCTAAGAGCTCTATATCGGTCACTTCAGTTCTCCTGCGAATCGGTATAAACGTAGCGTATGATGGAGCGACTATATACGTAAGGCGGCTGGTAATGACTGGAAGAGAAGAGCTGAAGATCGTGCTCAGTGGCGTGCTTTGGGAGAGGCCTACGTTGAGCAGTGGACTAGAGTGGGCTGGTGATGATGATGATGATGACGACGAACTGTCCAACTACTGATCGTGTGCGGATTCGTCCAAGGGTGCAGCACAATAACGTCCTTACTGAACATTGTGTAGAGGAAGAATAGTTTGTTTTGTTTCTTTCTATCAAGCTTGAATTGGGCAAAGATAAAACAAGAGAAAACACCGAGTAACTATTCCACTGTTATGTAGTGTTTATTAGTATTAGTAAATGGATCCGCAGAGCCTGAAAACGAAAGTTTTCAATCAGTGTGTGTTGCCAGTGATGACTTATGGAACTGAGACATGGTCTCTTACTGTTGGCCTTATTAGTAAGCTCAAAGTCGCGCAGCGAGCTATGGAGCGAGCTATGCTCGGTGTTTCCCTGCGAGATAAGCTCCGGAACGAGGAGATCCGCAGGAGAACTAAAGTGACCAATATAGCTCTTAGAGTTAGTAAGTTGAAGTGGCAATGGGCAGGCCACATCGCTCGTAGAACTGACAACCGATGGGGAAGAAAGGTTCTCGAGTGGCGACCACGAACCGGAAGACGCAGCGTAGGCCGGCCCCCCACTCGGTGGACCAACGACCTGGTGAAAGCCGCGGGGAGCCGATGGATGCAGGAGGCGAGCAGCCGCTCAAGGTGGCGTGCTCTGGGGGAGGCCTATGTTCAGCAGTGGACGTCTTCAGGCTGTTAATGATGAGTAAATGGATGAGCAAACTGTAGTGTTCATACCAGCATGTCCCGGGGTGATACTGCTGCTATAGAAGCATTCCGCCTGGAGGTGCTTCTTGCTTTCCTTTTTGGTCTCAGCGTCGCCGGCGGCCGTCGGAGTCGCATTGCTGACGGGCGCGGGGGCGGGAGCTGTTACACCCTTCTTGTCTTTCTTCGGCACCACGTAGCGTTTGCAGAAGTGGCGCCCTGTACGATACAAAATGTGAAGATAAAAGTACCATTTTTCAAGAGAGGTTACCAATTCGGTTACATTTTCGCCTTTTTTACGTTTGTATATTATCATTTAGTAAACCGATTTGACAAATCCCTTTTTATTTGAAAGGATATTTTTTCATATTGGTCCCATAGAATGTTTATCAAAATCGGTTGGTTAGTTTGGTTTTTAAATCAATATAACTGGAAAGATATAAGACGATATGATGCCAATATTCCTCAGTATGAAATTAAGGTGATTCAAGTCAGTTCAACCCCATTTGTAAAGGATAAGATTTTAAGTAATGGATAGGTATATGGCACACCGTTTTCTAGCCACAAAATAAGCAAATTTTGTACTATGGGAACCAGATAATATCTCTAGTCTAGTAGGAGTTAAGCCTGAATCACACCAAATCCTGTTGCAGTGCGCGTCCGTTGCGGGTGCAGTGCGTGAGGAGTAGTAACGTATGAAATTCTATGAAAGACATCACACTACATGCAGTACGTCATCCTCGACATCTCACTCTAAAGGCAAACAGTTTCCTAGGGTCAATTCAGACAGAGCAGCAAAATGCTCGAGCACTTTTAAAGTGATATTGGAATATCAACCTTATGTCATTTAAACAGAGCTGAAAATAGTATGCAACATTAAAATCATATCCACCGAGTGCGGGGCCGGCCTACGATGCGTCTTCCGGTTCGTGGTCGCCACTCGAGAACCTTTCTTTCCCATCGGTTGTTAATTCTACGAGCGATGTGGCCTGCCCATTGCCATTTCAACATAACAAAATATTCGTACGAAATCCTTAGTTACGTATAGTAACAATATGGTGGATGGCGTATTCTTTAATGGATGTATATCAGAATCTAAATTCTAATGCCCATCTTCACTAGTTTCACAGCTCGTAAGTTTGCACTTATCTCTGTGTCCTCCGGTTTCTCATACGTTTGTCAAACTCACGTTAATTTACCGAATACTATACGCTCATTGGTTGACGATAGCCGATGATCAACCGGCAACCAATGAGCATTCAGTATTATTAAGTCGACATGAGTTGGCTAACAGAAACCGGGAGTAAGACGTACCCAAATGCATTGCAGCCAGTACGTCACAGAGGGATAAGTGCGAACTTTGGAGCTGTCAAACTTTAGTGCAGACGGGCATAAGTGGGCATAATAAGTGCCTTTAGTATTTACCTTTGAACATGTGATGCCTCATATCCATGGTGATCAAATAACGTACATTTGTCGGTTTAGTCACGAGCCAGGATTGGTCGATCAATTTATTCAGTGCTACAATGATGGCTTGGCTCGGCTGCTTTTCAATACCTGCATGAAAAGCAAAAGAAAGTTATTTTTGAGCATCAGTAGCATCTCAGTTCTATTTTGCGCGCCGGGAGTAAAGCTGCGGCCACACCAGCGTGTCGAGTGGCGTCAGTAAAGCGTCAAAATCGTCTACGAACACTGGCTGAACCATCGCTGCCCGTGTTCGCAGACGGCTGCGCGGCGATCCCCGCGGGCAACGATGGGTACCGGATAAAATAAAATAAATATGTGTGGACATTTCACACAGCGCCGTCTAGCCCCAAACTAAGCATAGCTTGTATTATGGGAACCAGATAACTGATATAATACTAAGGCCCGATTTCACCAAACTAGAATAAATTTTATTCCAGGTATAACTTTCCGAGAACAACCGAGTTACGCGAATATAGCCCTTATACCACCAATTTTGTGAAGGAATAAGACTTATTCCTTGGATGCAATCAAAATGGCGTCTTTTTTGTGTAATTTCATTTGTCAATTAGCTGTATCCAAGAGTAAGGAATAGCCGTATACTTGGAATAAACGTTGGTGAAATCGGGCCTTAGATACTTTTTGTTTCTAAATACATACATAGAATACAATAATAACACCCAGACACAGAACAAACATAGATGTTCATCACACAAATGTTTGTCCCGAGTGGGAATCGAACCCACAACCTACAGATCAGAAGGCAGGGTTACTACCAACTGAGCTAACAGGCTAATCAATATATAATAATAATAGTTTCGCGTCGCTGACGCCGCCGCTTCGCAGGCGCGTCGGTGGAGTCGAAGCTTTAGTCATTAGCAGTAGACGTTTTCAGGCTTATGATGATGATGCTAGGTATACTAATCCTCTGTCATTTTTATGATCTCGCCGTTAGAAGGTTCGTTTAAAACTTTTAACCGAACCTTCTTACCTTTTTTTTGCTTTTAAATTAAAAGCCTAAAAAGGTAAGATGAAGTCGGTCTAAATAGCATTCCCAGTTCACATGTAAGAGCAAGACAAAAACACGACGCAAAGATAGGATCGACAAGGGTTTTATGGATTAAAGAAGTGTGTTACCCCAGTTTTTGACTTCTTTAGGATGCCTCTTGGTGGACGACCACTCCCACAGTCCAGTTTTGGGATCGAAGATCTGGCGCGAACGACGGCGTTCCTCTTTTTCATGTGCTATTTTCTTCTTCTCCGCCTTTAGTGGCCTGTAACAACGACGACGTTTGAATAAAAAATGTCGAGACCCAGTGTTACTATACTATGTAAAAATAACCGGCCAACGGCGAGTCGGACTCGCGCACGAAGGGTTCCGTACCATTATCTATAAAAACGAGCAAAAAAAATCAAGTTTGTTGTTGTCAAGCAGCAACATAAATACATCATCTGTGAAAATTTCAACTGTCTATCACGGTTCATGAGCTGCAGCCTGGTGACAGACGGACAGACAGACAGACAGACAGCGGAGCCTTAGTAATAGGGTCCGTTTTACCCTTTGGGTACGGAACTAAAAAGCGCAGTATTTCTGCAAAAGTATGGAGTAGGTGGCGGACTCCGAGGTATAGAGTGGTGTAAGTCATCCAACTGTACTCACCTAGTTTTAAGTTTATAATTATTCAGTGTTATGTAGACCTCGATAGGCGTGACATCGGATTTGTTGATGAAATCTTGGTTATTCATAAGGGAGATCAGGATAGCTGTGGTCGTGGAGTCACCGGTCAAAAAGCCCATGTTGTGTATGCGTTGGATACTGGCTAGTATTTCTCGCAAACTCATCTGGGGTAGCACCGCGTCCCATACCTGTGAAACAAACATATCAACATACAACACCCTCGCACATAGATTGTCAATAGTTTAGTATACTTTGAAGGAGTGAGCTAAATGCGGGACTACCGTCTAAGCCAATCGTACCAAAGAATTTTCATGTAGCGTGCGTTTTTCAAGTAACCTGGACGCGTTGATTTGAAAGTAGCAACAGCTACCGCTGAATCACATACGTGGTAAGAAACAAAGGCCCGTGTTAAATAATCTATGCTCAGCCGTCGATTGACGCTCAAGTAGACTTTCAATTACTATTTGTGGTAAAAAGTGTTATTTACGTTAAACCGTCGGTCCCGGCTGTTGTCGTAAGACAATAGTCGTTAAGCCAAGTCGTTAAGCCTTTGGGCGGCTTAAAAATTCTGACACCAGGGCTGACCACTTGCCTACACGAGAAGAAGAATAAGAATTACTATTTGACCATTTTCTGAATGAATCTCGTCTTCACAGATTCACGACTGAGCTCTGTATTAATACGGCGAGTAGTTCTGTATTAATACGGGCCTAAGGGCCTAAAAACCCAAGTAAGTATACTTATAGAACACATACATCCTGTGAAGTCAGCAAATGTCCAGGCACGTGGTCCAGCGTGAACTGGTTCGCAGTAACCATGGCAGCCGCCGCGACCGGATCCTCGCAGTGCTTAAAGTCATCCACTTTCTGAAGGTAGTCGAAAATCTCCTTGGTCCCTGGCTTGTCGCCAATCAATTGTTTCGCTCGTTTCAGACCGTATATTGTGTATTTGATAACTGCATCGCGTGCTATAAACAAAATTATAGAAGAACACCATTTATGCTGCAGTTATAGTTCTTAATAAGTTAAAAATTGAATTAAACAACTTACAGTCAACCATATACCAACACTGTTCGCCACAAATAAAAGAAAAGACCGCACACGTGCGCATGCGCAAATGACGTCACTTATTCATAAATCCTATGAAACCCGACTAAAAACCTAAAACAACATAGCTCCCCTAACTTTGACACTCAAGGCCATCTTAAAATACAAACAGTAAAACTCTTCTTAATAACTATTGAATATGAATATTTCAATAATCTGGAAGTTGTATTCAACTTCAATAGTGAAGAACCAGTTTCTATCGTGGAACCATATTCAATCATGTTCTATGGTTTCAATGGTGAGAATTAGATTTTTTTTTATAAATGAAATTAATTTAATGTCTGTCATGGGTTAGCTTGCAGGACCTTGCATACGATACCTAGTATGTTTATGAGCATACATTGCATAACAGTGGAATAGCTATTTTGTGTATTCCCTTGTTTTTTCTAAGCCAATTTCAAACTCCAAACAAAACACAAAATAACTATTCTTCCACTACACAATGTTAGGGCGTATAGTTTCAGCATTTACTAGAGGGAGTCAGGGTCTGATTTACCCATAGACTAATTAGGCTAGAGCCTAGGACGCAAGAACTGAGGGGGTGCTCAGAGTGACTTTACACCACTGTTCCCCGCAACTCCGTGACTCACCATTATCTTCAGGCTCGACTTTCATGTGAGATTTCCGAATGAGCGTCTTATGAGATCTGCCGTGACGGCCACGCACACGGCCTATCTCTTTGGCGAGCTCCATCGGTTCCTTGTTCATGTACCATTCTCGTACACTCTTACACCAGCCTTGACCATTACCTGATACAAGCAAATACTATAAATAAACACCTAAACCTACGCTACGTCGACAGCGCGTGGCAGGGCAGGGAAGACTCAAAGCTTTACGTTAAAAATGGGGAGTGAGGGATGTCCTGGCAATATGAATTGTGCCGTGTCAATGACTAGGTACTGCTTTATAAATCTGACCAACCCTTTATCCAGCAGGTATTATTGGCATGTTTCCAGCATCACCTGGTGGGAAGGAGGGCACATGCAGCCAGTTACTAAATGCTAGTATAGGTAATAGGTTAAAGGTAGTTTTTAAATAAATTTTAAATAATAAATAATAGAATAGATAGGTAAATATAGGAATTCGATTACCTACAACGAATAGACATAGTCGATATCAAAGTGCGAGCGTAGCGAGTGCCAAAACTTTGCCATTTATAAAAAATCTAGATAAAACACGCGAAATTTCCAATATTCTCTGAATCAGAGTTCCTAACTTTAATAAAATGACAAACTTGAAAACGAACCCGAAGCCAGCGCAAAAACTTCAGCAATCCGTAAATCAATGTAAATTAAAAAGCGCGAGCGAGGCGAGCGCCAAATTTTTTAAAGTTTTTTAATAAACTTGTATAAAATACTCAATATTTCAGCTAGGAACTTTCTAAAATTATATAGCACATAATAAAATGAATGGTATGAAACTATATTGTCATGAAAAGAATAGATAAAGGCGCGAGCGAAGCGAGCGCGAAAAATCAGCAGTTTAAGAAACTTGATTAATGCCTAAATTACTCAAAAGCATATTAATAAAAAGAAAGACAACGCTGCTGTCTGTTGACCAAACCACAAAAAGACAAAAGTGTGCTCCACCCAGACCAGCGCTATTGATAGTATTGATACTATCAATAGCTCAGATCAAGGCAATGCTATAGCAGTATTTTTATTTAGATAGTATTGATTATTTAAGTCTATAGATAGTTTTGTTTCATTTGTACAAGCCATAACACAAAACTATCCACAGAGTTAAATTATTGATCCTATCAAGTTTTTTGTTTACAAGCAACAACACTAACAACAGTATTGATAGTTTGTTTTTTGCAAGCAATAATGCTATCGATGGTATTGCACTCATTCAATATTATTTCCTAGTTTTGAGTGTGATCCATAGTTTCGATACTATTGATAAGCCTACCAATAGTATGGCTTTTTTAGATGAAACCAATCGATAGTAGAACTATTGATAGATTTAGTTCAGCAGCACTAATGGGGGCCTCCCCATTAGTGCTGCTGAACTAATCAGCATGGGATGTCTTCAGACTGATGATGATGATGATGTACAAAGTATAATAACATCATCATAATACAAACCTGTCTTCAATAGCCTAGTGTGTTTGTTGAAGAACATCAACTGCTCTGGAGTTACACATATTTCTAAAGCTCCTTTGTAAGCAGCTTCTCTCACAGGCTCCGAGCCAACCAGCAGACATTTTGCTAAACCAAAAGCTATCGGCTCAAATCTAGTGTACCAGCCATCTTTGGCAGCCTGAAAAGATATTTATCGTAAGAAAGGAACAGTTGTTTGACAGGAATATTTATCTAGGGAAGTATTCCTACAATCAATTTATGTGACAACGCTGCCCGTTGTTCCAACATTCTTTGTTTTGTGTCATGTGCATTGTTGTACTTTGGTGTTCAATATAGTATTTTTGTATGGTATTGTTTTGTACAATAAATAAACAACAAAACAATGCTGTTCAAGATATGTATGTTATGTGGGTCTATCTTCTGTTCTCGCTTTTCAAAAACAAACCGTTTTAGAATTACTTTTTTATCCATTCTGTCTTTCAGAACCACAGACATCTAATACTATACAGTAAGTAGACCTAACATTATCTTCACTACTACATAGATGAGATTAAATAATACATGCATTATTTTCACTCTTATTAAAATTTGATAACTTTATCTCTTTCCTTATTGCTTTTGCAACACTTACGCACCCATGGACAAAAAGCAATGTGTGCCCAAAACGCAATCTTGTTACCATGGAAACAAGTCACAGAAGTAACATGGCGTCATAAACAAACAACATGCGGCCTGTTTTTTTTTGCAATAATTTTGTGTTATAATTGATATTAAGTGCTACAAACACTAACGTAAAATGGTAAAATGTAGTGCACCTTTGTGCAGCAACATTTCATATAGGAAAACACCTGGATTGTCTTTTCACCAGCAAGTTTTGATGTACATGTCACTGTGTGTGTGAGATTTGCATGTTGTAAAAAGTGGCACTTCTTATTTCTCTTATTTCTTAGTATTTCTCTTATGTTAAGTCTGCTTACTGTACAGTATTAGATGCCTGTGGTCAAAACATTGAAATTAATTTTATATTTTATATGTGCATAATACAATTTATATATGATATCCACTTATTCTTAATGTAAAATTAATATGTATAGTTTGTACAGTATATATGCAATAACATAATTATGTGATAGTTGAATGGATGAAAGATCCCTGTAAAACTTGAAAACTGCTTTATGTAACTGAACATTAGTCTTCGATCAACCTGATTGAAGGGTATAGGGAAACAACTTGTGTGTATGTTATATTTTTACCAATCAGCGCTGAAACTACTGAATGAACTATGATGACATTAGAGAAATAAGAGACTCACTGAGTCCTGGAATAACATTATAAGATACTTTTTATCTTGAATGATTGTACAGTTCCTCCATGAGAGAATAAAACTAGGGTGCAAGGTAGTACTTGCTAATCATTGTTTGGTAGATGCTTACCAGGATAATTATTCTGACAATTTCAACTCCATTAATAGGTCTTTCCAGAATTGCCTCATTAATAACGGGAAATTTGTCAGCCTCAAAGTATTTATGAGTGGACCAGCAGCCAGGGTAGTACTTAGGGATTTCAATACCGGTGTGAATGAACCTCTTTATCCGGTTCTGGAGTTTCAAATCAAGCATCGGTTCCGTCATCTTCAGTAGAAAATACTACTTTACGCTCCACAATCACAAAGTGTTGCAAGAACAGTGTAAATTGATCTTGAATAATTTTACCATTCGAGTGCGCGCAAAAAATTTTGACAGCGTCTCAAACCTGCAAATAACACAGTATCTAAAGGTAAATGCACTGAGCAACGAGACTATACATTTTTTGTCGTTATTCGAGCGAAACATGTGCCACAATAAAATGAGGATGTGGCCAGAAAAAATGCACAATGGAGGTTGATTTTAATTCTTACCAAAATACCTTCCATTAAAATAAATATCTATTAAACCATACAATAAATCACTAGAGCTAGAATAATTATGATTACTATGAAAATGTGATTGTACAAAGGCAAAACTCGTAAATAAATAGAAATTACCAACCAAACGCCTCGTCCTTATTCGTTTCTCCCAAAGAGTATATAATTTAGTTAATTTACTATATACGTGTTTCTCCATTCCACAGACTATAGAAACAGGCCTGCCAGGCTTAAAAAATGCGTGATCGTACACCAGCTACAAAAGTCGTGTACGTATGACAGGTCAATATTGAACTAAAAAGATCGTCAACAAATTTTATTATATTTTTATACAACGGATTTTCAGAGTTGCATCATTTTTACCTGACTACGGCGAAGCAACGCGAAAGGTTATGATTTTAACATATTTTCTTCTGTTGGCTGAAACTTTTTGCAGTTTTAGCTTCTTTTTATTAACTGCTTGGCTAATCCGTTCAGAGATTAATTAAATAAACTGTTTCAAAGTTTTGTTTTAATTAAATTTACTTCACTGAATTCCAGAATCTGCACTAGAATGTGGCACTGGCACTGGCAATCTTAAAAGATTCTCGAGAAAGTATTAGACCAATGAGAACGCAAGATATGTTTTATGACGTGATCCGCAAATTATGCAAGTTTTGGGTGAAATCGCGGGGCGTCTCTATTTTTAAGTAAAGCTATTTAAGTAAATAAAGTTGGGTCTAAGTCACTATTCTCATAATAGGTTTGGGCTTCGCTCAAGCTGAATTTCTCATTATTCAAACATAATCAGTTCATATTTACTTAATTTAACTAATGAGGCATTTTATTAAAAAAAAAACACTAGTTCCGCTTCTTTTCTAGATGGCGCTGTAATTACATAGTTTAAACCTTTCAAACCACAGAGTAGTTTAAACATAAGAACATGCTTAGACTACCTAAGAAATGTCAAATTCAGTTGAGTGGACCACGAGTACATTGTCTGTAGGGGTCTGTAGTATCTCCTAAGTAGTCTGTGATACATTCTTATTAAGTAAATTGATGTACAGTAGATCTGCGAGATAGATAAACGTTAATATTATGATCCAAAATAAAGCCATGGTATCCCGCAATGAAACTAAAAAAAACGAAAGAGTTTAGAGTTGTCAGTCAGTATCGTGACACATTTCCTTTAAACTGTGGTCTATGCTTGAAACAGTGACAGTGACAGATTTTAGCAAAAGCCACAACTGGCGCCATCTATTGGGTCATACATTAAACACCATTTCTTTTTTTTAATAAAACACCTCATTGAACATTAATTAATACGTGACACGACCAATACAATAAATACACTTTCAATAAATTTATCTAAACTTGTACTTCATTTTACCTAGCTCTTTAGTCAGGTAAAAAGCTTTACAAATTGTAGTTCCGTACACTTTTTTTTTTCTTTATATTTTGGCTCCACACATAGTGTATTTAGCCAGTGTCAAGTTTTGTAATTTTTTATCGTATCATGGAAATTTTCACTTAGTCAAGTCACAGTCACAGTCAGAGTAGTCATAGTCTAGTCTAAGTCATAATCCAGTCTAAGGCATGCCCTAGTAAAGTGGTGGCAACTTTACTAGAGGCTTCTATGGAATTTTGGAAGCAACACGAAAAACCACGTTTCACTACATTATATCACTTGCCCACACTCATGCTCGTAATTCAGCACTTAATGCGTAAAACACCACCAATTTTAAACATTAACACTGGAAAAAGCATAAGTTTTGTAAAATAATACAGTGCACCGACGTGAACTTTTCCGCGTTCCCGCCAAAACTCTTCCGTACACTTGTAATGACCAAAACAATGGGATTAAAAACTGAAAGCTAATCGTAGGTGGCGCCACTGTTGAGTGATCCTAATCGCCGCCATATTGCGTTTTTGATTCTTTGTGTTTACCAGCGAATTCGATCCTAATACTACAAAAATGTATTCGACATGGAGTGTTAGACAGTTAAAAGAACAGTTGCGGAATAGAAAAGCATCTACTACTGGAAAAAAAACACATAACCTCTAATATTTAGTTAGCTCCCAATTTTTTCTTCGTAAAACTTTTATCCATTGTTTTCTCGTATTGATATCTTTAGGGAATAATGGACTCCCGTCTTTTTGCAATCCAAAGCTGAACACAACGTCATATTAATGAAATAAATTGAGTTATTTTTATTTGTTTACAAAATTATTATGGAGGATGACATATGTTTATCAGATTTTTGGAACACTCCGCAGTGCTGCCATCTGAAGTGAGCAAAAATCAGTTTTTTACCCCATTGTTCGATTTTACATTTTTAAAATGAAAACACACTATGGATTGTCTATGGTCTAAGAACAAGTGCTTGTAATTCATAGAGTAAAGCAATATATCGGGGGATGTAGCTTGTAACTTGTTGTCTTGTAGCTTTATAAAACGCATTATTTCACTTTTTTGGCTGTGTTGCCAGTTTTTCGCTACAAGTACAAGACTTGTAGCTTTATAAATACGAGGCCCTGGCAGCCCGTATAATATGATATTATACCATAGAGAAAATAACCGCTTACGCTGAAGAGATGTGGGACTCCCATAGAGTCAAGTCAAGAGATCACTGACCTCTATAATACAAGTACGCGTACTTGTATTATAGAGGTCAGTGAGCTAACTACATATTACTGATCTGTGTACTAGTGTGTGACCAGATTTAGCAGAATTCTGCGATTTTAGCAGAATTAGGTCCCCAATTTAGGGTTTAGCATATTGTGTCGCAGATCTGAAAAGACAGCAGATTTAAGCAGAATCTTACAAAACCTCCTCAGAAAATTAGCAGGATTAGACATTGACAAATTACCTGTGTTCCATTTGGGTAGTGGCATCAGAAATATTTATAGAATTCTTACTTTCTTTAAAAAATAACAGAATTTTCTTTCTGCACTGGTAACCCTCAAGTACATTATAGGGGAATTCTCTGTGTAAATGTATTTTTTGCTTTGGATTTGTGTGTTTTGTGTACTTATGTACATTTTCTGCACACAAAGTCGTCGTAAGTCAGTTGTATGATTGTATCGTGTGGTGTGCATTAGTTAGTAAAAATTTAAAGAAAATACGACCATAGTTATCGTTCTGAGTGGGAGAATGATCCAATATTTTCATCTTGGTTGTCTAGATCCAAAGATGACAGCAATGCGGCTTTTTGTAAAGCATGTAATATGAAATTAGTGTCACTACTTTCTATTCTAAAAGACCATTACAAATTAACAAATAGCCATGGTAATAATTAAGTTTGCGTGTTTATTTAAACTTTCGTAAAACTATGACTTCCCCTAGTATCAGAATTTTGGCATTTGTTATATACAAAATATTTAGCAGATTTTCGCAGAATTTACACGAGTAGCTGGCAGAATGTTCGAATTAAATCTGGTCACACTGAGTGCTAGTGGGAATTCACAGATATCTACTATACTGTGGGAATTGTGTGACCATGACCAAACCAATACTTTACTATTTATATTTATATGGAAATATTGATTCAATTTGATTCTGATTCTGGATTGTTTTTGTTTGAAAGTGCGTTGTTTTTTAAATACTTACAATTTTTTGTACTAAACAAATGTTACAAAGAGCAAGTTAGTCTTTAGCACGATAAAAGTTGTCATAACTTATGAGTTTGCATTTAGAAGAAGCTAACGAAACTCAACAACTCATGCAGAATGAGGGCGAGGAAGATGAACAGAAGGCGCCCCAGCCGGCCACATCTCCTGTCACCAGCAACAAAATGTCTAGTGGAGCAGCCAGTCTCACCTCCAAGAACCACGGCCCGACGTTAACAAGCACCGGTAATAATAGTATCAATGAGTCCACAAAGATCTCATACGTTAGTGAGAGACGCCTACACCGTGACCTAATGCGTTCAAACTACAGTAATAAACCCAAACAAATGCCTAAAGAAACACCAGACGTTAAACACATGGAAAAAGACCTTCTGGCACTTTTAGATGATTTCCATACAGGGAAATTGAGTGCTTTTGGTGTTGGAGGCAATATGGAGCAAATGATTAATATTAGAGATCAGCAGGAGCATTTAGCGAGGTTACACTTCCGGCTCTGTGCTGATGTAGAGACGCCAGCTGAGGATAACTTTGAAAATTCTTCTTCAAGGGATAAAATGGCGCAACTTGTACAGAGCTTAGCGCAACTATCTGCATCTATAGAGCACTTACATTCTGACACTAGTTTAAATTGTAGCAATAATAATGAACCTAATAGTAGTGATAAGTAAGGTTTCTTTTATTTGGTCATATTTCTTTCTGGTCTAGAAGGACTACCTATAGTTTGTTTATTTAAGATATCAAGTATTATAATAATTATCAATAAAACAGTATCTAGTACCTATCCATTATAAAATTATTTTATTTTATTGTTTTAGATAATCTGTAATTCTGCACAAAAATACAATATGACACAAGCAGATTGCAGTGCAGTGCAGTATAGATACAGGGTAGGCCAGCCCCCCACTAGCTGGACTGACAATCTGGTGAAAACCATGAGGAGGCGATGGATGCAGTAGGCAAGCAGGCACTATCTGGGGGTGGTAAAGCAGTGGACATCTTCAGGCTGTTGATGATGTATTTTTTTTATGTAAACGAATGACTTGACAAGCTAGTTGTTCGCCTGGTGTAAAGCGACACTGCCACCCATAACAGATTGCAGTGTCTCTTGGAACTCCAAATTAAAGTTCTATGTGACACTGCGCATGTTATTCTGTCACATCACACAGTCTAGAAAAGTTTTCTAGACTGTGAAATCAGTTCATAAAGTCTCATTTGCCCAGTAATTTCACTAGCTACAATGCCCTTCAAATCGAAACACAGTAGTACTTGCACAACTCAACCCTACTCAAAATGCTTGCACACTACTACCTGGTGGCAGAATGACTGGCAAAGCGGTGGTACCTACCTAGACGAACTTTGCAAAAAATGATGGTGATGATAATGATGATGATTGGTCTATCAAAGTGTATTTTGTTTTGTAGTAAGTATTTCAAAATTAGCCCAGCTGCCATAAATGTGAGACAACTAGCTCAAGGGTACCCTAGGGTCCCAGGGTGCATGCCTCTTGCTAGAAGAAGAGATATGGGAAGTTGCAACCTTTATAAAAAGGTACTCTGTGCAACCTATCTAGCTAATTTACAAGGCATTTATGTTAAGTACTATTATTCAGAATATACCAACTATACAGCCAACGTGTCTCTGAGGCGATAACAACGCGACGGGGAGAGCATTACATTCATCAATCAAGGAATCCTGATATGTTGCTGCTGATAAAAATTGCTATACTTAGAATGGGAACTAGCTCTATATTAAGCTCAGTTGAGCTTAATATAGATTTTTAGCTTGAGGTATATTATTAGTGCAGGAAGATTTAGCTTTTAAGTCTAGGTAGGTAAGTGGGTAACCTAGTCTATATTTTAGCATATTTCAAAAATTCTGAACTGTTTAGAGAGGTATACACAATTTTGGGAAGCATAGATTTAGGTATTTAAACAAGATAAGAACCTCGGAAAACAGGCACTTATCGCACCCAGAGAGCCGAGAAAATGACAACGATATTAAAGGTAATGGTAAAGGTCGCCACTTCCGAAAGCAATTTACGATTAGCTGTGACAAAACACGCACATGATTGTGCTTCTGAAAATAATTTATAAGCACAATTTTGTGTAATGTAATGATGCAGGCTTGTGGCTTATATAAACCATAGGTACATGTACGTGATTAAACAACATAATAATATGTACTTACCTAATAATTATAATACATTTGTTGTAGCTGTGTGCCCTAGGGGAGTTAATATTGCCTGGGAGGTCTATGATAGATGCGATGGTTTTATATATTTATTACACACAGCTTTTTTGAACTCTTACATCCCATTCCCATTTCTTATACCTATATATAAATGCCAATTCAAACCGGCGCGCAAGTTCGAAATTTCTCATGCCGGGTCCCACACGATTATTTTTCCCTAGAGGAATTCGTAACTTCAAGACAACTCCCCGGCACGGCGGCGCCACCAGTGTAAATTTGAAAGCATATCTTGGAAACGTGATGCTGGAGTAGACTTTGTCTCTTGTCATGTCAGTGCTTACACAGTCAGTGTCAGTCATGTCATGTATGAATTAAAACAATGGAGGCAATCACAAATATAAAAGCGCGAGCGAAGCGAGCGCGAAAAAATCTGTATTTCCTATATTATATTTCAGAAAATACCTATAGTATGGCTACTTGAGCAATTGATTCCACATCGTGTAAAAACCATCTTACCGACTGTGTTTACACTGATTTTTTTAAAGCAGTGTTGCTGTGCAATAGCTTATCAAAACTTTTCTTATTTTTATCTTAACGTGAAACACAAAACTTGCGTTAAGGCTTTTCTCTCATATGGTTCTGGGTACCCTATCAGCTGTAGCAGCCTCGAATGAGGTAAGCAAAAAGTGCCTAAGGTTGTAATATATGTATTATGTGCTCGGCTTTGCTTAACTATCATATAACATAGGTAAATATCAGTAAAGCACCAACGGAATGCTAAAGTTACATAGAATTCAGCAATTTTATAAAATAAATTGACAATGAAACTATGATATGTATACTAACCCATCAATAAAAAAATAAAAAAATAGCACCTTTGATTTTATTTGCTTAAATTAATTCAAATAATTTTGACATCTAAAATTGCAATCGCGGGTCCTAATCCTGTTCTCATTAAAAAGTTATTTCGGCACAAGCGCAGAAGCGAAACTAGCGTGAAAAATCAGCAGTTTTATCTGCACTCTTTGGACAACGGTAGAGACGGCCGTCTGTGGTTGTAGTGGAATTACCTAGCAGTTTTCGTTATGTACACATAAAATAATATGATCTGAAATCGGGTAAAAATACCATAGCTTTTATCGACGACGAAGGTAGGAATTCAGATTCCAGGAGGGGGGCACCTGTCCCCCCCTGCCCCCCAGGGTACGCCCATGCTTAGATACTTTTTGTCTGTAAATACATAAATAGAATAGGTACAATATAACACCCAGACACAGAACAAACACCTATGTTCATCACACAAATGGTTGTCCCAGGTGGGAATCGAACCCACAGCCTACAATTCAAAAGGCAGAGCTACTATCAACTGAGCTATCGGTCCAGTCGAGGTATACATTATTTATCCACGTTCGAAGATTCTAGTATATAGGTACTTACTTAAACCTATCTTCTCATCAGACTATAGACATTAAGATCTATGCATCAGACAGACCATAGCCAAAAGAACTAAATAACAGTAAACAGAGCCTAAGCTTGTAACAAAACAACCTATTATGAACTATAATGATCCAGTAGGCATTCTTACTTAAATACACAACCGAGTACATACATTAGGCACTCCATTGTTTATTTGAAGGAAAATGGGTTGAGTACGCGGCAGTGATTTACAAATGTTACGTTATCGTGCGTTATCTTTCACCGCTCTGTGGTTTTGTAACACGTTTTGTTTACGGAGGCACTGTGATGCCTACCTTTATCTGCCGCGCTGGGTACCTACATACCCTATAAACAAATATTGTATATCTGTAGGTACGCAGGCATTTTAAATATTGTAGACAGGAAATACCTAAACATTTTACGGTTGTGCCGTTTAGGTAGTAAGGTTCTAACAACCTAAAAATTTGGCAACAGTTAATTACCTGGGTACATTTCAGTGTTTCAGTGGCATCTAACGTACGTAAGTAATACGCACAGACCTAGAACTTTTAGCCTATGAATTTGAAATCGAATTTTTTTGAGTGTACTGTTTTTGTATCTGACTATAGGTACCTAAAGGTATACCTACCTACAAACAGTACCCAACAGAACCCAAATAAACTCGATTGACCAGTCAACCAGTCGGTTGATATCATTAGAAGAATGCAATTTAAATCAATACAATATACAATACCTACCCAACCCAATATATTAAAAAGAAAAAAAAAAAAACCGCGCTATTTCCATTTAACATCATAGCTTTTGAGATGTTAAATTGTTGATCTTCAGTTTGGGGCGGATTAGGTCTAACCAGCGCATTGGGCATCTTTAGTGACAATGAATTTCTCGAGATTGTCTGCATTTAATTATTCCTAAATATATATTTTATTTGTCTACCTTTCATTTATCCGTGTGCCTATAACTGTGAATAGCAAATACTTACCTATATTATCGTTGCATTTGTGAATCAACAGGCTAATACAATAGAAAAACAAAACAAAAAAAATTTAAAAAAATCACTCTGCGCTCTGACCAACACCTAAATTCGGTCTCTACTCTCCAATGTTAGACCTACGCAATGACGTAAATTTTTTAATGAATCTGCATCAGTATCTGAACTCGAGATAATGCACTACATCATTTCACGAGGCGCGCATCTGTAACTCTTCAACAGACTGAAAGTTTGATGCGTACCATCGTCGATACTTTACGCTTATATAAGCTGAGATCTGCCGAAGCCGTGACCAACCATCCAACCAGTGGCGCGTGGTCGCTAGTCGCAGTCAGTCCCGGTTCGGTTCGCGAGCGGAACAACCGTTTGAACGCAAACGCGCCTAAAGAACCCTCGCCCGCCTAACACGTACTTCAATAACCTCACTAACACTTCTTTTAAATCAGCACACTAAGAGATAACAACACTAATTTGTCGGTACAAATAAATATAAATTCAGTTATTCATTCGTCCTTCAGCGGTATCGGAAAAAAAGTTTTGAATATTGCATGAAGCGCGAAAGCCAGTCGTGGGCAATGCTATACGTATGTTAAGTTTGTTTTGCTTTCGTATGCGGGTTATACAATACATCCCTCAATAGATAAATAAAGGTAATTTTATCTGGATCACACTGTTTTTAAGTTGTAGCGTGTAAGGGTCACGAGTAAATTGATACTTTGAATGCAATATTATCAGTTCTGTGCTTTAACAATTTGATTTAACGTGTATTGTTATTCAGTTAATTCAATCTCATCACTCACCTCAGACAAGAAGATTGCTCTTTCTTTCTTTCTTTCGTTTACAAAAAGATTTTATTTTTATTTGTTAATTTAGCTATATTCTCTACGTTATACAATCACCGTAATATTACGATGAATACCACTACATCAACACGTAGTGATGTGACAGCATAATAATTGTAATCGACCGTCGCTCTTCAATGCGTTCAAATTATCTAAAATAAATTAAGTCTCATCATTTCTTTATTGCTTCAATATCTTTCCAATAAAGGTCATTCCTTTTAAGAGACTCGGATGAGACATGCCTTGACTTAAAGAAGCGAATTCCAAACGGCCGTTCCAGGTGGCGGATCACATAAAATCTTTATGGAAGAAGGATGATATTGTCTTTTTAGGGCCCACGCAATATACTCCCGGGATTAGATGTTATGTTGGTGTAAATAACTCCAGACACTTTATTTTACCGAATATATATATTTATAATTATAAATAAGTACATAAACTAGTAAATTCAAAATTGGACATCTTTGATCCAAAAATTGGCAGTTACATAAAAACAATTAAAGATATCCTCCATGGGAAACCGGATGGTTCCGACACAACAGCTGCGTTGTGTCGAAATGATCCAGCTCACCCTTAGTAACACTCCCTAAACTCCTCAAAATTTAATTTTAGTATACCGTTGTCATTGGGTACCCATCAGCAAAGCTTGTGGTTTTGCTGATGGGTGCCTACTTTCATTTGCATGTCTCGGTAGTGATTGTGTAATTTATATTTTTTCTGTGTACACATAGTTTAAGCTGCAATCCAGAACAGATTTGTTTGTATATTTACCTATTTGGAATAAGTCGTTGATTGTAATTTGTTTTGTGTACCTATATATAAATATATAAATAAATAAATAAATAATATAAAATTCAACTTTTTTAATAAGTACTTACAGCAACTTCTTCATTGTATCTTAATGCTCTTAGTGAAGTTTGACTACCTATCCGTTATTAACCAACCAGTAAAGTTAAGCATTATTCACTTCTATCAGTTTTACATTATCTAGTGTTTCTGTCATCACTTGGATGGGTGACAATTACAAAAAGTGATAATTGTACAATACAACTTAATATTACCACTACCGAGGGTGCGTTAAGCCGTCGGACCCGATTTTTCTTGTGAGACAACAGCCGTTAAGCCATGTCAGAAGCTTTTGCAAGGCCTATAAGTACTGAAAACAGGGCTGCGCAGGCTGCGAACACGTAATGGAAGGGAGGAGCTAAATGAAATATGCTCATGGCCATGGTCAAATGGTCGTAAATAGGTACCCTTAAATCAAAATATACTTACTATAGATACACAGTCTCTATAAAAATCAAACCTCAATAGGGTACTCTCGGCAATGCTTACTTTCACAGATATATACCTCTCCAGCTAATATAAAATAGACAAGCGGTTGTTTCATTTTAATAATGAACCATAACACCCTGTAATAGTGTTGTAAAACGCGCTAGCTAGCTAGCCTAGCTAGTGATAAATAAAGCTTATAAAGTAGACGTAAGATTACCTTTTATGTATCGTACCGAGATAAAGCGCGCAATAGTAAGGATAGCACCCTGAAAAACTTTGTGTTCTATTTTGTAAATCTACTTTAGGTTGTTTTGTATCAAAAAATATATCGTTTTATCTATTATTGTATGTGTTTCTTTATCTAAAACATTTGGGGTTGAAGTTTCAGATGTTATATTATTGTTTGGTTCATATATTTGATACTTTTACGTAGACATGGTGTCTGGTTTTTTTCTTCAACTACGTTGTTGTTTTTTAAGTAAGATTAAAAAAACCTTACTTCTTAAGTAACAATTTTTTTTAAAAGTTATACTGGGTGGCGCAAAAGTAAAGACCCTATTTGGTTCAGCTATAACATTTTTTCTAAATTAGAAAACTAGATTTAGGTTTTTTTAAATGTATATTTGTGCCATTAAATTTCGTACCATTAGGATTTAAAGATGATGTCTTTTAAATGGTGACCTCCAGAGTTGATACACATTTGAGCCCTATTTATGACATTTTGCAAGATGATTTTCCTTCAAAATTGGTTATGAGTGACGAAGCGCATTTCCATCTCTCAGGGCATGTCAATAAGCAGAATACTCGGTTCTGGGGCACTGATAATCCGCGCATTATTCAAGAAACACCTCTACACCCACTAAAAGTTACTGTATGGTGTGGCATCTGTGTTGACAGAGTGATCGGACCCTATTTTTTCGAAGACGCTGGAGGCAATGCGATAACTGTCACTGGAGAACGCTACAGAACCATGTAACGTGAGTTTTTGATACCCAGTTTGGACGAATTGGGGCTGGAGCACATCTGGTTTCAACAAGACGGCGCTACGGCACACACAGCGCGCGACACTATGGACTTAGTGAGGGACGCTTTTCCAAGCCGAGTTATCTCTCGTTTTGGCGATTTGCCTTGGCCTGCAAGATCACCCGATCTGACCAGTCCAGACTTCTTTCTTTGGGGTTTTTTGAAATCTCGGGTGTATGTGAACAAGCCACAGACTCTCGCAGCTCTAAAAGAAAACATTCGTCAAGAAATAACGAACATATCGCAGGAAGTGTTACGGCAAGTTATGCAAAATGTCATAAATAGGGCTCAAATGTGTATCAACTCTGGAGGTCACCATTTAAAAGACATCATCTTTAAATCCTAATGGTACGAAATTTAATGGCACAAATATACATTTAAAAAAACCTAAATCTAGTTTTCTAATTTAGAAAAAATGTTATAGCTGAACCAAATAGGGTCTTTACTTTTGCGCCACCCAGTACTACTGTGTTCCGGTTTGAAGGGCACTGTAGCTAGTGAAATTACTGGGCAAATAAGACTTTATGATCTGATCACTCAGTCTAGTAATCTGATTACTAAACTGGGTGATGTCTCAGGATGACGTGCGCAGTGCAGTGTCGCGCGAAACTTTATTGTTGTAAAGTTCCGGGTGACACTGCAACTGTTATGGGCGGCCGTGTCACTTAACATCAGGTGAACGACTAGCTCGTCACGTCATTCAATCACATAAAAAAAAAATACAACTTATAATTCACCTGTGACGCGATCTAACACCCGTGGTGGCTTCCGTACATAAACAAATACAAAAAATGAAAACTCAAATGTAGTTGAACATATATTAATAAAGAAAATGTTTTGTACGTAATAGTTTCAAAGTTTATTGCAGCGATGCGACCTAATATGTATTGTTATAATGTCGTACCTCGTAGCGCAAGCTACGCTTTCGTAGTGCTACCTACGGTGGCGTAGAATGTTCACTGGTAAAATATTATGTTACAATGCATTGCGAGTAAAAAGCATTTCATTTCGCTTTTTACACAAGTTTTTTTATGGATTAATAAAAAAGAAATGGTAAAACATATTATTTATATTTATTCCAAAAAGTGTTACGTACTCTTATTGTTGTTTAATATATTTTTTTTTATGTGATTGAATGACGCGACGAGCTAGTCGTTCACCTGATGTTAAGTGACACGGCCGCCCATAACAGTTGCAATCTCACCCGGAACTTTAAAACAATAAAGTTTCGCGTGACACTGCACTGCGCACGTCATCCTGAGACATCACCCAGTCTAGTAATCAGATTACTAGACTGAGTGATCAGATCATAAAGTCTCATTTGCCCAGTAATTTCACTAGCTACAGTGCCCTTCAAACCGGAACACAGCAGTGCAATAATGTAGCGATGTTAAAAACAATAAGAGTTACAGTATTAATTAAAATAAGTTACTGTAAAGTAGAGTACTTCTAATGAGAAAACATAACCCAAACTGTCATCATAGTAATTATACAAAGTTAGAATGGTGCTACACATACTAAGAGCGAACTACGGCGTAGCAGTTTTCGTAGTAAACGCTACGCAGCTCATTTGGATTATAAAAATAATTTGAATATACGAGCGGGTTTAGTGGCTATTCGTTTGTTTTATGGACTATATCGGGAAGTGAATGTTGCGTACTCATGAGAATATGTCATTATAATAATCATATTGAAATAGATACGGTTACGGTTAGTATTAAAGCTGACTATTAAATAAATTCGTTTTATTACTGGATAAATAACATTTGTATTCTTATCACCGTTCCTCCATACAGTAAACCGATAAACATTGCACAATACACGATCAATAAAATTTATCAATCACAAAGATTGATCAATAAAATTGAACGTGTAGGGCCTGTCTAATGCCAGTCATATTTGTACCAAAACGTAAATCACACCAAAAGTAGTTTTTTCCTATTTTTTCTGAATAACAAATGAATTTATGTTACGGATAGAAAATAATATTCCAAAAGAACTGTCTTTTAAGAATTTTCTTAACCACTTAGTTTGTATTCAGGGAGGTAGAAATAATCGTTCTTCGACATTACCGGCCGTTGCTCGCTGTTCCCGGAAATACAAAAACCCCCCGAGGGAAGGAAAATATTTTCATTATTTGTTATATCTACGGTAGCGATACGAACTGGTTGGTTAAATACGAAAATAATTTAAATTTACTCTTTGAGATAAGCTATATGAAGTCAAGTTACTATGGAATTTGTTTTATAGGTTTTTTATAGTATATTGTTATAAATCTACGCTAAAAATAACGAATTAACACCCAAGAACTAACTATGGAAAAAAGACAATTTTATATGAAGGAGCTGAACTGTATAACAAACTACCTAAACCTATTAAAGAAGCTAAATCATTCAAATTGTTTAAAAAGCTATTGAAAATCCACATTTTGGGTGATCCAACCTTACTTCTGTAACCTATTTAATCTTTGATCAGCCTTGTGTTGAATAGTTTTTTGCTTACCTACATTATAATCATAATTTATTTTTGTTACGCCTGCATGCTCAAAGGCAAACTATGTACTATAGTATTTATGATTAGCTATAATTTCTCTGTAAGTGAACTATGTTCTTTGAGAAATAAAGAATCTTAAACCAGAATTAAAGCAATACGCTCCTCTTACCCACACTTGTGCATTTTATCTCTTGCTTCTTATAAAAGTCTAATTAGAGTAAAGAACGCTAACAAGATTAGCAGGTCTGGCTGCTAAAGCTAAGCGATAAAACTATTAAAACAGGTCGTTTACATAATTGTTAGATATGCCAGCTACAGCTTTGAATAAAACCGTGCCCATACTTATTTTACTTTGTGTTCTCCCATCTGGAATGCTTATTAGGTACACTTTAGTGGACGTTTTCTAGAAAATTGTAATTAAGTTAAAATATAGATTGCAATTTGATTTCTGAACTACTTACGTTTTGAGCGCGATTAAATACTGTGAAACAAATAATTTAAAATTGTATACTTATAGGTGATAACTTAGAAAAACAGTTTTCGGGAGTATATTGGAGTAGTAGAACCAAAAAATATAGTTTTCAGAATTTTTGCCTCACAACTCTCAAGCAAGACACATGTTTATATAGACACATCATGGAAATGATTGGGTATTCACTCTACCAACTATGCAGGAACGAATAACGACTTTGGTCCACTAGTGGCCCAAACTTCAGGAAACAGCACTTGCGAGTAATGTGCACGTGTTATCCCAAAACTTTCGTTTCAAATGGCAGGTAACAAAGTTGGCTATTATTTCCGAAAGAATAATCAACTTTGTGTAGTTGTTTTGGCACTTAGCACAGACGACTTCAAATCTTGATCGTACTTCGCTATGGTACGGTATTACCGTATCATATGTATATGAAAGATAATTTTAGAGTGGCTTGCCGTCTTGCACACTTGTGTTTCATCCACTAATTCTAATTCTAATTCTACATGGGGGTGAAAAAGTCCTGCACTGACGTCCCGTTCGGGGTGTATTGTGCATTTCCCCCTGCCAGCATCTACCCGAGCCAACCCAGTCCACTAATAAAGTAACAATAAATGAAACCAAAATAAAGTTCAATTAATATTTTTGCAGGTTTGAGATGATCATTTTTCACACTATCATACTATCAAAGCAATAAGCTAACCAACTTAGCACTAACAAAAATAAAGAAACTCGCCTAAGTCGAATAGAAAAAGTTTATCTGACATTGTTAAGATTAATTGAACTAATAAAGGTGTTGTTATCTCAGATCAAATAAAGAAATCAGTAACGAAAATAAACCATTTACAATAATCCATTAGGTGCTCGCGCCAAATCGAACAACACTTATAACATAACTGTCGATTAGTAGCACTGCATCGAATGATTGAATCGAACAGTTTCAATGTGCTCCATTGCCTTGTAGAAATGTAACGTGAAGTGATATCGATTGTGAGATGGAGAGGCGGACGGAGGAAAGCAGAGTTAGAGCAGCCGGGTCTCAAGAACAAGGTATGTAATTTAGTTTGAGTTTAGAATTTAGTTGTTGCAGCGCAAATTGGTTACGCACACCAATAAACGTGAAACATAAGACGATCAAACTCCGCGTTCAAGATGGAGTTCTAAGTTAGAGAAAATGTTATGAGAAGCAATAAAATTGATTTGAATTACTTCCCTCTGAGGAAAATCCGAAGGAATTTTCAGAACTGCTTTATCTAAACGGCTATGATTGTCCGGTTTCTTTTAATCTATTAGTTATTACTTTGAGAGGACTTAAAGTTTATCGACACAGAAATAAATATTTGATTCGATTAAATCATTCTTTATGTTACGGTTTTAGGATATACCTAAGGGATAAGAGTGTCGTAAAATTTAATAAGGGATAGCAGACCTACTCGTTCGACCTTCAAGGTATTAATTATTTTAAAGTAGATCCAGCTATTACCTACATACAAACTCCGGCAAAATAGTCTATTTCGAAAATTAATTCGCGGACCTCCTCGATCATTTTAAACCGTAATTCAACTATTTCCATAAAATCAACACAAATAGATTGTGAGCTAAATTCTCTTTACAGCTGTCGAGGCCGTAAACTTTATGAATGGTCTTTAAAATTATAACTGTACGGAGCAAGCCGTACATTGGACTCTGCGTTGTGCTGCGGGTGCACTTTACACATCCGCGGCCGCCGCGCCGTGACCCAAATTCACCAGTTCGCAATCAACCATCATAATCATCACGCGTTCTCATCAAATTTACTTAATAGTTTATTTGAATACAATTTAGTGCCTTTTGAACTCCTATCTTTAATTTCATCATCATCACCACCCAAGGTGTACGGCAACAGGAAACCGTACATCTTTGTTTTTGGTCCTTCGACGCTATCGGAATAGCGGGGGCAAACGCGAGTGGCATAGACATATCTGTCAACGTGTGAGTTCCTTATCAGTGACATCTGGAAACAGTGTTATAATCAGGGAATCATCGTGATTCCAAACATAAGGATCGTCAGCGAGCGCATCACAGCTCGTGCGGATCACCAAGGATCTACGCAGGCGATCTCAGGGAGAATAAAGGCGCATCGCGGATCACCAGGGATTCGAGCAGGCGTCATCAATTGGCACAAGGTCCCGCACAGGAGCACCAAGGTTCCAGTCCGGAGATTTTGTTGAGCACCAAAGCTCAACAATAGCAAGTAAGATCTTTCCTTATTTTTCTAGCTGCTAAATTTTGTGGTGTGTAAAAATGGAGAGTCAATTAGCAAATCAGAATCAGTTAGTGGCTGCCATAGAGCAGGTATATACCAACTTTAAGAAAGACAGTGCTGATCGGAAAACTTCCGATTATATCAAAAGAAGGCTGGAGCTCCTCGATAAATACTGGCAGGAGTTTCAGACAATTCATATAGAACTGTGTGGGTACGTCAGAATCAAGTCTGACAAGTACTTTACAGAAAACTTTTTCGAACAAACTAGGTCTAGGTATGAGTTTATTAGATTAACAATTGAAACTTATACAACAAAGTCTGCCGAGGAGCTCCATGGGGGACAAAAGCCGCCAAAGCCCATCGCTAGAGCGGAGGTTTCCTCGCCCTGGGCAAGACCAGGTACATCTGGTAATTTATTTGTTACGAGCGGTACCAACAACATATCAGAAGAGGCTGTACGTAGCCCGACAGGCCCACTACCGAGAACGAACAATGAGTTATGCTTGGAGTACAAGTCCCAAGGTGTAACAAGTAAAACAGAAGAATTGTTAAGAAAACAGGCGAGTCACTTTAGAGCACTTGAGCGGTTAAATGTCAATTTTTGACAGATGTCAAACGTTTTCTTTGATAGATACCGCAGTTTTGTACAAGTACTTGCAAAATTACAAGTTTAAACACAAGTATAGCGTTTTGAACAAATGGAACGCCACGAAAACACACACGCGGGCCGCTCGCGGCCCGCGCACGGGGCAAAATACTAGTTTCCAATATAAATCTAGATCAAGTCACGGAAAAATGGGAATTCGATGATCTTTTAAAAACTCTTCAATTGAGATGGTCAGCAATCGATTCCTTGCATTTGGAAATTGACTGTGAACTAGAAGGTCAAAATCAACAGTACGAGCAGCAGTTCCATCATTATGAGCAGGTATATGGTGACATCAAAAAGGCCATAAACAAGAAAATGTGGTCGATGTCCCACAGAGAACAATCTACCCCTAGGATGGAGCTGCCAACTTACAGCGGCAACTATCACCAATGGCTGTCATTTAAAGACCTTTTCACTGAGGTCATACACACCAATCCCCTGCTTTCAAGAGCTCAAAAGATGCAGTTTCTCAAGAGTAAGGTAACAGGCGAAGCAGAGAAACTTATTCATCATCTAGATATTAGCGCCGATAACTATGATGTATGCTGGGATATCTTAAATCACAGATACAACAACAAGAAAGTCATTTTTACGGCCCACATCAATAATTTAATGAGCATCCCCATAGCACAAAATCAATCTATTGCCAGCCTCAAAAGAATTCATGACACCACAATCGAGGTGGTAAATGCAGTTAAAAACATAGGGGCCAACGTCAGTTCATGGGACCCCTTATTGGTACATATTTTATGCCAGAAACTTGACACGGAAACTCACAACGAATATATTTCGTCTCTTAAACAGCCAAGAGAATTGCCTACGTTGCAGGAGTTTCTGGAATTCCTTGAAAATAAATTTACTGCTTTGGAAACATCTCGAAAAAGGCAAGAAGTTTTCGTACCTAAATCATTTAGTTTTAATAACAAGCCATTACTTCACAAAGAAAAGAGGTCAGCGTACTTTCAGTCAGCAAATAATTTCACTACATGCAAAGCAATTGCGCAAATGTCCAAAGGTAACACGAGCAAAGGTAATTCCTTGAAGAAACAATGCGTTCTTTGCAAAAATCATGAACATCGACTTTACTGCTGCCCTCAATTTTTAGAAATGCCATCTCAGGTGAAAATAGAAACATTGGCTAAGTTAGATATCTGCGAAAATTGCCTTAATAAGCACCCAGGCCGAATGTGTGTTTCTAACCATCGTTGCCAAGAATGCGATGGTAAACATAATTCCATTTTACATGATGCATTTGCGCAATATGGAAGCAGCAAGTTACAACCAATACTAACGAATGCAGCATACAGCAATTCCGCACAAGCTAACGCATCAGTACAACGTGGTATGCCTGAAATATTATTAGCAACCGCCATAATTAAGGTCCAAGGAAATGATGGATTACAACATCAATTTAGGGCTTTAATTGACCAAGGATCACAAACATCATTGATCACCGAAAAGGTTGCACAGATTTTAGGATTACCACGCAAACAGTGTCACGGTGTGGTCTCCGGCATTGGAGATAAAGAAAGTAACAGCAAAGGGCTGATGACCATCATATGCTCGTCAATGCAAAATGATTATTCTTTTGAGACTGACGTCATCATCATGAACACCTTGATCAAACATTTACCAGGACATACATTCTCAAAACCTCTTTGGCCTATTTTAGATGACATTATTTTAGCTGACCCGGAGTATAACGTCAGCCGTTCTGTCGATATATTATTCGGAGCCGACGTATATGGAGACCTCATCATGGACGGCATACGTAGAGCTGGGACAAACCTACCAATTGCGCAACAAACTCGCTTAGGTTGGATTTTGACTGGCAATGTGACACGGTCACTCCACTGCAACGTCATCATAAATAACATCCAGGAAATACAACAATTTCGGCAAATAGAAGACATAAGCAGCGACGAAACAATAACATCAGAAGCCCAGAAGGTCATGGATTATTACCAGGAAATCATCACCCGTCGCCCAGATGGAGGATACGGGGTGCGACTTCCATTAAAACCGGCGATCAATCAAGTCACGGGTAAATCAAAAATCAAATGCAGGGCGCAGTTTAAACAATTAGAAATAAGATTTATCAAGAATCAATATATCGTAAAAGAATATAAGCAATTCATGAGCGAATATTTACAATTATGTAATATGAAGTTAGCCGACGACAACAAAATGTTAGGATTTTATTTACCTGATCATTGCGTAACTCGTAATAACTCACTGATGACTTATTGCCGAGCTGTTAACAAAGAAGATCAGAGGTTCCAAAGAATCATATGGAGAGACACACCATCAAACAAACTGGATACTTACCAACTTACGACTGGTACGTATGGGACAGCCAGTGCCCGGTCCCTTTCACTGATGACAACTCGACGATTGGCTCAGGATAAGCAAAATAATTATCCAAACAGTGTGGTGCTCGGGGTCGACAAGTCATCCTTTTACACGGATGATCTAGCTCCTGGGAGCCATTCCCTAGATGAAGCTGACCAAGCACTGCTGGATCTCAGTAAACTAATGATATCAAAAGGTTTTCATATGAGAAAATGGAAGTCCAACGTTCCTGAGTTGTTGAACGAAGTTGATCCAAAACAAGCAATAGACGACTATGACTTCAAACTCAACTGGAACATAAATCAAGAAAATAAATTACTTTGTGTGGGTGGTAGGCTGAAACATGCTCAAATAAGCTCTAGTATAAAGCATCTCATCATCATAATGGACATCAGCCGACTATCAGAGCTACTCATTGATCAATGCCATGTGTTAACCTACCACCGTGAACGGAGTCGATGCGCAACAGGCAGAAAACAAGAACCAACATTACACGACCAAATAACAGAAGATCTACCCCCATCAAGGGTAAACCCAAGCCTTCAATTTAACCATACTGGATGCGTCACCGAACTGCATCCTGAAAGGGACGGATACGTAAACGTAACATCCCTGAAAAACGGCATCATCAAAATTCCGATTCATCAACCAAGCATCAATCCTGATGTTAAAATCAATAAGGCTAAAGAAATCATACAAACAAACGTCGCTATAAATAGGCCAATGACACCTAGAAGGTATAGTTTAAAAACAATAGCTTTATCATTGTTTATTTTCATTATGACACTTGTCTCTACAACACGAGCCACATATAATATTACGGCTTTAAATCCTGATCAAAGCCTGTATTTTGACAAGGTCAGTGATATGTATGTAATGCGAGACGAATGGCGTTTAATCGTCTACTATAATATGAAACCATACTGGGATGGCACCCTGGCATTGAACAAATACATAACCTACTTAGGGAAAACATGTCGGTTAATTAAGGAAGAAACACATTGCGAGGCGATCATATTACAATTAAAACATGGATACGAGGAACTGCAATATTACGATACCATTTTGATGAATAAGCAAGACGAGCGCACGCGCTATCGACGCGGCCTTATCAACGGAGTTGGATATGTAGCAAACAGCTTATTTGGAGTCCTAGACAGTACCTTTGCCGATAAATACGAGGAAGACATAGATCTGATTCACAGAAATCAGGAACACCTAGCATTACTATGGAAAAACCAGACTTCCGTAGTAGAAGCGGAGTTCAATCTTCTAAAAAGAACAGAGGGCATCATGCAAAGTCAGCATAAATTAATAAATCAACGGCTACTGGCTATGGAAAACTCAGTGAAAAGTTTAAGTGATGGAACATTAAGCCTACAAGTCATATCAGATTTCTCAATCACTGCAATGATCGCAAATCCTCGCCTCCATAACTAGCAACCTCGCCTCCATAACTAGAAACCTCGCCTCCATAACTAGCAACCTCGCCTCCATAACTAGTAACCTCGCCTCCATAACTAGCTATTGCTCTCCACCCGCTGTTAGTCATTGGCACACCATCCGCTTTTTGCTGCAGCACAATAGCTTGGCTCTTGGAGCCGGTCCCAAGCCCGGATAAAGAGGGAGGGCACTCGGGGGGGTGTGGGGTTTGTCATGTCAATACTGTTTTCGCTGACATGGTGACCTCCACACTCCCCTGCGGCAGCCCGTGGCCGGCATGTAGATGGTGGGGGAGCGATAGTGTAGGCTTAGTGGTCGGGTTAGGTTAGGCTCATCGCTCCTCCACTATCTGCATGCAAAATACCGGGGGAAAGTAGCTTGGGCAACTGCTTTTACCATTGCTTTGCGCCCACTCATCACCATCATCTTAGTTCCACAGAGCTTTGTAAATTAAAATAAATCATGGAGTACACGAAATGCGATTTGACGATGCCATGCGACCCGGCCAGCACCCGGCGCCCTCCGGTTTCCGGGCCGGACGGTGGGAAGTTGGCTACCGAAGGCGACGGCGGGGTGGTGTCCCGGGCCTCGCCGGCCGCACATGCTACTGGACCGACAGCGGATACTGCAGCAGGGCCTGGACCAGTGCAGAAGACTAGCGGGCCAGGGCACGTGGTGCGCCCACACGCGCGCAACAAGAGGTGGCAGCACAGGAGGCTGTTAGAGCGCGAGGCGGCGGCGGCGACGGCGCGGGCATCCGGCGCTGTGTTGGATGCAGGTAAAGGGCGGGGTAGCGGGATGCCTCTTGAGCCTAACGCTACCTCGCCTAAAGTACAGAGGAACGGTGGTAAAAATCATCGTAAGAATATAAAGGAGCGTATGAGACGTGAAGCGGAGCGGGTCGACGCCTTCTACCGTCAGCAACGGGAAGGGGTGCTACAGCTGCCAGGCATATCGGCCCTCGCGCCGGCTGTCGTGGCGTGCATGGCGCGCGTAGACCCGGAAGGCACGGCCGTCGTCATCAAGGACAAGGGTGACTGCTCGATGGTGGTAGACATTGGAGAGCAGCGCTCGGGCCCCCAAGAGCGACAGGTGTGCGTAGGTACGGCCATGGCCGAAAACACGAACCTCGTTCCGAGGAAATCAGATAATGTTGACCCGGCGGAAGTGGTAGTCTTTGCGCCGTGCATGGTCCTCCCCCCGACTAGACCCCAACCGGCGACCGGCCCGTCAAAAGGCAAAGGTGTAGGGAAGGGTCGAAAGGGAAGTGAGGAAACCGGTGTTTCGGCAGTGTCAACCCTAAAGCCGACTAGACCCCAACCAGCGACCGGCCCGTCTAACGGGTCAGGTGTAGGAAAGGGACGAAAGGTGACTGCGGGTACCGATACCGACATGGCGGAGACCGCGGCGACTGCTGCAGTCATACATAACGAAGGTATGGGGGATGATGTCACTCGGGGTGCGAAGCGGCAGAGAAGCTCTGACCAAGTATCACCCACGGGCTGCGCAGCCGCAGACAAAAAAGTGCGCCTTGAAGGTGGAGGTGTGGCGGCTGTCACAAGCAACCCCAAAACAGCGCAGGTAGGAGAGGCAAGCGGACCGACCTCATATGCTGACGCGGCCAAGACGTATCACCGAGTGGTTGTCTTGGACAAAGGAGGCATGCTGATGGATGAGGGCCGCGCTACCCTACTGAGGAAGACAATAGATAAGGTGCAGTACCTTCTATTCAAGAGTAATCGCGGCAAGCCGAAGGAGGAGAGAAGGCTACCGCTATACAGACAGCTACCCAGACTAACACGGGGTTGTCTCAGGATGACACCGAGGGACGATTTTACGCTCGACTGGCTCCGCACCACGGTTGAGAAATTGCCAGGCCTGTGGGAGGGGTCAGGAGGGTATAGGGTTATCCCGGAGAGTGACCTGCCTCGGTACCATACTGGTATTATATATGTACCGGACTTTGGAGAGGACAGGGAAGATGTTGCTCGATGGCCGTTCGTTCTGAGGGAGTTCCTAGCGGAACTCAACCAGGACATCGGTATTGAGAACTGGCCCATCTTCACACACAGAGTTCGGCAGAAGGGCGAATGCTTCAATCATGTCCTAGTGATGGGCATTCCACCTGAAGATGTCGAAAAGTTGAAACGTGAAGACTTTCGACTATACTACACCTCCGGCATGATCTTTGTTAAGATACGGGGGTACAAGTCGGGGGATGCTGTGGGGGCGGCGCCGGGGGATCTGACGACTGCATGTGCCACGGTGAGTGGCACATGCGGGCCGAAGGATTCTGACGGTGACGCAAGCGGAGCACCCTCTGAGGATGTGGATTGGACAAGGGAGGAGATGGACCGGTTTCTGGAGGCGGGTGATGGCGGCGAGGACGATATTGTAGGCGACATTATGGGCCTGAATATCTTCTCGCCGGCTTCATCCGTCGACCTAGGCAGGGCCGGACCCTCCTCGGCCCAATCCTCAAATCAATAGGGTGGGTGGCCAACCACTCATACTAAAGGCATGTAGATAGTAGGACGTGAGGCTATAAAAATGGATGGATTAGGGGATAAAAATTCTAAAAACCACACAGATCATAATATTGGCACCGCCTCTAAGGCTGGTAACTTACACAGGCTAGGTAATTTCAGTAAAATCAATATCGTACAAGCCAACATCCAACACAGCGTCACAGGATTCGCAGCTTTGCGAAGAACCCTAGAGGAGCAACCATACACAATAGCACTGGTCCAGGAACCTTACTTAAGTCGGGGACAGGTAAGTGGTTTCAATGCCCTTCGAGGCACGGTTTTCACTTCTCCGGTGCAACGTAAAACGAGGACATTTATATACGTTCCCAATCCTTTAAAAGCGTCTTTGGTTACGCACTTGTGCACTGATGATCTAACAGTTGTTAGGCTAGAGACAGGCTTGCAAGGTAAGCTTCACACTATCCTTATGTCTTCTGTATACATGGATATTACAGCAGAAGCACCACTCCCAGAGCTGGAGGAGCTAATGCAATTCTGTTCACTAAACAAATTTGAATGCATCATAGGTTGTGATGCAAACGCACATTGTACTGTTTGGGGCTGCTCAGACACTAATGAAAGAGGGAAGGACCTACTGGACTTTACCTTAAGACACAATTTAAATATACTAAATCGCGGCTCCGAACCAACTTTCGTGACGTCTTGGGCTAGAACGATAATTGACATTACAATGGCTACAAACGAAATCGCAGATACGATAAATGATTGGCGAGTTGCAGTAGATGAGATTTCTTGTGCGGACCATAGGAGGGTCAGGTTTAGCCTAGATATAGGGAGACATGAACCACGCACTTACAGAAATCCGAAGAAAACCGATAAATCTATATTCAGAGAAAGTTTAGAGGTTTCATTGGCCGGGATTCCGCAAATGTGCGAAACTGCTGGTCTCTCGCCAAATGAGATTGAAAAAACTATTGAGTCAGTAGTAAGAGTGTTAAAAGGAAGCTATGAAAAAGCTTGCCCTTTAAAAACGGAAGGTAGTAGAATACAGCACAAGAAAGATAGATGGTGGAACAAAAAACTCAGTAAACTGAGGAAGAGAACTCGACACTATTTTAACAGAGCCATGAACACGAAAGCGAAGAAAGATTGGCAAGACTATAGGAAGACACGACACCGACTAAAAGTGGAAATCACCAAGAGTCGGAAAGGCTCGTGGGAAAGATACAGTACCTCGATCCAGTCGGAGAGCGAGACTGCAAGATTGAGGAAACTGGTATCTAATGACAGACAGTTTAAACTTGGCACTCTCAAAAAACCGGATGGAACATACACCACGTCGGAACAAGAGCAATTCAATTTACTCTTACAAATCCACTTCCCAGAGTGTCAACTAGACCATGAGAGGGGATGGGAAACACAGACACCACACGAGCCTAGCAAAGAAGACTGGGACTTTGCAAATTCTATCGTTACAGAAGAAGCCCTTTCATGGGCCGTGAGTACGTTTCAACCATTCAAGGCTGCGGGGGTAGATGGAATATTTCCTGCACTGCTACACTGGAGTTTGAATAAAATCAAACACTACCTTGCGGCTATTTTCAGAGCTTGTCTTGCCTGGAAGTACATTCCGAAGGCATGGAGGGAAGTTAAAGTAGTGTTTCTGCCCAAACCGGGCAAATCAGACTACACAAATCCAAGGTCGTTCAGGCCCATTAGCTTAAGCTCGTTTCTCTTGAAAACACTGGAGAGACTATGTGATAAACATATTCGCAGTGGACCGCTGGTGAAAAATCCGGTACACATAAACCAACACGCCTACCAGTCAGGCAAATCGACGGAAACTGCCCTTCATCAAGTGGTGCACAAGATAGAGTCAGCCCTGGAGACCAAGCAGTCATGCTTGGTTACTTTCATCGATATTGAAGGGGCTTTTGACAAGACGACGTTCCCTAGTATAGAAGATGGACTGAGGAACCGAGGCGTCGATGAAAGAGTGAACGGTTGGGTCACGACAATGCTGTCAAATAGAGCGGCTAGTATCGAAACTTCAAAAGTATCACGTTGTGTCGTTACAAGAGGCTGCCCACAAGGTGGAGTGCTATCACCACTGCTGTGGGTCATAGTGGCGAACGAACTTTTAGAACTCTTGAACAAAGATGGAATTTACACCATCGGATATGCGGATGATCTAGCTATAATGATTTCGGGGCTTTTCGAGGCGACTTTATGTGAAAAAATGCAGAGGGCACTTCGTATCGTTGAAAGATGGTGCGAACGCCATAGTCTATCTGTAAATCCACAAAAGACAGAAATGGTCTTATTTACTCGAAAAACGAAGATAGGAAATCTTAACTTGCCTACTTTGTTTGGAACGCAGCTATCTCTCAGTAAGGAAGTCAAATACCTAGGCATTTGGCTGGACAGCAAGCTGTTGTGGGGGAAACAACTAGAACATGTTACCACAAAGGCGACAAATATACTATGGCAGTCCACAAGAGCAGTTGGTAAGGACTGGGGACTGAGGCCAAAATTGTGTCGGTGGTTGTATACAGTGATAGTCCGACCAGTTCTAACTTATGGTTGTGTCGTGTGGTGGCCTAGAACAAATTTGGTTACCACGATCAATAAACTACAGCAAGTTCAAAGGTTGGCATGCTCATTAATCAGCGGATGTACGAAAACGACGCCATCTGCTGCCCTAGACATAATCCTAGGTTTGACACCACTACACCTTCACATACAACAGGAAGCGATGGCGTCAGCCCTGAGGATTAAATCAACAAACCAGTGGAAGAGCTCTGGGCTCATGACGAACCATTGCAGGATTATAGAGAGGGCAAAGAGAATTATTCCGGATGCCTGTCAGGGTACCGACAAAATAGTGAGTTCTTACCTTGACAACAAAAGGTACGAGCTGTGCACGACAGTCGACATCTCAGAAAGTGTTAACTCAGATATATACAGCCATTGCAACATCTATACAGATGGTGCAAAAAACAGGACAGGGGTAGGGTGTGGTTTCTACTCTCCGGAGTTAGGAATCGCGGAATCAAAAGCCTTGAAGGTTACCACTACAGCTTTGCAGGCGGAAGCTATGGGATTACTGCTGGCAGCAAGAGCGTTACTAGCAGTAGATGTACCCTTTGCAGGACCAGCGGGAGATCGCGAAGGTGTGAAAGTAAAAATAACATTTACTACAGATAGTGCGGCCATTATCTATGCACTCAGGAAGCCTACAACAAGGTCAAGAGTGGTATCAGAATGCCATACGGCCTTGCAAAACTTATCAGAAAAATATAAAATAGTAGTAAGGTGGACGAAGGGTCATGGCTCGTGTCCAGGAAACAATAAAGCAGATACTCTAGCAAAGGAAGGAACGGAGAAACAGGTTGAGGTTGGCATTGCGGAACTATGTAAACCCACTGCAACAGAAGTCAGAACCTTACTGCACATTCACACGGAAAAAGAGCAGCAAAGTCTATGGAACAGAAAAACTGATTGCAGGCAAGCAAAGGTGATGTTTCCATCCTTAAATAGGAAAATCAAAAACAATTTGCTGAAATTAACGAGGCAAGACCTCCGCCTTATGGTGGGTATCATCACAGGTCACTGTAACCTCAATTATCACTTGCACAAGATTGGTGCCACGGATAGCCCTCTGTGCCGGGGTTGCATGCAGGAAAACGAGACAGTGGAGCACGTGCTGCTATATTGCACAGCCACAAAAGAGGCAAGAGAAACGACGCATCTACTAAATGATCAAGAACAACGACCACGGGATCGACTGCAATCGGTCTCCAGACCACCATCTAATGTTACATCACTGGAACAGTTGTGCCAGCAGCCCAAAGCCGTGCTCCGATACATAAAGGAGCTGGGCTGGCTTGGGTAAATGCTGGCAGGGGGAAATGCACAATACACCCCATGCGGGACGTCAGTGCAGGCCTTACCGCCCCCAAATAGAATAAGAATAAGAATAAGAATGATCGCAAATAACATTATGTCACAATTAAAAAGGATGCAAGATACCTTACTCGACACTCTTACTAACATCTACAACGGCCAGCTGAGTCTGCATTTATTAACACCCGAACAACTACGACGGGAACTTGGCATCATCGCCGGACAGCTACCAAAAGACTTGGCCACACCAACAGCCACCGTAGATCTGCCAAAAATCTATCATCTACTTAGGATACGTGCAAGAATGTCAACCACCAATTTAATTTTTGAAACAAGAATACCGCTCATTAGCAGAGACATATACGAAGTTTTTCATGTGATCCCAATTCCTCAAGTATACAACCAACAATCAATCCATCTTTTACCAATTTCCAATTATTTAGCCGTGAACCTAAGAAAGGATACGCTCTTAACCATGGCAGGAGATGATCTGAAGACCTGCCTACATCAAGACGCCACCACCATGTTATGTTCCCTCAAGTCTCCAGTCTATCATATAAAAAGCGACGACATAATGTGCCGAAAGGAACGTAACTCAACACAGTGCAAGGTAATAAGAGACTCCTGTGAACCACAATGGATCGAGTTACATCATGTAAATAATTACTTTTATTATTGTTGCAATGATTGCACGTTAAAATTGTTATGTGAAGATCAAGTTACGTCGGTGCAATTGTCGCGTGCCGGCATCATAACAATAAGTGACAGCTGTGTCATCAAATTCAAAGATTACACGATGTATACACACAACCAAAGAAGAAGTGACCTCACGATAAAAATGAATACATTCACACCAGAATTGGCACCAATTAATAAGTTAATCAATATAACCATACCTGTACCCACTTCATCAGATATGGAGCCAGACCTAAACACACACCACAAACAGCTAGCAGATATACAGCAGCAGTTATCGGTTATGAAAAACACGATACCGCTGTACGATGATGTATCACCACATGACGTACATCATTACGCAGCCATTTATATCCTGCTGGCCGTCGTCATCATACTTGCGGCAGTATTTGTCGTGCTGATAGTCCGACAAAGGTCCTGGTTCCACCAGAGGAACCCGGAGTCGAGAAACGAGACGGCAGCAGCTGATGGGATGGCAGAGACAGCGAGTCCGGAGGCGGACGCTGCGGATAATGATCCGCAGCCCGCCTCCCGCACCAGAGTACACATCACGGAGGCGGAGGTTGTGGATAGGAATCCGCAGCCCGCCTCCCGCACCAATGCGTCTGGTCAGTGTAGTGTTAGTGTAAGGTTCCCAAGTGAAAAATTCAACAAACGTGAAGTGAAGTGCAGTGTCGGAAAACAAAACAAATCGATCTCACCAAGGTCACGTGCGGTATACTATACAAACAATGCATTTAGTTAATCCTTGTAAGATCACCATACTAACATAATGGTTAAGCTAGATAAGTAAATAAACAGTGTGATCATCTTGTATCGCCCCATTACTTCATCTGCTAACCTCAACATCCTCCACCACACCTCATCCCATTCGGGCCCGGGAGCATGTACGGAGCAAGCCGTACATTGGACTCTGCGTTGTGCTGCGGGTGCACTTTACACATCCGCGGCCGCCGCGCCGTGACCCAAATTCACCAGTTCGCAATCAACCATCATAATCATCACGCGTTCTCATCAAATTTACTTAATAGTTTATTTGAATACAATTTAGTGCCTTTTGAACTCCTATCTTTAATTTCATCATCATCACCACCCAAGGTGTACGGCAACAGGAAACCGTACAATAACAAATATATATTTATATATATAGATAGATATCTTTTGTACGTCCAGCACTCAAATCTACACCTCTACAACACTATTATAAAGAGGAAAGATTTGTATTTTTGTGTGTATGTTTGTAATGAATAAACTCAAAAACTACTGTGGCGATTTCAAAAATTCTTTCACCATTGGAAAGCTACATTTACCCTGAGTAACATAGGCTACACCACTACACGTGCGAAGCCGGGGCGAGCCGCTAGTATGTTATTAAAATCTCCTAATATACAAATGTGTAAGTTGTTTGCTTGTGTGAACTTCATGAAAAGACTGCCGAACCAATTCAGATAAAATGTTGTACACCGGTTGTTCCTTCTACCGAGATACTTTTCTCCCGAAAGAGTCTTCGGGTTAAGGGGTAAGTGGGTGAAATGTGGGGTGCCTCTGTAAGTATAATATACCTTTACGATTGTTTAATGTACATAGGTACATAGGTATAGGTATATATTCTGTGATATGGTGGCAATGGACTATGATTTTTCACGAGAGTAACAGAATAATAGTGCGAGTATGTATAATAAAAGTTTCCGTTCGTTATTTAATTTGTACTAACATATTTCATGTTTTCTGGAATACACATAATACCAGCTTTTATTATATGCGATACTCAATATAGGTACCTTTCTCGATTTATTCAGTTTACCAGTTGAGTTGACTCTCAACTAGGTTACAGAACAACGGAACAAATTCCATTTCCTAATAGGTTGCAGTAATTTCCGATAAGTCAGCTTATAGCCTGTATTGTAAATAGAGTCCTTCAATTTTCCATTCTCAAACAATTTAATGCCTCGAAGTCTTTATTGCTCACGCATGCCTTTCCTTTATGTAACTTAGGAAGGCGGAGAAAAGCGCTCGCAGTGCGCCTAATTTTGGAATGATGTACGCTTCTATTGTCTGGTTTTATGCGAGCCAAGATTAGATTATGAGTCCTCCCCAAGTTACGAAAGGCATTGATAAACAGAAAATGATACGAAATTGTGGTACTTAGTTTATTTTATTCATTTACAGAGCTGCTAGGATGAGCTAAAATGCAAATGTAAAGTCTACTTAAGCCTGTAATTCTTCACTGTATCTTCGTTGCTGTTTGAAGAGAATTTTCGCTGCAAAGCTAGAGTTTAAAAATTCAAAAGCAAAATTCAGTAGTAGGTATCTACATACAGGTATACACATTTTTTTGTAATCTACAATGGGCACTGGAATTGAGTACTTATGTGCTTAGTACCGCTACGTTAATCTAACCAGATAGCAGTAAAGCTTAAGTAGAATTAAAGATGTTCTACGTCCGACGAAGCAGTAAGGAAACATTCGAACTGCTTATAAAACAGAACTGCATTAATTAAATTTTGAATTGCGATTCATGATGTCTGTTTCTTTTCGGTGTTCTTCTTCACCGTTTTTAGAGCAAATGAAAATAATGTATATTATGTGATAAGCATGCTTAACGCTTACCGCACATAACTTACAAAGCCATTGCGGTATAAGGGTCTAGAGAGGATCGAACCATGAAGCGTAGGATTAAATATCGCAAAGCTACTCCGAGCCACACTCTTTGCTGATCGTCTTGCTTAGTTCCAATTGAAAAATGTACAGCTCAAATATCCTGAGACATTCCATTGTCTACGGTTAGTACTATACTGGGGCTCTGGCTCCGGATTCGGTCGTATTTCCGTAATGAGAACCGGCAAGTGGGAACGCAATAAACCAAAGATTTGCGCTCGTGGGCTTTTTATCTAATGGATCTTGTTAATGCAGTATGCAGTGTAATTGCTGGCGCTAACGGCTTTTGTGTAGAGCTTTAACTTCTTTTGTTTTTAGGGTTTTGTACCCAAAGCGTAAAACGGACTCTATTACTAAGGTTCCGCTGTCCGTCCGTCTGTCTGTCCGTCTGTCACCAGGCTGTACCTCTTGAACCGTGATAGTTAGACAGTTGAAATTGTCACAGATAATGTATTTCTGTTGCCACTATAACAACAAATCAACTACTTATTCATTCAAACTCAAACGCTATTATATATACAAAACAAACAATGATTATGTTATCTAAAATTGCATCGCCAGAATATCCCTGTATGTTTCACGAGTATTAAGCGTGTATTGCTTTGGCATCATGTAAGCATATCATAAGCGTGAAATTGAATAGAGCGGCTTTGATCACTAAATTATTCAAACCTATTACAACGACTAGTACTCATTTTATATTATGTACGGTATGCAGGATGTCACGTATATCCATCCATAAACATGGAGGATGGATCCATATATCTAGACATAACACGCGGTAGCGTGTCAAGCCAAGCCAAGCCAAGTTCAAGCTAAGCGCGAACGGCGCGGCGAGCGGTGCCGTGTGTAATATTACATGAACCATTTGGAGCCACTTTTGACCCCCTCATAACTCAAAAACTATTTCACATAAACACTTCAAATTTGGCTCATATATATATTGAGACTTGCGAGATACATACTGTTATGTATGCATATATATACACGATATACGCGCGGCTGCGCCCGCGCTTGCATTGGTCGCGAGCCCAATAAATCAGTACGCATCGAGCCAGTTGTTTTAATACACGTCTCCTCGCACCCGTAAGCTCGCATATGATACACGTAATATTTGGCCTGTGAACACTGTTTACGTTTAACATCACGAGCAAGGTCGGTGGATGACGAGTCGATGACGTCAGAAGGCTTCAGTAAATCAAGCCTGCTGCGTAGCGGCCGACCGAAAAGAATTTCAGCAGGTGATCTGTCGGTGGTACTATTCTTTGAGTTTCGATAGTCGAATAAGAACTTTAAAAGCTTTTCCTGCGTAACACTTTTACCGCTGTTAGATATGATTATTGATTTAATTCCTTTTTTAACAACCTTCACCAGACTTTCCGCCTGGCCGTTGCTGGCCGGGTTATAGGGGGGGGTCAAGGCATGTTTAATGCCATTCGTGTTGCAAAACTCCTGGAATTCCCTGGACGTGAACGAACTTCCATTATCGCTTACAATTAAATGCGGAACTCCTACATGTGACATTAAATCGTTCATTTTATCAATAACTGCCTTGGAGCCAAAGTTCGTATTCATACAATAGCATTCTACCCACTTAGAGAAAGCATCCACTATAATCAAGTACATTTTATTATCAATTGGACCTAGAAAATCCAAATGTATTCTGGAGAATGCATGCGGGGGAAACGGCCAGGGCGCGAGAGGGGCGCGCGGCGGTGCGGGGCGGAGCTGAGTGCACACGGCACACGTATTCACCAGCTGTTCGAGGTAGGCATCTATACCTGGGAACCAGAACCGCGCACGAGCTGCCGCTTTCAACTTTACTATGCCAAAATGGGAACTGTGCAGCTCATTACACACTTTGACTCGGTACTTTTCGGGGATGACTACTTTGTGCCCGCGCATTAGACAACCATTTTCGTAGGCCAACTGAAATCTACAGTTAAAAAACGGTTTCAAGTTTGAATCCGTGACCCTCCTAGGCCAACCAGCCAAGACGTAGCCTACGACCCTTTTAAGTAGCCCATCATCTGCTGTTTCGGTGCGCAACTCTTTAAGTGTGACCGGCAGCGACCCGTCAGTGACGAAGTTAACGTAAGCGGCGCGCTCTTGACAACAGTGCTCCTCTTGGCGAACGTCAGCCGCGGCCACCACTGCTGTTTGTTCGCCGGGCAAGGTCGCGCGTGACAAAAAATCTGCACTATTATCCACACTTCGTACATACTCTATAACATAATTATATGCTGATAAAAAAATCGCATACCGCTGGAGACGATTGGCGGATACTTCTGGTATACCTTTGTGAGGTCCAAAAATGGTGATTAAGGGCTTATGATCTGTGCGGAGAAGAAATGGATCCGAGCGACCATATAAGTACTGGTGGTACCGCCTAACCCCAAAAATAATAGCAGTGGCCTCCTTTTGTATTTGTGAGTATCTAATCTCTGCTGACGTCAAGGTGCGCGAGGCGAAAGAAATGGGTCTTTCTAACCCGTCTGAGCATATCTGGGATAACACTGCACCTAGCCCGTAAGGTGATGCATCCACAGTCAAGATAAGTTTTGCGTTAGGGTCGAAGTGAGTTAAAACTTGATCGGAAGCAAGTATGAGCTTTATTTTGTTGAATGCATCCGTATGCGCAGTAGACCATAACCACTTTGAATTTTTGTGCAGTAAATCATACAAGGGACTTAAAATGCTAGAAGCATTTGGGATGAAGTTGCGATAGTAATTAATAAGCCCTAAAAAAGACTGCAACTGTGACACGTCTGTAGGTATAGGCGCCTTTACGATCGCCGTAACTTTGTCGCTTGACTTACGCACCCCACGAGCGTCGATGACGTGGCCTAGGTAACATATTTCCGTTTTTAAGAACTCGCATTTATTTTTTTGAACAGTCAAACCCGCGTCCTGAAGACGTTGTAAAACGCCACGTAGGCGCTCTAAGTTTTGCACTTTGGTAGAACCTGAAACCAATATATCATCTTGGAAACATAAAACGCCCTCCATGCCTGCTAGTACGCACTCCATCGCGCGCTGGAAGATAGCCGCCGCACTGGACAATCCAAACACCATGCGCGTGAAATTAAACAGGCCCCGGTGCGTGTTAATGCAAGTGAGGCTTTGTGACTCTTCCGACAGACGGAACTGAGCATAGGCCATAGATAAGTCTAGTTTGGAATAATATTTTCCACCGTGCAACTTAGAAAACATTTCATTGATAGTGGGCAATGGATATTTTTCGATTACTAAATGTTTATTTATAGTCACTGAATAGTCCGCACATAATCTTACGCTCCCGTCATTTTTCAGCAGAGGTACAATAGGGGAGGCATACTCAGAGTGCTCGACGGGTTTTAGGACTCCCAGCGCTACCAAGCGATCTAATTCGCTATCTACCTTGTCTCTTAAAGCAAAAGCTATTGGCCTAGCTTTGAAAAATATGGGTTTCGAATCCGGTTTAAGATATAACTTAACTTCATATTTGTTGAAACAACCTAAATGACCGGAAAATAGCTGGGGAAACTTGGATATAGTATCAGTGATTAGTGTGTTATCTGATCGTTCGCAATATTTTACGTTTGTTGTCGTAGGCGCGATCTCTAAGCCAAAAGCACACATGAAGCTACGACCTAGCAGTGGCGGGCCGCCGTCGCGCGCCACGTAGATTTCCAGTGCAAAAGTACTGCCTCGGTACGTAACGGGGGCGTGAAAATACCCGATTATTGGCATTTTATCCCCGGTGTAGCTATAAAATTTTTTAGCTGTCTGTGCTAGTGGTAAATTGTTAAAAAAGGTTTCGTACGTTTTGTGAGAAATTACATTGATCGGGGAACCACTGTCAATTTCAAACTCAAAGACAGTACCCCCGACTTCTACGCTCTCGACCATAGGCATATCACGCCGACACCTAATATTGCAAAGCGACTTACCATCATCGCCTTCATCCACCTCGCCTTGCTCAACGTTTTTAATTTTATTATTATTACACATTTTGCGTAGATGGCCCTTTACACCACACTTTTTGCACTTGTAATTTTTGAATCGACATTGCGCACTTTTATGACTTGTGTATCCACACACATTGCACTTGTCGGCGTTCTTCCCCGAAATGCTGAACACGCCAGCTTCCCGCGCTGCGGCTGCGTGCGCGGCGGCGACGGAGCCAGCGCCTCCGGGCGCTGCCGCCGCGGCCTCGCGTGCGCAACGCACGCTCTCAGCCAGGTCAACTGCCTTGCTGAGAGTGAGTTCCCGCAGGTCCTGTGAAAAAAGCTTGTCACGTTCGTGTCCCGCTACCATGCCCATGACGAAACGGTCTAGCAAGGCCTCTTCGAGATTCTTAAAACCGCAATGAGCTGCAAGGCCTCTGATACGGGCCGCCCATTGTGAGTGCCCTTCCCCTGGGTTTTGCTTGGCCGAGTAGAAATGGTACCGCTCGGCGAATCCGCACCTCTTGGGGGTGAAATGGTCATCGAAGATTTTGAGGATGGCCTCAAAATTTAGATCTGCCACATTATTTGGCAGCGCCAAATCACTAGCCAACTTGTACGATGTCTCGGTGAGTGCGCTGAGCAAGATGGCCTTCCTTTTCACACCCGCTTTGTCTGTGCCGTCGGTAAAATCATTAGCGATGAAGAACTGCAAGATTCTGTTCTTGTAAGTGTTCCAGTCCTGTGACAAGTGGTCAAAGCTGGACAACACTCCAAATGAAATTGACGCCATTGCACTGTGAGTTCGATCGTCGCCACGTGTATCATATGCGAGCTTACGGGTGGGTCGCACTGTTCCTTTATAATATTTGGCCTGTGAACACTGTTTACGTTTAACATCACGAGCAAGGTCGGTGGATGACGAGTCGATGACGTCAGAAGGCTTCAGTAAATCAAGCCTGCTGCGTAGCGGCCGACCTTGCTCGTGATGTTAAACGTAAACAGTGTTCACAGGCCAAATATTATAAAGGAACAGTGCGACCCGATTTTAAAGTCAATGATATTGTGTGGGTTAAGAAATTTTTAAACAACAAAAAGTTCTATTGGCTTGAAGGTATAATTGAAGAAGTATTAGGCAATGTTGTGTACTTGGTGCATATCATAAAACTAGACGTTACAGTGAAAAAACATAAAAATCAGTTATGGTTGAGACAAGAAGGGCCAGGTAACACTACGACACCTACCAGCAAACATAACTGGTGTCCCGATTCAGTCGATAATCCTAAGCATTTATTAGTTAATGACACAGTAGTTAGTCCCACAGCCTGTGCATCAAGCTCTTGTTCTCATGATAATGACAACACGGCGGGCACGCCTGCGTGCGTTGCCGAGCCGGCAGAGGAGGAAGGGAGAAGTCTGGACGAGCCCCAGGTGTTGCTACACCCGAGCACTCCAAGAGCTCAGCACTCGTTAGACACAATGGCTGACTCACCAGCCTTTTCCACTCCAACCACTACAACTCCATTGCAAGAACCCGCTAGGTCAAAGCGGAACAGGCCTAACGTTAATTATAGAAAATTCTTGTAGTAGTTATTAGTTACTTTTCATTTTATTTATCTAGTGTTTTGGTTTTAAGCTATGGAGGGAGGAGTTGTTATGTATGCATATATATACACGATATACGCGCGGCTGCGCCCGCGCTTGCATTGGTCGCGAGCCCAATAAATCAGTACGCATCAAACCAGTTGTTTTAATACACGTCTCCTCGCACCCGTAAGCTCGCATATGATACACATACTATGTGCTCCTCATAAAGGTCTGACTTGGCTAGTTACAAATTATATTATAGTCTCTATAGCCGTAAGTTCTTATTTTATTCTACCGAAAATTTGGCTTGCTGGTAGAAACCAGCCATCGAACATAGGGCTCTTCCATGACTGTTTTAGTAGGTACTTAATAATAGATTGTATGTTCGAACTAGCCAAGTCAGACCTTAGGCTTCAATATATTAGCCTAAGTTATAAGAAGAAATTATATTTGAAGTTGTTATAAAATATTTTATGTTGTTATAACTAAATTACAGGACTGACCATTGAATTTGGCACCCATTTAGATCTCATTTCTTTTGTCATTGAAGTCAAGAACCAAGGCATAGGTATATTATAATATATTGAACTTGGCTCTCATTTCACGTTTATGTTTTTGATGGGATAAGCATACTTACAAATATAAATGCCGCATATAAATCATAGTAGGATATACATAAGTAGGTACATATATCGTCGCTTGTTTGACTAAGTGACGTATCTGACATTTTTACGGATCTGAAATTTTTGATGTAGCTTTTATCTACTTTCAAAGACCCGTCGAACTGTCTAATAAACGCATTTGTAGAAAAAAATGTCAGATACGTCACTTAGTCAAACAAGCGACGATATGTGTTCTTACACACTACCTACTTATTTACGTTAATAGCATAGTAATAACTCGCCAAGAAAATATGGAGCAAACTCCACAGTTCGTTTGGATAAGCGAAACTATTCCAACAACTGTTTACAAATAATTACAGGAACGCCTTGGAATGTGACAACAGCGGAGAGTTTGTGGGAGTTATTAGACTAACATTATAATTACAAAATATATAAATTGTTTTACAAGTGTCAGGCTTAGGACAAAGCTCTGTGCGGCTGTTATTTTTTTTGTCTTTAGACAACTGTCCCTTCTTCTGTTATGGCTGCTGTTACAAAATTATGCGTAGTTGCAAGGTTTTCGTCGTCAATATTTGATGTACAGCTTTAATGGCTATACTTGCCTTTATATGAAAAATACCCTTCATTTCATCTTGTTCGATAATGATAGAGCGAATTTGAGGTGACTTACCTATTTATTTAGTAATCGTCATTCTCCTGGTGTTCGTTTTGACAAAAACACACAGAGACCCGATTTGAGAGCTCTAATTTGCAAATTCGTAAAAGTCTCCAAACTAAATTATACTCCACTAAATACATTCCGTACTTCCATAATGACAAACCAGATTTTTGATTTTTGCTTTTGAAGTAGCAATTAAAAAAATATTAAATTAAATTTGATTTTATTAAAAAAGGTTTAAAAAAAATGTCAAATATCTTTGGAGTTTTATATTACATCGACAAAATATTCACACCAAAATAAAGTTCATCGTTTTTCTAAACTTACAAATTATTTGATAATTTTAAATAATGCTCTTATTTATATATCAATAAATGAAACTAGATATTTGGTGAAACCGACGGACGCTGCGAGCTCGGTACCGCCGTGCGGTTTGAGCTCGCCAAAATGTAAGAGCAGCCTTAAGGAAGACGGCAGCATAAACACCTACGCCATGTGGAACAAAGACAAGAACTGGCACGCTATGTAGGTATTTCTAATTTCATAACGGTTGTTTAAATTTCAGGAGACGTAAATGCCTCCTTTTTGCAGTGGGAGTTTTAATAATTTAATATTATTGTGGTTTTGCAATTTTAAATTTCCTTATAGTTTATGTTTGATTGTATAATATACATAACCACAATTAGAGTGTACCCAACTTTTGCTTATCCTTACCTGTATAACATAAAGTAGGTGTTTATGCTGCTGGCTCCTGTAATATTTTCTCTGTTTCACTACGTTGTACCTATCTAATGGCATAATGATGGCAGTGATATAAAAAGATGTCTTCAATTATCCTAAAATTAAATGTTTACTTTCAGGAATGAAAGGGCATTCTTACACTAAAATAAGGATTTCAGAAAGGTAAATTAAAACATCTTGTCATCTGTCTAGTGGATTAGGATACTTACAGAGTTTTCCTATAGACATAGTCGTCCTGAATCCACCAGAGTTGTTTGTCATTTTGATTAAATTTATCCTGGATAAATGGTTCAACGTCGCCTGTGATGAATTTTCGCCAAATATTTTATGCTATAAAAGCGTTTGGCTAATGGAGCATTCACATAACGAATCGCGATAAGAGATGATCTTTACGCAATTTGTTGCTTAGGTATATTTTCATGTCGCTGTTGTTTACTCGATGAACGCATGATATCTTTTATATTACCGAGTTTATCCGGTGCATGATGATTTTTGCCAGACTTTGAATAACATTGGATGTATATTGTATACATAAAAAGGTGTAATTTCCTTTCTAAAAAGTCAATCGCCCTATTTTCATATTGAGATGGTCATCTTAACATGTTTTTCGATTATATATATTTAAAAAAAAATAGACGCGAATTGTAGTTTTCCTTTTTTGAAGTCGGTTGAAAATAAAAGAAGAACATAAATTACAGTGTAGTCGCCACGCCTGAGTCAATAGTTTGTTATCGGATGTTTTAGGTTTTGCCGTGGGTGGAGTAAGAATATTAGTACCACTCCATCTCTTCCCGCACCTGTCGTATGAGCCGGCTAAGAGAATACGAAGAAAATTGGCAGCAGCATTTTCTTCGGTACGTTAAAATCTCCTGCGGTCACCAAGATGCCTGCCAAGCGTGGTGATTATGCCAAGCCTCCTTTACTATGTAGTTGCCTCAGTACTTCAGACGTCGCACGGCTGCGTAGCGGTTTAGAATGAAAATTACACAGACAACACAGACTTCGACAATCCCCTGCGATAAAGGTTTTTGGATTTTTTCATCCAGAAATCCCCTTTATGTCTTCTTTGCATAGGTATCGGAAGGGGATTATTGGACATAAGTCCAGAAATCCCCTTAACTATTGAGATATATTCTTACAATCCTTGCGAAGGGGTTTTTTGTACTTTTAGTCCAGAAATCCCCTTTGCGGTCGGGAAGCGTTTCGGGGAAGTGATGCAACTGCTCTGACCAATTAGTTGGACCATGGGCCTTTACTAGGGGCAGTTGTCCAATTTTAAAAATAGTTGGATCACAGCACCTTTTGAGTGCTCCGTGGTCCATTTAACACGGAAAGTTTTTTACCCATGGTACATTATATTATATGTAAAAATCAGCTTAAAGCAGAAGTATTCGAGGGAAAACTATATTGACATTTTAGTTCGAAACATTCCGCTTTAGCCTTACACCCATTTATCACGAGCTTCCAGAGTGGAGATTGCCAATTACATCGTGAGCTGCTCACTTGTACGGTTTTGTTACTTGATATATGTAGATACTTATTATTCCATCGCTCGGTTATAGAATGTCATCCTACCCATATTTTGACACCAACTTCAAACTTGATGTATGTGAGTTTTGGTACCATTTTTTGGTGCAATAGAATTTGACCTAAACTTACTTTGACTTTCATCAACAATTTTATACTGCTGACACTTTAGTAACTTAAATTCTGTAACTTCTTCACTTTAACCAGGTTTGACGCAACTATAAATAATTTACTTAAAATTTAGTTTTACGTCTTATCTCAGTCTAAAGGAAAAGAGAAGGAAGAGGGAAAAAGATAAGAGAAAAGGATGAATGCATGAAACGGTGAAAAGAGGCAGGTCCTGGTGCACCTGTCTCCTTTTACCTTCATCCATTCATCCTTTTCCCTTATCTTTTCCCCTCTCCCTTCTCTCTTTCCCATAGTACAGGATAACAGTGGCTTTTGAACCTAACACTGAAGGTTGAATGTCTGTAATTTCTGAACCACAAAACCAACAACCTTGAAATATTTAAAACACCTCCTTTTCAATAAGAAAAGAATAAATGAAATCGGACCACGCGTTAATGAATTACAAATAAGTACATATTTTTACTTTCATCTCCTCTCCCGCGGGAACCGTGCTGAATTTCGGGATTAAAAGTATCTTATAGCCTACCTCGGCCTCCATTCAATAGTTTCGGCGTGATGCTCAGCCAAGATACAGACAGACAAACAGACAGACAAAACTGAAATAAATCATAGTTTTGGCTTTAGTATCGATTATAGAGAGCCCTCCAACAATTTTTTTCAAAATATAATGTACAGAATTGATCCTGTTATATGTATTATAGATATGTGCTAATATTGTATGTTTCATGTCTATGCACTAACATTGTGTATCGTAATGTACCTAAGTAGTGTTGCGAGATGTCTTGAATAAACGTATTTTCTATCTTTCTTTCTTTATGGGTATGTATAAAATGATTAACAGACACCTATGAATAATATGAAACACGTTAAAATGTGTTGCCTTTTCACACCATCTCAACATCTTTAGATCAGATTTTAAAATGATACAATACATTGGCCGATGAATACCTACATAAAATTCATCTCTGACATCGACATAGACGTTTGTACACCTGCTGTTTCTCAGAACAATTTATCGTTGCTTTTTACAGACTAACAATGTCATACGTTGTAGAACGTTCCAGCTCCCCAAGAATATGGAAACCCAGACTTTATATTCCATTAGTCTATGTCATTGTATCCTGTGTATAGAATTTTCAGGAAAAAATATGGGATTTTTTTTATGATAGATTCAACTAAACCTAACCAAATATTTCTTTTGTATTACTTTTTTGTTGAGGCAAATTAAGTTATTTCCAATTGGGTTTAACTTTTTAATGAAAATCTTCTGAAATTCCTTGGTCAATCGAGAATTAATGTCCAAATCAATATTGGGTAGATTTTAGATTACTAAATAGACTTAGTTAAAATTTTACACATGGTATTTTTAAAATATTACGGTCATGATTTGAATAATCGCCGTAGGGAGCCGATGGATGCAAGAGGCGAGCAGCCGCTCAAAGTGGCGCTTTCTGGTGGAGGCCTATGTTCAGTAGTGGATGTTGTCATCATCATCAGCCTGAAGACGTCCACTGCTGAACATAGGCCTCCCCCAGAGCGCGCCACCTTGAGCGGCTGCTCGCCTCCTGCATCCATCGGCTCCCCGCGGCTTTCACCAGGTTGTCGGTCCACCGAGTGGAGGGCCGGCCTACGCTGCGTCTTCCGGTTCGCGGTCGCCACTCGAGAACCTTTCTTCCCCATCGGTTGTCAGTTCTACGAGCGATGTGGCCTGCCCATTGCCATTTCAACTTTCTAATTCTAAGAGCTATATCGGTCACTTTAGTTCTCTTGCGGATCTCCTCATTCCGGAGCTTATCTTGCAAGGAAACACCAAGCATAGCTCTCTCCATAGCTCGCTGCGCGACTTTGAGCTTACTAATGAGGCCAACATTAAGAGACCATGTCTCAGTTCCATAAGTCATCACTGGCAACACACTGATTGAAAATTTTCGTTTGGTGGATGTTGTCAGGCTGTTGATTATTATGATGATGTATGTAAATAATTGGAGTCTTTTCAGTCTTTTAAACCATGAACGCTACTGAAATCATCTCGTCACTGACGTAGTTTTTGGCGCATTCTGCATAACACCGGAATTTCTCATTTCATATTTATCCGAGGGTGAGTAACATCCGTCTACTTTTATTAGATAACTTTACAACCTCGAGACCTTCGGGTCAAGGTTAGCGCTTTATTAACTTGCAGGTAAAATAAAAGCAATGAGCCTGCAAGCTGATGGTACATTCTTGCCAGGCAAGCATGTACCATCGTAGACCGCGTCGTCACTTTCCATCAGATGAGATTGCGGTCAAATACAAGCCTATTTAGTTACAAAAAAAAAGTAAATATTTTTTTTGGGCCTCATGGAGACGAAAACGTGGGGCTAAACGGGAATAGCTTTAATTGGCTTGTTATGTTGAACTGACAACCGATGGGGAAGAAAGCTTCTCGAGTGGCGACCACGAACCGGAAGACGCAGCGTAGGCCGGCCCCCCCACTCGGTGGACCAACGACCTGGTGAAAGCCGCGGGAGCCGATGGATGCAGGAGGCGAGCAGCCACTAAAGGTGGCACGCTCTGGGGGAGGCCTATGTTCAGCAGTGGACGTCTTCAGGCTGATGATGATGATGATGATGATGATGATGATGATGGCTTGTTATAAAATACAAGTTGTGTTAACTATAAAATAGTTTGAAAACACAAGCAAAAAAATTACTTTTGTAATATACAACTTTAAACTATCTGTTGCCTTTGTCTGCTGGAAAACACACAACTTATAACGGTATGTATAATACCTACGGTTGGATTTTAAAGTTTAGTTGGACAAAACTATTTCGCACACAATGAAGGCACACACGCTGGCGCCGTCCGACTTCAAAAAAGAAGTACGTTCTCAATTAGGTTTTTAATTTTTTTGCCTTTGAGCTCCGTCATTTAAGTATAACCGATTTGGAAAATTACTTTTCTAAACCGATATGCTTTCAGATACAGTCCCGTAAAAGCCTCATCAATATCCGTTCAGTACCCAGTTCGGTTTCAAAATCAAAATAAATGGAAAAAATGTCATCTAAGTACGAAATTGAAATGAGTATTAAATTAAGCCTCAGAACTCAAGTCGACATTACTACTCGTATGAACTGAGCTATACTTATCATCGATTCAAAACCATTCTTGAACAAAAGTAATATTGAGTCACATGAAGAATGACGATCATAAACATGTATGCCGAAATTCTTAACAGTATAACAATTTCACAATTTTGTTTTAAATATACTTTTTGGCTGTGTGGTCCTGGCGGTGTAAGAATAGGACCACCCCATCTCTTCCCGTCGGTGCCGTAAGAGCCGGCTAAGTAAATATCCACAGCATGAGCAGCCGCATTCTCGCTTTTTTAAATCTTATGCGATCACCAAGTGGCCTGCCAAGTGTGGTGGTTATGGCCAACCCCCTTATAATAAGCGTCCAAAGTAGTGTTTTATGGGGGATGCCTGGTGTTCAGCAGTGGACGTCTTCCGGCTTTTGATCTGACTAATATACTTTTTATATCTTATCGTTGTTAATATTTAAAGGTCAATTTGAAGTTACTCGATGGCGTAAAGACAAAAGCGTTTAATTTATCATTATGCCAAGCCAAAGTTCGTTCGTCTTTTGAAAACATCCGGGAATTCAAATAAGTTACTAAAACTTTCAGTGAAGCGAAACGACAAACAACATTGAAATTTCGAATTCTCTGCTTTTCAACATTTCTTGTCGAAAGTAAAATTTACATAGTTCTATTTTGTTTGGTATATCAACCTATGTACTAATAAAGGATACCTATTTGAACGAGCCCAGAAATGGGTCGACACTTTCTCGAATTGGCTATTTGCTGCTACTATCTTGGATTTGACACATTTGTTACAGCACACTTTATTATTTTGGTACTCTGGTGGGTTTTTTGATCCGTAGTTAACAACAAATGGTTAAAAATGGTAACAAATGGTTAAAAACTCGCACTCTCTCTCTTTACCAGGTAGTAGAACTTTTCTGCAAAGTTCGTCTAGGTAGGTACCACCGCTTTGCCAGTTATTCTGCCGCCAAGCAGTAGTGGGCAAGCACTACTGTGTTCCGGGTTGAAGGGCATTGTAGCTAGTGAAATTACTGAGCAAATGAGACTTTATGACCTGATTTCACAGTCTGGTAATCTGATTAATAGACTGTGTGATGTCTCAGGATGACGTGCGCAGTGCAGTGTCACGCGAAACTTTATTATTTTTAAGTTCCGAGTGACACTGCAACTGTTATGGGCGGCCGTGTCGCTTAACATCAGGTGAACGACTAGCTCGTCACGTCATTGATTCTCATAAAAAAAACTAACAAATGTTGACCATTGGTTAGAATTTGTTAGCATTTTTAGCCACTAGTTACCTTAACTACGGATCAAAAACCCAAAGTCATGTACCTACAGTTGCGCTTAGTTTCGTTTCTGTGCTATTAAACTTTGAATACTTTTTAACTCTCTATTTACCTACTTTTAACGTTAATTCCCCGCAGCTGATGGCTTTACCCTTTCGATGTCTCTCTGATTACATTTAAAGATTTTTTATTTTTTTAGAATTATGTGATGTTACTTTTCTTTTCTACAGTGACAGCTTTTAGGGCTGATCTCTTAATACTCAGATTATGTTCTTGTTTTAAGTTTAAAGAGCTTTTCAAGTTTCTATTGAATTCTTACCTACCTATTTATTAATCTTGATATTCCAAAATCAATTCATAAATAAAGTAAAGATAAAAGCTTCTATACTAAAACATGCCCTACTTGACTAGCATGTTAAAACATTAATAAAGTAAAAAAAAACACAAAATGATTATAGAAATATCTAGTAAAAAAAATCAGTGTGATTCTTAGTGATTCTGAGTTATTCTACTTACCAGCCAAAATATAAGTGATTTAGTTTATTGCTTTCAGTGGATTTAGGTACAAGATATTTCTATATCATCACAAAGTCAAACTTGAGTCATTTGAACTTAGTTTGAGCTCAATTTTTTTGCGACCTCACAAATATATTTTAAATATACATTATAATATCACGTCGATTTTGTGCACGCCACCAACACGGTGTTTTCTCTAGTCTATGGTACGCGCCCTGCAGCGCAGTGCGGGCGTCAAAAGAGTATATTACAATATACCTTCACAAGGTAATACGGCGCGTGAACAAGAAACTGCACATTTTCACAAACATTTTTAGCAATACAAGTCTGTTTTTTCCTGGCAACTGTGATGAAAAACGTCGTATGACACGTGTGTGCGTTGATCATTACACTCTCGGCTCCCATATCTAATATTACTGCTAAAGTGTTAATTATTTGATATGGCCCGTGTTATTGTATGTACTATATACAAGGTATCATTATGATGTCAGCAGCAAGGGACAGGTCACATTGTGTGAAGAGAGCTGTTCACATAAGTGCAGAGGCTCTTCCGCGCCGCTCCACATCCGGCGTTTTATCTCACGACAGCGGACGTCGCGAGTCGTTTGACGCATATTGTGCTCTAGGCATTATGCGGTATTAAGCTGTGTTTAACGTTCCTAGAGCCCGCCAAAAAAAAACTTAAACTAAGACGATTTTATGGGAATAAAACTGGAGACCACCAGTGGAACGTCGGTACGCTGCATATAATAATGGATTTATGAATGAAAATTGTAGGTCACCCCGACACGTCTTAAAATAATAGAATCGGTATTACTTAGTTATATTCAAAATATTTGAGTTTACACGATCGAAATTACGGAAGTATGACTATAATACTAATGCATTTAACCTACACAGTGATTCGCTGGAAGTTTCTATGTCTTTTTTTGCCACCGCACAACATGGATGCATGGAAACATGACATCCGTAAATGGTGGGCATTCCTCTAAAGCGTTTCGCTTGATCGCTTCAACATTTATTGCGCGGACAGCAAAGGAATGTAATGGAACAATTTACCGCAGCGTCTCAGTGTCCTGAAAAATATAATCTGGGAGTTTTCAAGCTAAGAGTGAACCGGTATCTTCTAGGCAAGTATGTGCCATCATCGAGCACGTCGTCACTTAGGTACCATTAGTGAGACAGTAGAAAAATGCTAGCCTATCAAAGGTAAAAATATGAAAAAAATCATGATTGAAAGGAGTCTAATACCATATAGCAAGATTCTCTGAATATTACGTAGCTCCATGAATATCATCATCGTAGGTATTATATCACCACCACGTAGAAACTACCATTTTAAATTTAGCTCATTTCAGAGTAAAATCTGAATTTTCCTCGCTTTAACACGGTCGGCCTTTGCTTGATATTCACAGAGGATATGTAAAGCGTACAATTTCACATTATCTTATCTCGGCACCCGCCCGAAAAAAGTTCTTCTGCATTTTCTTTTTTGCGGGATTTTGCTGTTATTTATGACTTTGCTAGTGATAAGTCTGTGCACAACCGATGTTTTGGTGGTAGAGTATTTATGTGGCCTTCCATGTAGCTGTATTCTATTTTTCAACTAGCGTATTATCGTTGAAAATAAAAGTAGAAATACCTACTTACGTATTATTAAATGAAAGGCTCATTCAAATTTTCTCCCAAACATATATTTTGATATAGTACAATCAACTTTTAACAATACTATAAAATGTCAGGTTTCTAGATGTAGAGTGGAATAATTTTTGAAGCAAAAGTTTAAACAAACCCATTGTACTATTACGTAGGGAAAAAACGGCAGTTGCTAAATTCTAGCATTAATTCAAAGCCATTTGTGTAGGTACTTTTATAATTATGTTTTTCATCCTACCGGGATATTATTTTTCTATCGGCAATGCTATAAGACTTTGTGCGAAACATTAGTAGCGTAAAACATATTTTCAACCTATTGCTAACTTATTTTATACTAATTGACTCGCCACGGCATCGCACGGGAAAATTAGATTATTAAAAAATTGTTTCCACTTCTATATCGATAAAGAAGTAAAATGCATTCAAAATTTTCAATAAATATTTAATGTACCTATTTAACCCAGTCACAGTTTTATTATATGTATAGATGACTTAATTGTTTCTCTAGCTCACTCACACATGTATTATATCTATCACAAACCTAAGGCTCAGACGGGCTTAATTAGAAAATGACCCTAATCCATCAATGGTCTACCAGAATTAAGTAGACTTGGAAATATACACATTTGCAATCTGTAGTGTGGTAATCTAGTTTTCCCACGCACAAAATTATACCTACTGCTATCCTTCAGCCGAATTATTATAATAAATAAATAGTATCATTACTCCATAGCTAGAATATCATTGAACTGAATTCATTGATTAAATATAACAAAATATTGTAAAATTGAACGTCCTTCGGTAGGGGGTGAAAATGATTTGCATTTAAAGTGGGGTAATTCGGGTCAACCAATACAAAGAGCGTGATGTTTGCTCAGTTCTCGTCGCGACCAATCTCGCTTTTGCTGCTTCAGCATTGTTCTACCGTATAGGTACTATGTTAGAACGGTAGAATAAAAATTTTAAATAAAGCAGGTAATCTAATAATTATTAATTTCAAAAATAAAATTATTTTTATTTACAGGACCTTGATTTTGTTTAACCATTTGCTGAAACCGACTTGACTATAAACCTACGAGTTCACCTCGTTTTATTGCAGCTAGCAGTATAACTAATATTACACGAAGGGTCGTGTAATATTAGTTAGAAAGTGGTGTGTTAGAAAGGGTTCTCAAACAATGATATGCCCATTATGCGTAAAGTCCTTCCATTTCATATTCATGTGAATATGTTTGCTCAATCAGGCATTTATTCACACTATTATTTATGCGACGTCATCAAAAGTCGCGCCTTCGATCCTCACACCATTAAACTTTACACATCATAAAAGTTCAAGCTCATATTGCGGATATTAAATTATTATTGTTGGCCTTTTAATAAATAACATAGCTGTGACTCGTAGCTCAGTCGATAATTTTCTTAAGAACATAGCTGTACGTACTGTATAGTGTATATTGATGTTACATTTTTACATAAGTACTTATTATTTTGTAGTAAGATTTAGCATAGAAACTATGAAGACAGAAAAACCCTAGAAAAGACAGCTTCTCAACTACTACATTATTGATTATAAGAAAACATCAGAAATTATCGAAAATATTGGCCAATCGACAAAGTAAGTATGACGAAAAGAAACAAACTGTTAGTTTTCTCGCTGGGTCGATACTTTGTTACTTCTAGTGTAAGTGTTACTTGGTTGATGTGTGGTTATGAATTTCATTGAATAATATTCTGCATTTTTATACTGAAAGTTAAAAAAATCTCTTTAAAAACTCGAGGGGACATGTCTTCATAAAGTTAAGTGGGTTTTCCGCTGATATGCAATCAAAAAGCTCTTTGGCATGATACTGTAGAATAAATGAGAAGGAAAAGGCTATAATGAAGTTGTTTTAGCGTAAGATTACGTTGATGGATATGTATTATATTGCATAACTTTATGTTTCAAAGTATCTATGAGATGTGACCATAACAGCACTTTTCAACCCTTTTGATTGAGTTACCTTAAAAGTAAGTAGTCGTTCAGCCAAGAGGAACTTTCAGGTTTGAATAATTCTGACAGAGCTACAGAATAGATAAGTAGGTACACCTATACTATTCCAAGGCTAACCATTTATGTCAAACCATCAGTAGCTACGTCAGGGTTATCAAATATTATATTTACAGCCCTGTGTGTATATTTTAATTTGTAGTTACTGCTAAACTTTATAATTAAGAGTTCTGAGTGACACTATAACTGTTATGCGCCGCCGTGACACGTACCAATAGGTGAGATGAAAAATTGTAAGTATATCATGTTGCATGGGTATGAAAATAGCTAAACTATTAGCTCTACGGTACTACCTTTTCTGCAACTTTTCTGCGACTTTTCTGCAAAGTTCGTCTAGGTAGGTACCACCGCTTTGCCAGTTATTCTGCCGCCAAGCAGTAGTGTGCAAGCACTGCTGTGTTCCGGTTTGAAGGGCATTGTAGCTAGTGAAATTACTGGGCAAATGAGACTTTAAGAACTGATCTCACAGTCTAGAAGACTTTTTTAGACTGTGTGATGTCTCAGGATGGCGTGCGCAGTGCGCAGTGTCACGCGAAACTTTAGTTTGGAGTTCCGAGTGACACTGCAATCTGTTATGGGCGGCCGTGTCGCTTAACACCAAGCGAACGACTAGCTCGTCAGGTCATTCGTTTCCATAAAAAAAAAACCTTTACCTACCAATTTGACGTTATTATATTGTCTGAAAGATTATACGAGGTGTGGTGCTCCCAATCACGCTTCAATGAGTTTCCTTAACGATAAATGTTTTAGACAATATGATAAAAAAGTGTAGCTAGTTTATTTAGTTTTTATTATTGTAGTAGTTAGTTTAAACACGTACCGGGCACATTGCCCGTTTAAAAAAATATGGTCAATATGATCGAATGTTTTATGTTATGCGTACCCGCGTGTAAACACTCGATTGCAATCCGCACGCTCGATAGGTTAGTTCATAGCTTAAGTATCTGAATCAAGTATTCCAATCGCAAAGTCGGCTATGTGCGAGTTAAATCGACTGGGACCGGTGTTCAATTTGCATGTAAATTAGACGGTGGCGGAGCCAAAACGGTTAACCTTCTGATATCGTTACATTACCTGGCTTCCAGAGAATTGAAAGGAAATCTTTACAGATTCAATTTTTCAATATGAAACATTTACATCCCTAAGTTTAAACGCAATTGTTAACTTTTGAGATTTGAAATACAGGATGTTTAAACAGATCTTAGGCTACTTTTTAAGCGTAACATTTTTTATTTTCAGGTTATTTAAACATTGTGAAAATTAAAGTTTTCGTCGTGTTGGACCTTAAATCACTGATTTCTGAAACAATAGGTTTTTAATTTTAATTGCATAAAGGAAACCTCAATGACTCTACTGACACTTATATTTAATCATGAATGGTTCTTAAAAACGGTCATGAAAAGTGAAAACATTTTTTTATGAAAACGTCGACACTGGCAAAAAAAAATCTTTTTTATTTTGTAAATTGAAAACAATTTACAAAAAAAACTTCTATCAATCGTTCGTAGTTGTGTTCTCTTTTTATATTTTATTTTGTTTTTAAAAAAACGTACTTTTCAATGGCTTTATGAGATACCACAAAAAAGCAAAAAAGCATAAAAAAACAAACAAACCAAAAAACCCAACACACAACAACCCAAACATAAAAAAAAACAAAAACACAACAAACAAAAAAACACAAAAAACTTCAGGGGTTCTAAAGATATAAAGATGTTTACCCCCCATCGACATACGAAATCATCCATGTAAATACTTGGCTTATCGCGATCAACGTTAAGCCATAAAGCGAGAGTTAGAGCAACCAAGTAGTATATGCATCCGCCAGTTGACCTTTGCTAGTGACCTTACGATAAAGAGTACTTACTATATATACCTTTTGTTAATTTACTTTTATTTGCTTTATCTACACTACAACAACACTAATCAATTATTATTTCTTGTTCATTTCATCTATTTATATTACACGTTTACAAAATGACGACAATAATATCTCTTCTTCTTAACAATATAACATCAAAATAAAGTACACGTTGATGGAGGTAAATGTATTTTTACGAATTGAATTCGAAATAGTTAATTTGTTTAGAAATTCAGTTAAAAATTTAAAGAATTACCAAACTAACTTTTTTTATTAAACTTCTCATTCTCAACCTATGCATTAATTTCAAGAATTTTGCAGTAAAAATTCTGCTTGCGTGGGGTGGCGAGAATTAGTACCCACATAATCAAAATATGTAGCTTTGAATAATAAAATTCAAATTTAATTTGCCTCCTCTAATGTGTTCCCCGAGAGCATTAAAGATGGAATGATAAATGGCTTTTTGATCGCTGAAAGATAGAGAGTAATGTTGTATGAAATTAATATTAGTTTTGTCGCATGAAAGGTAAAAAATTGTCTTGGTAACCTGTAATATTAAAGTAAAGTGTATGAGAAGATAATGAAAGGTGAATATAGCGTGAAGATAGATTACATTTAAGGTTACTCTAAAAAGACATATAGATGTAAATAATGCAGGGAAGGTGACTAACTTCTCAACTCATATTTTTATTTTCGGGTATTTGAATAGGTAGAGTTTTAGGTAGCGTTATGATATGAAAGTCTGGAGGAAGATCAGGGCATGATCTATGGGTGGGTTTCCGTTTCTAGTTAGAGTAAACACGGGCTGGAAATCATGCTCGTTTTGTCTGAATGCTTGTTAATTTTAAAAACACAGCTATGTGTAACATTAATTATAATGTGTACATTACCTACTTACATTTTTCCAACCAGGCAAATGTATGAAAAATAATAATTTAAAGCACCTCCTATAGGTGCCTTTACATCTATTGTTACTTTAATTACGAATGGATTTAAAGATAGGCATATATTTTTTGAGAAGTAGTTATAATAAGTTATAGTTTATAGGCGCGGGGAGCCGATGGATGCAGGAGGCAAGCAGCCGCTCTGTGGGGGAGGCCTATGCAGTGGACGTCTTCGGGCTGTTGATGATGATTATATGATGATAGTTTATAGAATTTATAACTTTTAAGTCCTATTAAAAAGTACGAAGGTAACAAAATGTTCACTGACTAATAAAGAAAAAACAACATTATATTTAGATTCCTAGTTCATTTCAAACATTTATCGTGATTGTCATGATATAAATATCAACACTGAAAATAATACCTATATTATTATGGCATCACTTTATTACAAGCATCAAAGGATATTTTCCAACAAATAGAAGGCAATTTTGTACGTCATTCATAGAGTTGCCGAGGGCATGATCGTTGGATATTTGGTTTTCATTCTCCAACTGGTTCAAAATATAATATATAAACTATTTGATTTAACGTCATCAAGTTCCAGCAAAAGCATCTAGTTTATGTTATATAAACCCTTGTCCTTTAAAGATTAAGGCATATTTTGCTGCACGTAATCAATAAAAACTATCGACAAACTTGCGAAACAGCTTATTTTTCTTGTAGAATATATTTTAACGATAACTAAATGAAGATTCTGAAGGCCTTATAAGTACGAGTCGGATACCTATTCATCTCGCTGCTATTCAGTATGCTTATCACGTAACCGAACCTGTGAATAGGCCGGATAGGATACTATCTCTTGTAGAATTCTATAGATTGGTCACTCATACAAACAAATAGATTTGAACTCCATTTAAATGGGGCCCAAATCTAAAGATGAAACTTCGTAAGTTTCTCTAACTATGGATTTTATAGATAAGTAGGTACCTATAATTATACGTGGTCGTAATAAAGATATTGACCAAAGAATAAAAGGCCGAGAATGTGTTAACGGGTAGTCATATTCTTAGTTTAAACTATTTGACATTAGAATAAGAACACTACATGCTATTGAAGTTCAATGTTCATAAATCTCTGAAAGCTACCTTTGATTTTATTGATATTTGAGACACTTTGAGCACCCTTCTACCTTGTATTTGCCTACCATTTCTCTTATTTTACATTTAGTAACATTAATAGAGATGGTATTTCTATTGAAGCTATGTTAGATATCAGATCTTTTATTAGGTAAAGTCAGATAAAAATGTATTCGCCATCGGCCTGGGGGCAGATCAAGTTCCATTTCAATTACGTAAATACTTTTATTTATTTAGGAATTCAATTTCGAGGTTGGAAAATGGTATCCATAAAAAGTGGAACCGGGAAATGGGTGATATTTTTATGAATAAAATATTGTGTGAGTGATATGACGTGATACGCAATTCATTAACATAAAAAAGTAGTGTTAGTTATTCAAGTTTTAGAAAGATATAGTGAAAAGCGCATACACTACACACACACACACATACTAATTTAAAGTTATCTATCACCCTCAATTTATCATTCTACGCGAAAAATGAGCTTCTAAAAAGTCCGTACCTTCTGCATAATTTAAAGCAGAATCCGTGCTGAAATTTCAGGAGCGTATGTAGCACAAAGGGGGTATTTAAACCGACCGACCGGAAGTCACCTTCCGGTCTCGTCAAGGGTTAACATTCCGCTCTACAGTATACTGTATTTTACTGTAGCTAATTTCAACTTCACAGTACGTGTATTTGTGTTTGAGTAACGAGGAAATGCGTGCATCTCCAAGTGTATCTTGAATGAAAGCTGTGTGATAATATTAGGCCTGCCACTGACTGTGTGGTCCCGGTGTACGAATAGGATCACTCCATCTCTTCCCGTAGGTGCCGTAAGAGCTGGCTAACGGATAATCCAGGGAATGGACATTAGCATTTCCTCGGTACATTGAAGTCTTCTGCGATCACCAAGCCGCCTGCCTAGCGTGGTAATAATGGCAAATCCCCTGCTATTCAAAGTGGTGTTTTAGAGGGAGGCTTATGTTCAGCAATGGACGTATTTTGGCTGATAACGTGTGTGATGATGTGACGTAAGTACCTCTACTATGAAAATATCATAATGAAAATAGGTAATATTATAATATAAAATTACATTACACCAAAATATGATGATAACAAGGTAAGAATTACAGTTGAAAGTGTAATGAATGAATCGGTTAATAAATGATGAAGAAGTGAAGGTAAAACCTCGCCTGATATAAGGGAGAGGTAACTTTATGCAAATGAGCTTTACCATTCATTGTTCAAATTTGGAGAGAAGTAAACTTGCGTCGAATTCTTTTTATCCATTCACTGTTGGCTTCTAATATATTTAATTATATAATGTGGTTTAGTTAAAAAAGGAAGTCTTACAATACAATGCAATACAATACAACAGCTCTTTATTGCACACCAAATATTAAATAAATACAATAACAAAAAAATTAGAAAGCTTAGTACAATGGGCGGTCTTATCGCTATCTCTCTCTTAGGATTCTCTTCCAGACATCCTTTTAAATTGAAAGACAAGAAGACGCTTAAAACTATATAAAAACAAAAGAATTATTTGTAAATCTTACATTTAGTAGATAACTAAAGTCGCTTTGCAATTACCGCATATAAATATTGTGTTAGTTATAGTACCGAAGAGATCATCCCACTTTTTGTGAACTTGTCAATGAGAATGAGAAATATATAAATAGAGATATCGATAAACACAGTCACAAAATTCAGTGATTGTTTGGTGACTTCGGCATTTTCGGAATCTCAACGGAACCCATCAATCACTGGTTGCCGAAGAATGGTAACGTTTTGATGACGATATCGGTATGCTTCGATAATTTACGAGCCCTTTGTATTTTCGTCGGTACTTTGTATGATAGGACTTTTATTTACAGATTTTTTCTATACTTATTTTAACTTTTTTTTATGTGTTTGAATGACGTGACGAGCTAGTCGTTCACCTGATGTTAAGTGACACGGCCGCCCATAACAGTTGCAGTGTCACCCGGACCTTTACAACAATAAAGTTTCGCGCGACACTGCACTGCGCATGTCATCCTGAGATATCACCCAGTTTAGTAATCAGATTACTAGACTGAGTGATAAGATCATAAAGTCTCATTTGCCCAGTAATTTCACTAGCTACAATGCCCTTCAAACCAGAACTCTGCTTGGTGGCAGAATAACTGGCAAAGCGGTGGTACCTACCTAGACGAACTTTGCAGAAAAGTCCTACCACCTAGTAGACTTATTTTAACTCCTTATTGACAAAAGAAATACTTATCAGACTTTGTTTTCAATTAGGTACTAAGACACGCCCCGTGGTTTCCACCGCAAGATACCCGTTGCCTCCGGGAATCTTTCTTCCGTGATAATAAGTAGGTACCTAAGTAGGTACCCCTATATTGTTGATCTCAACATAAGCAATTTGTGTGCGCCGTATTGTGAGAGCCACACAAACAAATAAAGAGACATCTATGTCGTCATAATAATCAAGTAGACGTCACTTTGGATAGAGATATGAGTATCATTTTGAGCGAGTGAGGCATAAGGTGCTGAAGGCTCCCAATCGACCTAACTTGAATGTAATTTTCTCAAACGTATATCATTTACAGAATTGAAAAAAATACATGTTAATACTGGTCATATTTTCTTTCCAACTGTTGAAATCAAAACACGATTGCGAAAAGTTTTCTCGATGGAAAAACTCGTGAAGTGACCTCTAAACAATTATTCAAACGCAAATAATGTTACATTGTAATAAGACACCCCATTGAAATACATCATAGTGATAAGTTATGTTTCAATGCATCCATCTGTAAGCTTATTTTTTTATAACAATAAGTATTTCTTTTATAATTAATTATTTGTACCGCGAAATGGAAAAGTCGACGCGCAACGCAACGTAATCGCCATATTTTTGCTTCGAAAAAAGTGACCCTATATAATACAGTAAGTATACATACGTTATATGTTCGACTGCTTTAATAAACGTGCTCGCATTGGGTGCTGTTAGCGTCTTAAGAGCGAGTTTGCCTCAGCGGTTGCAAGTGCGGCTTTCCAACCGACGCGCGCTGATTCGAATTCCACTCAGCCCTGCACCATTGAATTCAAGTTATGTGCAATGTTTTGCACTCGCTCTTACAATGACGAAGGAAAACATCGTGAAAAAACCGGCATGCTCAAGAATTCGAGGACATGACTGTGTCATCCATTAAGCCGCATTTGACCAGCTTGGTGGATTATGGCCCACACTCTCTGTGTTAAAAGCCCCGTGTTACATCAATAGGCATTTTTCAAATTGAACTGAACTGAACGACGAAGATACTATTTAGATTATAGACAATATTTTGGTTACTCCATTTAGACCAATCTACCCTATATCTATACCTATACCGTCCCTTTTGTTTTTGATATGAAGTACTCAAGTACTTATATTTTTTCATAGTGCTACTAAAGGTTTTACATTAGACTAGGCATGGATCATTTCAATAGGATCAAGTGAAAAATCATATGATTTTATTTTTCATAAGTCACTACTGCTACTTTTTGTCACACACTCTGCTACAAATCACAGTGTGATAATCACACTTAATGAATCGTGGCTTTGGAGTTCATAATACGAGAGTAGCATCAGCGGTGAATATCAAACATAAAATTTTGTTTATGCTTCAGTAAACAAACTGAGACCTGTATAAATAGTATAATTTTATAAAAATTGTGCCTGTGATGTAGTGGTGAACTTTTAACAGAGTAGCACTAAATTTCTTAGTAATCATTTATTTTGTAGCAGGTTGCAACTTCACTAGGTTGCTCCTAAATAACATCTCTGTTCCATTTCATAAAGCACCGCCAATCACCTTTGGTCATAAATTTATTAGGCATATGAAAAATCACAGTCTGTAAAAAATCACAGGTGAAATCATAGTGACAAAAATAAATCTTATAATGAAATGACAATGATATTAATGTAGCAATAATTTCCAGGCCTACATGAGACCTAACATTTCGTCTCTCCTTTTAGATTGTTTTGTTCATTTTGTAATATTATGTTGTAACATAATTAACGTATAATAATATAAGATTGAGTGAAGTCATTAAAGTCAAAGGAAGTTATTTCGTTCCCATAAAATTAGGAGGCAATTTATGCGGAATTAAATTAGAGTGGTTTTAATTAATTAGTATATAAGCCGGTACTTGTTGTTTGAAGTAATGTACCTAAAATAAACTGATAATAATACTTACTAGTTTTTCAAGGCTAACGTGGGCATACAACATCTCACCTGATGAGAAGTGACGATGATGTCTGAGGTCTCATCAAGTAGTCTAGAGTAAATTTACTCTAGATTTCAGCTGATGAAGGTCATGTGAACTTTTTCTACAGTGTAACCAATAGAAGATCGACAGACATGGTGACCTTGCTTCTGTGCTCAAAACTGAACCTTCCTTCCAACTATAAGCTCTCGTTATATAAAACCAAGTAAGTATTTCAACATTATTTAAATACATCATAGTTGCAAATCACAGCAGCTTACGTGTCTGTCATTACATGGTATTATAGCGCGCGACCCAGATCCAATTCCTATCGCCGCTCCTCCGGTTGCCTGGCAACCATGCAGGCGCTCAGCTCGGCTCGCCTTACCGCCGCCGCCCGCGCATCCCGCTAGCTCTATGCCCCCGCGCGCACCCATCAGTCTGGAACCGGCCGTGTAGGAAAATAGCGTGCGCGCTGCGCGGACGAGTGCTCTTACTTAATTTAACCGCTGTTTGACTGTGTTTTTGCAAACTAATAATATAATTCTTGGAAACGTGACGGGTGGTTTTATTACGGCACGCAGCCGAACTTCCGTAAACTATAGTATTAACTACTGGTTATAATTTAAGTAATGTCAGACGAATGGACAGTTTAAATTGTTATACAAATAAATACGAACGCACCGCACTGGATTAGCATCTACATTCAAAGTATTAAGTTTAAAGAAAAACGCAGACTGCTATCGCATAGAATGATGGCCTACGTATGCAGTTCCGTACGTAAGACTTGGCAGTGTCATTTTTTTTTCAAAATGAATCATAACCCTACTTATACCCAATACTATAAAAATGGATCTATTGAGAACAAAAAAACCCATTAGATCTATGTTGTGCCAATGTCTTTGAAAATAGGTCCAGTGAGAAAATAAAACCTCACTAGATCGATCATGGATCTGGCAAAGATGCCAGCGTGAGGCGTAGACCCCCTGGCTCCTGTATCTACTGAGATTGGACCAACCCTCGTAGGGTTACGATTGGCGTTTCGATTATGTCAATTTAGTCAGTTACCAACATAAAATACTTTAATTTAGGCTAACGAGGGATAAAACTCGTCGCGTACTCCTATTAAATGATTTTATATATTGGCTGCCCCTTTTTCAATTAATGAATCGCGCGTGTTTATTTCGTACGTAAGTAGCTAAATAGGGACTGTAGGTAGGTATGTACATTTATTTCAATTAGATACGTTTGATCAAGCGTTGGATTAACTTTTAGTACCTGAGTGTTTAATTAGGTTTTGCTTGAAAAAAAAGCAAATAAAAAAGTAAAGTGTCCAGTAAGGAAAGTGTCAAATAGAGAAAAGTGTTGAATTAGCGAAAGTAACGAATTAAGTAAAGTAGCCAATTAGAGAAACTGTCGACCTGTTCCTGTACTTCTAATAATAACTTAACCATAACCCTTTCCTGTTATATGCACCTTATAGGTACCACAATTCTTCTTTCTTTTTACCAGATATCGATTATTATTTTCTGCCTTCGTCAGCACGGTATAGACTCAAAAGCTAGAACGTTTCATCTGCTATCGCTAAATCTGGGTCAGACCTGTTGCAATGATTACAACAGCACTGCAAATAAAAAGAAAGATTTTCCCTCTTGTTCTCAACCGTTGCTGCGGAAATAGACTTCCAAGCTTTGTTTGCAGTAGATGGCTTTAGTTGGGTCTTTTAGGACTTCTTTTGTTCTCTGTTTTATTGTTTCGTTGTTGATACAAAAACAGAAGGTCCTGAGTTTCAAGAGTGTGTGTTGTCCTTTTTTCATGATAAAATATCGGTTGATAGATGGGCTCTTGTTCATAAATTAATATCATCATTAACTATGTTATATGATAAAGAAAAAGTTAAATCATGCCTCTATCAGTCCCTATATGAAAGAGTTTGTGAAACGTTGTGTTTGTTTGTTTGTCTAAAACGTCTGAACCGATTTGACTGATTTTTTAGGTTATTTAATTCTCATCACGGAAAAACAGACAAATTGCATGTGAAACCGCGGGAGACCTCTGGTTATTAATAGATTCTAAACCTCTTCAATAACTAATAGTTAGTAGCGTATTTGGATTAAGGTCATATCGTCTGGGTTTATGGTGTGTGAACCATGGTCTATGGGTCTGACCCGTTGCAAATATTGAACGCCTTTGACCATGATACAATTAACCATTCAACATGTGAACGTTTCCTTAAAGTTTCCCTTTCACAAGCTTTCAGTTTAATTTCAAATGCTATCTCAAAGGATGTTTGTTAGGATCAAACCTTGCAAGTATCTGTTTGACCCGTTTTGCTTTGTGCATACAATATATAGGGTGTGGGTAGAGTACAAACAGAATACAATGTTATAGCAAGATCTGTTAGAATATGCAAAAGAGAACCCAAAATTACGCACCAATGAGATTTTGTCAGCATATAGTTTTGTCCTATTTTGTCATGTTTTCTATTGCACTTTGGCAATGTCTTCCTAGCAAGAGAAACATACCTGCATAGTGCATTACTTGGCGCCTTAAAAAGATGAAAATATTTGTTTCAACATCAGAAAATTTGATACAATATTATCATCATCAACAGCCTGAATACGTCGACTGCTGAACATAGGCATTCTCACAGAGCGCCACTTTGGGCTGCTGCTTGCCTCCTGCATGCATAGTCTCTACGCAGTTTTCACCAGATCGTCGTTCGCCTTAGTGGAGGCCGGCCTACGCTGCGTCTTCTGGTTCGTGGTCGCCACTCGAGAACCTTTCTTCCTCATTGGTTGTTAGTTCTACGAGCAATGTGGCCTGCCCATGCTGCATTGTATTAATACAACAAGCGAATCTTCTTCATGCTATTATAAGTATGTACAATTACACTTAACGTATCAACGTATTCAATGTGTACGAATTTAAATATAAATCGGTTTCAACCAAGTTATACGTAGTTACGTAATCGCCTACAATAGATGATACCAAGAAAAGTGACCCAGCAAATAAAAAGAGATTAGCGGTTGAGTTGAAATTTAAATTTTAAAAATACATGTGCTCAAAAGACAAGTGTAACACTAGTAATTCAACTGGTGCTATTACTACCTCAAAGTTAAAATCATTTAAAATCGCTGGAACTTCTAGTCTCTTTTGAAATTCTTAGAGCTAAGTAAATGTCGTTGTACGCTTAATGGCAAATGTTTTCCCAATCACTAAGAATAAAGTGGTTTTGTAAGTTGTTCCTGGCTCTTGAATCCCTGGAGTAAACAAAACGGCACGTAATTTGCCTGTTCGCGTATTTTTAAAGTACTTAGAATCTCGGATAACTAAACATTTATTCAAAAAGCTAGTTATTGTGTAGTTTTTATTTACTTTCTTCGTAAGAGTAGGTATAGAGATTGATTACGTAACTTGATTACAACCAATTGAAACATTTTTTAAAATGAATTGGATAGATTTAATATACTGCCAATGGCAAAGATGCAAGTTGCAACCTTAGGTATATAATACTAGCGTAGTCAATGATACTAATAGCCTATGTTGCAACCTCAGTTGACGGAAGCTTCAACTTCGAAGTTATTTTACTAAGAACAAATTCAAAGACCAACACAATTCTATTACTTTTAATTATTTAGCTGCGTAAGGCCATGCCCAAATAAATTGCATTAGCCTTTCAAATAAAGCTTTCTTTACAATTACGAGTAAGTTCTGATTCATTGATTGTCTGATGAATTTCTTGAGACTATAAACTGAACGGTTTCTCCACAAAGAAAATGAACCTCTTAGAACGAGGAACTATAACTTGACACGGATCGAAGTATTTGCTTTTGTAACTTCACGTTCTTTTATTGTAGGGTGGTTGTGGAGTTTGTTTTCTTGGGACATTATTATGTTTTTGCCAAAGGCTGGAATATTAAACGATCATTTTATATGCATGAAATGAATTAATGATTAATGAATAATAAAATGTCATTACTGTTGAACGATAAGTATTGATAGTCTAAAAATAATACATTTCTTCTTCTTCTTCTTCTTCTTCTCGTGTTGGCAAGTGGTCAGAATTTTTAGGCCGCCCAAAGGCTTCTGACTTGCCTTAACGTGCCCTCCGAAGCACGATAGCACTCAGTTGTAAATACCACTTTCTGCTGTAGCGGTCACCCACGGATCCTATAAAAAAAGTAGGGACTGCAGTGAACGTTGCTTAACTTTACCGATCGGTTAAAAACGGCTAGTCGTGCTTCGCTATGAACGCTACAAACAACACGCAAATAAAATACAAATAAAAGATCTGTAAAAAGTACCCACAGATTTCTATTAGGGTATCTCAGTCCTACTTACTACACATTAAATTTGTCTTAGGTAATAGTAGAATTTGGAAAACAATATTTCTATATTTCGCCAAACCGTTTTTCTAATCGCACACATCATACCAAAAGCGATTAAAGAATAAATAATTATTATCGATATAGTGTGAGAATTGTTTTGGTAAATTATGGAGAATCCGGATGACCAATGACCATTACTTTATGACCAACATGTTCTTGATTTAATGACTCTCTATACAAATCAAGCTCAAAGCTTCCGCTGTATCAAAAATAATAGCTTTGGTAGATGCTACAATGCCTATATTCTTAAAACACTGAAAAGGATGAAATGCAGGTTTATCTAAAAAATAAAATTACCTATCCTGATATTTGCAAAGTGGTGGTGGCCCTAACATTATATCAAGCAAAATTATTTGATTTATACTAAACTAATATCAACTAATGACGTTGTGGGGAATTTTACAGAGGAAATGGGATTGGCAGTGGCACGTTCCATGTCAAAGCTTACGGTAGGCATTTTATTTCGTTATGGGTGTTGAAACGGTTATTGGAAAAGGTTTGTAAGAGAGAAATCTTTTTCAGTTGAGAAGTATATCCTTTTGCTTCCTTTATTAGTGAGGTACCTAATGCTTTATACGTAAGTAGTCGTAAACATAAAGTTCAACCTATAACACATAGATAAAACTTATACAAATTATGTTACTAGTTTTACGTTTTAATTTCCAACACAAGAAGCGCGTTATATACTTATAACTTTATATAGGTACTGATGACTTTTATCTCCATATAATTATGCTGATAAAGATAGAAGAAGGGGTAATTTTTAGAAGTAATGAGTACTTCTGATGCACCTAAGAAGAAGAAAGAATTATATAATAAAAGTTAACGAGTAAAGAAAATTACATAAGCGTGACACATTTTTATCTGAAAACAAGCGCCATTTGTTGAATATCTTCACTAGCAAAGAAAATTACATAAGCGTGGCACATTTTTAACTGAAAACCAGCGCCATTTGTTGAATATCTTCACTGGTACAGATGCTGAGTTGAGCCCTTTTCAATGCCACTGTTACCTATACCTGCTTACTATTTTATTTCTCACTTTTCATGGGTACTATAACCGGGGGGGGGGGGGGGGGGGGGGGTGTAATTTTCATTTTTGTTTTTGTTAGTGAGTTTTGAATAAAGGTTTTTTCTTTCATTCTTCCTTTCATTTGTTTGGTTGTGTGGTTTTCACGCCAAAATGTCTGAAACATTAAAGAAAAAAAAATTAAAGTAAAGTTGCTTATCAAGATTCACAAAGGCTATTTTTCCACGGCCACGAAGCGTCTCTATAGACTCCGTTACCAATAAAGCGTCTAGATAGAGTATCTAATTTATACATAGACTAATGAGTACATTAAAGTTGTATGGCAGCTGAATGTTTAATTTTTCCTGGATTAATTAGCTCTGTATCACACCGTGCACTTAGTACTCAAAGTTCGTGGATAAGACTCTAGAGGCCTCTTTGCTTGGGTGGTTTATATCGGGGCAATTAATAATTAAGGTACATACACCTCTTTGTAATTAAGATATGAATATTACCTTCTTCCAAAGACCTAATTGTATCTACTGAAAACCAGCTGATAATTATAATAATTATAATCATCATCATCATGAGCCTGTTAGTGCCACAGCTGACTGAGTAGTGAGTATAGTATCTTTGTCTTGCCTTTTGCCTGTGAAAATATATATTATATTATGAATATTATTAGGTATCTAAATCAAAGTAATTGCCTCTTTACGGTCATTATACAAGCTTTTATAACTTTTGAGCTTCAGAAACGTAGGAGTTTGTGAATAACAAGGTAATAAACCTATATCATAAATATGTATAATATAAAAAAGACCGCTATAGCAAACTTCGAAAAGTATATGGATATTGCAATATACTTATATGTTGTGCCACACTACTAGACTTTAACATTTTTTAATCAATTCTTTGGATTTTCAAAGCTTTAGTTTTCGTCGTTGAGGGAACTCGACGTAAAAGTGTTCGACTTCAGAAACATAGTTTTTTTTTTTTTTTTAATTTATTTAGGGCCACCAACAGTAGAAACATGAACTAACGCTAATGAATCTTGCTTATGATATCTAAACTACATGCTCAACCTATTACAGGCAAACACCGCAAGTTCAAATAATATAATTTGTATAAAGTGTGTATAATACTGTACATGACGCTATTGTTAACCGGTAAAGGTGAAAAAACAAGAAGTAGAAAATGTAACATTATAACCGATAGTATTTAATGCCAAGGAGAAAAAGAATAGACCAAATCACGAGCAGAGTTTGTTACCACAACCGTACGGGCATCAAGCCGAACGAGCCTTATACAAAATTCCTTAAAAAGTGATCTCATATCATAATTCATCCTCGACACTTTACAACCAACTGACACAAGTACCTGCCAATAAAAAAAAATAATTACGCAACATAGCAGTCTGAAAGGGCTTTATTTATTAAATCATTAATACTATGGGGAAACTTCAACGATCCTGCATTACAAAGTTAGTTAGTTAGTTAGTTATAAGCACTATACTAGCGTCTTATAGCTATTGTTAGCTTATAAATCTATGAATCCACTAATGCACTTATACAGGGCTATTTTTTACTAATAACCTTTTAGTGCATAACTCACATCATTTAAACAAACAACTTTTATTCTACCGTTTTACCAGTTTCGTACCGTTTTTTTAATTTTAATAGTTTCGCCAATGTAATTGGTTAGAACTTTGCTTAAAAAACTATGTGTATTTTTGCATGTTAGGCAATAATACAGGCTACAGAGCTTATTATTCTGTTTAATTGAGTAAGTATTGACCCTTATTATAACTAATTTTTTGGTATGTATTAAGGCCAAAATAAAAAAGTAAGTATAAAAAAAAATTGAAAAAATATTGCATTTTTGGAAGTTGTAGAACAAAATTTGTTTATTTAAGTGACATGATATGAGTGATGCCCTAAAAGGTTTTTGGTAAATAAAAAATAGCTCTATATATAAAACTGACTGAAATGGACTTTGCGAGATAGAATAACCAAGGCTAATGGGAGAAATACTCGTATGAAGGACCCACTGAAACTAAACTCCTTGACCTATTAAAACTAGGGAACTAGCTTCTAGCTGACACAAGGTTCCCGCTGCACCTTGGATAGGGGTTAGCAGGTGCATGAAATAAAATTAAAGTTATACGTTCTCCTTCCTTCTTTTTAATGCCGGCAAGTGGTTATAGCAGTGGTGTCAGAACTTTTAAACCGCCCGAAGGCTCTCACTGGTTTTATTTCTTAAGAGAACTGTCCTGGTATTTGGTAAGGTTATCGTCTTGCCGTCGCTCTGCTACCAGCCTTCGTACGTTACATGTGCGATAGAGACAATTATAGAGCCCGTGATTGACTTTAACTACATTTTAGCGTTTCGGGGGAAAATGGTTTTCACCTTGTAAATCTTATCAAAACCTTTTGTTTTTGGGGTCTATCGTTTGAATTATAACCATGTTTTTTGAAAAGCTTTTGTGTTCTAATGTAAACTACATAATTCGTCACAATTTTGACGCAAAGTTCATCACTAATATAGGTGGCGATAACAACGAAGATATTGCGAGAATTCAAAGAAATCGTTCTAGCATTGATTTCACAGTGTAGACAACATAGAAAAAAACAAAATCGGATAATACTTAAGAGTACAAAAATGTTGGCGCTTGCTTTATATGGAAAATAAGGTGGGTTACTCTCGACTCCTGTTTTACGACAACATCCGCGACCAGGCTTACACCTCACAGTACACATATCTTATATTACTTCTACAGATATACTTACCTACTTACATAAAATATGGCCAACATACGCCAACGTAAAATACGCCAACAAAATTACTGATTACTTAATGTACTTTTGTAAGAAATTAGCTACGAAATATTTCTAAATTAGTGACAAAGATGCGACCAGATAACCCACGAGGCTATCACCAGATAGGATAATAGATTGAACAGATAAATTTAGATAAACAAAAACGATCTCAAGATAAGTTTTTATAATGTTAAAAGTCCTTGAAAGTGAAAAAAAAATACTAACTCGAGTAAAAGCTTTTTTTACTTTCAGCACAAACACAAAATCTTTTTATTTACATAAAAGCAAACGCTGGTTTTTCAGCAAGAGCCCAAACGATTTAAGAGCAATCAGAGTAATTGATCACAGTTCTTGTTAAAGCCGATCTAATCGTTGGCTACGACGCCTGACAACTTAGTAAGTAACTGAATAAAATACTGTACAGTGTCTTCTTATGTCAGCGAACACTATTTGAACGCGTTGTTACGCTATTAATATTTATTCTGAAGTGGCCGGTATGCATTTTATGGGCGTACAGTGCGGTGACGTATGTTATACCACCGCCGCTGATTTATCGTTCAGGTCGATTTTTTAGCATCTCTTTCAATTAGTTATCTCATTACTGAATAACATTGTACCGCAGTCTAACCTGATAGAGAGTAACGACGCTAGGTACTTACACGCTTTCCTAGAAGATGGGTATTCACTTACGACTTGAAGAGCTCCAGATTGTATCTCATCGGGAAACAAAGACGCTGGTAAATTGTTCCATTCCTTCGCTGCTCAGACTATAGTGCAGTAATGCTTCGCTAAAAAGACGAAGTAAGAACTATACAGGCGCCATGAAGTGAGTGATTTTTTTTTTAAAAGGCTTGAGTTCATAAAGTTCATTGAAGTTCATATTATCGTAACTTGTGACCTCTGTTTTTCCAATCCCACTTTGTTCCATTTCAGCGAAATCCGATCAACAGGGAATGTTAGTTTGGCAAGTTGGCTCTACGCCAGCGTGCGATGTACTTTTAAGTTATTTTTCTAACGAGTTCGGCCCTTTGTTAACATCAGACTACGTGACATGTTTCATATGTTTTGCTCCTAGTATTTTTCTGGACTTGTAAGCTGAAAGCTTGACCGTGTTTTTGTGACACTGCTACGTGCCACGGCCTCAAGAGTTAGTTACTTACAACAAATTATTGTGTATTCTTTAGAGATAAAAGCTCTTATTAAGAAAAAGAAAACTAAAAATAAAGGCGCCTTTATACTCCTGTGGGAGAGTACGTAGAAATATACTGCCAAGTACGCAAACAGCAACTATATCAATTTGCAAATCAGATTAATCATTTTATTCTTAAACTATACAAAACTGATGTTTGAAGCTGGCAATTAGTAAAATAGCTAGTACCTATTAGTGTTTTTTTATATATATCAAGGTATATAGGCTTGCGTTTGACCACATTTCGTGACAATGTGGGACTAGCTTAGTTCGATATTTGAAATAACCTAAGTTACAAGCACACTTACGTGATATTCTTGCTCATAATAATAATCGTCATGTACTTCATTACTAACTTAATCTATACATATAATAAAACTGTAACTGGGCTAAATCTGTACATGGAATATTTTTTGAAAATTTTCATTGCATACACTTCTTTCTCGATATAGGAGTGGAAACAGCTTTTTTGATTTTTTTTTCTGTCTGTCTGCTGTCTGTCTGTCGGTCTGCTGCTTAGAGTATAGACTAAGGTCTGCTGTCTGTCTGTCTGTCCGCTGTCTGTCACTTTGATCAGGCATCACGCTGGAACTACTGAACGGATTTTGCTGTTTGGTATGGTTATAGCTAATTTTTCAGCATAACATTTAGGATACTTATTGTTTTCTAAAACGGCCAAGTGTGGGTTGCACGAAGAAACATGTAGGTGTATAATTTTTATGCGAGAATTTTTTGTTTGTATTTTTTTTTTGTTATTTATATTCAACCTGTCCAAGGGAAGATGGAAGGGAAAGGGGAAAAGATAGGGGATTCTCTATCCTTCCCTCTTACCTATAAACGGGGTAAGGCGTAAAACTAATTAACCCATGCAAAGCTGGGGCGGGTCAACTAGCTTTTTAATATAAATAATAAAAAACCTCAGTGAACCATATCATTCCGCTGTAATTTCTACATTGTACAAATTTTCATGTTGCTGTGAAATTGCTTACACTGTTAGACATCTTATGCTTCCATTTAGGTACCTACGAGAAACCTTTCATTGCCCATCTGGGTGTTGTTAGTGCGACCGTGCTTTCATTGTCTTGAATAAAAAAAAAGGAACAGCTTAGAGTGGTCTAGATTGTAGGGGTGTTAGTTCTGTTAGTGTTATTAGTGCTGTTTTGGGAATACCTTATAAAACGTCATTAAATCCAGTTACTCTTATACCAGAAATTATTTTGTTTTAAAACAAAGTGATGCAAGTCGTACCTTTTAAAGCCTTAAAGCCTTGAATTATGCGTGCGTAGAGGGAATATTAATCGATGCCACATCGCTCCGTGCTTCGGAGATCACGTTAAGCCGCCGGTCCCGGTTGTCATAAGAACGTCTATGGCAATCGTTACGGGTAGTCAGAAGCCTGATAGAATCTGAGGACTGATCTAACCACACCTGTTACTGGTTCCTTATGGGTTACGAAGTCAGGTGGCAGTTGCTCATGTAGTTCTGGTAGCTCGTCGCTACAGGTTAGATTGTAAGCCGATCCCAATGACAAATGGGAAAAGGCAAAGAGGATGATTATGAGAGGAGGGAATACTTCGATAACGATTTCAATAAGTTCTTTGTAGTAGATAGTGTAGCTAGTTTACTAGTTTTAGTTGTGTAGTAGTTAGTTAAAAGAATAAAGGCACATAAGTTATATATTGTCTATGTTCCTTTGAACGTCAGTTTCATTATGGACATTCAAAATTTATAGACACATCCAGTTTTAAAATTGTTGCAGCACTGTGGCCTGTAATTACGGTCTGGACAAAACAATGCTGGTTTTCAATCCAGCTGACCATTGCGACGGCTAATTAGAACTGCAATGAAAGGTTCAAAACACTTTTAAGTCCAACGCAAAATAAAAAGAACATAAAAGCGCTGTAAAGGCTGTAATTAACAAAATTTAACGTGGAATCGTAAAACAGTTCAGTTTAAACTTCAATTTGGCCATGCCGTTTCTCTTCTGCTACAGTTGATATCTCTGGAGACTTCTGACCTCTAGACCAGTTTTTGCTGACCGTAACCCAACTAGGGTGTACATACATCATTTTAGTTGCTAGTTACTGTAGTTACGCATGCTATAAAACACGGGTAAGGGTTGCCTCTGAGTAATTACTTCCTTCATAGTTAGACGGTCCAAGAATTTATCGTTTTGTTTAAGTAATAATGGGTACGCTGCTATGTACCTAGCTTGGTGTAGGGTTTCATAATTTTGTTCGTTTTACTCAAATACGTATTCGTCATGTATTAGAAATCCATGTAATATCGTGTTAGTGTGAGTAATTCGTGAGGCTATAGGTAGGTATAGTTACGTCTATTACGCTGTTGAATGTTAAGTTAGAGGTTATTGATCAAACGTTCTTAAAGCCTACTTCAGAATAGAATACCTAGAAGAATACATTAATGCAGACACAAAAGATACATAAATAACTAGCAATTCAAAACATCGTCGATAAGGGCTCCCAAGATACAGGCTATGCCTAGTTTGGGGCCCGTAGTAAATAGTCTATCAATTTAATAATTACGCCATAACTTGTAATACTGTATAACTTATCGATATTTCTTTTTGGATAATAAATTTATCTTTATCTTAATATGCCCATCAAGTTTGCTTACAAACTGAGGACATTCGTTCTGCGGCAGAAAATAAAAATGAAAAGACGAAATACACAAACAAAAGGCCACAACTAAATAATCAAAGGCTACAACCACTTTCTTGAGATTTATAATACCAACCTGCAAACAATTGACAGTCTAAAAAAGAAATTTGACGCGTTTATTAAAGCCAAGTCTAGTAAGATCACGTCATTAGATGGATAAGGCGTCGCGTTGGAGATGGTTTCACTCTAAAAGCGCAATAAGGTTTTGACACACAACACATATCATCATGCATCAGCTGAAACACATCCACTGCTGAACATAGGCCTCCCTCATAAAACACCTTTTTGGACGCTTATTATAGCGGATCACAATTGGCGGAAATGTAATACATGGTTGTGCAAAGCCGCAATTAAAATTGGTAGGTACATACCATACCATTACCATTGGTAGGTATATTCTCTGTAACCTCTACTAATAAAACTTAACCGTTGTGTGTCTGTGTGGGGTTTTCACGTCAAGTCCAAGCTTATTGGCACGAAATTGTGAACTTCCTAGGGTAGTATAGAGTTTGACAATAAGAACAGTGTTTTTTTAAAACTAGAACTATATGGAGAAATCTGAATCCGTAACATAAATGGGAAATTTTATTTATTTTCATGGGAATTAAATCCCAAGCTTGACCCGACAAAGCATAACAGTTAAATGGAGTGGATTCGGATTTCCACATCTGTCTTAGTTAAAAAATAAAATAAATATGAGATAAAAAACTAAATAAACGACTAAGAGTTCCCAAAAACATAGACGAAATTCATCTACGTTTTGGGATCGTGTGGTTACCTTGTATATCGTGTTGTGAAATCCCGCTGTCGGGATTGGGCAGTGAACCAATATTCCTGTTTGAGAGACTGTTTCATTGTTATACGGGCGCTGTTATTTACGCTTCACAATCGGACGGAGCGATCGAGTTCTGCCGTGCCAATGTTGGCTCGTTTCGAAAACCTTTAAATGCGTCTATTTTTCTTTGTTGTTGTTTTTAATCATTATTTATTCTATTGCCACTCATTCCGATGTTTAAGTACATATATTTACTTAGTTCGTAACTCGTATTTATGGTGTTTTTAACTGAAACAGATGGGGAAATTCGAATCCACAAAGGAGATACTGGAATAATGGCATTATAAATTGTTTATTAAGCGCAAGTTTTTTTTATGATAACAAAGTGAAGTTATCCGTCTTTTGCCACACTGGGTACAAAATGCAATAAATGACATCATAACTATGAAACTGTCCCACATGAGATTCGTAAAAGCACTTACTTTCATTGAGGTCATACCTAATCCAGATTATAGAAAATGGCAAACAGTGATCCCAGCGGGAAATTCACATTCCCTACTGCCATTATGTTAAAGCGAAGCGCCCTGTGGTTATCCGTTGATGGAGATGACAAAATTAGAGTAGTCATGTCCGTAATTTTATTGCTCTTTTTTTTCTTTTTTTTTACATCGGACTTATCTAGCATTTGACCACGCTCTCACCTGATGGAAAGTGACGATGCGATCGAAGGTAGCATGCTAGCTAAGTAAAAGTAAGTCTCTCTATATACCTAACCTATTCTGAACTTATAATGTATAGGTACGATATTTCATTGCGGCTTGTTGAAAACTAAAGCAAAGCAGACCCCTATTTTTAACATTAGATGGTGGCAACTCTACATACATTAGTTGAGTTAAAATAGCCTATTTCCTGTTTCAGTATAATATATTTACTACTTGCTAATACCTTTTTATGTAGATGAGCACGCTCAACTAGGTATCTATCAAGATTTTTCATATGTAGTAGAAGTGATGTTTGTTTCAGGGAAATAACCAGAAGTAGAGCATTATCACGACATTGTAAAAAAGTCACCCCGTCTGTATCGAGCTAAGCTGAACAATAATGGACGAATATCGTATTATACGTATTATGTGTATTACTACACCATTCGATAGTGTCGCTGATTAAGAATTGATTACTGGGAAGTGATGACGCACTTGAAAAACTTACCCTATATACTCAGGCCAATTTTTTTATCAATAAGTAGCGTCTGCCCATAATATCACCTATGCATGGGAAGCGACGATGACGTTGATGGTGTGCACCAATCTTGTACCACACTTGTACAATGTACATACATGAAAGTAATTACTTTAGGCATACTACATTTAGGTAAGTCCCTATGTATATTTATTATTCCATTAATAAAGTTATAAGTCAGGACTGTCGAAAAATATTTTTATTCAGCCGTAAGGAGACTGCAAAATCAGGGTTAGTAAGTAAATAATAAAATACTTATGAATAAAAATATGAGTTCGTCAAGATGAAGGGTCGCGTCACGGTATGGCCCTATTGTGATCCCTGCCATATTCAGCATTCCTGGGTAGGCGTCGCTCTTTAATATATTTTCCTCCTGTGCCTCATATGTTAAGATGACAAGGTATCATTTTGAGTATTTTCAGGATACGAATATTGCTAACTATTAGTCTCGCGGCTTGTGGTCATATTCTCCTATAGAAATTTTACAGAGGTTTTTTACCGAAACTCATAGGTAGGTTATAGGCTACTTTCAAACTAACGCACCCTCTCCACCAATGACTTGTGTGGAACTCGCAGTACCTCTACCTCTGCACCAATGACTTTTCAAGTTATGTGTGGAACTCGCAGTTCCTCTATACAGCGGCAAAGGACAACATAGTGAAGACAAGAATTACTATACAATTTTGGGGAAGATATTTGACATCCATCATCGTAAGTTTGGCCGGCAGCGTGGTGGATTAGGCCATTCACTCTGTGAGAGAAGGCCAGTGTCCGCGTAGTGGAAATATATCAGATGATTTTATTTATTTATTTTATTTTCTTTATTTATTTATTCCACAGCTCTTAGTAAACACAAAAAAACAAAATATTACTTAACATTACAGCCAAAAAGAGAAATAACATTTTTTTTAAAGTATTTTTATATTGGTGATCAGCGACCAGCGACTTAATACCTGCAAAGCCAATGGTATGCCAAACTATATTCAAATTTCCTAACGTTACTTATAGATAAAAATTGTATTAGATTATACATACATACAATACAATTCAATAAATAAACTTAACTTTTACTTAATTTAATAAATTTACTTTTAAAATATATGAATGTAGTATATGAAATATGTGCATAGGGAGTTATGCAAGCGTGTTGTGTACTTACTTGTGTTGTATCGGCCTTTGTTACTCAGTACCTCTAAAACAAAGTTTCTAAAAGCCTGATGGTAATATTATATTGGGCTTATTAATTCTTGCCTCTCTTAGAACAAGCCCCGCTCTCCCACATACTCCACTAGCATGACAAAATATTTAATTTAATTACCATATTAAACTACAACATTAATTTTATGATCAAAAAGTAAATTGGTCTAGAACCAAGCCATCGATAACATTAAACATTTGTATTGTTTATCACGTTAGGTGTATAATAATATAGGTACGGTAAAATTCCAAAATATACCAAATAATGTTTTTATAAACTTATTTGGTTTTAATTTTGCCAACGTAATCTTGGGGCCTATAGTTAAATACATAAATAAAATTTGCATTTCATTCAAATTAAATTTGGTTGAGAAGGCACTCCAATTCCAGCACACCGATTGCTAAAAACATAAGTACCCCTAAAATTGAATTTGTAGATATTTAAGCGCGAACTTGACCCATATTTACGACTCGGTCAACAACTGTGAAATGACGTACTTTTATAATGACTCACGCTATTTCTAATGGAACATTGATCAATTTTTAGGCGTAAAACTACTTACGTTATTGTTAGTAGATATAAAAACGAAACAACTGTTTCAAAAAGCTCATATTAATTGTTCATCATACATAAACATGTTAGCAAAACAAACTAGCTACTCAATGATTATTAATTAACCTCAATTATATAGGCATCACTGCACAAATTGTTACATCCTCTGTAATTAGTAAATTAGATAGGGGCCAGCTCATGTTGATTGCTTTTTACGTATGTTTTTAATTTATATTATTACATTTATTTAACTAAATATTTGTATATTTTCGAGGAAAAAATATGAAAATAAAAATAAGAATCAGTACAGGAAGCGACATCGTTTTTATGTTGGATATCTGTTCTAACTTTAGCCCTCTACAAAAATAAAACGCTATCTTTATTATTCATGCTAGGAGCCGACGGCGGCTGTTGAATAGCAACTTCCGGGCACCAAAAAACAAATGAGAGTTGACGTTAACCATGCGTAACTACCATTTTACTTTTTGTATTTTATTATTTTTTATTTAATGAAATTGCACTCATAGTCGTGGCGAGTTCATAAAGCAGCAGCAGCGGTAAACTTCTTTTAGTTTAACCCAATAATATATACGTACACTGCTACGAACTAACCCAAGTGGCTTAATTCTCTAAGACCTTAAATTAAAGTATAAAGAAGGTAGGACCTAGATTAGGCACTTAGGTAGGTTTAAGTAGAAACCGCAATCAATTTCTGAAGAGGCAGCGTTCTAGAAATCTGGGCTAGTCATTGGGTGCCGGTGAAAAACGTTTCTGACCCAAGTAGGTGATAAATACAATTCTAGTCTAGCCCGTATATGTAGATTAACCCCACCTTAAGACCGAGGTTGTAAACGCTTTGAAGAATTTCCAAGGTTTTGAAAATCTCAAGTTCTGGTAAAATAAAATGTCATAAAAATTAAGTTGTAAAGACACTGCTGGACCTACTGGTAGTGTGGCTGGCGGCACTACCGTGTCGTTGTTAAAATAGTAGGGCTACTTACTTAGGTAAAACAGTTTGAACATTTTACCTAAACTTGACCAAGCTTAAACTGGTTTTAGATGAAACTTTCTAGTTTCTAGAGTTTCAAAAACCTCGATCTTGTAATTCCTCCAGCCATTCAGTTTGCAACGTAGAGCAAACTCATAACTCAAATTAGTCCTAAACAAACAAGTCAACAGCTACACGTTTTGCTGCGCAGCTTAGTTCCTAAAGCAGAATTAATCGTGCGACGAATCTACTGCGAGGTACTAACTACCTACTATTGTGTATTACCACTTTCAAGCTTGATTTGTAATATGTCAGGCAAACTGGGTCGGAATGGTAGGTTTCAATAGTACCTAATGGTTATTAGCACTGAAAGCACGGTGTGTAAACGACACCTAATACTATTGTCGTTCGTGGAAAAGAAGAGGTGGAAGTTATGTGGTTTTGGTTATGTAAGGACTTTTCTTGGTGCCTTTGAATTAATTTAGTGACAGTATTTAGAAGGTCAAATTTGCTGAAATCTAAAGCTCATGTTTCGATAGTTTACGTATACAGTTATAACTGTATACGTAAACTAATAGATCGTGCAAATGCACATACCTATACGATTTTGTAAGGGTCATCTCAATATCTACCATTTGTTACCGAGTTAAATAACGAAAGTTCTAATCTTTCACTCTATAAATACACCACCCGTAAGCTTTTCCAGATATGCCAAAAACGCCAATGGCTTGCGTTCTAAATCTAATGATACATGACAAATTTATTTTACATAAAAAAACTCGCTTGTTCGTGTTTGTAATATTTTATAAATTTTCGTATCCCACTACATATTGAATTTGTAACGTGTATTACTTTTTATTTTCTTATATTTTGGCTCCACACATAATGTATTTAGCCAGTGTCAAGTATTGTAATTATTCATCGAGTTATGGAATATTTCACGTGTAAAGTCAAGTCTTCAAGTCTTAGTCGCAGTCCAGTCTAAGTCAGGTAATCATAGTCCAGTCTAAGTCATACCCTAGTGAAGTGGTGGCGACTTTACTAGAAGCTTCTATGGAATTTTGGAAGCAACACGAAAAACCACGTTTCCCTACATTATATCACTTGCCCACACTCATGCTCGTAATTCAGCACTTAATGCGTAAAACACCACTAATTTTAACCATTAACACTGGAAAAAACACAAGTTTAGAAAAATGATACAATGAAACGACGTGAACTTTTTCAAGTTCCCGCCAAAAAACTCCGTGTATTACTTAGTGATGAAAGGAACAACATCTAATGTAAACGAAAAAGGTTTGTGATGTCGTCATAGACATAATGAGCAGTTTTCCTAATGTCATTTCAGAATTATTTATCTCTCGCTAGATGGCATTAGCGACAGTTTTGGAAACATTAGTATATGACCAAGAAGTATTATGTATATTTTCTGAGTACGAAATCCTGCGTTAATAAAATAACCGGCCAAGTGCGAGTTGGACTCGCGCACGAAGGGTTCCGTACCATTATCTATCCCTGCCATTTAGTGTTAAGTAGTAGTACTTTTTAAAGCAGCGCCATCTATGCCTCATCTGGTAAACGAGCAAAAAATCACGTTGGTTGTATGGGAGCCCCCTTAAACATTTATTTTATTCTGTTTTTTAGTATTTGTTATTATAACGGTAACAGAAATACATTACTTAGTATTCATTAGGGTTATTAGTAATAGGGTCCGTTTTACCCTTTAGGTACGGAAACCTAAAAATAAAATATCACTTCAGGATTGCCATCTCTTGACGATGAAAGAACTAAACTGACAATGCCGAAAAGAAAACTCCTCACTGGGTTAGGGTAATATTATAGTCTCGGTTGTAGAAAGCCTGTGTAAACAACATTTCTTAGTTACAGAACGACCATGTTGGCAAATTGTCTTAAAAACTAACTTACTTACCAAAAAGGATAATCCATACATTTTGGTTTAAATCAATGTGAATAGATAATTTAACTAATCGGATTAGAAAAGCTGTCCTGAGCCTGAAACGCTGTTATTAAATTAATTATGGGAGTAATTTCACAGTTACAAAGAATTGGCCGGCAATTTATTTCACCGAGCTGAATTTATGGTCCTTTATTACAAACAGAACAAAGTATTAAAGTAAACAATTGTTGTTTAAGTTAAACTCAAAATTAATTACGTCGTACGTACTTTAATATTTATAGATGAGGTATTATAATATCAGTTTATGAACTCAAAAATCCACAGTTTAAAAAGTAGCAACATTTTCTTCTTAAATTAATATTTTCCTGTCTGTTACTCAAGAAAAGTGTGTCTAATTATTCTCAACCAGTTGAGTGTCGAGCATATCCGATGCTCTTCCTCAGGCGGTGACAGCTTACGCAGCGCGATCGCGTCGGTGTTCGCTATGAACGCCACTAAATAATATTATTCTGTTAATATACACCTAGCTAGATCTATTGATATGATTTATGATATTATGAAATTCAAACTTGGGATAACAGTTATAGAAATTATGTACATAACTCTTGATAACAAGATGCAACTGATATAGATATATGAAGTATATATAGCTTGGTAGTTAATATCTCGTCATGAAAAATTAAGTGAATATAAATACGAACTCAAAAAAGAGAGTAGGCGCATGATAAATGTGGCAATGATTTTTGTCTAAAAACTAAAGGTATAACTCATACCCATAGCAACTTATTAGTTTATGAGACGAGACACACATCTTGAAACACGAAAACATCATCCTCTTTGCCTTTTCCTATTTGTTATTGGGGTCGGCTCCCAATCTAACCTGTAGCGGCGTGCTACCAAAATTAAAGGAGCGACTGCCACCTGACCTCGCAATCTATAAGGAACCAGTAACAGGGATGGTTAGACCAGATGTCAGCATCTATCAGGCGTCTGACTACCCGTAGCGATTGCCATAGAGGTTCTTATGACAACCAGGACCGACAGCTTGACGTACTCTCCTAGGCATGGAGCAATGGAATCGAAAACTGCACATAACTTACTAGATAAGTCATTTGTGCAGGACCGAGGATCGAACCCGGTGCCGCAACCGCAAGGGTGTGAAGCGCACATGCTACCGCTCGGCCACCATCGCTCTTGAAAAATCTTGAAACACGAAAACAAAAGATTAATAGGAATCGAATGCTACGTGAAAATATTGAGTCAAAATGAATGGTTGAAATCTGAAGGATATACTTATACTTACAATCCTGTGGTTTATGCTTTGAAAATAAAATAAGTAACCTTTGACTATTCAACATAAATAGTCAAAGTAAGTAACAGAAGTATTCCAAGCCTAATACAGTTTATATTATCGTTTTTTATCATGATGGCATTACTATGGGGACATATTATTGTGATATCCTTATTATGGCAATGTCGGGTAGAGGCAATGTTTTTCCATCAGGGTAGAATGTTCAAGGAATAAATCGCCTCAAGCAAACACTGAACATATATTTCTATCATTGATATTATGTTACCCGGCTACGCATCCAGAATATCGACCAAGAAAAATACCAGCTCATGTTCGTATTTCGACAGGAAAAACACTTTTATTTGTACAATTTACTTGTTGTCTGTACCAGATTTTAAATCTGGTCATGTGTGAAGTATTATTAAAGGACATTGACAGTCTTAGCCGCGTTTGACGTGAAATGTGTATAAATTACTAAAAATGTATCAATGTTGTTATGCTAGTGTGAAGCCGTGGCCTACGATTCCCGAAAGGTTTTCCATTATAACAATGATTCTTAAATGGTCAAAGTTCCATAACAATAAATCTGAAAGAGTCATTAATCACCTCACTCATTTGAATGAACTGTATCAGTGTCTCATTTTTTACGCCACTACTTGCATTTTTTTCCTAAATCGGCACCCACAATTGTCATGTCGTGAATCGAATTAAATGTTTTATTAGTGCCTATAGTAATAAAACTCTAAAAAAATAAAAACCATAATTATAATCCTGTATTCAAAACTAGAAGTATTTTCTAGAAGGTCGCATCACCCCTCAGAGACGCTCGTTGAAATCATGTTCTAAGTTACTTTTTAAGAATAAAATATGCATACCACATCGCAGAACAAAAGCAATGTCTTTGAATTAAAAATTCATGACAGACGTTATACTTGTTGTAACTTCGCGAATATTAAAGTAATATTTTTGTTGCTTTTTTCTTTGTTTTAATATAATGTTTTTGTGGGAATAATACTTATTAATGTACATTCTTATGCGTAATACTTAAACATTAGGTATACCTACATAGTTGATTAAGTATAATAGTCAGCTCTTATAAAGGTTTAGGAGAACATCATATGAAACCATATTCAAGAATCGCAAAAATTCGAGGACTGTCATTGTGTCAATATCATCCAATCCACCAACTCTCCCATAGCCAGCGTGGATCATGGCCATCACACTCTTCCTATGGAAGAAGGTCTGGGTCCTACTAGTGAGAACGTAATGAGCTGATGATGCTTCATTTTTGTATGTGTTTTAGTTATAAGATACAAAAGTAACCGTTTATAAAGAACTTACGCCCTATAGTGCTCTGTGAGCTCTCCCAAATATAAATAAATCTTAGTTTGCAATATTAATTCTTCATCATTGAGGCGGGATACGCATCATACCTAAATGTTCTTCATCAATTATTTTTCAAAATTTACTAGGACCTACTAGAATATCAAGGCAGAGTACATTCTCTCACCGCAAAACTTTGCGGTACCTATATCGGTATGAGACGTATACTACGTAGTAACGGTGATAGGTATACATAAAAACCACACGCCACCGCTTCAGGTTTTGCGGTGCCTGCCCTGATAACCACCTAGAGGAAATTGCTTTAAATTATATAATAGGTCTGATGTTGACTAAGCCCTACTAAGCACCTCAAAATCTTCAATTTAAGTAGTTGTTTTTAGTATCTAAAGGTTAACATTACAGTTTTGTAGCATTGATTACTGTTCTTGTCAACTTTTTGTGTTCTGGTTGTTATAAATGAAAATAGTAAGAAGGTAAATAAATAAATCAGTTTGGAGTGTGTTTTGTTCGTATTATAACGGTCCCTTTTTCTGTTGTTCAAATAGCGGGCGACACAAGAAGTCATCAATTATTACCCCATATTGTTGTGCGTCAATTATTATTATTGTTTTTGGTTGGAGTTTTTTTTTAAAGCTGAAATGGACATACGGTTTTACCTGCTGGTAAGTGACGAAGTTGTCTAAGGTGGAGCACGTTGCCCATAAAGAAAAATTTGCTTGTAAACATAGCTTAACCTTCATGATAAATTCATAATGTAGCGAAAAATTAAAAAAAATTAATTACGTTTTACATTTTGTGATTTTTGCCAATAAGAACGTACGAACCGAACGTGCCTCTTCATCTCTCCTTAAGGTTAACAGAGAGAGCTACATAAATTGCGTTTATTATATCATAAAAAATTTGTTAATTAAAAGAGTTCTGCATCAGTTTACATAGCTATGTTTGATTATGTTAAAAACATGGAAATTAGTTAGCAAACACCCTTCATAATTTACTTAATGAATAAATAATCTTCAAGTCAAGAATAGATAAATCGATTGTATAAGGTAGAAACTTGCAACGTTTCTTGATTTAATCAGTAGTTAACTAAACATTTGTGTTGTTGATTGTGTTAGTCGAACGTTGGTTTATTTGGAGAACTTCGGTAACAATAATCAAAATATTGTGGTTTGTAGAATTAATTAAAACAGGATTCTAACAGAGAAAGCCGCCTTCGGCGGTATTTATTATAAAAACAATTGGATAACCTTTTTTACTTTGTACAAAGAAAATAATGTTATTTTGGGCTTGTTTGAAATCTGATGAAAGCATGTTTTTACTTTTTAGAATAAGATACCTACTAATAACCTAAGTATAATGTTACTGCTTTCATTTAATGTAGCTACCTTATTTTGTAAAATAAAATACGTCGTTGGCGTGTTATGAAATAAATTATTATATTATAGACATTTAATTTATTATAGTTACCACCAAGTTCCACACCATAGTGGCAAAATATTATTTGGTATCCCTACCTCCCCAATATAAACTTAAAACGTCGAGTACCGTTCCGAAATAATAAAAACAGGGCCAAAGAGAATATAATCGCTTAACGAGGGCATAGGTAATATCGTTGTGGTCTGTCTGTCTGTTTGTCAAAAGCCTTTTCTAAGAAATGGCAGGTATTAAAGTAATAACTCAGAACAAACGCTATAAGGTTAAAGCTACGTAATTAAAAAAAATAAGTTTCTCTTTTATGCAATGAAAAAGTAGATTTTTAGATTACCTTTTTAGGCTACCTATTTGTATGAAACTGTACATTCCCGTATACCTGGAATCTTGCTTGGAATTAATGAAGTTTTTACATCAAAACTAAAGGAAATACTTAAAAAAAAACTATAACTTTTATTCCTTGATACCACCCACAAATTGACTACCTTGGGAGTCACTTAATAACTTGTACCAAAAAAACCACAAATATAAGTGCGGGGTAATTATTCCACTTTATAGGCAAGGCTCAGGAGATGTATAGGTGATATGGGAACCCTAAATATGGATTACACGCATTTCTTATCCACTTATTTTGAGTGGCTTTCACGCCTTGAATGAAGTTTTACGATTATTATGATTTGAATGAATTTTATTTACCGGTTATCGTAATATTAGGTACGGAAAGTATCGTTAATGATTAATTATAGTTAAGTAAGAATTCCCGTAAGAAAACAGGACAGTTGCGAGTGGAACCGCAGGGGGTATTATGATACAAGTGCGTAAACTTGATCATTGCACCTGAGGCGGTAATATGCGCGTGAGCCGCAGGCGAGCGCATTATGGGAGCCGAGAGTGTAATGATCAATGCACACGCATGCCATACGACGTTTTTCATCACAGTTGTGAGGAAAAAAACAGAGTTGTACTGTTAATTAAGTTTGTGAAAAATGTCATGCAGGCTTCTTATTTTCACGCGCCGTTAGAGAAAAACCGTGTCGATGGCGCGAACAAAATAGACCTCAACCAAAACGAAACGAAAACTGGAACTGGAACTGGAACTGGAACTAAAACGAAACGACGAAAATGTACGTATAACTACAAATTTAACTGAATCGAGTTATAACGTGTGTGGTAAATTAGAGTAAAAAGCACACGTCTGAAATTTGTTGCATTATGATTCTAAAAGCGGTGGCGGAAGAGCCACTTTACGAGCATCTGTGAGCAAATACTATAATACCACTATATAAGCGTGGGATATAATAAGAAATTGAATAACTCGCTGGTCGTTAGGTTCGGTCGATATTCAAATTTCTACGCAAAATACGAAACGGTAGAGCACTAAAACTATATAACCCCTGGAACTATGGCTATAGAAGCCGAAAACTCAATTAGTGTCAAAATTGGTAGGACGATTGCCGAGCATCCGAGTAATGCTCGGTCAAGGACTGCATCTGACGGCGTGATGTGGTCGCTCTATGTTCGGATAGTGATTTCGTTGGTAGGAAATTAGCCTTCGCATCGCGGATCCGTCTTACATCACATCGCACTAATATTATAAAGGCGAAAGTTTGTATGTGTGTATGTGTGTATGTTTGTTACTTCTTCACGCTAAAACGGCTGGACGGATTTGGATGAAATTTGAAATATAGATAGTTTATGTACTGGATTAACACATAGAATACTTTTTATCCCGGAAAATTAAGCCGTTCCCGTAGGAGTGCTTTGTAAACTCAACTTCGTAAATAAGCAATGAATTAAAATGAATTAGACTGTAGCATATACTGACGGTGAAAAAATATCATCCTGGAAACATAGATAGATCCTGTGGGATAACGTTCTCACTTAGCTTCGATATTACGCAACTAAAATGGTAAAAATTTAGGATATTTGGAGGCCGCAGTATGTAGGTATCTTCTAATAATGAAATTCTTTCCATTCCGGATAAATAAATGATTCCTGTAGGATAGAATTATCACTCAACATCCAATTCGATGATATTAAGGGCAATATACGCTCGACTTACTAAAAAACAAAATACTTTCTAACCCGAAAAAAAAACGTTTCCTGTAGGATACTATTATAAGGTACTGAGCGTCCCGCGAGAGCAAATATGTAGCAAAGGTGACCTGTGGTAGAAGTTGGCGTTTTTAAGAGTCAGATTTGTATTTCTAGCGAAGGTGACCTGTAGTAAAATTTGAAGATTATTTTTTGAAGTTGCTCTGTTCGCTGGGCCGTAAGCGGCCCGCGAGAGTGAGTTTGTAGCGATAATGACCTGTGGTAAAAGTTGGTGTTTTTTTTTCGAGGTTGCGCTGTTCGCTGGGCCTCTTGCGGCCCGCGAGAGTAAGATTGTAGCGATAATGACCTGTGGTAAAAGCTGGCGTTTTCTGTTTTCTGGGCCGCAAGCGGCCCGCGTGAGTGAGTTTATAGCGATAAGGACCTGTGGTAAATGTTGGCGTTTTTTTTTTCGAGGTTGCTCTGTTCGCTGAGCCGCAAGCGGCCCGCGAGAGTGAGTTTATAGTGATAATGACCTGTGGTAAATGCTATCGTTTTTTTCCGAGAATGCTCTGTTCGCTTGCCCGCAAGCGGCCCGCGTGAGTGAGTTTGTAGCGAAGGTGAGTTATAGTAGAAGTAGGCATTTTTGTCGTGGCTGCTCTGTTCCGTCAGCGACAAATTTTTCACAAGGTCAAAGCTGATGAAGCCGCGGATAATCCTAATAATATAGAAATTCGAAAGTTGTCGCGTATGTTTGTTTCCTCTAGCTTGACGGTGCAACAGCTGAACATATTCAAATGAAATTCTAAATAGAAATAGTATATACTTACGATGAGTTTACACATAGACTTCTTGTTATCCGCGGGTGAAACCGCGGGGCGCAGCTAGTACACTATAAACTCACGTACGTAAAGACAGGATTAGATAAACATATCAAGAAATCGTTTGCACAACTAACGAAGCTCAACGGAAGCATCATATCAGCAAATTCTCTTACCGAATAAAGCCAATGTGTTAAATAAAAATAAATAAAAATACGTGCCAAAAGTACCTTATTGAAATCTTTTAAACCTTTCTATAACACTGCAAAGATCTTGAGAAAGAATATTGTGAAGCAAAAAGCTTTACTTTCAGTCAAAGAGTTCTCTAAACTATTGAACGCAATGATATCCGGAGTGGTGGTAAGGTTATGTCATGTTTACCCAGAGAATGTACCTAGTAAACACGCCCGGTGCCGTCGCTGATCTTCAAATAGCGATAAAGGAAACTTTACCTTGCGCACTACTACTACATGCTGAGAATATTGAAGAGAATACTTTTCTTTAGGCGTAGAAATGTTATATTGAAATTAAGCTAACCGTAATTTATAGAAGTTTGTAGGCGTTCGTTATATTCTATGGACTATATAGAGATATCACTGAAATTATTGTAAGGTTGATCATGAAACTGTACAGTTTACGTTAACATTTAAGACGAGAAGAACAATGTTATTTTTCTGTTATTACTTTTTTTTTTTTTTTTTTTTTTTTTTTTTTTTTTTTTTTTTTACTATTGTTAGAGTACCCAATTAAAATTAAGCATTCTAATTATATTACAATCTAGCCATCGATTTGGCTAATGAGTAATTTTAATTTAACCTAAACTTCTAATAAATATTATTAAGAATGTGTCCAATAACACGTTTCTTATTGTCTCTATTAAGGTGAAGGCACATTGTTCTTGTGTTCTTTTCAAGTAGCACTTACACTGCACCACATTAGACTATCACGTAATTAATACACTTTAACACTACATTAACTAAACTAACTCAAAAGGTTTTGTTCTTTTTAGTCTTCTAACTAGATTCGTGTGGTCGAGGAGCTGGATTGCCTCAACATTCACGTGATGGTGAAGTCTATGTTGATGACTTTCTGCATGCTTTTTAATAATATTGTGGACGAACTCTATTTTAAGATCCCGATGGAGGTCGTCGTTTCGTATATACCAAGGTGCATTCACAATTTCCCTTAGTACTTTATTTTGGAACCGCTGAATGGTTAATATATTGTTCTGTTTAGTACAGCCCCACAGCTGTATACCATAAGTCCATACTGGCATTAGGACTTGCTTGTATAATAATACTTTGTTGTGTATCGACAGAGTAGAGTGTCTTCCAAGCAGCCAATACATTCTTTTATAACGTAAATCGAGTTCTTCTTTTTTTTTCTTGACGTGGGCTTTCCAGCGGAGCTTCACATCAAGAGTCATACCCAGATACTTGGCCGTATTCTCATATGGAATCAGTTGGTTGTTGATATAAATAGGAGAATACTGATGGATTTTGTTACTGAAGTCAATGTGAATCGATTTGGATTCGTTTAACTTAATCCTCCATTTCTTAGTCCAATCGTAAACTTGATTGACAGCCATTTGCACCTTTTCTACTGCTTCTTTGTGGGTATTTCCCAAGGCCATTATTGCAGTGTCATCAGCAAAGGTCGCAATGGTGTTATTTTTTAACTCTGGTATGTCACAGGTATATAGTAGGTACAGGACCGGCCCTAGAACACTACCTTGTGGTACACCAGCTTTTATTTCCTTCAGATCTGAGTAGGCATCTTCTTGCCTTATTCTAAATACTCTCTTAGAAATATAAGATTCTAGTATATCGGCAAACGATTTTGGAATAAGTGTCCTCAGTTTGTATATAAGGCCGTCATGCCACACTTTATCAAAAGCTTGCGCCACATCTAAGAATACAGTAGAACAAACTTTTTTATCTTCAAGTGATTTTTCAATAACATTTGTAATTCGGTGCACTTGATCTATTGTTGAGTGCTTTTCTCGGAATCCAAACTGGTGTTCAGGTATTATGTTTAAGCCATCTATTATAGGTTTTAGCCTTTTCAGTAGCAACTTTTCCATTAACTTTGACATTATGGGCAGCAGGGAGATCGGCCTGTATGATGTTGTTTTGTGGAGAGGTTTCCCTGGCTTTGCTATCATTATAACTTCAGCAACTTTCCATAGATCTGGTATGAACTTCAATCTAAAGGTGGCATTAATAAGCGTTGTAAGTTTCACAATTGCCTTTCTTGGCAGATTGTGAAGAACTTCTCCGGATATTAAGTCGTATCCAGGAGATTTTCTAGGGTTAATATTAATTTTAATCTCGCGCAAGACTTCTCTCGGTGTGACAAGTTTTATCTCTTCTTCATCTTGTTTCAATGTCATTTCATCCATATGAATAGCTTCTTCACTGTCATTAGGTTGAAATATGTTTTCCAAGTACTCAGCGAATCGTTTGGCTTTTTGTTCGTTATTCACTGCCCATTTTCCATTTTCATCTTTTATTGGAGGAATTTGGATAATGGGCCGTTTTAAGTTCTTAGTAACCTTCCATAGAGAGTAATCAGTACTTCGGTCATTGGTTAGCTTCTGAAGATACTTGTTACTTGAATCATCATTAAAGTTTTGAATTTGCCTCTTAATTTTTTTGGTTAGGTTGTTTAACTTTCTTTTATCTCCAGGGCTCCTGGATTGATGCCATATATTACGCTGTTTTCTCTTTTCATATATCAACTGTTTAATTTGTAGGGGGTATGTGTGCCCTTTGGTTGCCGCTTTCATTTTCGGAGTGTTTTTCCAAGCAGCTAGTTGTATATTATTTATAAGAGTTTCCAATTCTGTGTTCAGGTGCTCCGGTGATTTCAACGGAACTTTGAGATCTATAAGATTTTCTAGGTCTGTCTTGAAATTTTCCCAGTCGGTATATTTATTAACTAGTGTGAGTGGTTTTTCTATGTACAAGATATTCTCACATATTTCCAGATATATTGGGGAGTGATCTGAATTCATGTCATAGCTCTGCTCTGTTTTTATATAACTAGATGAAATATTCTTAAAAATAAAAAAATCTATTAGGTCAGGTAGTTTATGTGGATCTGTTGGCCAGTAAGTAGGCATACCTGTAGACGTAACGTCACATTTCATCTCTCTCTGTTATTACTTAATTATAATAATAGTTATTTATGATATTAGGGCGGTAAGTTGGTTTTTACAAACGAGTAGACAAATGTAAGCCCGAGACGAAGTCGAGGGCTTACCATAGTCACGAGTTTGTAGAAACCAATTTCCGCACGTATATCATACAACGTTTTTCAACACATTTGCGAGAAAACAGTACAATAGGTAGAGAAACAAACTTTCGTTATTAGTGGGAAAGTCGCAACAAACAACCTTTGATGTTCCTTATCTAACTAATATAAAAATGGCCTATAATGGCGCGCATTTACAATGCAAATGGCGCCACGTGCGTGTGGTGAAAATTAGAACTACATCTTTAGTTTCATTTTCTCTTTAGTATTAAAGTGAGACAAACGTATTGAGTAAAATTGCTTCCAAGGAGTTTCGATCATTCAGCTTATTTATTCTCGTACTGTGAAACTCCTTGGTGAAACTCTTTTATATGTTTTATTGAAATTAAAAAAAAACCGTAAAGGTTACGCACGGCGCTATACAAGGAACGATGCGGTAAAATAGGTACTTAGGTGAGAGTACCCATTTTACCGCACGCTCCGTTGTATGGTGCGTAATGTTTAACTTTCGAACAATGTATACAGGCTTTGTAAATGCATTTTTTGAGCAAATGTGTTGAAAAAATATATAATGGTATCAACTAAAACACCTCTGAGTAGGTATACTATAGCTTGCTTATGTATACTCTAAGACTAAACATCAATGCAAAAAAGCAAACCTATAACTAATATAGGATACTCTATAGTAAACTCTTTTCTAGTACTCGTGCTGGCTAATACCCGTAGCACTGCTTGGTTGTACCATATTTTCTATAGTCTGAGTAGATAAACAGCCTGCGGTATCACTTTACGGGTTGAATTTTCAAAAACTCTGCTTACGTTTACGCTGTAATGGAGTGCCCACATTATACGGGCTACGGCAAACATTCGCCGGCGCCCACTATGAGGGCTACGGCGAATGTTCGCCGTAGCCCGTATAATCTGGGCACTCCATAAAAGAAATGCATGCACCTCCCAAATATCAAGGATAAAACCTTTTATTAAAATAGATTAATAAAAGTTATTATTAAATTTTTAAAGGTACTATAAATACGTGGAAAGTATGTAAAAGATTTACCCAATTTATTTGGATATCTGTTGGTTACAGGAAGTTCGCCGTCGTGGGAGCAGTTTGTACGAGAGTCATTAGTGCAGGCAGCCTGGCCTGTAGCGCTGGTCGCGCCGCCCCGACGAGCCCTCACCGTGGATCACCAGTACGTACTCTAAACCATTTTAAACTTTAGTAAAATAAACTAGAAAAGGGTAAATAACGATATTATAAATAAATGAGCAACGTCTCGGGGGTTGCGATGTTCAGTTGTTTATCACGATTTCATATACACGGACTCTCTCAGTTTGTTTTGCGTTATTATACTGGGTGGCGCAAAAGTAAAGACCCTATTTGGTTCAGCTATAACATTTTTTCTAAATTAGAAAACTAGATTTAGGTTTTTTTAAATGTATATTTGTGCCATTAAATTTCGTACCATTAGGATTTAAAGATGATGTCTTTTAAATGGTGACCTCCAGAGTTGATACACATTTGAGCCCTATTTATGACATTTTGCATAACTTGCCGTAACACTTCCTGCGATATGTTCGTTATTTCTTGACGAATGTTTTCTTTTAGAGCTGCGAGAGTCTGTGGCTTGTTCACATACACCCGAGATTTCAAAAAACCCCAAAGAAAGAAGTCTGGACTGGTCAGATCGGGTGATCTTGCAGGCCAAGGCAAATCGCCAAAACGAGAGATAACTCGGCTTGGAAAAGCGTCCCTCACTAAGTCCATAGTGTCGCGCGCTGTGTGTGCCGTAGCGCCGTCTTGTTGAAACCAGATGTGCTCCAGCCCCAATTCGTCCAAACTGGGTATCAAAAACTCACGTAACATGGTTCTGTAGCGTTCTCCAGTGACAGTTATCGCATTGCCTCCAGCGTCTTCGAAAAAATAGGGTCCGATCACTCTGTCAACACAGATGCCACACCATACAGTAACTTTTAGTGGGTGTAGAGGTGTTTCTTGAATAATGCGCGGATTATCAGTGCCCCAGAACCGAGTATTCTGCTTATTGACATGCCCTGAGAGATGGAAATGCGCTTCGTCACTCATAACCAATTTTGAAGGAAAATCATCTTGCAAAATGTCATAAATAGGGCTCAAATGTGTATCAACTCTGGAGGTCACCATTTAAAAGACATCATCTTTAAATCCTAATGGTACGAAATTTAATGGCACAAATATACATTTAAAAAAACCTAAATCTAGTTTTCTAATTTAGAAAAAATGTTATAGCTGAACCAAATAGGGTCTTTACTTTTGCGCCACCCAGTATTATTATACAGTGATTATTTCACAAAAGTTGGGAGGACTTACATACCATGAGAATTGCATAGAAAATGTAAAACTAATCATATCATATAGAAAATATTTGGTTATTTAGAGAATTAACCATATCGAAAAGTTAATTTAAGATGCAGATACAGTGTATGTTAAATATAGGCAGAGGCACAGAAAAGATGATTAAATATGACCAGCAAGATGGGCTATGGGTGGTAAAATGTGTGGTATTTTAGATTAAATAAATTTTCATGAAGCTGCATTTTTTTTTTATAGGCTTTCGCTTGACCACTATCTCACCTGATGTTAAGTGACGATGCGGTCTAGGATGTAACGTGCTTGCCTAGAAGATACCTGTTCACTCTCGATTTGAAGACTCCAAGATTGTAGTCCTCGGGAAATACAGAAGCCGGCAAAGCGTTCCACTCTTTGGCTGTTCGAATGATAAACGTGGAAGCAAAACGCTTTGTTCGCACATGCGGGATGTTAACCATGTAGCGATGGCGTTTTTTCGTACATCTACTTGTTCGATGGTGGAATGGTGATGGCGGAATCAGGTTATGCAACTCCAGTGCGCACTCTCCAAAATGTACTCGATAAAAGACCGATAAACTGGCAACTTTGCGCCTATGTTCGAGGCTCTGTAGCCGAGTCTCAGACAGTTTATTGCCTATGAGCTTCTTGGCGCATTTTTCAATAGTGTCTAAGGCTTCCAGCTGGTATTTAGCAGATCCGTCCCACAGGTGGCAGCAGTGCTCCATATCGAACTTGAGCTTGATACAAATTAAGAAGCTGTTCCGGTGCGAAGTACTGCCTGACCTTTGCAAGAACACCCAGCTTTTTGGAAGCTAGTTTAGCCTTCGACTCTATAAAGGACCCAAAGTCAAGGTTAGATGTCAGGGTCATACCTAATAGCTCTAGGTGATCCGAAATCGGTATCGAATACATATAACTTAATGCATTATAATATAACTTATTTAAAAACTAAGTACATCTCGCATTATTTGAAGTAGTAATTGATTAAAGTAGCTTTAGCAAAGGGTAGAGCCCAGGCTTTACTAAAGTTAGTTAATGTAAGCACATTCTAATTATATCCATCTATACTTATAATAAAACTGTAACATGTCCTATTTTGTTTATGGAAGATATTTTGTTTTTTTTTGGTAAGCTCCCATGCTATTATTGATGCTAAAGCCAAAACTATAATTTTTTCATCCTTGTCTGTCTGTCTGTATCTTGGCTGAGCATCACGCTGAAACTACTGAATGGATTCAAATGAAACTTGGTGTGATTTGAGTTCATATTACGAGGTAGGCTATAAGATACTTTTAATCCTAAAATTCAGCACGGTTCCCTCGGGAGCGGGGATGAAAATAAAAATATGTACTTAGTTGTAATTCAGTAACGCGTGGTCCGATTTCATTCATTCTTTTTTTGTTGAAAAGGGGGTACTATAAATGTTGTTCCGTAAATATTTCAAGGTCGTCGGGTTTGTGGTTCAGAAATTAAAGACATCCAACGATCAGTATTAGGTTCAAAGCCACTCTTATCCTGTACTATGGAAAAAATAAAAGGGAGGGGGAAAAGATAAGGGAAAAGGATGAATGGATGAAGGTGAAAGGAGCCAGGTGCGCTAGCACTTGCCTCCACTCGCCGATAAGGCGTAAAACTAATTAACCCGCGTGAAGCCGGGGCGGGTCAGCTAGTTTGAAATAGAAAGAAAACAACGGTAGAAGAGTCGTAAGAGAACTTTTATACGCTGAAAAGTCGGTGATTGGCTTACAAAATTAGACAACTTTTGGTTTAATTTCCTACAATATGAGAAACTTTTACCTACACTTTGACGATCGTTTTCCGCCAACGCTAACATGCGTAGGCATTGTAAAAGTTCCTTATTGAAACATGCTCTCGCTAGATGATTGCGAATATTGGTGAATATAAAACTAAAAGTAGCCACGTCAGCGTCATTGGGCTTGGAAAAGGTTCGTCTATTGTAATAAAGTTCTCTCACATACTTTATTCGTATGGTATGCTTGGATACAAGGGTAGGCATGTGTGTATGTAGTAGGCATGAACGGTCCCTTTGTGGCTGAACTTAAGTAGGTTACGGTTTTCAATGGAAATTTAGTGCTTGTATTAAAACGTTGAGTAGATATTTGGAGAATTTCCACGATAACATCATGATTTATTCAAGCAATAGAACAGTATTTCATCAAGTTACATTTACTTATAAACAGCCGAGTTATTTTTAGATTAATAGTTACGGTTTTATTAACAAAGATTAATTTGATTAATTTGGTTTTAATTATTAATAAATAGCTTGGTTTTTTTCTGCGCTAAATATGGACTGACTCTATCAGAAAATGACGTTAGGAATTATTGCTTGCATCTTGCTTTTTTGTGTGATTTGTTGTTTACGAGTCCTAGGACTCATGAAATAACGGTAATTATACAAATTATAGACCTACATAACTCCTACCTAGACCGAACTTCATGATATACCTACCTATAATACGATTTTATTAATATATAACATGTACAGGTATAACATCAACTTGACTGGCCTGATAGCTCAGTTGGTAGTAGCTCTGCCTTTTGAACTGTAGGTTGTAGGTTCAATTCTCACCCGGGACAAACATTTGTGTGATGAACATCAATATTTGTTCTGTTTCTGGGTGTTATATTGTATTCTATGTATGTATTTACAAACAAAAACGTATCTAAGTAAGTATTGTATCAGTTATCTGGTTCCCATAGTACAAGCTATGCTTAGTTCGGGGCTAGATGGCGCTGTGTGAAATGTCCATACATATAAAAAAAACATCTTCCATTCAGTCATTTTACATTTTATTTGTTAGTTGTAAGTTTTACAGGAGTAAAAATATATTTTAGCTATCGTGTGTGTGAATCCTACTATCAGAGAGCTTAGGGAAAATGCGAGAGCAAACATAACATCCTTATCTTTTCACTTATCAGACATCTCGGACAGTATTTTAGCTACAAAAGGAACGCGCCTGTGTGATAAGTAAAGAATGGTCATCACAAATCTAAATAATGGGCTACTCCCGCTTCGCCTGTAGACCTTTTCAGGCTGTACAAATAAGATACAAGATCCATACTTATTTAAGCAGCATTAAACACACATTATATTACAATGGGCAAGGAGTGACGGCGGTAAATCATAAACATGTACTTACCTATAGTTTGATACGCTCAGTTGAAATTTTCTCATCCTTTTTCTAATCATTTTTCGTTCGGATTAAATAGAAAATGATGGCAAAAGACTTGTAGTCTCAATAAAAAGGTATAGGTTTATGCAAAGGTATCTTAGGTAAGTTGGCGGCTTGATGAGTTGACGACAGTTTATTTGCGGATTGAAATCCCACTCACGGCTCAAATTTTTCCTTACATTAAAAATTAATCTGTTGATATCTGTTGTTTTAAAAGATGACGTTTTTGTTATCCCTACATATAATAAATGTGAAATTCTGGTATGCTTTGGAACACACACATAATTAGATCCAATGTATCCCTATCCCTACATATAATAAATGTGAAATTCTGGTATGCTTTGGATCTATTATTCAAAAAATATCGCTTGCGCGATGCAGGCCCGTAGCTTTTTGCCCTTTTTCCATACATTATGAAATTTTATTTGTATCAGCGCCATCTAGGGACAGTGATGTGTCGTTGTTTGTTTGTTATGACTGAACTCCGTAAATACTGAACTGATTTTCATGCAGGTTTCACTAATATGCTTAGAAATAACCGGCGCTTAAAATAGGATATATTAAAATTGAAATTTCATTAATTTTTTTGGTCATAATTATCAAGTTTTCATTACGAAACGAAACTGAATTATAAACAACATGGCCGCTTCATGGTGAGATGGTAAGGTTATTTTTGGCCACTGATGCACCTATCTGGTTTATCTGGAGCTGGAGGCACAGATTAAAGAAAAAAATCTCTGTGTAGGATATGACCAAAGAGTAGTAATTATAACCGCTACTCTAAGAGGTAGTTAGGTACAATAAGTAATTGACAACTTAACCTTCTTTGCTACCTATCTATTTTATAGTTTTTCTATTTATGCCTTTAGGGGTTGTATGACTTGTATGGCGTTTTAGGAGTAAATAGATACGTACCAAAAGATAATATATTAAAGCTAACATAATTTAAATTTTTATTAAATCTTTCGAATTAAAAGGTTCTGGCTTGTGGATTTAAAAATAAAGCCATTTTTTCATTCCTATGCAATGCAGGTAGGAAATATACTATGCAGAACAAAGACTACACTGACACACGTAACCTATTCAGAAGCATGAGACTGCACACCATAAGATGTGGCAGCTTCCAAATACCGGTGGCTGTCGCGCGTAAACGTTACTGCTGCGAAAGTACCATAAAGTTACCATATGTCTGGACAAACCTAACCTAGGTTTAAGGCATATTTTTACCGAATGTATGTTGCGGTGGTGCGTGGCAGCCATCGGTGGTTGTGGACGGTGGCCGGTCTGCATTGGGGCTAAGTACCTATAACTATTACTATAGGTAATGTAGTCCACGCGTGGCAACGTCGCGGGCAGCAGCTAGTTTTAAATAAAAACGGAAATTTACAGAGATATTATAGTTTCTAAAATTTTTAGCAATCAGCGGGATTTGAACTCGCGTCTTCCAAATCACCGGATTAAACGCTCTGCCAACTGAGCTATGTTATGGTGTGGTGTACTTATTACTTGCTGTGGTTTACATTATAAAATCTATTTCATGACAAAAACGGAAATGCTGCATGCATAATATTACTAAGTTTTGCCTCACATTTCGTTTCTATTGAAAGTCAGTATTATCAAAAAAAATTATGAGTATGAATAGTGTTTCCATCTATCAAAAAAAAAACACTTAGTGTTAGTAATTCTTTTCATTAAACGTATACGTCATCATCATCATCAACAGCCTGAAGACGTCGACTGCTGAACATAAGCCTCCCCTAGACAGCGCCATTTTGAGCAGCTGCTCGCCTCCTGCATCCATCGGCTCCCCGAGGCTTTCACCAGATCGTCGGTCTACCGAGTCGGGGGTATACCGGCGTCTTCCGGTTCGTGGTCGCCACTCGAGAACCTTTCTTCCCTGTCGGTTGTCAGTTCTACGAGCGATGTGGCCTGCCCATTGCCATCTCAACTTGCTGATTCTATATAAGAGCTATAATATCGGTCACTTTAGTTTTCCTGTGTAACACATACGTAATAAAATAAAATAGTACAACTTGATTTTAATATAAGTATTTCTAACATATAGGTACCTATGTAAGTTAACAGAGCATATTAAAACAGCTGAATCTTTAAAAAACCGGCCAAGTGGGAGTCGGACTCGCGCACGAAAGGTTCCGTACCATTATCTATAAGGACGAGCAAAAAAATTCACGTTTTTTGTATGGGAGCCCCCTTAAATATTTATTTTATTCAGTTTTTTAGTTGCAGTTGTTTTAGCGGCAAAAGAAATACATCATCTATGAAAATTTCAATTGTCTAACTGCCACGGTTCATGAGATACAACCTGGTGACAGACGGACAAACAGACAGACAGACAGACGGACGTACAGCGGAGCCTTAGTAGTAGGGTCCGTTTTACCCTTTGGGTACGGAACCCTAAAAATACTATGTCATCATCACCCGACGTCTCACCTATCGGTATATAACGGTCGTGTCAGCAAACATTAATAAATGGAAAGTGAAAGTGTCAGTGTGACACGTGTCACTTCGTACATATCTATTGACATAGTAAAACAATATTTTGTAAAGTCACCGTTCGACCTACGCTTGCTATTTGCTATGCATACGGTCCGCGATAAAACTTGCTCACTTCCAAAAATGTTATAATAATACCCGTAACACAAAAATTTTAACTTGTATTTATATACCTATGCTTATCAATATGTGTGGACATTTCACACAGCGCCATCTAGCCCTAAACTAAGCATAGCTTGTACTATGGGAACCAGATAACTGATAGAATACTTAAATACTTTTTGTTTGTAAATACATACAATATAACATCCAGACACAGTACAAACACCTATGTTCATCACACAAATATTTGCCCTGAGTGGGAATCGAACCCACAACCGTTCAGAGGGCAGAGCTACTACCAACTGAACTAACAGGCCAGTCAACAGTAATAATTTTCTTTACCTATTAATAGGCTAGTGTCCTGCCATTTTTTATTCCATAAAATAAATTAAATAATGTTCCTAAAAAAAAAACAGCCGTGAAAACTAAAAATTGATTATCTCAAAAAATTACAAAGTTACAAGCATTTTAAAATACAGGAATAGAAAAAGACAGTTCAAACATGCAGTGACGTCACTCTTGCTCCTTCATAGTACCTTATTACTAAGCTGTGGTAGCTTTACATACAGTCTCTTTGGCATGTGACTTCACAACGTGCATTTTCATAGTAACTGTGGGGAATCACCTGTTTTGCGAGAAAGGGACAGGCGATGCTCCCTTCAGTAACTTTAAAAGCTTATTACTCCTTGCTTAATTTACCGATTTTACTTATTTTTTTTCAATTATTGCATTCATTTTTAACCTACTTTATGAAAATAATATTTACTTGATAATTTTTAATAGCAGGCATCTAGCCTATCAAAACCATTTAAAAGAATATCACTTTTATACACGACTGTAGCTACATTATTTTCTGCTATACAATTTCAAATCACATTTATTGCAAAAATACCACAGCATTTGTTTCAGAGAGCAAAGTAAAAAGTCAATCAAGCACGCCTACGACGTAGTGCTACGACAACGCTACGAAATTGTTTCGTAGCAAATCGTAGCAAGAAGCGAGAACCAAGTGACAATTTTTTTTTTCATGTAAACGAATGACGTTACGAGCTAGTCGTTCGCCTGGTGCTAAGCGTCACGCCCATTACAGGTTGCAGTGTCACTCGGAAATCTAAATTAAGGTTTCGCGTGACACTGCGCACTGCGCACGTCATCCTGAGACATCACACAGTCTATAAAGGATTTCTAGACTGTGAGAGCAGTTCTTAAGTCTCATTTGCCCATTCATATCACAATTTTATATTAGTCACATCGCATATTCCAATTCCATCGCATATGCAATGTGTATCGTACAGTCGGGTACAGCCAACAACAGGAAATTAGGTGTCAGAGCTCACATGACCACAAGCATCCACACGTGTATATTTACTTTACCTATATGTATGGTAGAGAATGGTGCATTGTAACTAACCAGCAACCGGCGACCGCGTCATAAACACTGACTCGACTGGACAAAGCACGGTCATTAAGCATTCAGTATCCGCTTCGAACATAAAGTTACATTTACCGGCTTTTGAGCCTGTTGATATCCATTTTATGTTCATTTATCTCCGTTTCAAAAACAAAAAAAGCGATAAACAACTAAGTTGTGTTCCCCGGTTCTGTATAAAGTTTCTAACAAATGTTAAAAATAATAAAATGTTAAAAGTAATAAACTAGCTACGCTATCTACTACAAAGAATATTGGACTGTATAGCCGCGATGGTATACTGGTGTAAACTTATGTAGGTCCCTTTGTTTTAGTTTTAAAAGTGAATTTCATAGAGATATTTTCTCACAGTTTGATCTGAAGCAGGCTAATGGATAAATGCCCTACGAAGGATTATCTCCAAAGAATATTGCTTTAGGATTTGCGAGGCAACGACGTGCCGTAAATATTTTCAGATAATAGTTGAAAGAGGCTTTTTGTTGGCTTTTGCGTAAGAACAGACTTGTTTTCTAAATCTCTTCGTAAATTGTTCTTTTTATCGCTTTATGCCATAGAATGATTGACTAAAACATCCAAAAATAAGGGTTAATTTTAATTTATTTGATATTTCATTGCATTGTTTGTTTTATATATAAGTATAAGTATTTTTAGTATAAAATCATGTTTTTTTTTACTAGGTGATAGGACTTTTCTGCAAAGTTCGTCTTGGTAGGTACCACCGCTTTGCCAGTTATTCTGCCGCCAAGCAGTAGTGTGCAAGCACTACTGGGTTCCGGTTTGAAGGGCATTCTAGCTAGTGAAATTACTGGGCAAATGAGGCTTTATGACCTGATTTCACAGTCTAGTAATCTGATTACTAGACTGTGTGATGTCTCAGGATGGCGTGCGCAGTCCAGTGTCACGTGAATCTTAAATGTTTTAAAGTTGCGAGTCACACTACAACTGTTATGGGCGACCGTGTCGCTTAACATCAGGTGAACGACTAGCTCTTCACACCATTAAAAAAGGTTTTTTTCTAAAAGTTTTTTAGTAGACTTTTTTATTTATTTTCTCGCGGGATCGTTTTGAGGTATCAAACCGGAATAGCCCGTATAAATCATTTGGCACGCAGTAGCTTTTTATAAATCACTTTTAATTTTCTTTTGTTTCAATAAAAGTTATTTACGTATAAGTAGAAACATTTTGATAAATACTTACAGTTGTAAGGTACCATAAGGTGCGAGCAATAAGGGTTCAAAGGAACCTTTCATAAATCAACGCTTACAAAACTTTAGCAAAACGGTATCCAGTGTTCCCGATCCAATCTCGTTTCTATAAAACTTTGCGGGAATCCATATCAATCATGGTGTATTGTTTGACGGAAATAAATCTGCCGATGAACGGCGCCGCGGTCTTTGTTTTAAGCCTTACTGCCATACAATAAGCCGACGATATTTTATGATCTGTCCCAAGCCATAGGGATCAATAGAAGTGGTAATTTACGGGTTCAAAGTTCAAAGCCTTTTCAGAATACACGCAGGACGATTATTAATTGTAAAAGTAGCTACTTTTTAGGGTTCCATACCCAAAGGGTAAAACGGACCCTACTACTAAGGCTCCGCTGTCTGTCTGTCTGTCTATCCATCTATAACCAGGCTGTATCTCATGAACCGTGGTAGTTAGACAGTTGAAATTTTCACAGATGATGTATTTCTATTGCGGCTATAACAACAAGTACTAAAAAAAATCGAATAAAATAAATATTTAAGGGGGCTCACATATACGTGATTTTTGCCTCGTTTACCAGATGAGTCATAGAGCTTTAAATAGTACTGCTACTCAACACTAGATGGCAAGGATAGATAATGGTACGACACCCTTCGTACTCGAGTCCGACTCGCACTTGGCCGGTTATTATTGATGTTTGTTGTAAACTATTTATCATAATTATGCTCAGTTGTTTTTTCTTTATTTATTCAACATTTCATCATTTATATTTATATGTAGGTATGTCTAGTAAAATGGTGGCAACGTGGTGATAATAATTTCTCTTCACAAAAGCGTATGTACATTGTATCTCTGCTTGGTAAAGCCCGATAATGACTAAATATACAAACAATCATCAATAAAAATCAAATATAGCAATGTTATATAGCAATGTCATATAGCTATATTTCATCGTATCCGTAAGCTACTTTAATCTTCGTTGAGCCAGTATCAGTATGAACTAATCTTAAAAACGTTGATTAGTTCATTGTTTCTGTTTTAATTAATGGAGGATTAAAACGATGTTCTGTTCTTACGTTATAGGGTAATTAAAAAGTAAAAATGTAATAAATTTAAATTGTACATGTAATCTATACATATAATAAAACTGTAGAGATAAAAAAATCTGTAATTGCAAGATATCAAGAAAAAAATGACACAGGTTGGCTTAAAATTAGCCGCTGATCACGTTAAGCCACTTTTTAAACACTTTGTCTGTTTGTTTGTTTGTTTGTTTGTTATGACTGAACTCCTAAAATACTGAATGGATTTTCATGCGGTTTTCACTAATATGCTTAGAAATAACCGGCGCTTAAAATAGGATATACTAAAATTGATATATCGTTAAAAAAAATTGATGACAATTATTGAGATTTCATTACGAAACGAATCGGAGTTTTAAACAACATGGCCGATTGGTGTTGTTTTTGGCTACTTACGGTATATAAGTTACGACATGTCAGATTAGAGAAAAAAACAATCGACTACTTTTTTTATTTTGGGTACTGTTTCCGCCAAATGCGGCACAACTTTGCCACTAACCATGAAGGTATAGTCACTCATAAAAAGGGGGGAGATTACTAATGTTTTAGATAACTACACTCTGTGCCACATGTTTATCTGGAGGCACTGATTAAAGAAAAAAGTCTCTGTGAAGAATGTATACGACCAAAGAGTATTATTAGTAGATACCGGCGGGGTAATTACGTAAAATTTGCAACAGCAATGCGACAGCAGTAGCAATGCGACAGCAGTAGCAATGCGACAGCAGTAGCGAAGCATACATTCTCGACACCACTAATGATGTATGACAGCAATCACCGCGAGATTTACACCTGTCGCAAACCTGTTGCGAGTTAGGTAATTAGGGGGCGGTACTCTAAGGCGTGATTTTTCAATCATCAGATAAAAGTTGTTCATTAGGTAAAACAAAACACTGTAAAAATAAAAAGCGAATTTTTTAAGCGGAATACTGAAAATTGAAATGTTTTTGTTTTAGCTGGTTTATAATTTATTAGTCCCGAATAACCGTTATCCAGCCATTGAAAAATCACCAATAAGAGAATCAAAACAATTTCTTGGTTTCTTGGTTTATGTTTTACAGGTTGTTTAGCATTTTAGAAGTTAGACAAAAAGCAACAAATAGATAAAAAAAAATAAAAAATAAAAGCAACAAGTAGACGTTTTTTATTTTGGCATTAGACGACATTTGTATTTAGCCAATGATAAGAACCGTTGATGATTCACCGTATGGTCCCGGTTTGCGAGTAGGACTACCCCATCTCCTCCCGTGGGTGCGGCTGAAGGAATATCCAGAGAATGGGCAGCAGCATTCTCCTTGGTACATTAGAACATTCTGCGATCACCAAGTCGCCCGCCAAGCGTGGTGGTTATGGAAAATTCCCCCCTATGATAAACGTCTAAACTGTCGTTTTACGGGGAGGCCTGTGTTCAGCAGTGGACGTTTCCGGTTGTTGATGATGAATGATACGAAATATTTTATGAAAAATAATTTAAAAGGGTACTTAGAAATAGGTAAGTATATACATTATGGTAAGATACTCGAATTAACAACATGGCCGCGTTTTGGATTCCTTCTTCTTCTTTCATGTAAATGAGTTTTTTAAGGTAAAATATTTAAGGTCTGTGGGCTTTTCAATGAACAAACTAAGTGGTGATATTCTCTTTGGAAGAACCACAGCTTAGAACAAAAATGATGCAATGAGGATTATTATACTTCCACGGAGTAGGTACATATAATCTGTACATCCGTGCTTAAATCTTCTTAACCTGCGTTAAAAACGATCACATGCACCGTTCGCTTTGGGTATGTGTGAGCAAAAGTTGCGTTTTAACTGTTTTCGTTCACCGTTCGGATAGCTCAAAAACAGTCAAAAATGCCATCGTGAACTGCCATTTTTGACCCACCTGCGGAGGTGGGTTAAAAGCTGTGGTTAAAAGTGATCGTTTTCTGATATTAGAGATTGACGTAGAATTATTGGCGCGGTTATGTAAAGTTACTGATTTTCATTGTGAAAATTGTAGTTATCGTAATGATATAGCACGGAGAAGTGAGAAGAAAGACGACAGACGTAAGTTTACGTGTGTTATGTAAAACTCCGCTAATTTGTTTTTGACATTTGAGATAACAAACCGCTTGGTTATTTTGTGTTCGTTTTGGGTAGCAAGTAAAAATGGTAAAAGTGGCATTATTGGCGAAATTCTCAAACCGAACGGTTTACAACAACGCTAATTTTGCAAATGCCAAAAAGAATACCGATCCCATTGCTTGGCTTATTTCAAAACTGTTACGGAACCCTAAAAATGAAACATTCTTTGCACAAGCGATTCTGATTTGAGCTTTGTAGACATGTTATTTCCTCACTCCCACCACTATGTTGAAAGCGCAGTGAAATGAGACAACGTGGAAAATACTGGACATATAAATGTCGACTCCTTTTACAGTGGCGTACTTAAGTAAGCATTTATAATTTCTAATTAGTATTAACAAAATTAATTATGTACGCATCGTATAGGTAAATGCAATTTACAAGTGTGCTAATACGTGCTCAGCTCCGAAAAGATTTAGTGGATTTGTTGTTTGTTATATAGAAAATGCATGAAAATGTATGAGCTATTATTAGAAAACTTAAACGTATAAATAACACAATACAAGCGTGCGAAGCCGCGGGCAAAAGCTAGTTAACAATATTCTCAGTGTTATTCAAACTTAAATAAAAATAAGTGCCGTCCATTATTTTTCCATAGCAAGTCACAAATTGAAATAAATAGCTACGAAAAGTACATTTAGAGTGTAAGGTTCTCGAGCACAAATGATATTACTCGACCCTGAGAAAGGCCGTGGCCCGTATCTGGGATCATGTGTTCCGCGTGCATAATGGAAGGAAACGATCGAACACCTAATATTATTTAGCGCTAGCTTCTAAAGTTCTGACGCAAAATAAGATAAAGCACCAATGACAGAAATTGTACAATAGTTTTTTTTATAACTAAATAGGCCCGTATTTGACTGCAATGTCACCTGATGGGAAGTGACGATGCGATCTACGATGGTACATGCTTGCCTAGAAGATACCTATTTACTCGCAACTTGAAGAGCTCCAGATTAGTTTAGATAAGTGACTAAATAGTGATGAAGTCTATCACATAGGTATCACCTAATTTATAAACGGCCAGTCAGAGAGGCAATTTTGGTAATTATAACTTGGGTGTACTCTCAATAAAATCGTACCCCAATATTATTTCAATCTCACCCACTGACTTTCATGAGATTAACCCATCGGCACCTAAAGTTTGATTTACATTATGTATTGCATAGTTTTAAATTTAAGTTTTAATTTTAAGCGTAAATTAGGTAAATATTTTGTGCAAAATAATTATCAAATAACATCCCTGGCTACAATTAAAAAGCTTAATAATTATAATCGGTGACAGTGCCACATGTTTTAAATTTTTCGGTGCAAGGATCAACACTTCTGCTTATTTCGAAATCTAGACACGTTATTCTGTAGCAAAGGGAAATGTATGTATGCTTCACTATTGCGTATCAGAGCCCCCAAGGAGATTCCCAAATCAAAAGAGCATCGGACACGGTCCAGATACAGCACGGATACTGACAAGTTAAATATGACCTTCCTTTTGAAAAGGAAAAACGATATCTCAAGACGTGAATATGTGATGCGAAATAAAGTGAAGTAGTCTATTGTCTTGAAAGGAACCTGAATGTTGTTACAAATTGAAAACTCTCATCATCATCATCAGCCGGCGCCTCAGCTGCATGCCTCTTGCATGCAACGGCTCGTCGCGGTTATGATCAGATCGTTAGTCCACCTAGTGGGGGCCGGCTTTTGCTGCGTCTTCCGGTTCATGGTCATCACTAGAAAACCTTTATTCCCCATCAGTTTTCAGTTCTACAAGCGATATGGCCTACCCTTTGCAATTTCGACTTGCTAGTTTGAAAGCTGAAGACCGAAACTGAAATGACAAAACTGAAGACCGAAAATGGTAGCATCATTTCATCCAAGCCTGAGATTCTGAGAGAGATCGAGAACTTCTATGGACAGTTATACACCTCGACACGTAAGCCCGCTACTAACACAGCTCAGGACATCAGAGCCAAGTTAGTCCGACACTATACCGAAGATATCCCGGATGTCAGCCTGTACGAGATTAGAATGGCCCTCAAACAGCTTAAAAACAACAAGGCACCAGGTGAAGATGGAATTACGACTGAACTTCTGAGAGCGGGTGGTAGACCGGTACTTTTAGTCCTCCAGAAGTTATTTAATTCTGTCATCCTTGAAGGTACAACGCCAGAGGCATGGCACAAGAGCGTGGTGGTGCTCTTCTTCAAAAAAGGCGATAACACCTTATTGAAGAACTATAGGCCCATCTCGCTCTTGAGTCATGTGTATAAGCTGTTTTCGAGAGTCATTACGAATCGTCTCGCACGCAGGTTTGATGAATTCCAGCCTCCCGAACAAGCCGGTTTCCGAAAAGGCTTTAGCACCATAGACCACATCCATACGCTGCGCCAGATTATACAGAAGACCGAAGAGTATAATCGGCCGTTATGCCTAGCGTTTGTGGACTATGAGAAAGCCTTCGATTCAATCGAGACTTGGGCGGTGCTGCAGTCCTTGCAGCGATGCCAAATTGACTATAGGTATATCGAAGTTTTGAAGTGTTTGTACAGTAAGGCCACTATGTCAGTCCGACTACAGGACCAGAGTACGGAACAAATTCCATTGCAAAGAGGCGTGAGACAGGGAGACGTTATTTCTCCGAAACTGTTCACAAACGCATTGGAGGATGTTTTCAAGCTCTTGGAGTGGAAAAGATCTGGCATCAACATAAATGGCGAGTACATCACTAACCTTCGTTTTGCCGATGATATAGTCATAATGGCGGAATCGCTCGAGGACCTTAGCACCATGCTCAACGACCTCAGTAGAGTCTCCCAGCAGGTTGGTCTTAAGATGAATATGGACAAGACAAAGATCATGTCTAATGCTCATGTTCCACCTATACCGGTAATTGTTGGGAACGATACTCTCGAAGTTGTTGACAAGTATGTCTACCTAGGACAGATTGTCCAATTAGGTAGGTCCAACTTCGACAAAGAGGTGGCGCGAAGAATCCAACTCGGCTGGGCAGCGTTCGGGAAGCTTCGTCCTATCTTTTCGTCCAAAATACCGCAGAGCCTGAAAACGAAAGTTTTCAATCAGTGTGTGTTGCCAGTGATGACTTATGGAACTGAGACATGGTCTCTTACTGTTGGCCTCATTAGTAAGCTCAAAGTCGCGCAGCGAGCTATGGAGCGAGCTATGCTCGGTGTTTCCCTGCGAGATAAGCTCCGGAACGAGGAGATCCGCAGGAGAACTAAAGTGACCGATATAGCTCTTAGAGTTAGTAAGTTGAAGTGGCAATGGGCGGGCCACATCGCTCGTAGAACTGACAACCGATGGGGAAGAAAGGTTCTCGAGTGGCGACCACGAACCGGAAGACGCAGCGTGAGCCGCCCCCCCACTCGGTGGACCGACGACCTGGTGAAAGCCGCGGGGAGCCGATGGATGCAGGAGGCGAGCAGCCGCTCAAGGTGGCGTGCTCTGGGGGAGGCCTATGTTCAGCAGTGGACGTCTTCAGGCTGTTAATGATGAGTTTGAAAGCTATGTCGTTGCCTTTAGTTCTCCTGTGGATCTGCTCATTTCGGATTTTATTACGCAAGAAAACCCTGAGCCTAGCCCTAGTTCGATGAGCGACTTTGAACTTACTAATGAGGCTAACAGTGAGATCTCAGTCACGTCTGTAGGCCTAGCACGAGTATTTGCGTAAACGTAAGTGTATCGTTAACGTAAGCCATTTGTATGGCATTTGATCAGCGCCCCTACCGGGCGTAAAGCGAATCAAAAATTGGTAGCACGAAGGGTTTTGGTTACTATCGTATCGCCGTCGTAGCGCCGCGTAACGCTAACGTTAGACATTTTGTATGAAAACGCGAGCACGAATATTGCTTTGACGTAAACTCGAAGGCTGGCTATCGTAGTGTCATCGTAAACTTACGAAGGTTTACTCACTTGGAATTTGTTCAATATAATATTTCGATAGTTGTTAAATTTGCTTCGTGCTACCACCTAGCGTCGCCCTGCGTAAGTGGACGGTAAACTCGATACGTTAACCGTACTATTTATGAAATATTCGTGCCAGGCCTACTGATAACTCTAATATAACGTAAAGCTTTCAATTTTAATCTTCTCCTGCGAGAAGACTTTTTGAATTCAAATGACAGAATAAGTTTATTTACATATATTTCATAAATTTTCTGAATAAGTGCCTGTTTTACATAAAGCTCTTAACAGAAAATAACAAAATTTGATAAGTACCTACTCAAATTTAATATTAAAAATAGTATCTACATAGATTATTAAAACGCGTCATTAGCATCGTTATATGCTTTAGAGATTGATATTAGATACTTGGAAATCCATCTAATAAAACATAGTGCCCATTAACGGAACTCATAGGAATATAAAAATAAATAAATATAAAACACGCCCAACGATCACATACATAGATCCTGGACCCTAACTAGGATTCCCTGTATCTAGGGATCCAGGAACTACGAGGACCATGGTCCCACAACACCCAGACACAGGACAAGCATTTGCGCTTTTTTTTACGTGTACAAATACTTGTCCTGTCGCGGGAACCGCACCCGCCGCCTCCGGGTTATGAGCCGACCCGCTCAACCACCACACCACAGAGGCTGGGAGGCTGTGAATATAGTAGGTTCTTTTTTATTACCATCTTTCTTTTTCAAATATACTTAACTATGAGCTTTGCATAAATTGATGTTTGGCTATGGACGGATTGTCGAGTAAAGAATAATAATTAATGACATATTTTATAGAACAATATTTTTAAAGGGTTTTGCAAAGGTTTTGCGATCTCATTCTTTTAATTTCATGTTATGATATTCCGAAGAGTATCTTCAAAGCATTTTGTCCGATCGACAGACGAGTAGGTACATACTACCATCCTGTGGTCTCCAATACAATAACTTAATTTAAGTATCATCATAATCATCAACAGCCTTAAGACGTCCACTGCTGAACATAGGCCTCGTCCACAGAGCTCCGCTTTGAGCAGCTGCTCGCCGCCTGCATTCATCGCCTCTCCGCGGTTTTCACTAGATCGTCGGTCCACCTAGTGTGGGGCCGGCCTACGCTGCGTTTTACGGTTCGTGGTCGCCACTCGAAAACCTTTCCTCCCCATCGGTAATTTAAGTATACTTATACATCTATAACATCTATAAAACCTATAACAATATTATAAAAAGGAAACATTTGATTGTTTGTTTGTTTGCATTGAATAGGCTCCAAAACTACTAAACCGATTGGAAAAATTCTTTCACTGTTGGGAAGCTACACTATCCCCGGGTAACATAGACTACATTATATTTAAAAAAATTAGGGATCCTTACTAAAACTCCAACAATGTAACCCAAGATGTAAAAAATTATCTAAAATATTCTTTATATGTTACATCACGTGCGCTGCGAAAACTATTATACCCGTGCGAAACCGGGGCGAGCCGCTAGTTATTAATATGTATAGGCTGTTTATCATTAGGAGTTCTGTTGGTTGTTTCCAAAGCTCAAAGTTTATTGATCAACCGATAAGTACAGGAACTTTTCTTATGTCTAAATTCTATTTTAATAAAAATAAGTGTCTTATTATTTTAAAGGTAAAGATAGGTATCTCATAGGTAATTTGTATTTACTTCGTGGAGCCTAAAAATCTGAATTTGTTACTACCACCTGGAAATTTTATGATTAATACCTAGACAAGTATTATGTTAACGAGATTTCCGTTTCTACGCGGTTGCTTCGTAGTTCATAGTAACATAGTTTCTGTTTGCTCAAATTGCGTCACCTAGTTTTCCTGACGGATGTATTTCGCACTGAATATACATACAAGGTCCTTACGATCTTACGTTATTGGAAGCGCTCTGTTTCTTACGTATAGAACTAAGACTTGATTGCTAATAGATATGCCACAGAGTTGTGACGTAAGCGAGTGGAATACTGGACTGATGATGAAAGAACATGACATCTTCACAACGTGTAGGTTGTGAAGATGCACCATTAACATGCGGTCATGTAACCATAGCTCAGTTGACAGAGCGTCTAATCCGGTAAGTTGAAAGGCGTGGGTTCAAATCCCGCTGGCAGTTATTAAAAAAAAATTAAGAACTATAATATCTTTATAGATAAGTACACCATTAAATATTAACATACCTTCAATTTAAAAAATAGGGGATCCTAAAAATAGATTCTCTCGAGACGTGTAGATACATTTCTACCGAAGCGCTACCGGGTACCTATCATAAATATTATAGCGAAGGCGTGATGCTTGCAAAGATAGGATTTTTTCCATGGCCATGAATCATAGAAGATAACTTTACTTCATACTTTATTTCTAAACTAGAAGTTGCCCGCGGTTTCACCCCTCGATTCATCATACAATAGGTTTCAAAAACCCTCTCTCAGTACGCCATATAACCCCTACGGCATAAAAGGTAGAAACTTTCATCACTTCAAGTGCCTTAGGTCCAGCGGTTTGGGCTGTACGTTCTCTGTTAGTCAATCAGTTATCCAGAACTACAGAATTCACCCTATATTCAGGACAAAGCTTTTTTATACTGTGCTTGATAGTGCTTGTGCTTGTTAAAATGCCCTATATCGTTTTTGCTCCTGTCATTTTAAGTCAGCAACAAGTTGACGGGATTGAAACTCCTCCGGTTGGTTTGGTCCACTTCTTTAAGTGTCCATTTCCAAAATTGTCCTCTTCCTAACTTGTCCACTCCTACAACGTATTTTTCTAAGTTGTCATACTTCAAATCCTAATTCGTCTACTTCCTAAGGTGTCCATTCCCCATCATTGATTAATACCTTTTGTATAACTGATAGCATTTATTCAACCTGAACAGTCCTTCCAGGATTTATATCTCATTTTATTTTTATGTCTCACATAAAACGTTAGTCAGAGCAAGAGCAGCCATCATCTGACAACCGTCCCGCCGCAGATTTACTGCTTTGCTAATAAAATATACGGTCATAAATATTTTACACTGAAAAAGGACTTTGCTCCCCGATCACGTGACTGATATTTTACATTCCATTGTTTGATAAAATATTTGTAATTTGGCCGGTTAATACGTAGAGGCCGTTCTATAACATGTATTCTATAACCATATATGTACCAACGCCACGTCTGCATTTTGATATTGAAACAACTCAGAGCTTTGACATGCAAAGTTTACTGCAAAATGCATTGCACTACGTCGTGATGTATTTTAATATACAAATAAAAAGGTGTGGATATTTCACACAGCGCCATCTAGCCCCAAACTAAGCATAGCTTGTACTATGGGAACCAGATAACTAATAGAATCTTAGATAGTTACTTCACCTACACACAGAACAAACATCGATGTTCATCACAAAAACTTTTGTCCCGGGTGGCTATCGAACCCATGACCTTATGGTTCAGAAGGCAGGTACCAACTGAGCTAACAGGCCAGTCATAATAATATTTTACCTCTAGTAAGCACTTTACCATACCTTATCATAAGAGACCCAAGCGTTTGCCTTTCGAAAAACTTTAGGTTGCATGCAATAAACTGACTCGGCCTGTGACGCGGTTACCACAGACTGGCGGTCACGTTATTTGCAACTGTTGGAAATACAAAACACAAACTTAAAACGATAAGTTTTTAATGTCAACGAACCACAAATTGACTAACGAATACAAATAAATATAAAATCGATACTCACTGATATAATAGCGAATTATGTAAATTTAGTCAAGACTCGTCGAGCTCGGTTTGGCTGAATAAATGAGACGGAAGTGATGTACTGCTACTGCCACCACACCTGTTACGTGGTTTTCTTACCAATTTCAGTAATATTAGCATTATGCAATTCGGGGTTAAAAAACTTTGGGGGCGTAGGTCCCAAAGTGAAAATTCATACAGGTTTGTGAGATTTTGGTACGTTTTATTTAGCTAAACGAAATTTGGTCCTATCGACCAAACTGACTGGTGTTTATTCTGTGTCTGGGTGTTATATTGTATTCTATGTATATATTTACAAACAATAGGTTTTTAAGTATTCTATCAGTTATCTAGTTCCCATAGTACAAGCTATGTTTAGTTTGGGGCTAGATGGCGCTATGTAAAATGTCCACACACATGTTTATTTATTTACTTTGAGAGTGGTTCGATTTTAGGTTGCGGCCGTTGGATCCAAACTATTATCTTAATTTCTGGTGATTCAAATTGCATCAGCAATAAATGCTTGTAAAATGATATGAGATCGTTATTTAATTTATATGAACAATGTTATGTTTCGAATGGACTGTATATACTTCAATGGAAAGAAGGTTTTGTTTGGTAATTACAAGGGAGAATGGAAGAAAGGGTAGAGACTCACCGATGATGCCGATGTCGACTGCTGCTAACGCTTTTCTTTTGGAGGCTTCTTGGGGGCCCCCTGTTCACTTGATGTTAGTGTCACGGTTTAATAAATCTTTTATGTGATTTTTGAGGGGTTTCACATAGTTTGTCACAGTTTATGGATTTTTTATATCATTTGCACACCGGCGTTGTTTGAAATTATGGCGGAACTGGACGAGTGAATGGAGGGAAGGAACGAACAGGATAAAAAGAATGATACAGTCCAATTACCCCATAGGCGCGAAATTTGAATGCTTTATTATGCTTTAACAAACAACGATTTTTATCTCATTAATATAGTTCAGAACTCTCTCAAACAAAGTATTTTTTTTACTAAATCACTTTTACCGAAGTGAAAAAGTATTGTTTTGAAAACTTGTTCTCTAGGATCCAGAAAGTACTTCGACTCTTTGTTCATGAAACAGTCAAAGTTTGTCAAAATTTTAGACGGTATATTCATATTCACAGACGTCTATGAGATCAGTTCAAACGTAATTGATGCGTACGCTTTTATTTCAGAGCGGAGTCACTTTGTGAAACCATTTATAAGTTTGGCGCTTTTGCTGATGGTTGCAGAACTTCAGCTACGATTCGAGAAGGCTACATTCGTAAGAATTTATTTTTGTATGACTTTTTCTCGGGCTGTTTGTACCTACAGAGTAAGAAAGAACTATATTGAAGCGAGGGCCATGCCTCCGCAGGCCACCACAGCGATTACACACAAATAGATTGTTACGGATCCATCATAAGAAACGCATTGGAGCGAAATGAGTTGATACTCATTAGCTGGAAGTCACTGCCAGATTTTATTACCGTATTATATAAAAACAAAACACAAGTTTTGAAAAAACCAGCTCACTTATAAGATAACTTTGTTGTCCAGCCGGGTGTCTGCTGTTTGCTATCGGAATGGCTGAAAATAGTAGAAGTTGAAATAGATATATAAAAGACCAGAGTCTGTGGATTCAAAGCCTCATTATCATCTTGTAAAGAAACTCTTTGCAATAAAATTACGTGATTAATAATCATTTTGTCCCGAACAATTGTATGTCTATATACCTAAGCGGGGATAATTGCGGGTAAATAGGAAATGTTATTTTGGGTGCTGGAATAACTAAATCTTGTGACAAAAATGAATATGAATGTATTTTCGTATATGAAAAGGTACAATTTCATTAAACAAATATAGCACGTAGACTATGCACCGCGCGTGAACGGCGCAATAGCCGCGCGCGCATGGCTCGACCTGACGTGCATATACGCAAACTGCACGCGCGCGGTACGCGTGCAGTTCGCGTGCACCATGTGAGCAGCGCGCGCGCAGCACGCCAGAGACGCACAAAGAGTTGCAGTAGTAGCATACGTGCAGCACGCGCGAAGCTTGCGTGTTTTCGCTAGATCTGTACACCCTAGCATAACTTTGGCTTTTGGCTGCAGCATTTTAAAAAAAATCTAAAATATAGTACTTACCTATGCCACAGGTAAATAAATGAGTAACCTAACCTGAATGACCAAGGAACATCCAGACGTAATAAAACTAGGCAATAACTCCTGACAGAAAACTTGATTCCAGAGCAACAGATGGTGCCGCAATTTTCTCTTCGCACTGGATATGAGCAGCCGAATTTCTTTTCGATGGAGAGACTTGTCAGCTGCGTGACCCAGAACATAAAAAGAAATATCAACATTTTGTGGGATATGTGAAGTATTCGCCTCACTTGGCTACATCCCAACTTATTCGGCAGAAACTTGTGATTGTATAAAACTGCTTAAATCTTCATTTTACTGTACCTATAAGCAAAGAATTGAATTGAACACTTGTTCTGTCTGTGGATGATTTGGGACCATGATCCTCATAGTGCTAGTGCTAAAAGTGCTAATAATAGCCTATTTGCAATAAAATTTTTGAGTTGAGGCTATCATAGTTTCTATATATCGCAAGATCTTCAAGTATTGAGCCTAATGTATGAATGTTACTCATATACAGTAACCGATTATGATAGATCGTGTATCTTCACGCTTTTCTATGACTGAAATGATGTAACTGATGGGCATTAAGGTGCTCGATCATTATTCAATAGGCTTTTGTAGGAAAAAGTGGTGCAAATGTCAATGAAATCATCAGATAGATGGTGAATAGATGGCTTAGTAGTATAGGTTTTAGCTATACTAGGCGTAGAAAAAGTATAGATAGTATAAAAGTTTGGTATTAAGAGTTGAAGTCATATAAGTACCAAATAATGTAGTGTAATTTAATCGAAGCTACCGGAAGTGCCGGATTGCTTGCACCAGTAGTGGGAAAGAGAACTTCTTTTTATTTCAAACTCACATATTGTAACTTTTGATACTAAACACTTTGTGATGTACCTTAATTATGTCGTACAAATTTTTACCTACTCACTCGACATTGGCAGAATTATTGCTAAAAAGCGATATTACAGAAAGCCATAACCGAAGAAGAAGAAGAAGTAGTTAACTAGCAAGCGGATGTTGTTGGTCTCTATCGAGCTTTGGACTATTTCTGGACCTTTGGAAAACTATCAGTAAATAAATCAAATTGAATATGCAATACAACGACGGGCCAGTGATAGAATTTACATTATGTTGGGCAGCGTGACCAACGGTCTATGCGTCTGTAGTTTTGTGTTTGTCTGGTTAGCTATTAACCATTTTGTAGTAATCTACAAAAACAACTGCAATTGCATTAAGCAGTATCTAACTATCTACCACCTAGTCAGTACTTACCTATATTTTAACGAATAAAGGCACTTTGTACATTAATTTATATATTCATTTGTTATTATGGCTGGTCAACTATCAATCATCATCAGCCTGAAGACTTCTACTGATAAACATAAGCCATTCAATTCAATTTATTTATAAAAAAATGCAACATTACAGGGTCCAAATCGTTACATTTTTAGGAGCTAAAAACAATGAATAAAAACACAATACAATTCAACGATATAAAAAGAGAGAAAAAAGATGTAAACATTATACAGTGTGCTGCTCAGAGTAGAGCATGCTGAACTTTGATAATTTACTAAGGGTGTCAGTAAATATGTCCACCTCTGGATACAGAGCAACCATTGCGCCATAAAACGCCTCTTTGGACGCTAATCATATAGGTACCTATGGGTTTGCCACAATCACCACGACTGATTGGACTTATAGTTAAGATTGCATATTACTAAGAAATCGGAAAATATAGAATGTGGAAAATACTTAATATGGAAATTATCGCTGACACCCTGGCAGGCTTCGTGGTAATCACAGAAACTTTTAATAATCAATAGATAACAATTCAAGTGCTATCGTAACATTTTTGATGAAACACTAAAAACAACACAATCTACCTACAAACTTTCAAATAAATTAGGCCGAGAAAAACCTTGGCATATCGCCAAAACCTAACTATAGGTAGGCCTTTTCTCCGTCCATTCATCTCCCTCGACAAACAACATTACCTTGAGCTAAAAGAAAAGATTTATGTAACAGCCATAGCTGTAGGCTGTCGGTGTACAAAACCTACCAAAGGGAGGCAAGCACTGAGTTAGGTATTTAGAGTAATTGCTTGTAAAACCGGAATCCCTGGATTCCGGGCTTTGTCTTCATGCAGAAAAAGCGGCACGGACAAGGGAATTGGAAGGATGTTCCGTATACCTAGTAGTTTGGATCCAACATGTCAGTCTTCATTTGTTTTTTATAGCACACTTACTTTGAGTCGTAGCTACTGTGAGTTTGAGGTATGTTTGAAGCTTCAGACCCGCACTGGCTAGGCCGCGGCTTGAAAAGCCTGCTGCAAAGACTATTTTTCCATTGGCCTCATTGAAAGTGTTGAGCCCAAATTAGATACCTACTAAGTCTGCAAAAGAATTGAACTAGGGATCGAACGGCCAGTGGCTTTTAAGCGTCGCAATTTGTACTTACAAAATTGTCTTGTTATTACATAACGCAATTAAACCTAAAAATAAGATGATTATTATAAACATCTGAAATTTACTATAAATAACAGATTTAGTGGTCTCCACTACAACAACGCTAATAGCTCAGTAAGTGGTCGTTTCCTTGAATTCTGTAGAAAGATTTCCATCAAGTTATAAATAGAAACGTACTACGGAGGCGTTTTGCTTCGAAATACTATTATTTACTCTGTGGTTCTGCTAAATTTCCTCTGACGATTTACCCGTTTATTCCACGGGAACTCTTTAATCGTCCCGAATGAAAATTGTCCTATTTTGATCTCAGTACTTATTTAAGTTTGTTACAAATTAGTGTGGCCTGTGTGTGACGCGATGTACTACAGCCCAAGAAGAGGCGACTATGCCGTTGATCACATTAGAATAGGTACCTACCTACGTATAGCACGACAATCAACACTTGTTGTATTGAACCTATTCCGTATATACGTCACATCATTAGCTCAATACGTTCCCACTGTTGACACAGGGGCCAGTACGCGATAATCCATGCTGGCCAGGTGCGGGTTGGTAGATGACTCCTACTTTCGAATTTTATGATTCTCATGATGTTTCCTTCTCCTTTGTAAGAGCGAGTGTACATTCTGCACATAGGTAACTTGAGAAATCATTGGTGCAGGGCCGAGCAGGATTTGAACCTGGATGCATCGGTTCAAAAGTTGCACGCCTACTAAACCATATTCGATCTACTATTTCTGTGTGCAAACCAAAGACTTCTATGTATACACTAGACAGGATATCTCTAACTTGCACTGTCAACCACTGCAAATATGCCGCCGGTCAGCATCTTCTCGCTCATACGATGCTCAGCACTCAAAGCGACTGCACGTGCAGCAATGAATAGCAATACAAATCCGAATCCCGAATCCGAATATGCCATTGCGCTAGCGCTGCGTGTTGTGATCGTTGCTTAGACGATTTAATCTCGTAAAGCGCTGTAGCGGATTTTAGTTTAATTGTACAAAAAATGACAACTATTTGTACTTCGAATAGCTTCTCTAGTACGTAGTACATATACCTCTTTGGTGCAAACATTGATTTGGTACAATTCAGATTTTCACCATATTAGAAAAACTTTCTTTTTCCATAAGTAGGTAAATAAGTTTTGGACCAAGTATAAGATTTTTGTGAAAACATCCAAATAAACGGAACGGGAGCTTTTCACTCTTTTTTATTAGTAAATATGGATTCATGTGTAGGGTTGACTCATTTTACATTTCCTCTAATGAGTTTGCCTGAGCCATGCGGGCAAAACCGCGCTAATTGGAGACACCTGATACCGTTGATGGACGCTGTAACCTTTTCACATATTAACGGTCAGACACAGAATTCACCCTATTATAGTGCTAACACATAGCCCTTAGTGTTAGGGTTTCATTCAGGAAAACGGGACTAGGTAGAACACGTGCTGCTACATACCTAATTACTTAATATACGTTCAAACGTGACGTTCAAAGGAACATAGACAATATATAACTTATGTGCCTTTATTCTTTTAACTAACTACTATACAACTAAAGCCTAGTAAACTAGCTACACTATCTACTACAAAGAACTTATTGAAATCGTTATCGAAGTATTCCCTCCTCTCATAATCATCCTCTTTGCCTTTTCCCATTTGTCATTGGAATCGGCTTACAATCTAACCTGTAGCGACGAGCTACCAGAACTACATGAGCGACTGCCACCTGACCTCGTAACCCATAAGGAACCAGTAACAGGTGTGGTTAGATCAGTCCTCAGATTCTATCAGGCGTCTGACTACCCGTAACGATTGCCATAGATGTTCTTATGACAACCGGGACCGACGGCTTAACGTGCTCTCCGAGGCACGAAGCGATGGCATCGAAAACTGCACATAACTTACTAGATAAGTCATTTGGTGCAGGGCCGAGGATCGAACCCACAGCCGTAAGGTTGCGAAGCGCACATGCTACCGCTCGGCCACCATCGCTCTTAATTCATACCATCAACACCACCAAATAAAACATCATTGTTACTCTCTTAGCTTCTCTACATAAAGGAGCTGAGCCGAGTCGCTGGCTTGTGTAGATTCTGGCAGAGGGAAATAACTACACAATACACCCCATGCAGGACGTCTGCATGCAAGCCTTACCACCAATTGGAATAAGAACATGAATACCTATAGAGCTAACTCTGCATACAGACATGAACGTTGTTGATGATATGATAAAGTCTACATAGCTACCACCGATTTGGATGGCACGGTCGAGATTTTAATCCATTTTGAAGAAAAATTTGCATAAAACCACATAGATACCTAATATATAGGCATATTCCCAGTTGCCCCCACATGGATCGCCCCCGGGTGGCAATCGGGAATTAAACTCCCGATATAAACTATTTAACTATAACTATAAGCTATTACCCCCACTTCAATCGCTGTACATTGCTGCGTGGATCGCCAACCCCCTTCATTACTCATCATCATCATCATCATTAACAGCCTGAAGACGTCCACTGCTGAACATAGGCCTCCCCCAGAGCACGCCACCTTGAGCGGCTGCTCGCCTCCTGCATCCATCGGCTCCCCGCGGCTTCCACCAGGTCGTCGGTCCACCGAGTGGGGGGCCGCCCTACGCTGCGTCTTCTGGTTCGTGGTCGCCACTCGAGAACCTTTCTTCCCCATCGGTTGTCAGTTCTACGAGCGATGTGGCCTGCCCATTGCCACTTCAATTACTATTCAAATGTAATCTATACATTCTATTCTTCTATCTAATTCTACTAAATACCCATTAATTCACCATGACACACTGACATAATTTATCTCAACTCTCAAATGTGATGGGTCAAAACAAGTATGAGGATGGCACATTTAATTATCTAAGTGAATGATTAGACAGACAGAAAAGGTTTCTTTATTTATGAATGGTCTGTTCCGCGTATAGGTACAACCGCAATACCTACTCGTCTCGTAACTCGTCTATAGATAAATCATCGAATTGACGTGTTTTGAAGTAGGTACTAGTCCTCGATCTCTTTTATTAGGTTGAATTCCCAAAAATTTTTTCATAGGACCTCATATTTTTGGGAACTCTAACTTATGATTACGCCGCAAAAGGTATTGCAATTTATTGAATTCAGTATTTTTTGGCTATGCGTTGATGATAAATTGAATGATCAGTCTCTCTTTATAATAATAGAGTAGGTATATAGAAGTAATCGTAACGCTGCAATCCCATCGCTTTGATATAAAGACGCTTGCGCTCGTGCCTGGTATAATTAAATTAACCCGTACTGTCACAGGAGCTGGTAGGGGTAACTCGTTTTACTTTTTCTCTAATGAGTTTAGCTGGGGCGGGCGGGCCATGACTGTGGGCGGTAATTGGCTACACCTGACACCCCTGACGGACATCAGTAACGAGTGTATATTGCGAAGGACCAAGTTACGCAAAAAAGGTTTTTTATCCTATAGTTGGCAAACAAGCGTATGGCGTACCTGACATATATTATGGACCAGTATAATTTTATTAAAGTGATAATTAATACAAAACTAAACTAATGTTCTGTCTTTCTACCTTTAGAGTCATTCATTAGACTTTAAGGACCTTATTAATAAACGCGTAGTAGGTTTAGATTACTTACTTTAGCTTTTGCCTTTTTTAAGTAATTAGCTAATTTACTAGGAAGATATAGGTGCATGGAATTCATCATTTAAAGAAAAGAGCAAAAATGGGTCTTTTATCGTATACTTATGTGTTTTACCACCATATCCCCAAATTCCCCTCTTGGACTCCCCTACTTTAATGATTTGTGCGCCCCCCCCCCCCCTTCAGAAATTTCTGTATCCGCGCCTGTTTCACACACAAACTTTTACCACAACTGGTGACACCGACGTGATACCATGTATGTACTCAGTCCATGCTAGAGAACAATTGTATAGCGTTTATCTATCTATACATATAATAAAACTGTAACTGGGCTAAATCTGATAAATGATATTTATTTCAACTCACTGGCGGACACAGTCACTTTTGACTTTTCACCAAAGGAAGCTCCACAAAGTTTTCCACCGTTCGTCGGCGCTCCATGGACCAATTGGGTAAGTAAATCAACTATTTCTTGGCTTTTGGTATTCTTTGATTATTCGACTCGTTTAGAGCAAAAGATAAATTAATTTATTCAATAAAATACAAAATACAGTTATTAAAACTAAATTAAATCTAAACTAAGTACTTATCTAAAACTAAACTTATAAATAACTCTCTGCGGGTAAGGTGCCCAAAAAGCTGGCGACATTACCTCGTTGAATGGCCATACTTAGTCTTTGGGCGAGGTAAGACTCGTTCATACAAAAGTTACATTATTGCTATATACAAAATATTAGGACAAGTACTTACGTCGTAAAAATACTTATTTATGTAAGTACCTATTATTAAGTTTATTTATTGTCTTAATAAATTAATTAATTTATTTTATTTATTTATTTAATTAATTAAAACGGCTATAGAATTACATTTAGTAATAACTGTACATCATTGTTTATAACATCACATCAATAAAAAATTAACAAATTACAAAACTGAGTTGTCAAAGAAATATTAAAATTAAAGCACTTTAATAATTACCTAAAATTAACCATCGATGTAAAACATAAAATCAATGACTAAATTAGAAATATCACACAATAAATAAATTCAAAAACATAAACAGTACCTACCTACCAGTACCCTAAACTTTAAATTTTTATGTAAGGGTTTATTTAAGTAAATCAAACTAAATGCAACCCAGGGAACAAACCCTATTTTCCACAGACCTGTACCTGCTATTTTCCGTAAAAAACATGGGTGACCCCATAGAATTATAACTAGGCTAGCTTATAATTCTGTGGGTGACCCAGATGACAAACTTGTCATATAAGTAGGTCACCCAAGTTTTTAATAAATAAAATGAAGTATGTATATCGTTACTGACCTAAATATAACATAACACAGGCAAATATTCAATTCATTAATAATATTCCATTTTATTTGTAAAAGATATCGTACCGACCGTTTTTGCATGCCAAGAAAAAGTTATCCAATTGGTCTATAGAGTGGGGGAAATTAAATGTTTCCGTCGTTCAAATACCACGGGTAGAGCTTGGGCAATAATTGGAACCATGCGACAATCACTGGCCTCCTGAGAGACTGAGCGAGTAGGTAATGTCTCTCATCTAAGGCTACATTATGTGTTTACCGAAACGAGGGTAAACAGCACCGAGGGACGCCTTGATGACCGATTCGCAGGTGTCCACTTTGTACTTACATGCCATGATATGGGTAGCAACAAGATTTTAAACAAACGATACGTTCTTCGTACGTTCTATGTCAGCGACCCAGGGCTGTGCTCCGATATTTCAAGGAGTTAGGTTGGCTAGGGTAACTGAGCTGCTGCTGCCAGGGGGGAATGCACAATACACCCCAAGCGGGGGGACGTCAGTGCAGACCTTTATCGCCCCCACTCACAATAAGAATAAGAATAAGATACGTTCTTTTCTTAAATGGGTCTTGTAGTGTTTGATGAATATATAAGTACTGTCTGCGGTGAGGTAAGCGGGAATGAGGGGCGCGGGGGCATTCGCTCCCCGCGCAGTCGCAGCCCAGTTGCCGAGCCAGACGGTGCGTTACCGAAGTTCTTGTGGTTTTATTGTTGGTGCACAACAGACCTGGTACAAGTGGCGACCCTGCCAGGATTACAAAACGTGTGGTATGTACCAACAAATATAAAAGTTAATAACTAGAGGTAAATCAATGACAAACCAGTCCGTTGCAAACACTGTGGCTATCAGCTTGTTACCATTGCAGTACCTGCTTGCAATGTTGCTATAAGCTCACAACAATATAATTATTGGAGTTGCACTGTAATTTTATTTTCTTGCTTTATGCTTATAGATATTGTTTGCTCAAATTCATTTATTATAATTGGCTTGCTACAATATTTGGCATTATGAATTACAGTAATAATTTTATATGCTCAGCACAGTAGTTACATAACTTACATAAAGTATTTCAAGTATTCTCATCTTGAATTGTTAAAGTTTAAAAAACGATCCGCTTTATTTGCTATAAATTATTTGACTTAATTATGACTTTGTTTACAACACAAAGCAGTCATTCAGTGTGGCATTACATGCTGACATAAATTACAGTTTTTCTGATATAGTCGAATGTGTGCCGTGTTTGACAAACAATTATTAAGGGTGTTGCAACTAGACTGGTTATAAACATTGATAGGTACCTACAAATGAAATACCTAATGGTACTTAATAAATTATCAAACAACGATATAAATTGCTCAAAATAGAGTTTTGATGTTGTTCGATAAATGATGAACCAAGATTATCACTGGAATTTTAAAGTGGTTTGGTCACCTATGGTCATCGAACAGTACTTAGAATGATTGGTAGTTTGTATTATCAAACGGTACCAAGTAGTGATTATGGTAGGTTAATATACAAAAATGCTAAATGGTATAAGTACCTATTTTGAAAAACCGCTCGCTTGCAAGCTCAACTAACTAGCATGTTATGCTGATAATAACTATCTTGTACTACAATTAAATATATCTGGTGCTCGCCAAAGGCGTTAATAAAATTGTCATACTGTTCAGGCTAGATAGCGTGTAACTTATAAATTAAGTTACACGCTGTTAAGTTGCAAAGGATGCTAATGAATTTAATTACATGTAATTAAATTCATTAGCATCCTTTGCAACTAGGTACCTACTCCTGACACCGGTCACGTGTGGACCAGAATTTATGAAATCTAACGCATCGATTTGATATTGATATTAACTCCAAAAATAGGATATCTTACTCAATCGATTGCTACTGTACAATATTAGATTGAAATAATTCAGTGCTGTTTTATTACATAAAAAGTAATAAAACTTTACCAAAATCATTCGTGCCCCTACGTAAGGCGCTGCGGCTATTTTCATAATTTTCAGTAAAAATATTTTTGTTTGCAGTCTTTACCAACTCTTTAATAATCATCAATAAATGATGTGCTATCATGCACTCAATCTATGCTAATGAATTAAATTGCATCTTTTAGGTAGGTACTATTCGATTTTCACCAAATTACCTCTTGAAATTTGGATACCTTTCGATTTACATCGAACTACCTTTTTTTGGTTAGGTACCATTCGGTTTTCACCGAATTACCTCTTGAAATTTGGGTACCTTTCAATTTACATCGAACTACACTTTTTTGGTTAGGTACTATTCGATTTTAACCGAATTACCTCTTGAAATTTGGGTACCTTTCGATTTACATCGAACTACCCTTTTTGGTTAGGTCCCATTCGATTTTCATCGAATTACCTTTTACAATTAGGGTACCTTTCGATTTTCATCAAACTACCCCTTGACTTTAATATTTTATTTAACCGCTGGCCTGTTGTTTGTGTTTCACTCAAAGTGAAATGATTTAAATACTTTAGTAGTTTACCCATGTTTATAGAACTATAAAACCATAATGATTAGTTACAGTTGGTAGTAACCCTGCCTTCTGAACTGTAGGTTGTGGGTTCAATTCCCACCCAGGACGAACATTCGTGTGATGAACATCGATGTCTGTTCTGTGTCTGGGTGTTATATTGTATGATATGGATGTATTTACAAGCAAAAAGTATGAAGTGTTCTATCAGTTATCTGGTCCCCATAGTATAAGCTTTGCTTAGTTTGGGGCTGGATGGAGCTGTGTGAAATATCCACAAATATTAATAACTATTTATATTTATTATAAAATTTTGCTAAACTTAATTTATAAGTTACACGCTATCTAGCCTGAACAGTATGACAATTTTATTAACGCCTTTGGCGAGCACCAGATATACAGTGAAACCCTACCGAGGCTGGATCACCATCACAGTCCAACCCTAGTGGTGGTATTTGTGCCATGTTTGGGATTTCCTTTCGAGATTTATCGAATTAACTTTTTATTATTCGGGTACCTTTTGATTTTCATTAACTACCCCTTTATTAATGGTTAAGTATAAAGGGGTAGTTAATGAAAATCAAAAGGTACCCGAATAATAAAAAGTTAATTCGATAAATCTCGAAAGGAAATCCCAAACATGGCACAAATACCACCACTAGGGTTGGACTGTGATGGTGATCCAGCCTCGGTAGGGTTTCACTGTGTATAGTGGAAGCGGTTTTCAGAGCAACGCTCTTATACACGTGGGTGGGCTAAATCAGCTACTCAGTACCAAAATTAAAAAATCGAATATTAATATGTCACCGAAAGATTGAAGTAATGAAAAACGTAATAACGAAATATCACAACCACGAATAATTATACAGTAGATGTTAGTGATTACGAACCATTAAACAATGAATGCACGCCATGCCAAAAATTGTCACACCAAATCAGTGCGGCCACGAATAACCTAATAGTCCAGTAAGAATAGCTTTGCAACTTATGAAATATAAGTGATATTCACAACGAATCATTCGACATAGTTACTACAAAACATATATGTAATGTTTTATTGAAATCTTGCCCTAAAAGAGGTTAATACTCTCCCCGGTGCACACATTGAAAAAGCAGAAGATAATGATATTTTTACGATTGCCCTATAGCTTACCTTACCAATACTTTACTTCAAATCAAAGCAACATATTTATGAACGTTAGGTATGGTCTATCAAACAGAAGGGCAGCTATACATGCTTATAGATTGTGGTAGCAAATGAAATACACAGTTATTATGAATGATATAAACTTGGGAATTTTTAAAGAATAGATAGATAGATCAACTCTTTATTGTACATGTACACCGTAAGGTAACAATATTTGCAAAAAGAAGAACTTAATTATGTAACTTATACTAGTACCTACAATTGGCTAGGATAGTGGCGTTCATTTTATGAATTAAATAAAAAGTCCGAAAATGTGTGATCTATGAATGTAATAAGTATTTCACAGTTCTCCGTACTTTTGAGTCTTCTGTGAAGAAAATTCAAATTTACATAGATTTTACATGGTAAAAGATGGAAATAGAAACTTTATTTGGAAGATATACATTGATTAAACTGGGAGTTCACAAGGTGAGGCGATGAATAAGATATTGTGCATTTATAGAGCAGGTGCATCCGGTTCGTATGGGCTTTACATGGGATCCCTTATGAATCTAAAATCAATAAAAAGAAAAAAAAAAGTTAATTGATGGAAACATTTTTGAGGCTTTTAATCTAAACGGGCAAAGTGCCTTCGTTCTTTAAACCACATAAGTACTACATAATAACAAACTACTACTAAATGGTACTAGCAACACTATACCCACTACAAAAACATTTGGAATATAATATACTAGCCGCAATCACCTATAAATACCGACAGTCAAATGTTCCAGCCCACTACTAGTAGGTAGCGTACCCAACATGCTGGCAGCATTGTATTGCAATGCTAACTCGTTGTACCAAGTAAGTGCCAGCATTTTGGTCACGTTAATGTGTTAATGTTAATTACTGCCTGTTTACCTAGTAACTGTTTTTATGGAAGATGGAGATGTTCATGTATTGTGTAAGCAGGTCGAGTGCGCTATAATTAATGAGAGAATCAGTCTACCCATTATGAAATAGTTAGTAACCACAAACTTCTGGAGGTGTGGTCGTGAGTAAGAGTCGAGCGTTGGGTTTTGCGCCTACAGTTATATAATTTCAAAACCGTGTACACCCCAAGTAAAAAGAACATTGCCGATTCTTTGTCACGACTCACGGTTATGTTCTAGTGATCAACCTCCACTCTCATTCGATGTCTACAACTAATATCAATTTAGTAATTCCGTTCTGTGACAATCTCTTGGAGGGACTAAATCAGGAATGAAGTCGATGAACTAAATATGGATAAAAACAGTGTCTACAATAATAGCTGGGACCAAAGTGACAAAAGTATAAGCAGCTGCTTATGAAGGCCATCCGGGTAAAGTGACAATGACAACTTGGTTTGTGTCTAAAGTCTGGAAGCCCAAAAAAAAAAAATCGACAAACATGCAGAACGTTTCGTTAGAGTTTAACTACAAAGCTTACACTTTGGTCTCCGCTCCTAAACTCCCCCGACCCCTATGCCTTAGGTGAGAAATTCCAGCCCTGGCCCTGGATTGATATAGCTGTTAATTATCTGGGTCCTCTAGCAAAAGGCCATCTTTTGGTAATTGTAGGTTTTCAGTCGCTATTAAGAAATCAAAAAGTATAATACGTATAATATAATCATGGGTCAGGATAATTTATTCACCAGTGCTGACTTTGATAACAGTGGCAAATAGTTCAGTACCTATAATTATTGTTCCATAGCATTCTGTATTGATTCCAACAAAATGACGAGCTTGAAGGTATTGAGTATACATACGAATCAGTAAAATCCAACGATCCAACTGGCAAGATGACATAATATTTAAAATCGAACTACTATGTATGAAGCATCCCACATTCCATGACGAGAATATCTCCCGTGGGTTTATTTTACAGACGCCAATTTACGAACAAATTACCATCAGTTTTAGACTAGAAGTTACCATAGGTGGACACTGAAATGAAAGCTAAAGGAAAGAATACAGTGAATAGAAGTGATAGTAAAAGACATGCAGTAGAATCGAGGATTGAAGTTGGAGAAAAGTATGTGTGTTAAAATATGACGAAAGAAAATAAGTTAGCCGCTACATTTAATGACCCTTCTCACACTATAATTAACAAGAACGAGATTGATGTAGACCTAGTAAATAATGACAGCGGACAACGTTGCGTAGAAACACAGTTCACCTGAAGCAAGTAGAAAAACACTGGAAGGTGACTGATGATGTTAATTCAGTTAACTTTACTGATAATAAAACTGATGATGACCTGGTAGCTTTGAATGTTCTAATTTTGAGAATTATAATTATTGATGTGATTTGTTAATTAATAAATTAAAGTTCCATTAGATAGTTATATTATTTGTTAAAATATACCGTTCTATGTTAAAGTAAACACCCAATGAAAATACGTTGAATGGAAAACTATATGTATGTAATCAAATTTGATTTTCATTTTTATTTTGTAAAAAGTAGATGTAGTGTTTGATGAATATATAAGTACTGTCTGCGGTGAGGTAAGCGGGAATGAGGGGCGCGGGGGCATTCGCTCCCCGCGCAGTCGCAGCCCAGTTGCCGAGCCAGACGGTGCGTTACCGAAGTTCTTGTGGTTTTATTGTTGGTGCACAACAGACCTGGTACAGGTCTATCTATCTACCTCACAGTAATCCTATTAACTATTATAACTCTAGCCATGTGGCTAGCCACTTCACTTTGTTAATTACGTGGCCATTTTCCTGAGACACTCCAAGTATAGCCTATTCTCTGAGCAATTTTAAATCGGTGGACTAGCTGAATCCCGTCTCGGCTTTGAATGTGACGATAGATAGGACGCATACCTATAGGTTGAAGAAATCAAGACCTTTCCTTTGTCTTCAAGCACTGAAGTACTTGCGAAGAGAAGATTCGCAGTAGGTACTGTCATACGTAATACAGAAGAAGAAGAAGATAATGCTCTATATAGCATTAATGTCACCTATGTACCTACTGTTGTTTGTGCAATAAAGAATTTTCAATATAAGTATCTATCTACTCCAATTAGGTACCTAAGTAATCCACATAATATAAGAATGATTCCACGTAGATATAGGTACCTACTTTCTCCCAGAGGAACTTTTGAAAAATCCTGGTTTATAAATTCACGTTTGTTAAGCCTATGCCATGTGTTTTATGCCGTCATCATATTTAGCTTCATAACTAAACAGATCGTTTCAGCCAGTATTTTGACGATGTCATATTTTATTCATTAAAAGTTAAACGTTAATATTATACATCACGCAACAGCTTAAGTGAAAGCTTATATCGCGGTGTAAGAGCCAGATGAACGTAACTACCAAAAACTCAAAAATCGTTTTTTTTTCATAAATGGGTCTTAAATGTGGTCCTGTACGATGTACCAAAACGACGTAACTGTACAGTCAATATTTCACTGATTCAATTATAACGTAATAAACGTTAGACAAAAGTCTTTATTTGAATCCTATACTATTGCTAGGCTGAAGATTTTAAGAGAGCCGTAACAACGTATAAGCGTATACGTTATTCTGGCTGGATTTATATTTGGATTTAAGATCTAATTTTATGCTAATTAACTGCACAAACAACGAATTAACTGACCAAACAACGTAATACCTAAACCAGTTAAGAATAATTAGTAAGAGCCAAAATAGCATAATGTCAACCAATTTGTTAAAAAATATAAATACTTTCTATAATAAGTGTGCATACAGTTTTTTCTTTGCTTAGTTTTAGTCCCTAATGGTGTGAGTGAATTTCTGTATGCTTTTTTCATTAGTCAAATATATATTAACCGTTATATAACACTTCAAAGTTCAAATAAGTGAAATCTGCATAGTTTTTAAGCTCTCCTGTAAAGTTGCAAAAATGTAGTTACGTTTATCTGGATCTTACACCGCGATATGGGAAGATCATTAGTCGTACATAATTGAAGGTCTGAGGATAATTCATCATTTCAGGGCGTTCACTTGGACCTTGAATGCTTGCGCCCGGAAAACTTCTGAACGAAAGGGGTGAGAACAAACTACGAACGGTCCGTAGTACGTGTTTTCGGAATTTACTAATTACTTCGATCGAATTATAAACATGTGTAGATAGATAGGTAATTTACCGAGTACCTACTACGTAATAAAGTAATTAAATTTCAAAATTTGAATTGGGTTATGATAGAATACTTAAATACTTTTTGTTTGTAAATACATACATAGAATACAATATAAGTAATAACACCAAGGCACAGAACAGACACCTATGTTCATCACGTCATAAATGTTTGTCCTGGGTAGGAATAGAACCCACAACCTATAGTTCAGAAGGCAGAGCTACTACGAACTGAGCTATCAGGCCAGTCAAGTCACTCTCGATAAAGACACATTTCAATAAAAAAAAGAATATTAATAATCGGTCCACGCATTTAGGAGCTACGACGCCATACATACCTAACCTACACACAAATATGCAGACATGTTAAACTTAATTATAACACCCCTTTGTTTTATTGGGGGTGAAATAATGAACGTGTCTCCCTACTCAAGCATCGATCCTTGCTGTTTGATATTAAAGATTTTTTGATAATATTATAGCTGTGTAAGATATATTATAGGTACCATAGTTCAATTTCTAGGGTATTTAGTATATTACTACTAAATGCTTATTGCTGTTATTTTATACTGAGATATTGGATTGTATTTTTTTTCTTATATTTTGGCTACACACATAGTGTATATTTAGCCAGTGTCAAGTTTTGTAATTTTTCATCGTATTATGGAATATTTCACGTAAAGTCAAGTCTTAGTCACAGTCAGGGTAGTCATAGTCTAGTCTAAGTCAGGTAGTCATAATCCAGTCTAAGTCATGCCCTAGTAAAGTGGTGGCAACTTTACTAGAGGCTTCTATGGAATTTTGGAAGCAACACGAAAACCACGTTTCACTACATTATATCATTTGCCCACAGTCATGCTCGTAATTCAGCACTTAATGCGTAAAACACCACCATTTTTAAAGATTAACACTGGAAAAGCATAAGTTTTGTAAAATAATACAATGCAACGACGTGAACTTTTCCGCGTTCCCGCTAAAACTCCGGATTGTATTTAACGTACCTGTTCCGATTCTGTGATACTATATTGGATGGGGTGAGTATGATTGAGCGCGGTCAAGCCAGACGGAACTATCTCCCGTTCTAATAGTTCATTTAACGATAGAGCCGCAGTTTGCGGGATAACAAAGGACGTTGAGTGGACGGGGCTTGAATGTTTATTTTCTGTGTTGGGTATTGATCACAGATTAGAAAAAAAGACAATCTCTGTGTGATGCATCAATAAAATGGTTTCAGGTTTTTGTATACATAAATTGGCAGGACTTTAGATAATAACAGGTATCTATTACGCACTGGATTAAATGCTAACTTGTATTATTTTTCAGTGAATCAAATCAAAAGCGGACCTAGGTGAGTTTAAAACCAGTGTAGTGCACGCTTAGCACGCTTGATGACAAGGCAATTTTCGAAGAACACGAATAATAATGTTGTACCTACACAACATACAAAAGAACCTCTTTTATACTGCCGCTTAAATAGCATAGAGCCGCTGCGCCGTTCATTGCTCACATGATAGGGCGAATAGGCTAGTTGCCTGCTATTAAAAATTAACAAGTAAATATTATTTTTATAAAGTAGGTTAAAAATGATTGCAATCTTTGAAAAAATAAGTAAAATCGGTAAATAAACAACGGAGTAATAAGCTTTCAAAGTTTCTCGAGGGAGCATCGCCGGTCCCTTTCTCGCAAAACAGGAGATTCCCTACAGTTACTATGAAAACACACGTTCAACACGTTATGATATCACATTCCAAAGAGACTTTATGTAAAGCTACCACAGCTTAGTAATGAGGTACTATGAAGGAGCAATAGTGACGTCACTGCATGTTTGAGTTGTCTCTTTCTATTCCTGTATTTTAAAATGCTTGTAACTTTATATTTTTTGAGAGATTTACGTTTGGTTTTCACAACTGTTTGTTTTTTGAGCAATATTATTCATTTATTCAATAAAAAATAGCAGGACACAAGCCTAGAAGGTACCTACTTACATTTTATGGAATATCATTAAGCATATCATACAGATTAAAATCTACATATTAGTTCTCTACCAGCACGGAATTAAAAATTTTAACTTTATTTAAATTAAATAGGCGAAATGGCTGTAGAAAAGCGACGGAATATCCACATTTTCATCGACACCAAAGAACGTCATTGCACCTATACGTATATCTATACCTACTTTTACAAGAAAGAAAGTTTAATCCGAAATGCAATATCTTCCGGCTCTGGCAGATTTCCAGTGAATGAGATTTCCAACCCCTCGATGAAAATGATAATGTGACGTCACAGATATCGCGATGCATGTAATAGTGATCGAGTTGCAAAGCCAATTTGAACCTGGGTAAGTTTATATTTCTTTAGTTTGAGGCCGCTGTATGCATATGCCATAAGCAGAAAATTATAATCGTGTAAACGACGTGGCTTTTGCATCCTAGTACCTATAGTGTTATTTTATATGTATACCTATGCTACATAGATCTATAAACATTCAGAATATAATATTAAAGCATGCACACATAAGCACACTGAACTTTCATAGCACAGGATATCAATAAAAAATTTTAATCGTTGCATCATTTATTTTCTATAAGGTATATTGGGTATACCAAAAAAAAACATAACCATAGCCAGAACATAAAACATAACCGGTAATGAAGATGAACCCACTATACTCATCCTCAGTGGACGTAGCCTTCTCGATCCTCTTATCCCGGCAACGGCCCAAGCCGAGGCTCGCACCCCAGGGGTGCCCTTGTGCTCGTTGCCTCCCACTTTTGACGGTTGGGCGCCTTAAGCGCCTGCCCTCCCGCCCGGTGACGCTGTAAAGGTCGGTAGAGACCAACAGCATTAGCCCGTTCAAAAAAAAAAAAAAAAAAAAACTATACTCATCCTGTCGAAGAGAAGAGAAGGGAAAGGCCGGCGAAGGAAGGCAGGCTTCGCCTGCTTCCCGCCTGGCGCCTGCTTCTATTGCCGTCCCTTCCATTCCTCCTTTTGCCTTTCGCTTCCCTCTTCCTATGAACAGGGTTTATATGGCTTAAAACTAATTAACCCGTGCGAAGTTGGGTCAGCTAGTTTATATGGTAGGTACATTGATAGAAAAAATTGTGGTCAAAGGTGCAGCTATATCTATAGATAAGTACCTACTTACCAAAGTTCAATGATATCCGAGCAGCCGGTACAGATTTACGTACCTATTATAGTTATATTGAAAAGTCCTTTTCGTAACCCTTTTTGAACTAGATCTGTCCCCTGCACTGGGCGCGACCCGCGACGCACGGTGGTGAGATTTTAAAAAGCTTTTGTCCACTACACGATGAAATTTATAGCGCTATACGAAGAGGGAAAGGAGGCCTTTGCCCAGCAGTGGGACAATATAATAATACGAAAACGGTGATTGGTGATCGTGTGCTCTCTTGCTCACACTCACGGCCTTGTAAATTGGCGCATGCAGGATAGTAGGCGAAGTTCATGTCCAGAACAGTTACGCGATAGGGGTGCAGGGGGTCTAGCAAAGATCCCTAGCAAAGATTCTAACACCAAGCAATAACTTCAAAATGTATGGGAATACATCATATAGGTATACATTTGGAGTTATCGTTTGGCGTTAACGCTAATGGAAATGGATCTTTGCTAGACCCCCTGAACCGATGTTGATCTCGGTTACAAGCATCTTTAAGCGATCTCTATGCAAATCGGCCATCTACGATTTTAAAATTATTTAATGGGTTGTTATTAGGGTGGTGTCTCATTTTAGGGAAGGAAGACGAGAGCGTAAGAGTATAGAAATTCCTTATAAGGGCATTCTGTTACTAGTATTTACTCCACCGGGCGGGTAGTACGATATTTATACCTATACATAATTTGGTAAGAGTAAAGCATCGCGTCGCGCACAGACACCTAACTATCTATCAAAATAGTCAAACACCGCGTCGCATGGCATTGCTTCATGTGGCGAACTACCTAGTTATTAGGGCTTGGGGTAAGCCGTGTTCAGTGTTCCAAGCCACTGGCTCCTCATCAGTCGGCGGCTGCGATAGTCGCAGCCTGAAACTTGCCCACAGTGGCCGTAATTATAAAGCGCGGGCTGTTAAAAATAGATTTTCTCGAAATATGGCACTAACAAGGATTATTGTGCAATTTAACAAAAAAATTGTGTGGCTTGTAACAGTTTAGTGATAATACGGAACAGCTGGAAAGTTTCTAAGTTAAGTTAAGTGCTAATTTAAATTAAAAAAAAAAACTTAAAAGTACCTACAAGAATTGTGTGTCCATTACCTTTGATAAAAATTACTAATGGAGTGTTGGGGAACTGTTCTGTGGAGAGATCTGTTTAGTTAAGACTATTATAAAAATAAAAAAATAATTTGAAAAAAGCTGGCAAGTTAAAAGTTTACATTTTAGTGATATTGTACTAGTATAAATACAAAATATTGACATTTTAATATACATATAAAATATACAGTATGTAACATTTTGTGCCCATTATCTTTGATAAAACTAAGAACTCATGGAGTGTCAGAGAACAGCAAAACAATGGATTTATTAATGAAAACTGTGTACCCAACACAACAATGATTTAACAAGTGCCCATTAAATAACTACATCTAATGCAAACACAGTCTTTTTGCCTGCATCAAATTTTGTCCTTGGATAAATATCTCATGTACATTAAAAGTTATATTTTAGAATATGTACAAGCTAAAAAAACTGAAGCAAATTAAACTAAAAAGGAAGCTATGTATATGAGTAAATGTATATTCTCACATCACAGTGTGTTTTAAAATCAATAACACCAGCAAAAAATGCAAGTAAACAAAAAATAGAAATGCTTAAGTAAATTAATAGTTATTTTATTTCACATTGGTTGTCGCACTGGTGTTAGTCTTTCTCCTGGCAGGAGCTTCACAACACAATCTGTGCAATAATCAGTACCAGAATTATCTGTCCACCTCGCTCCGAGGAATCCAGTCTTGTGACACCCAACACACATAGTCTTAGCCTGGTATACAGGAGCGGTCTCATCAAGCACCCTCTGCTCTTTAGCAGTTTTGAGTAGTTCTAGCATGTTATACTTAGCACTCTTTGTTTCTAAAGATGACATACTATCATGGGCTTCATTACTATCATAAGGCTCATCCATAGTCACCGGAACATGTAGCATAGGGAAAAATGTAGACTTTTTATAGAAAATTGATTTGTTTTTTTCCCTACCCAATCTTTTTGGTATCCTACCTGGTATAGGTAGGCCGGCTTTTGCTAGTTTCGCGAAATACTTTTGTATCCTGCTCATGACTTGAATAGGAGTCCTGGTTCCTAATGCTTCTGCTATTTTCTTGTACCGCCTAGCTTCAATGGGCTCTTCAGGGTAAATTTCCAGTAGTTCTTCTAATCGTTTCTGTTCCTCACATGACCACAGCTGGTTAAATGTTTCAGGCTTACTATCAGTGAACTTTCTTCCCCTGACTTTCATTCCAGAGTCTAATTCCTCTTTGATAGGCTTCACATCCCTAATATCTTCACTGTCAATGGAGACATCAATTCCGTAATTACTCCAGTTAATATCTGGGAGTTCTGCTATATTCTGATGCGTAGGAAAGCTCACATTACCTGATTTTAATCTTTCTATGAATTCTATAGGGTCGTCTAATGCTTTTTTCTGTGCCTCAGCCACATTTTCAATGTCTTTCAAAGCCTGTACCTTTTGTGCTTCCAATTTAACGATATACTTGAGTAAATTACAGTAATCTTTGTTCCCCCGCAGTGCTAAATGGTCGGTTTCAAAAGCAAATTCGTCCTCAGATTCAGGATTCTCAGATTGCTCGTCCTCTGTCATTTTATCTGTAAACGAAATAAGTAAACATTAAATACACTATGAACTTAACAACTGGATTAAAACTGCCGACTAGCCCTAGGAAATTGAGTGTAAAAATTAAGAATAAACTGAGCAGTGTCCAGCACAAGAAATGCAAACCTGAATACAGAAGCTCTTCTCTAGAAAGTTGGTCGAGTAGGTGAGTACAATTTGCTACTGTTTTTAATTAATAACGCATGAGTTAGAGTTGTTCTGTTTTATTTCTCTGTAGGACAAAATATATCAGAGAAAATCCAAAGAGGATAAATGTAGAAAAATCAAAACAAATCTGAAAAACACAACAGATTACGGACGGACACCACAAAACAAAATAAAATAAATCCACATAAAATCCATAAATTGAAACCAATGGTCAATCAATGTCAACGTCATTGTCAAACATAATAATGTGTCATGTCAAGCTCCGCATTTGTAGAACACACGTAGAACGTAGAGCATATTCACGCCATCTACCAAGTTTTATTAGAACTGCGTGGAAGTGACGTTATACAACAGAAGCTAGCTGCTTTAAGTACTATTATGAAAGCTCATAGATGGCGCTGTAGACAATTTCAAAGTTTACTTGCAATAAAACTAGATGTCCCTATAGTCAACTAAGATTTGTTTTTTATCCCCTGCCTGGGCATTGATTGCAGCATTTGTAACTCCTTTTTCTGAAAAGTGACTTGATTGACATTGTTCTTAAAACTTATTAAGGGTTTTTTTTGTTACATCATCTGACACCGGACAAAATAAAAAAATACGAAAGCCGCCTTTACGAGAAGCTCGCATAAGTAGACGGCGCTATACACAATTTCAAAAGGTTACTTGCAAAAAAACTAGATGTCCCTACCGTAAGTTAAGATATCAATCTTGTAACCCCCGGCCCGGCCGCGGCGCAAACACAAGGATAGCATTTGTTGCACAAGTTTGTTGTGCCATCGTAGCTCTCATTTGGATAAAGCTATTCTTAGTTTTTTCTCAAAAATGAGTTGATTGACATTGTTCCTATAAATAACCAATTAATTTTTCGTTACTGCAAATTAACAGCCGGAACACGTCCACTGCTGAACATAAGCCCCTCCCCCTCAAAACGCGACTTCGGACGCTTATCTTAGGGGGAATTCGCCATAGTCAGCACGCTTGGCAGGCGGCTTGGTTGTCGCAATAAATTATAATGAAGACTGAGAAGAATGCTGCTGCCCATTCCCTGTACCTATATTCCCTTAGCTGGCTCTTATAATACGGCACCCGCGGGAAGATATAATGGGGTGGTCCTATTAGCAAACCGGGACCACATAGCTGTTACATCATCCGGATGTACCTAAATAAAAGCCAAGCCAGTTCTTTCAGACTTCACTTGCTTGGTCAATACTTACGTACCTATATTATAAAGTGTCAATGGTTGACACACAGGACTCTTACCGTTAATTAATTATTATGTAAAAGATCAGAAATGTTAAGTAAGTAGGTAGGTAGTACTATAAGCCTATATTGAAGGATAGAGAAGCCTAGCGATGGCCAAAGAAAAAAAAGTAAAAAAATAAGTGCATGCCATTAGGTAAACATCTACTTTAACCTTAACTCAGAAAGTTTTCATTACACACGAATACACGGTACCCGAAATATTTCCCACCATGGCCTATTTACACGAGTAATTACAACTTTCTAGGTCAAACAGTTTGAAACTATGAGAGGGACACCATATTGTTCAAGCCTTGCGGATTATATAACCTACACCATTATGAGCCTATATTTTTCAATACAATATTACTAATCATTAGTCTTATGTTTACTCATAACAATACGTGAAAGTTATTATAAGATATTATAAGACGTTTAGAAAATGTTAGGTAGGCTACCCCAAATTCATTTTTCTATAAGTAAAAAACGTTTCCGTGTAGAATTTTTTTATGTTAATGATTGAAATCACATAAGCTATAACATACAGTCGTTAATGCTGTGTCACTCAGAACTCTATAACACCTCAGTATAAAGTTTCGCGGCACACTGCACTGTGCAGTGTACACGTCATCCTGATAGTGATATATCGGCACAGTACCTAGAACAATAAGATTACTATACGTGAGATCAGGTAATGTTGCATTTGCCCAGTAATTTCACTAGTGACAAGATACTTTCGCTCACTTCGTTTGCTCGGTCATCAAGATTTGTTTTTAGATACCTACATGTTTTAATATAAGTAGGTAATAATATTTATTATCTGGAAAATTTGACTTAACTCTATCAGGAATATAGGTGTTCCTAGTTTACGCTCATTTAACACGTGGACTATAAAAGTTAATACCTCACTTCCCATAAATTAGAAGCTTCATTCTAATGCAGGGAGAAAGCTTCGAACGCTAAATCAATTAGCCAAGATCAATAGTTAATGCTAAGTACGCTAAATGGCATAATGAAAGAGCTAACTATACCTATCTTCGGGTTGCATAAACGTAGACTTATTCTTCTATACCAATACCATAAAGAGGAAAGATTTGATTGTTTGTTTGTTCGCATTGAATAGGCTCCGAAACTACTGAACCGATTTGAAAAATTCTTTTACTGTTGGGAAGCTACACTATCCCCGGGTGACATAGGCTTAATTATGTTTTCCAAAAAATTAGGGATCCTTACTAAAACTCCAATAATGTAATCCAAGGTGTAAAAAAGGTTACGTAAAATATCTTTTACTAGCAGCTCGCCCCGGCTTTGCACGTGTAGTGGTGTAGCTTATGTTACTCAGGGTGAATGTGGCTTTCCAATGGTGAAAGAATTTTGAAATCGGCACAGTATTTTTTGAGTTTATTTATTACAAACATACAAAAATACAAATCTTTCCTCTTTATAATAGTGGTGTAGATGGTGTAGATATCGCGTACTCTGTGAAAACTATTATACCCGTGCGAAGCCGGGGCAGGCCGCTAGTGTGTAATAAAAGTCAGGCACATCATTTAAAAAACGATTACTGGAATTTATACCTACGTTTCAATACAATTAACACATATCACATAAGTATTATAAAGTTAAAACCGAACTCTCCGCGCACAAAAACTTATCAAAAAATATTTTTTGCCTAACCTCGACCTTAACTTTATAATATGAGTTCAAGCAGCGAAAGATTTAAATGTGTTACATACCCAGAGACTTCTATAGTATCTCTTTGTACATATCACATATTTTCTACGCATCACTCAAATCACAACCAAACACACAATAGTAGTTGAAGTAAAGACAATCATTTTAATTTTACTAAGATTCTGCCCTCTACTTACTGTGTTCCGCATAATTAACTAGGGTGCACCGCAGCCTTGAAAGGATGTTTCGACATTAGCTCAAGGGCCCGGTTGCCGTGTAAGGATAATAGCAAGACCTACGTGTGCATTAGAATTATAGTATACTTACACATAGGTAACTCTAGGAAAAGCTCCCCAAAATGTGCAACTAAACCCGTCTGTACTAAAGTTAGATAGCTCCTAAGTTCGAAGGCCTCCCTGCACCGGCGTGCAGCGTGGGAAGCGGCCTTCCCACGATGGCGCTCTGCACTTGTACAGGAGTTTCTCTACGCCGCTCGCCGGAAATCCTATACATTGAGTCTCGTAACGCCGCGCCACGCCTCGTAGGTCTTCCCGTAACCACGCGCACGCCTTTGATTCAGTTCCAAGGGGCAGTTTTTGGAGAAAACTACGTTAAATATTTTATGTATGATTAGTATTATGAATTACTAGGTGGTAGGACTTTTCTGCAGAGGTAGGCCTAGGTAGGTACCACCGCTTTGCCAGTTATTCTGCCGCCAAGCAGTAGTGTACAAGCACTACTCTTTCTATGACGTACCAACTGCATCTCATATGAGACTTCTCAGGACCTAGAGAATATAGGTGCGACGCTGTCAAACTAGTAACAGAGTAGCATAAGACTTGCACCGCCAATTTTTAGACAATTTACCCTCTTCATAAACGATCTAATAGGACGAAGTGGCTAAATTATCTAAGTAAACGCTCTATTTGTTTATTTTTTGAATACGCTAATGCTGTTGGTCTCTACTGACCTTTACGATGCCGGGTTGAAGGCGACGGGTAGGGCCAGATAAGCAGGTCAAAATCCGTTCAAAGAGACATCGACCTTAACATCGTAGCCTTAAATGTCAACTCAGTCTGCACTTCAGCGCGGCGCTTACGACAAAGACACCGCACGAAATGATTTTGACGGTTTTTAATGTGGTGCGGTGTAATCTTATGTATGTATGGCACAAATCATTAATATCTGTGTTTATGTAGTATTTTTCAAAATTATGAAGTCATCAATACATCTAAATGTTAGTTGGGCATACACTATTTTTTTTTGTAAAAATATTTTCGATAGAAACTCAATAAATTTTATTACTCACTTATTTTGTTTTCTTAGGCTTAGTGTACATAGATAGATATACAGATAATAAAGATTTTAAAAAAATTGCTATTAAAATTTAGTTTAGTGTACGCAACATACTGTACTAGATTGAAAAGTAAATAAAAGTCCAGATTACATTAAAAAAAAAAAATTGGAACTTTAAATTTTTTTAAGGGAGGTTTGTGATTTTTTTTCTGTAGAGCTATATTCATTAATCTTGTATTTGCGGACATTACAAACGACTTAATGACATAAATTACATGATTTATATTAAATTCAAATCTCCACATGCTCTAATTACGCCAGGAAACATGCCAAAAAAACACTTTGTTTGCCCTACCTGTCGCCTTTGCCGGGCGGGTGCAGCGCATATCCTATAATATACTAAGGCATCCCAGTCGTCACAAGTGTGAGGCTACTAGCTCAAGGGCACGCCTGAGGTGCGATCCTCGGCTTGGGCCATTGCCTGGTGGAGATGATCGAGAAGGCTATGTCCACTGGAAGAGTGTATTTATATTATTATTATAGGATAAACTTTGTGATTTGCGAACAGGCTTACATTGGCTGCCGCAAGTGGTTCTTAAAACTATTAGGCAATTTTTAAGGTACATACCTATTTCAACCTCATCACCATCCGTGGCATCGGAGTAACTGATGAATACTTACATAGATACTATTATATAACGCGTATGAAAACTGTCAAAGTAACATCCAAACTTGTACATTCATGAAATGTAAGCCATTTAATTGGTGCCATATATGGCACCGTACGGACCTTCGCGTGGTCAATGTGGTCACGTCTGTGTGAAGATCTCCCAGAAAAATATTTTGAATGACAATTGCGCGGTGAAATGGTGCCTCAACACACCAGAAAATCAGCAAGAGTTCTGGTGTGACTTTCCAGTGGTAAGCCATAAATTTTCTTGCTTAAATCGTCTAAAATACCAATAAAAAAGTAGCGTTCGTTTTGAGAAGGCCTTGTTTGGAAACTTACCTTCTATAGGATAGGGTATTAGTCATCTTCAGTATTACGCGTATATTACACATAATTCGTGAAACAGTTATGAATTATTAGGGTTCCTTTCCTTCCCCAGGATGCGTCACGCTTTCAGTCTCTTTCGAAAGGTGCCTACATAAATCATAATTTTCACATGATTTAGTTCAAGGGCAGGAAGCTAAAGGAAGTTGATTTATAAGGCTCGACACACAACAACGGGGGAGTGAGCGAGTTATCGTGCAGGTAAAAACAGGTCAGTCGTTGACTCGACCGAATTCTGTCTTAATACTTTTACGGTCTCCATTTAGGTTTATTTAGGTTAGATACAGACCAGACCTACCTACAGTTCAAAACAACATGGCATTTTCATTTTAACTAATAGGAAAAGTCACAGATTAGAGAAAAAAACAATTGGCTATTGTGGGAAAAGTCAACAGCATTCATCACATAATGGCTAACGTGGACGAACTAAAGGAAACATCCATTACTCGACCACGAAAATAAAAAAAATGTAAAGAAAGGTACCTACTTATCTAACTCAGCACGATGACGTAAAAACTTGGAAGCGATGCCCATGGTAGGTACCTACTTAAATAAATAAATAAATAAATAACGCCCAACGATCACATACATAGATCCTGGATCCTAACTAAGATTCCCTGTGTCTAGGGACCCAGGAACTACGAGGACCATGGTCCCACAACACCCAGACACAAAACAAGTATTTGCGATTATTTTTCCTGTGCACAAATACTTGTCCTGTCGCGAGAATCGAACCCGCCGCCTCCGGGTTATGAAATGGACCTGCTCAACCACTACACCACCGAGCTTTTAAAAGTATCAAAATAATTGGCCACGGCCACTTTGGGGCCTCGGCAATCTTCATAATTTTCAATAAAAAATAATTTCATTTGCACTCTTTGCTCTTTAATAATCATCAATAAATGATGTACTATCATACACTCAATTTATGCTAATAAATTAAATTGCATGCTGTATATTACATAGGTGTTCATTTATAAACGCGTGTCCCCTTACTAATAAAATATAGCGAAAGAACAGTTATTTTTCACCTCACTAGCTCGGAAAGATTCTCTTCGTCATTCAAAATCTGGGCGCAAAAACCACAGAATTCCCACTAGTAGAAATCTAATGCGCGTGCCCGCCTAGTTGTTTCTTGCTCCCACACGGGGTGATGCCTGCACAAGAACGTCTCCCAAAATGTTGGGTAGATAATGGGCTATTTCGTTAGCTCTATCTATAGATTAATTTACCTTGATACCTAGAAATTATGTTTTACCAGTTCACTGTTTTTTTATTGTAAAAACTAAAATGTAAGGTCAGGTGGGGTAAGTGAAACGAAGGAGTACCTAAGTGAAACCCTATCGTAATCAATAAATCACGCAGTTTAGCTCTATGTTATGTGGCGAAATAGTTTCAATGCTCTAGCACACGCATCACATAATCTTTCCGCTAGCTCATAATTTAAAATCAGTCATCTTTAAGTTTATAAAACACAAGTAATGCATGAAACGGCGCGTAACATGGGGTTAGTATTTGTAGTCACAGATGACACAGGTAACAAAATCAATCAAATACCTGTCATTGTAAATGTCCGATGGGCGAAAATCACGTATTTCACATCAATAGCTGGAGGACGTCTAGTGCTGAACACAGGCGTGCCGAGAAAACGCCATTTTAGAAGCTTTTATATTATATATATTTTATATATTACGATTTTTTTATAGGGAGGTTTGCCATAACCACCTCGCTTAGCAAGTTGCTTGTCATCACAGAAGATTATAATGTACCAAAGAGAATGCTACTGCCCATTCTCTGGATAGTCCCTTAGTCTGCTCTTATACGGCACCCACAGAAAGATATGGAGATTCTGCGCTTATAAAGTGCTATATAGATACCTGGCTGCTATTATTATATAAGTAGGTACCTATAATGATTGTGGGTAACAAATAATAGAAACAAAACTGTCAATATAGTCAACTGCAAAATAGTCAAACGCCAATGCCAACTTACCGTCAGAATATTGAATCGGAACATTTCTGATGTCAAAATCGTGAACCATTTTGAAGGGATGTTTCACGCAAATTGAATTTTCAAAAATTTTTTTCTCGAAAAGTATTTATTGCCGTCGTTTGCCATTTCAGATTTAGGTTTTCATGTGTATACCTAACAGTGGAAAAAAATCAGCCTCCTAGCAAAACGCACATAGTGAATAGATGTGCAAGTATGTTTCACTTACCCCACCTGACCCTAAATGTAAAATAATATATTTTACTAAGTGAAATCAACGAAATAATTAGCTAATATACCTACAACAGGATTTTTTCCGACTTATAAACATTTGCAAATCAACATGGTACCTAGCTGGTTTTATGGGAAATTAAAAAGCATAAACTGGCAGTACCTTGCCAATGAAATTTTTTGGTTATGTTTGGTTATTTTATCCATTAATTAATCATTTAGCTGTTTTTCTGTTAAGCTGAGGACTTGTTATTACATGAAATGTAACGCTGTATTTATATTTTACACAATAAACACTTCTGAAAGGTAAAATAGATAAAATAATGGCTAATTACTTGTGAAATGTTATTCCTTCATATTTACGCCTCAGTGCGACTTCTGCTGCATAAAATGCTGCATTCACCCACTTCACACACATTATTTCTCAAATATTTATTGCATAAATCTCTATTTAAATAGGATTATTTCACAAAAAACGACAATTTCACAAAATTGTTAACCTGTTTGGGGTAGATCAAACGAAGCCAAATAAAAAACCCAGTAACGGTGACAAGGACCAAAGACATTACGTTCGTCTTTTTTTTACTTAGTACCGAATGTATAGCGCTCTCCTTGTTGTCCATGAATGACGGCATATACTACAGTTCTACTCGTGGGAATTCTGTGGCAAAAACGCATTTTAATCGCTAGCGTGGAAAGTGTTTTTAAAATTCGAACGATTTTATTCAATAATTTTATCGTCAAGAATTGAGGATTTAACCACAGATCTGCCCGAATTTAACCTTCTTGATATTGCCAGTTCACTGTAAACAAAACTCATTATAATACCACAGACTGCCTCCTAAAAGATACCATCTTTTTCTCGTTCACCAACCTCATTTTTAGAATAATCGCACTGTCCAGCACCAAAGAGCATATAACCAATACGCTATCCAGCACGGCGACTGCATGGAAAATGGATGAAAAACACTTTTTCTTTAAGTTTCCATGAATCACGTGACGAACCTGATGTTAGGCGTTACCGCCACCCATAGCTAAATTAATAAGCTAAAAACCAATCTTTTCTTAGCCTTTTAGCTGTTTTTCTTGCATTTTCCTCGCTGTTGTGAGGTGAAAAGCTGTGTGTTGCACACGGCAGCAAAGTTTTTCGGCGTCTCGTACCTTTGAAATCGACTGGATTTACGCTACGCTCAGGATTCTTCATTTGAACCGCTCGCTACGCTCGTGGTTCAATCCTAAAATCCTTCGCTTGCTCGGGTTTCAATTCAAGTACTCGCGCCAAAAACCAACTTTGCAGCCTTGTATAACAAATAACTATTGTGTTTTGTTTCTGTCTATCAAGTTTGTAATAGGCAAAGATAAAACAAGAGAACATTGAGCAGCTATCCTACTGTTATGCTGAGTTTATTAGTAAGGAAGGAAGTAGGGACTTGGTCTATGTTACCTAAAGATGTTAATCATTTTACTTACCATATTTACTTTTGTCCAAAATCACTACGATGGATAAATTCAAAAACAACAAATTATGTTTATTGTAACATGAACGGCATATCTACCAATAATACATATTATACAATAATAGATCAACATACAATTATTACAATTAATTATAAGAACTAAAACAATGTCAAGAATTAGAACGGAAATAACATATATAATAATAATAATATAATAGTTTTATAATAATAATAGTTTTGTACTCAACAGGGCCTCTTGGTGTTAGCTTCGGCCCCACCAATGCCTCCCAAATGTCCGGGCTAGACCCGAGAATCAAATTAAATAGAAGAATAATATATCATCATCATCAACAGCCTGAAGACGTCCACTGCTGAACATAGGCCTCCACCAGAGCACGCCACCTTGAGCGGCTGCTCGCCTCCTGCATCCATCGGCTCCCCGCGGCTTTCACCAGGTCGTCGGTCCACCGAGTGGGGGGCCGGCCTACGCTGCGTCTTCCGGTTCGTGGTCGCCACTCGAGAACCTTTCTTCCCCATCGGTTGTCAGTTCTACGAGCGATGTGGCCTGCCCATTGCCACTTCAACTTACTAACTCTAAGAGCTATATCGGTCACTTTAGTTCTCCTGCGGATCTCCTCGTTCCGGAGCTTATCTCGCAGGGAAACACCGAGCATAGCTCGCTCCATAGCTCGCTGCGCGACTTTGAGCTTACTAATGAGGCCAACAGTAAGAGACCATGTCTCAGTTCCATAAGTCATCACTGGCAACACACACTGATTGAAATCTGAAGAATAATATATAGCTATGTCAAATTACTATCATGGATGGATGCCGCTACAAAATACTATACAGGGTGAGTTTGAATTGGTATGTTATCCTGAAAGGGGAGGACTGGGACCATGATAGCCCACAATTTGTGAGAGCCTTACTTCAAAAACCTCCATACTAAAAAAAAAACCACTCACAAAATTGCATGTGCGATTGCTATGAGAGATAACAAGATACTAAAATAAATAAACAAATTAATTTCTAAACACAGGTCTTCGAACTCATTTAATTGCATTCGGTTAAGGACGAAGTTCAACTACACCCAGCTGCGCTAATTTGGGTAGAATTATAACATAAACTTTACATGGAATTTCTTCAATGAAAAAATATTAATTTAGAAAAGTCGTAGAAGAAATATTGTCGACCTTTGGGAGTAGATTTACCCCCTTTCGGGGTAATATACCAATTCAAACTCAGATTGTATAGTGCTATATTTATTTGTTCTATAGGTTTTGGTATATGATTTCTGAATTTCGACATCAAAGGCTGACCCAAAGAAAACACCACGACAAAGTAACATCACAAATCGTGAATCAAAACATGTTATTTTCATTCTCACGTTATCGAGTCTCAATCAGTCCAATATCAAGCGGAATTGAATTGATTCGAGTCGGAAAGCGCGGCACACATCAAAGCGTAATAGTAACCCTCTGATGTCTTCCAATCCTGTACTGCCAGGTCTGCCAGTATTTGAACCCTTACCCGAATATTAAAAGGGGAACTAGATTTGGAATATTGAACTTCCTTTTATAATATTACATTGAGGCTCCTAATGTTCGTTCAAAGCTAAAGATAGGCTTGAATATTTTCCCGCAGGAAATGTTAAATTTCCGGGATAAAAAGTACCTACCGATTTTATTCTTTTGTCTCAGCCATGCATCTATAAAACCTTATTTATAAAATAAATATCTTCATTGTCTCTCAATGTCTATACATATAATAAAACTGTAGAGATAAAAAAATCTGTAATTGCAAGATATCAAGAAAAAAATTACACAGGTTGGCTTAAAATTAGCCGCTGATCACGTTAAGCCACTTTTTAAACACTTTGTCTGTTTGTTTGTTTGTTTGTTTGTTTGTTATGACTGAACTCCTAAAATACTGAATGGATTTTCATGCGGTTTTCACTAATATGCTTAGAAATAACCGGCGCTTAACATAGGATATATTAAAATTGATATATCGTTAAAAAAAATTGATGACAATTATTGAGATTTGGTTGATCGACGGGTTGGTGGAAACTGTCCAAGCTGTTGGATCGAAATTCTTTAAGACCCAACGCCGAAAGAAGACTCAAAAGCTCTCAGAAAAAACTCTTGAGCTAATGGCCGACCGGAGCGAAATGAAGCTGCAGTCTTCAGTTGATATGTCAGCCTACGGTGAACTCAATAGACGAATCTGGAGTTCCTTGCGACACGACTTGCGTGCTCTTAGTACTTCACGTATTGAGGCCGCAATTGAGCGGAACCAAGGCTCTAAAGTGTTCGCAAAGGATTCGTCTATTGGGCAACACCAAATGACAAAACTGAAGACCGAAAATGGTAGCGTCATTTCATCCAAGCCTGAGATTCTGAGAGAGATCGAGAACTTCTATGGACAGTTATACACCTCGACACGTAAGCCCGCTACTAACACAGCTCAGGACATCAGAGCCAAGTTAGTCCGACACTATACCGAAGATATCCCGGACGTCAGCCTGTACGAGATTAGAATGGCCCTCAAACAGCTTAAAAACAACAAGGCACCAGGTGAAGATGGAATTACGACCGAACTTCTGAGAGCGGGTGGTAGACCGGTACTTTTAGTCCTCCAGAAGTTATTTAATTCTGTCATCCTTGAAGGTATAACGCCAGAGGCATGGCACAAGAGCGTGGTGGTGCTCTTCTTCAAAAAAGGCGATAACACCTTATTGAAGAACTATAGGCCCATCTCGCTCTTGAGTCATGTGTATAAGCTGTTTTCGAGAGTCATTACGAATCGTCTCGCACGCAGGTTTGATGAATTCCAGCCTCCCGAACAAGCCGGTTTCCGAAAAGGCTTTAGCACCATAGACCACATCCATACGCTGCGCCAGATTATACAGAAGACCGAAGAGTATAATCGGCCGTTATGCCTAGCGTTTGTGGACTATGAGAAAGCCTTCGATTCAATCGAGACTTGGGCGGTGCTGCAGTCCTTGCAGCGATGCCAAATTGACTATAGGTATATCGAAGTTTTGAAGTGTTTGTACAGTAAGGCCACTATGTCAGTCCGACTACAGGACCAGAGTACGGAACAAATTCCATTGCAAAGAGGCGTGAGACAGGGAGACGTTATTTCTCCGAAACTGTTCACAAACGCATTGGAGGATGTTTTCAAGCTCTTGGAGTGGAAAAGATCTGGCATCAACATAAATGGCGAGTACATCACTAACCTTCGTTTTGCCGATGATATAGTCATAATGGCGGAATCGCTCGAGGACCTTAGCACCATGCTCAACGACCTCAGTAGAGTCTCCCAGCAGGTTGGTCTTAAGATGAATATGGACAAGACAAAGATCATGTCTAATGCTCATGTTCCACCTATACCGGTAATTGTTGGGAACGATACTCTCGAAGTTGTCGACAAGTATGTCTACCTAGGACAGATTGTCCAATTAGGTAGGTCCAACTTCGACAAAGAGGTGGCGCGAAGAATCCAACTCGGCTGGGCAGCGTTCGGGAAGCTTCGTCCTATCTTTTCGTCCAAAATACCGCAGAGCCTGAAAACGAAAGTTTTCAATCAGTGTGTGTTGCCAGTGATGACTTATGGAACTGAGACATGGTCTCTTACTGTTGGCCTCATTAGTAAGCTCAAAGTCGCGCAGCGAGCTATGGAGCGAGCTATGCTCGGTGTTTCCCTGCGAGATAAGCTCCGGAATGAGGAGATCCGCAGGAGAACTAAAGTGACCGATATAGCTCTTAGAGTTAGTAAGTTGAAGTGGCAATGGGCAGGCCACATCGCTCGTAGAACTGACAACCGATGGGGAAGAAAGGTTCTCGAGTGGCGACCACGAACCGGAAGACGCAGCGTAGGCCGGCCCCCCACTCGGTGGACCGACGACCTGGTGAAAGCCGCGGGGAGCCGATGGATGCAGGAGGCGAGCAGCCGCTCAAGGTGGCGTGCTCTGGGGGAGGCCTATGTTCAGCAGTGGACGTCTTCAGGCTGTTGATGATGATGATGATGATTGAGATTTCATTACGAAACGAATCGGAGTTTTAAACAACATGGCCGATTGATTTTTTAATTGTTTTCAAACTGGAAGGCACCTGTGAAGCTTATGTAATGTCATCTGTCACATGTCAAAAAACAATTTTAGTGATGTGTAGGCCAATATTCGGTTCGATAATTAACGATTATTTTAGATACATAATACCGATTAACGATTATTTTTAGACACATCATATAATCATGATATCTATCTTAGGTAGACGTACCTACCTTAGAGTGCATGGTAAATAATATATTATTCCCATTTTGAAATTAGAGGGAACACAAGTACACGTGGGTGGGGTATAAAACGTAGGTGTCGATTTAGATGATAAGAATTTATTGAGGAAATCAAACCCTTGACGTATTGTCATCGGAATTGTGTATCAAGTATCGTCAAGATTCGCTGAAAACTATGACCTGTACGCGAGTCGTACATCCAATTCCGGACAGACGAAAGCAAAAGTTGCGAGTTGAAACCAGACTAGCAATGGATGAGTGCTTATTTGTGGAAATTCGATCTCACGATATCTTTTTTAATTTCAAACCATCGATTTTTCTTTTAAAAACCGATTTTTCAGGTAATTTTTGCCGAATATTTTTATTACGGTTGGCAACACCGTATTTTGTGCCCACGCTATCTATACATATAATAAAACTGTAGAGATAAAAAAGTCTGTAATTGCAAGATATCAAAAAAATAATCACACAGGTTGGCTTAAAATTATCCGCTGATCACGTTAAGCCACTTTTTATACACTTTGTCTGTTTGTTTGTTTGTTTGTTATAACTCCTAAAATACTGAATGGATTTTCATGCGGTTTTCACTAATATGCTTAGAAATAGCCGGCGCTTAAAATAGGATATATTAAAATTGAAATATCGTTAATTTTTTTTATGGGAATTATTAAGATTTCATTACGAAACGAATCAGAGTTTTAAACAACATGGCCGATTGGTGATTTTTTTTGGCTACTTACGGTAAGTTACGATATGTCACAGATGAGAGCAAAAAACCATTGACTACACTCTGTGCCACACACACAGGTCTGTGGTGCTACATGTTTATCTGGAGGCACAGATTAAAGAAAAAAGTCTCTGTGAAGAATGTATATGACCAAAGAGTAATATTATTAGGTATGATACTATAAGGCGTGATTTTTCAATCATCAGATAAAAGTTGTTCATTAGATAAAACAAAACACTAAAAATAAAACCCAAATGAAGGGTGTCGCGAAATGCGATTTTAATCGAGAGGTAAGTAAGTGAATCGATTCCGAGTTTTAGGTTATCTGTGCTGATAACATTCTATTGTATGAGAGAAAAAAGGCGGGAGTGGTGCCTTGCCTTGGTTTTATTTAGAAAAAGATAGCGAAGCGAGTATGAAGTAAAACGATATTAAGAAAATTTGGTGTAGCAATGAATAACCTCAACGAAACAATTACGAGAGGTAATTGTTAATAATCCTGGCTAGGCTGGGTAAGTGGTTCAAAGATTACTTTTTATATTCCAAACTTATAACACGATTCATTTAAAAACTTAGATAACATGTAATAATAAGTATACTAAACTAAACTAGACCTAAAAACTAAGATTACTTGTGATCAAAGAGTTCCCTTGTGATGATAGTTTAACTTTTGATGTGAGTCTTATTGAAAGGGAAATAAAGAGGAATTAGAAAGAGTTTTGCACGGTGGTAAGGGCGGGTCAAATGGGGAAGGCTGGTAGACCCTCCTTCGGGACCTTCGGGTCCTGAAGGTAAGGTGAGGAGAAGTAAGTTCGCATCTGATAATGACTTCACTCGTTGGTGAGAGGATCCTACCACTTAGCTGTGGCTCTTGGTGTTTTCATGGTATCAAAGGCGACTCTCACCTAATAAGTAAAAATAAGAACTGTTTCCTCTATTCCTTTCAATGATGCTCTGTAACATTTCATTTGTGGCGTACATTACACCTAACCTATAATGGAACCTTAGGCAGGCATGATAGTGTGGAGACGTACTTGTCATGTCATGCCCAACTTCGCCACAAAGGGTTTCTTTATTTCAAAACTGTTACGGAACCCTAAAAATGAAATATTCTTTGCAAAAGCGATTCTGATTTGAGCTTTGTACACATGTTATTTCCTCACTCCCTCCACTATGTTGAAAGTGCAGTGAAATGAGACAACGTGGAAAATAGTGGACATATAAATGTCGACTCCTTTTACAGTGGTGTACTTAAGTATTTGTAATTTCTAAATAGTATTAACAAAATTAATTATGTACGCGTCGTATAGGTAAATGCATTTTACACGTGTGCTAATACGTGCTCAGCTCCGAAAACATTTAGTGGATTTGTTGTTTGGTACATAGAAAATGCATGATCTATTATTAGAGTACCTAAACGTAGAAATAACACAATTCAAGCGTGCGAAGCCGCGGGCAAAAGCTAGTTTACAATAAGATAACAAAACTATTTCTAGAGGAAGAGCCTACGGTCAAACCTACATTATAGTATAAAGTTTGGATCACGGTTCCTTTGAAAGATAACAGGTAGCAAAGGTGCACAAAATTGCACCCCAAATACGTTAACCAAACTTCATATCCGGGGATTGTTTATACCTGTATTAGGAACAAACACAGATAAACTTTCAGCCTTTATACTATAACGTAAGTCTGATCCTCGCGGGCTCTTAGTCTATTCGTTTCATGATCAAGACCGCGGCCTAGAATATTTTCGCTACTCTCAAATCGAGGCAGTGTGTGCAAAAATTTCATCAAAATCAGTTAAGCCGTTTCGGCGTGAAGCCACACAAGCACTCAAACAACGTTTCCCTTTTAAGTATATAATAGGTTTAGTGGGAAATGGGTAGTGGGGATACTTGACCGATATAGCTCTTAGAATTAGCAAGTTGAAATGGCAATGGGCAGGCCACATCGCTCGTAGAACTGATAACCGATGGAGAAGAAAGGTTCTCGAGTGGCGGCCACGAACCGGAAGACGCAATGTAGGCCGGCCCTCCACTCGGTGGACCGACGATCTGGTGAAACCCGCGAGGAGCCGATGGATGCAGGAGGCGAGCAGCTGCTCAAAGTGGGGCTCTCTGGGGGAGGCCTATGTTCAGCAGTGGACGTCTTAAGGATGTTGATGATGATGAAGATTCTTAGGTGATATAGAAATACGATAGGTAGGTACCACCCATAGGTGGCAGGGGAGACTTGATCCCATCGCCCCGTGCCTCTGCCTCGGTACGGAAGTCGGTATAGGGTTGGTACCATTCCAAAACATGCTCCATTTAAACTCCAATAACTTTTTACCATGCCATACTGGTTAAAAACACAATTGCTATAGTCAGATTTATTGCTAAAAGAGATCGTTTCCTTTACTCCACTGCATTTAGTGTGCGGTGGGGAAGTTCATCGGTACTTTTTGTTTGAGAAAGGTGTTATTATTTTATATCGTCTTATTTCTAACTAGCTTTTGCCCGCGGCTTCGCACGCTTGTCTTGTGTTATTTCTACGTTTAGGTAGTCTTATAATAACTTAGTTCATGCATTTTCTATATACCAAACAACAAAATCCACTAAATCTTTTCGGAGCTCAGCAAGTATTAGCAGATTAGGTAGCACACGTGTAAAAATGTTGTTTGGGTAGTAGGTAAGTATGGCTTTTCACGTGTCATCAGATCACCTACACATTGATAAAATAGTGGATTAGAAACTGCAAATCATAGGTACAATATTTAATTAAATATGTACCTACTTAGACCTACCTTATACTTAGACGTTAGTTTTTAAATATACGATAGGTCTAGGCATCTAACTAATAAAAGTTCTATAATATGGTATACCTACATACCAGTGATACGGTCGATCTTTTCCTTGTCATTTTCACTTAAACAAAAAAGTCTTCATAAGAGGTTCCAGTAAATTTTGTTTAGGTACTAAGTATACCTACCTAAATAATAATCTATTATTTAGGCAGTTTAGAAAAATACAAAACAATCACTGTTTTCGTCAGCTTTTCATATCCGCCAGGCCCGGGTCAGCTTTAGTACCGATGTCTCCACGAAACGCTCGTGTCGCACGCATTCCGACATTTTCTTTGCATCAAGTGACTTCTATAATGTCAAAAGTCAATTGTGTTGTTGTCATGGAAATTATGTACATAACACAACCTAATTAATCGGTATAATTCGTAGTTTTTCTGGCTTTTTGTGTATAATTTCAAATTAATATTTCATTATCATCATCTTCTTTGCCTTTTTCCCATTTCGCATTTGTTATTGGGGTCGGCTCCCAAGCTCCCAGTCTAATCTATAGCGGCAAGCTACCAGAATTACACGAGCGACTACAGGATCGGACCGTGAGTTTTCCTAATTCTCAGCTGTTCTTGTTTTTCGTTAATCCTGATAGTTTCAGGTTTCGCACATTTATAAGTAAATCTAGATAATACCCGTTAAATTTCAGTGGGGGCTGGGGGCCCTTTATCTCCACGGCGCGCTGGGCTGAAGCTCAAATTGCCCTTATACAAGATCTGGCCCTGAGCGACTGCTATCTGATCTCACAACCCATAAGAAACCAGTAACAAGGATGGTTAGACCTGGTATCAGATTCTATCAGGCGTCTGACTACCCGTAACGATTGCCATAGATGGTCTTATGAAAACCGGGACCGACGGCTCTAGGAGGCACGGATGGCATCGAAAACTGCACATAACTTACTAGATAAATCATCGGTGCAAGGCCGAGGATCGAACCTGGTGCCGTAAGATTGCGAAGTGCACATGTTACTGCTCTGCTACCATCGCTCTAACTTCAAATTATATACCAATTATCTTAATCAGTTGAGCATGGGCAATGACTATGGTTATTGATCAACACTATGGCGACGCGAAAATGTCATGTTGAAGCTTGCAACTAATAAAACTCATCGCCTGTTAAGTATCCCAAGGGACGATAAATTACGAGAATCATGGTTGTCTTTTCTGATTCCTACAAATACTGAGCTCAGTGGCCTGTCTTAGTGAACAAACGTGTTCGCCAAAATCACTTTGATATACCCCCAATTTGATGGGATGGGTAACCGTCTTCTGCATGGATATCCTTGTTCACTGCAAATGAAGTGTTGCACGGGATTCCCTTGAGCTTATCTGGTGAGTAAACTCAATTTGAATAGCAAAAATAAATTATTAAAATAAAAATGGTTTCAACCCAAAAAATGGCCTAAAAATGGCAGTAAAAATACAAATTAATTTGTAAAGGAAAAATTTGAATCACGAGCGGGACTTGAACCCGCATCCATCCGTCCCTAAAGCCGGGACATGCTTTACTTAAGCTACCGTGACAAGTGGTCTCGTGTCCGAATTTATCCTTCACCTTTTTACAACCAACTTACGGGGTTGGCAGCGCCATCTATTGAGAAATTCTTAAGAATTATCCCAACCAGCACGGTCAAGTTACATCAACACAAATGCTGTAAAGATAACGCCTCCCAAATCAATATTTATGATTTTTATAGCAGTATCGCCTGCTCAGCGTAATCTACAGATTAATTTGTAAAGGAAAAATTTGAATCACGAGCGGGACTTGAACCCGCATCCATCCGTCCCTAAAGCCGGGACATGCTTTACTTAAGCTACCGTGACAAGTGGTCTCGTGTCCGAATTTATCCTTCACCTTTTTACAACCAACTTACGGGGTTGGCAGCGCCATCTATTGAGAAATTCTTAAGAATTATCCCAACCAGCACGGTCAAGTTACATCAACACAAATGCTGTAAAGATAACGCCTCCCAAATCAATATTTATGATTTTTATAGCAGTATCGCCTGCTCAGCGTAATCTACAGATTAATTTGTAAAGGAAAAATTTGAATCACGAGCGGGACTTGAACCCGCATCCATCCGTCCCTAAAGCCGGGACATGCTTTACTTAAGCTACCGTGACAAGTGGTCTCGTGTCCGAATTTATCCTTCACCTTTTTACAACCAACTTACGGGGTTGGCAGCGCCATCTATTGAGAAATTCTTAAGAATTATCCCAACCAGCACGGTCAAGTTACATCAACACAAATGCTGTAAAGATAACGCCTCCCAAATCAATATTTATGATTTTTATAGCAGTATCGCCTGCTCAGCGTAATCTACAGATTAATTTGTAAAGGAAAAATTTGAATCACGAGCGGGACTTGAACCCGCATCCATCCGTCCCTAAAGCCGGGACATGCTTTACTTAAGCTACCGTGACAAGTGGTCTCGTGTCCGAATTTATCCTTCACCTTTTTACAACCAACTTACGGGGTTGGCAGCGCCATCTATTGAGAAATTCTTAAGAATTATCCCAACCAGCACGGTCAAGTTACATCAACACAAATGCTGTAAAGATAACGCCTCCCAAATCAATATTTATGATTTTTATAGCAGTATCGCCTGCTCAGCGTAATCTACAGATTAATTTGTAAAGGAAAAATTTGAATCACGAGCGGGACTTGAACCCGCATCCATCCGTCCCTAAAGCCGGGACATGCTTTACTTAAGCTACCGTGACAAGTGGTCTCGTGTCCGAATTTATCCTTCACCTTTTTACAACCAACTTACGGGGTTGGCAGCGCCATCTATTGAGAAATTCTTAAGAATTATCCCAACCAGCACGGTCAAGTTACATCAACACAAATGCTGTAAAGATAACGCCTCCCAAATCAATATTTATGATTTTTATAGCAGTATCGCCTGCTCAGCGTAATCTACAGATTAATTTGTAAAGGAAAAATTTGAATCACGAGCGGGACTTGAACCCGCATCCATCCGTCCCTAAAGCCGGGACATGCTTTACTTAAGCTACCGTGACAAGTGGTCTCGTGTCCGAATTTATCCTTCACCTTTTTACAACCAACTTACGGGGTTGGCAGCGCCATCTATTGAGAAATTCTTAAGAATTATCCCAACCAGCACGGTCAAGTTACATCAACACAAATGCTGTAAAGATAACGCCTCCCAAATCAATATTTATGATTTTTATAGCAGTATCGCCTGCTCAGCGTAATCTACAGATTAATTTGTAAAGGAAAAATTTGAATCACGAGCGGGACTTGAACCCGCATCCATCCGTCCCTAAAGCCGGGACATGCTTTACTTAAGCTACCGTGACAAGTGGTCTCGTGTCCGAATTTATCCTTCACCTTTTTACAACCAACTTACGGGGTTGGCAGCGCCATCTATTGAGAAATTCTTAAGAATTATCCCAACCAGCACGGTCAAGTTACATCAACACAAATGCTGTAAAGATAACGCCTCCCAAATCAATATTTATGATTTTTATAGCAGTATCGCCTGCTCAGCGTAATCTACAGATTAATTTGTAAAGGAAAAATTTGAATCACGAGCGGGACTTGAACCCGCATCCATCCGTCCCTAAAGCCGGGACATGCTTTACTTAAGCTACCGTGACAAGTGGTCTCGTGTCCGAATTTATCCTTCACCTTTTTACAACCAACTTACGGGGTTGGCAGCGCCATCTATTGAGAAATTCTTAAGAATTATCCCAACCAGCACGGTCAAGTTACATCAACACAAATGCTGTAAAGATAACGCCTCCCAAATCAATATTTATGATTTTTATAGCAGTATCGCCTGCTCAGCGTAATCTACAGATTAATTTGTAAAGGAAAAATTTGAATCACGAGCGGGACTTGAACCCGCATCCATCCGTCCCTAAAGCCGGGACATGCTTTACTTAAGCTACCGTGACAAGTGGTCTCGTGTCCGAATTTATCCTTCACCTTTTTACAACCAACTTACGGGGTTGGCAGCGCCATCTATTGAGAAATTCTTAAGAATTATCCCAACCAGCTCGGTCAAGTTACATCAACACAAATGCTGTAAAGATAACGCCTCCCAAATCAATATTTATGATTTTTATAGCAGTATCGCCTGCTCAGCGTAATCTACAGATTAATTTGTAAAGGAAAAATTTGAATCACGAGCGGGACTTGAACCCGCATCCATCCGTCCCTAAAGCCGGGACATGCTTTACTTAAGCTACCGTGACAAGTGGTCTCGTGTCCGAATTTATCCTTCACCTTTTTACAACCAACTTACGGGGTTGGCAGCGCCATCTATTGAGAAATTCTTAAGAATTATCCCAACCAGCACGGTCAAGTTACATCAACACAAATGCTGTAAAGATAACGCCTCCCAAATCAATATTTATGATTTTTATAGCAGTATCGCCTGCTCAGCGTAATCTACAGATTAATTTGTAAAGGAAAAATTTGAATCACGAGCGGGACTTGAACCCGCATCCATCCGTCCCTAAAGCCGGGACATGCTTTACTTAAGCTACCGTGACAAGTGGTCTCGTGTCCGAATTTATCCTTCACCTTTTTACAACCAACTTACGGGGTTGGCAGCGCCATCTATTGAGAAATTCTTAAGAATTATCCCAACCAGCACGGTCAAGTTACATCAACACAAATGCTGTAAAGATAACGCCTCCCAAATCAATATTTATGATTTTTATAGCAGTATCGCCTGCTCAGCGTAATCTACAGATTAATTTGTAAAGGAAAAATTTGAATCACGAGCGGGACTTGAACCCGCATCCATCCGTCCCTAAAGCCGGGACATGCTTTACTTAAGCTACCGTGACAAGTGGTCTCGTGTCCGAATTTATCCTTCACCTTTTTACAACCAACTTACGGGGTTGGCAGCGCCATCTATTGAGAAATTCTTAAGAATTATCCCAACCAGCACGGTCAAGTTACATCAACACAAATGCTGTAAAGATAACGCCTCCCAAATCAATATTTATGATTTTTTAAAAAAAAAAAAAAAAATTTTTCCTTTACAAATTAATCTGTAGATTACGCTGAGCAGGCGATACTGCTATAAAAATCATAAATATTGATTTGGGATGCGTTATCTTTACAGCATTTGTGTTGATGTAACTTGACCGTGCTGGTTGGGATAATTCTTAAGAATTTCTCAATAGATGGCGCTGCCAACCCCGTAAGTTGGTTGTAAAAAGGTGAAGGATAAATTCGGACACGAGACCACTTGTCACGGTAGCTTAAGTAAAGCATGTCCCGGCTTTAGGGACGGATGGATGCGGGTTCAAGTCCCGCTCGTGATTCAAATTTTTCCTTTACAAATTAATCTGTAGATTACGCTGAGCAGGCGATACTGCTATAAAAATCATAAATATTGATTTGGGAGGCGTTATCTTTACAGCATTTGTGTTGATGTAACTTGACCGTGCTGGTTGGGATAATTCTTAAGAATTTCTCAATAGATGGCGCTGCCAACCCCGTAAGTTGGTTGTAAAAAGGTGAAGGATAAATTCGGACACGAGACCACTTGTCACGGTAGCTTAAGTAAAGCATGTCCCGGCTTTAGGGACGGATGGATGCGGGTTCAAGTCCCGCTCGTGATTCAAATTTTTCCTTTACAAATTAATCTGTAGATTACGCTGAGCAGGCGATACTGCTATAAAAATCATAAATATTGATTTGGGAGGCGTTATCTTTACAGCATTTGTGTTGATGTAACTTGACCGTGCTGGTTGGGATAATTCTTAAGAATTTCTCAATAGATGGCGCTGCCAACCCCGTAAGTTGGTTGTAAAAAGGTGAAGGATAAATTCGGACACGAGACCACTTGTCACGGTAGCTTAAGTAAAGCATGTCCCGGCTTTAGGGACGGATGGATGCGGGTTCAAGTCCCGCTCGTGATTCAAATTTTTCCTTTACAAATTAATCTGTAGATTACGCTGAGCAGGCGATACTGCTATAAAAATCATAAATATTGATTTGGGAGGCGTTATCTTTACAGCATTTGTGTTGATGTAACTTGACCGTGCTGGTTGGGATAATTCTTAAGAATTTCTCAATAGATGGCGCTGCCAACCCCGTAAGTTGGTTGTAAAAAGGTGAAGGATAAATTCGGACACGAGACCACTTGTCACGGTAGCTTAAGTAAAGCATGTCCCGGCTTTAGGGACGGATGGATGCGGGTTCAAGTCCCGCTCGTGATTCAAATTTTTCCTTTACAAATTAATCTGTAGATTACGCTGAGCAGGCGATACTGCTATAAAAATCATAAATATTGATTTGGGAGGCGTTATCTTTACAGCATTTGTGTTGATGTAACTTGACCGTGCTGGTTGGGATAATTCTTAAGAATTTCTCAATAGATGGCGCTGCCAACCCCGTAAGTTGGTTGTAAAAAGGTGAAGGATAAATTCGGACACGAGACCACTTGTCACGGTAGCTTAAGTAAAGCATGTCCCGGCTTTAGGGACGGATGGATGCGGGTTCAAGTCCCGCTCGTGATTCAAATTTTTCCTTTACAAATTAATCTGTAGATTACGCTGAGCAGGCGATACTGCTATAAAAATCATAAATATTGATTTGGGAGGCGTTATCTTTACAGCATTTGTGTTGATGTAACTTGACCGTGCTGGTTGGGATAATTCTTAAGAATTTCTCAATAGATGGCGCTGCCAACCCCGTAAGTTGGTTGTAAAAAGGTGAAGGATAAATTCGGACACGAGACCACTTGTCACGGTAGCTTAAGTAAAGCATGTCCCGGCTTTAGGGACGGATGGATGCGGGTTCAAGTCCCGCTCGTGATTCAAATTTTTCCTTTACAAATTAATCTGTAGATTACGCTGAGCAGGCGATACTGCTATAAAAATCATAAATATTGATTTGGGAGGCGTTATCTTTACAGCATTTGTGTTGATGTAACTTGACCGAGCTGGTTGGGATAATTCTTAAGAATTTCTCAATAGATGGCGCTGCCAACCCCGTAAGTTGGTTGTAAAAAGGTGAAGGATAAATTCGGACACGAGACCACTTGTCACGGTAGCTTAAGTAAAGCATGTCCCGGCTTTAGGGACGGATGGATGCGGGTTCAAGTCCCGCTCGTGATTCAAATTTTTCCTTTACAAATTAATCTGTAGATTACGCTGAGCAGGCGATACTGCTATAAAAATCATAAATATTGATTTGGGAGGCGTTATCTTTACAGCATTTGTGTTGATGTAACTTGACCGTGCTGGTTGGGATAATTCTTAAGAATTTCTCAATAGATGGCGCTGCCAACCCCGTAAGTTGGTTGTAAAAAGGTGAAGGATAAATTCGGACACGAGACCACTTGTCACGGTAGCTTAAGTAAAGCATGTCCCGGCTTTAGGGACGGATGGATGCGGGTTCAAGTCCCGCTCGTGATTCAAATTTTTCCTTTACAAATTAATCTGTAGATTACGCTGAGCAGGCGATACTGCTATAAAAATCATAAATATTGATTTGGGAGGCGTTATCTTTACAGCATTTGTGTTGATGTAACTTGACCGTGCTGGTTGGGATAATTCTTAAGAATTTCTCAATAGATGGCGCTGCCAACCCCGTAAGTTGGTTGTAAAAAGGTGAAGGATAAATTCGGACACGAGACCACTTGTCACGGTAGCTTAAGTAAAGCATGTCCCGGCTTTAGGGACGGATGGATGCGGGTTCAAGTCCCGCTCGTGATTCAAATTTTTCCTTTACAAATTAATCTGTAGATTACGCTGAGCAGGCGATACTGCTATAAAAATCATAAATATTGATTTGGGAGGCGTTATCTTTACAGCATTTGTGTTGATGTAACTTGACCGTGCTGGTTGGGATAATTCTTAAGAATTTCTCAATAGATGGCGCTGCCAACCCCGTAAGTTGGTTGTAAAAAGGTGAAGGATAAATTCGGACACGAGACCACTTGTCACGGTAGCTTAAGTAAAGCATGTCCCGGCTTTAGGGACGGATGGATGCGGGTTCAAGTCCCGCTCGTGATTCAAATTTTTCCTTTACAAATTAATCTGTAGATTACGCTGAGCAGGCGATACTGCTATAAAAATCATAAATATTGATTTGGGAGGCGTTATCTTTACAGCATTTGTGTTGATGTAACTTGACCGTGCTGGTTGGGATAATTCTTAAGAATTTCTCAATAGATGGCGCTGCCAACCCCGTAAGTTGGTTGTAAAAAGGTGAAGGATAAATTCGGACACGAGACCACTTGTCACGGTAGCTTAAGTAAAGCATGTCCCGGCTTTAGGGACGGATGGATGCGGGTTCAAGTCCCGCTCGTGATTCAAATTTTTCCTTTACAAATTAATCTGTAGATTACGCTGAGCAGGCGATACTGCTATAAAAATCATAAATATTGATTTGGGAGGCGTTATCTTTACAGCATTTGTGTTGATGTAACTTGACCGTGCTGGTTGGGATAATTCTTAAGAATTTCTCAATAGATGGCGCTGCCAACCCCGTAAGTTGGTTGTAAAAAGGTGAAGGATAAATTCGGACACGAGACCACTTGTCACGGTAGCTTAAGTAAAGCATGTCCCGGCTTTAGGGACGGATGGATGCGGGTTCAAGTCCCGCTCGTGATTCAAATTTTTCCTTTACAAATTAATCTGTAGATTACGCTGAGCAGGCGATACTGCTATAAAAATCATAAATATTGATTTGGGAGGCGTTATCTTTACAGCATTTGTGTTGATGTAACTTGACCGTGCTGGTTGGGATAATTCTTAAGAATTTCTCAATAGATGGCGCTGCCAACCCCGTAAGTTGGTTGTAAAAAGGTGAAGGATAAATTCGGACACGAGACCACTTGTCACGGTAGCTTAAGTAAAGCATGTCCCGGCTTTAGGGACGGATGGATGCGGGTTCAAGTCCCGCTCGTGATTCAAATTTTTCCTTTACAAATTAATCTGTAGATTACGCTGAGCAGGCGATACTGCTATAAAAATCATAAATATTGATTTGGGAGGCGTTATCTTTACAGCATTTGTGTTGATGTAACTTGACCGTGCTGGTTGGGATAATTCTTAAGAATTTCTCAATAGATGGCGCTGCCAACCCCGTAAGTTGGTTGTAAAAAGGTGAAGGATAAATTCGGACACGAGACCACTTGTCACGGTAGCTTAAGTAAAGCATGTCCCGGCTTTAGGGACGGATGGATGCGGGTTCAAGTCCCGCTCGTGATTCAAATTTTTCCTTTACAAATTAATCTGTAGATTACGCTGAGCAGGCGATACTGCTATAAAAATCATAAATATTGATTTGGGAGGCGTTATCTTTACAGCATTTGTGTTGATGTAACTTGACCGTGCTGGTTGGGATAATTCTTAAGAATTTCTCAATAGATGGCGCTGCCAACCCCGTAAGTTGGTTGTAAAAAGGTGAAGGATAAATTCGGACACGAGACCACTTGTCACGGTAGCTTAAGTAAAGCATGTCCCGGCTTTAGGGACGGATGGATGCGGGTTCAAGTCCCGCTCGTGATTCAAATTTTTCCTTTACAAATTAATCTGTAGATTACGCTGAGCAGGCGATACTGCTATAAAAATCATAAATATTGATTTGGGAGGCGTTATCTTTACAGCATTTGTGTTGATGTAACTTGACCGTGCTGGTTGGGATAATTCTTAAGAATTTCTCAATAGATGGCGCTGCCAACCCCGTAAGTTGGTTGTAAAAAGGTGAAGGATAAATTCGGACACGAGACCACTTGTCACGGTAGCTTAAGTAAAGCATGTCCCGGCTTTAGGGACGGATGGATGCGGGTTCAAGTCCCGCTCGTGATTCAAATTTTTCCTTTACAAATTAATCTGTAGATTACGCTGAGCAGGCGATACTGCTATAAAAATCATAAATATTGATTTGGGAGGCGTTATCTTTACAGCATTTGTGTTGATGTAACTTGACCGTGCTGGTTGGGATAATTCTTAAGAATTTCTCAATAGATGGCGCTGCCAACCCCGTAAGTTGGTTGTAAAAAGGTGAAGGATAAATTCGGACACGAGACCACTTGTCACGGTAGCTTAAGTAAAGCATGTCCCGGCTTTAGGGACGGATGGATGCGGGTTCAAGTCCCGCTCGTGATTCAAATTTTTCCTTTACAAATTAATCTGTAGATTACGCTGAGCAGGCGATACTGCTATAAAAATCATAAATATTGATTTGGGAGGCGTTATCTTTACAGCATTTGTGTTGATGTAACTTGACCGTGCTGGTTGGGATAATTCTTAAGAATTTCTCAATAGATGGCGCTGCCAACCCCGTAAGTTGGTTGTAAAAAGGTGAAGGATAAATTCGGACACGAGACCACTTGTCACGGTAGCTTAAGTAAAGCATGTCCCGGCTTTAGGGACGGATGGATGCGGGTTCAAGTCCCGCTCGTGTTTCAAATTTTTCCTTTACAAATTAATCTGTAGATTACGCTGAGCAGGCGATACTGCTATAAAAATCATAAATATTGATTTGGGAGGCGTTATCTTTACAGCATTTGTGTTGATGTAACTTGACCGTGCTGGTTGGGATAATTCTTAAGAATTTCTCAATAGATGGCGCTGCCAACCCCGTAAGTTGGTTGTAAAAAGGTGAAGGATAAATTCGGACACGAGACCACTTGTCACGGTAGCTTAAGTAAAGCATGTCCCGGCTTTAGGGACGGATGGATGCGGGTTCAAGTCCCGCTCGTGATTCAAATTTTTCCTTTACAAATTAATCTGTAGATTACGCTGAGCAGGCGATACTGCTATAAAAATCATAAATAGTAAAAATACAAAGCTTAGGCTAAGAAATAAAAATAAATAAAAGCTATTTCAGTCTCATTTGTTTCATTTAATCCTTATTAGCGGGTGCTTCATCTTCCTGTAGTATTAAAATGTAATAGGTTAAAATAATAATAATAATAACTTCTTATGTAACTTCCATGTCGATATTTTTTTGACATGGCGCGTCACTATGGAATCGATATCGATATTTGAATATGGAGCTAGGTACATCACTATGGCGACACCAGCGTTTCGTGGAGACACGGGAACTAATTGTCGATCATATAGAGCTGTCCTATCTGTCTTTGACTAGTATAGTAGATATCTGTGATATCCGCGCGCGCGAAAAAAACAAATTTACTCTGTGCATTCACCACATAATTTTTTTTTACTTTCTGAAGTTTGGGTCGATACGAATTGAGTATTTAGCCAGTGTCAATAATAGGTTTATAAAATACATACTTTACAGCTGGAGTATTTATTGCATTTACCTATACGATGCGTACATAATTAATTTTGTTAATACTAATTAGAAATCACAAGTACTTACGTACGCCACTGTAAAAAGAGTCGACATTTATATTAAGTCCGCTATTTTTCAGGTTGTTTCATTCCCACTGCACTTTCAACATAGTAGTGGGAGTGAGAAAATAACATGTGTACAAAGCTCTAATCAGATTCACTTTTGCAAAGAATGTTTCATTTTTAGGGTTCCGTAACAGTTTTAAAATAAAGGAACCCTTAGATGTAAAATCACTTTCTTGTCCGTCTGTTTGTCTTTCATAATTTATTGCTCTAACCTGTGGTTTGTCCTAAAGAGAATATAACCGCTCAGTTTGTTTAGTTCATTGAAAAGCCCACAGATCTAAAATATTTTGACTATTAAAACTCATTTACCTACGTGAAAGAAGAAGAAGAAATCAAAACCGAACGGTTTTTTTTTATATTGACTACTGTTTCTGCCAAATACGGCACAATTTTGCCACTAACCATGTGTCACAGACCTACCACTTCTTCGTTAATGGCTTTCTATCGCTTTTAAGCAATAATGAGGCTTTTTATTTTAAAAAAAAACGCTGGTTCCGCTTCTTTTCTAGATGGCGCTGTAAGTACATAGTTTAAACCTTTCAAACCATAGAGTAGTTTAAACATAAGAAAATGCTTAGAGTACCTACAAAGAAATGTCAAATTCAGTTGAGTGGACCACGAGTTCATTGTCTGTAGTATCTCCTAAATAGTCTGTGGTGCATTCTTCTCAAGTAAATTGAAGTGCAGCAGAACTGCGAGACAGATAAACGTTAATATTATGATCCAAAATTAAGCCGAGCTATCGCGCAACGAAAATAGAATAAACGAAACAGTTTAGAGTTGTCAGTCAGTATCGTGACACATTTCCTATAACCTGTGGTCTATGCTGGAAACAGTGACAGTGACAGATTTTGGTAAAACCACAACTGGCGCCATCTATTGGGTCATACATAAAACACCATTTCTTTTTTTTAAATAAAACTCTTCATTCTGCCAATGTCAAGTGAGTAAAAATTTGTACGGTTATGTCATGTCAAAGTCCTATTTTGTCAGTCAAAATGCCATCAGTAAAATGGTGGATATTTTACTGAAGCTCTTACTCTTATTTTACTCTAAAAAGCCGTTGAAGAGAAAACGAAAATGGATGGTTATAAAAACGTGGAACCATTTGCCAACACTCGTGCACGTTTACGAACACTTAAGGAATAATAATCCACCCTTATTAAACATTGAAATTCAAAAATACACAGGTTTTGGTAAAAAAATCAAAATTCACAACCACCATCGCCAGATTTTCTTCAAAGAGTTCTAACCGAACATTACACGGCCATGTTGCTAATTCGAGGATCTTACCCTAATGTATAATTATACTTACCTACATCTAAGTGTTTTAAAACATTTTTCATAAAATATTTCGTATCATTGGCAAATACAAATGTCGTCTAAAGCCAAAATAAAAAAAAAACATCTTCTTTCACACTAAATTGTTTTGATTTTCTTAGAGAAGCGGTTGGTACTAATATTACTCTTTGGTCATTGTGGCACAGAGTGTAGTCGATTGTTTTTTTTCTAATCTGTGACAATATGTGGTAACTTACAACCAAAGCTTACAACATACCGTTAGTAGCAAAAAAAAAAAACATGAGTCGGCCATGTTGTTTAAAACTCCGATTCGTTTCGGAATGAAATCTCAATAATTGTCATCAATTTTTTTTAACGATATATCAATTTTAATATATCCTATGTTAAGCGCTGGTTATTTCTAAGCATATCAGTGAAAACCGCATGAAAACCCATTCAGTATTTTAGGAGTTCAGTCATAACAAACAAACAAACAAACAAACAAACAAACAAACAAACAAACAGACAAAGTATTTAAAAAGTGGCTTAACGTGATCAGCGGCTAATTTTAAGCCAACCTGTGTCATTTTTTTCTTGATATCTTGCAATTACAGACTTTTTTATCTCTACAGTTTTATTATATGTATAGATTATCCAAAGAACTCCAAAGTAATCTTACGACCATATAATGTTATCATTTTCTTCGCTCTATTTAGTTTCACATTAACAGTAGCACGAATACAGTCAGATTCATAAGTAGAGTAACAGTTGAATTTTTAAGCTATAATTTGAAAACGAGTACATATTTTATACAACTACTAGCGTAATAACCGCGGCTTCGCCTGCGTAGTTCTTGAAAAGACTAGAGTGTATTTCTGTGAACAGAGAAAAAGCTCAAAAAAGCAAGTTTAAAAAGATGCTGAACGCCTCCATTTTTGTATAGTACTTTAGTCGAAAAACATCAGATCAAGTTTTAATCTACCTATGTAGCTGACCGTACCACCCCAATATTAAAACTGAAATGCACTAAACGGTGCCAAGTGGGAGATAAAATAAAACGTGCATTGACTCCCGATAAACGCGGTTTCGTTTCGGCTCTGACCCTAATGTTAACATCTACAGTTTCCCTCAAGAAAATAAGAATAATATTAGATAGTAGGAAAAAATTACAAACAATATAATTATTATTATTATTTTATGTGATTCTGTGTGGTTCTGAGTGATTCTGTGTAGTTCTGACTGATTGATTCTGTGTGGTTCCAGCCAAATATAAGTAATTTTCTTTATTAGTATACTGGAATTGCACAAAAAAAATCTGTAGGTATCATTTTGTATTTAAGATGAACTTCCGCGAGGTCTTGCCTAAGTCTATTGAATTACTATGGAATGTTTTAGACAATTGTGTGAAATCATTGACAATACATACCTAACTATGCATTCATTGCATAGGTGTACCTACATTTTTTTGTTTGTGCTATACAAACTATGAAAGTAATATAGAAGTAACCGAGTTGGTTGGCGACGGCAGGAATGAATAGATGAATTCCTATAAAACTCTATTGGAAGTCATTTATTGAAATTCCAGCTATTTCTCCAGTTTTCATTAATTAGTTTAAAGTGGTATTATTTCAATTGCTATGGTTCAAAGTGTAACCACACTCTATACTGTATATTTAGCTATAGATCTTCCAATAGACATCTATTCTGCTAATATTGTAATAGCGAAAGTTTGTGTATTTGTGTGTGTGAATGTTTGTTACTATTAAGACGCTGACAGAACCCAATTCGAGCACGTTTATTATAGCAGTCGGACATGAAACGTATACTATATTATATAGGGTCACTTTTCGCGTAGCAAAAATATGGCGATTACGTTGCGTTGCGCTTCGACTTTTCCATTTTGCGGTACAAATAATTAGTTATAAAACAAATGCTTATTACTATAAAAAAATAAGCCTGTAGATGGATGTATTGAAACATAACTTTTTACTATGATTTATTTCAACGGAGTGTTTTATTATAATGTAACATTTTAGGGCCTTAATGATTTTTTAGAGCTCACTTCACGATTTGTTTCTATCGAGAAAACCTTTCGTAAACGTGTTTTGATGTGCAGATGGAAAGAAGATATGACCATTATTAACATGATTTTTTTTCAATCCTGTAAATGATATACATTTTGAGGCAATTACGTTCAAGTTAGTCAATTTGGGAGCATTCAGCGCCTTAATGTCCATAACCCTGAACCAATTTTGCTTATACGATGGATTAGCACATAGGTTAAATTTCATCCGCGGGTGAAACCGCAGGGCGCAACTAGTAGGTATATAAATGTACCCCTTACTAATAAACACCGCATAACTGTGGAATAGCTACTTAGTGTTTTTTCTTGTTTTACCTTTTCCTATTTCAAATTTGATAGAGAGAGAAACAAAATATAAAATAACTGTTCCGCTAGTATACAATGATATATTAGTAAGGGGTTTGTTTTATAGAATACTATAGATCTCCTAATGAATTTTAGCGGGGTGACTTCACCTAGTCATAAGTATAATAAAAGCTTGTATATTTGAAAATAGAAAGATTCAATAACAGAACTGTCGTATATAGGTATTTTATACGGGTTTTTCATTAGAGCTAAATCTGATATCATCAACGGGACGTCACGTATTTCATTTGCAACAGTTGCAACGCAGTCTCCCTGACAACGTTCCACGTTCCACTATATTGATGTAGCCTACTTCCGGAAACCTAGAAGTTTATAGTTATAAAAATGGTTCTAATACTTGACTAACATTATGGTAGTTGTCACTTCTAAATAACAAAATAAATAATAAATTCAAAAATTCTACCCTACATTTAGATTCAGATATTTTGTTGCTTCCATAGTGTAGATATGGGTGGTATATAAAATTAATTAAGTAGGCTCACTGGATCTCCTGGATTATGCTCATTTCGATACAGAATACAGTTTCGAAGTATTGCCGTTTCGACCCGGTTTTTATACCCTTACAAATTTCTTTTTTGAGTCAACAAATTGTATTTTTTGTAGTTATGTAGAATTATAAAGATATGAGGGTTACCAAATATCCATTACCGTCCCATCCATTCTTGCATTTCCCCTCTCACTTTCTTCTTATCTTCTTTTGGACAGGTTAGCGTAAAACTAATTAACCCGTACGAAGCCGGGGCGGGTCAGCTAGTGAATATATAAAAGTCAGACTTAGTCTGTTTGTGGCTTTCACGCTGCAATGACGGAACCGATTGTAATTAATATTGAGACGAAAATCAACATGGGATACCCGTGAGGGTGAAGAGCTAAGAAACAACAGTGATTGCTCAATTATTTACAAAAAACCAAGAATTTCCGCTGGAATAAGTGTACGTCTGTGTTCAAAGTCTTAACATAGACGCAAGGTCACCAGTCTGTCGGTCTTCTATCGGTTAAATTCTGGAGAGTGTGCGCATGCCCTCCATCAGCTCATTCCGTCATCCCCTTTCCATCATAGAACTACAAGGCTTGGTGATTCTTCACATCCTTACGTCGTCAGTGTACCACAGTCCCCACTAAGGGTTTTGCTGAGTCATCCATAGTCCGAACGGCCAAGGAATTGAATGCTCTTCCAGCAACAGTGTTTCCTCCTGGGTATAACTTGGGTATTTTCAAGTCAGGAGTGAATGGGCATCGCATGGGCAAACGTGCTCCATTTTAGACAACTTCGTCACTTACCACCAGGTGAGCTGTAATCGAACGTATGCCCATTTAGCATAAAAAAGGTTGTAGATGAAGCCGTGCCTGTAGTATGGTATACATATAATTCCACGATAAACAACTACCCACTATAATATAATTCACTTCCACACCCGACGATGCTTCTGATTTACGACAGACTACCGACACAGGCATGCTGACTATTAACATTCGTTAGCATTCCTACTTCAATATCAGTGTTGGCAATATGCTATTTTTTGTACAAATAGCAATTTATTTCATCACGCAAACTATACGAGGTACTTATTCGTTTATTATGTTTTATTTATAAATGCATTCCGTTAACAACCAATTAAGTATCAGGCACAAGCCAAAGTACACCGCCATAGCTGAGAATAGAAAAGGTTTATGATACAGTAACTTTCTATACGAAAAAGAAGTCTAGCGTATAGTAGATACCGCGGTATGGTGCGGCTTTGTATGGTTTATGAGCGTAGCGACCTAGCGACTACGTAGCTACGCGAATCCGAGCCCGTAGACCTATAGGCTACGGCTCGTAGCACGGCGTAGCGACTCCGTAATCTACGTTCAGTCGCAGAGAAGCGCTCGGTGCGGTCACGTCTGAACGCGATGCGCGGTCACGATCGGCGGGAAACTTCTAAATAAACAATTTCGCGTTCCAGTTCAGAAACCGCTGTTACAAACTTGTTTATTGCGTAGAGCGCTTGTTCCGCCACTTTCGGGGCCTACACAAATACGCGGTAGGAGCAAGTGATGTAACGAGTGTGGCCTATTTACAAATTCGATTGTTTCTCACGAAAAGTAGACTCAAACACCTGAGAAGCGGCAATTTAATTTGTAAATCGTATATGCATATTGTGTTACCTTAAAATAAAAAATCGTGCAAAAATCGTCATTAAATATCCGCACCTTTCCTCGATGTTTATAACGTAGCAAACAATACAACGAACTGGACTTTTCAAAGCTAAAATTTGACCGCAGTAATAATATCTGAGTGCTTCCCGGACTTACAATTTTGCCAAGTTTCACATTTCTGTGCAAATAAACATTGCGAGAATTCAGCTGAGCTGATGCGAGAACGGGTTACGTGCCGCGGACGTGTGGGTTACGTAAAGTCGGTAGCGCACGTGAGCGCGGATGGTGTGCGATGGTGGCGCCATGCTGTGCTTGGAGTCGCTGATGGCGCGGTGGCGCGAACGCAGCGAGCGTGCGGGCGAGAGACGCGCCCGCTCGCGCAGCCTCTGCTCCTCCACCGGGGACGGCAGCCTGCTGCAGCTGCTGCACCGACGCGCCAGCAGTGCTATGTAAGGATATACTTAACTAATTAGGATGGCGCAGTGACCCAAAATCAGTCTTGGCCTGCAATGATAAGAGCCGGCACTTTGAGCTATCCTAAGCTCATGCCAGTTTTCGGCCTGGAGCTCACGTAGGTTCTTCTCCACTTCATTATTCTAGCGGTACCTAGGACGACCAACTGGACGTCGGCCACTTGGCCGTCCCACGTACGCTTGTTTCACAGCCCAATGCTCACCCATCCGTTCGACGTGGCCAAACCAGCAAAGTCTGTGCACCTTTATTTCGCCGATGATGTTTGGTTCAGCCAACAGTTCTTGAAGCTCTCTGTGAGAAGGATATGTACCTGCATATGACCTTCATAATCATTATTTAATACTGGTCGGGTGGGCTAGGATCCATTTGGTTGGAATGTATGTACCTATATACGCTTGTTAGGGGGTCCTTACCTGGCATGGTATTCTTACTACATTTTGGCGACGTCAGCAGCGCTGGTGCATCTGCTACGGCTTTGAGTTTCTGATCTGTTCAAAGGTTTTCTGAAAGAAATGTTTTAAAATCACTATGGTCATCAAAAGCCTGAAGACGTCCACTGCTGACCATAGGCCTTCGGTATGCCGTGTTCATATTAGAAGTATGTTCTTCTGGTCTGATGTCTCAGACCAGAAGGTGCCTATCTGACACGTAAAATTGCATGGTAAGTGGTAATGTAGAAAAAATATCTAAAATTGGCCTCCTGGACTAGACATTCGCGTGCTGTAAAGGTCAGACGCACGCACAGCAAGGATTGATGTGTATCTCAGCACGCAGCGTGACAAAACTCTATAATTATTGCCTATATAAAATACTTATATGGAATAGGTAACTTAAAATGTATAGGAACTTATCATAGTTGATGATAATTAAACGGGAAAGATCTTCTCATATCGCTTAGTCAAAAACTGGGCCTGCATCATCGCACAAGATATTTCGCGTTTTTGGTACCTATATTATCTCTATAGAGCACGGCAAAGCCACTTTAAAGTCTTGTCTTCCCTCTTATATTTACATCTGTGTAGAAACACCTTATTGTGGCATAATATAAAATCCAAATTAATCCACCCATTAGAGCACTTCATAGAGATATTATGTGGGTTGTATATTGTTGTATATCACCGCACCCAGGTGCCATTAATATCGTGTAACCGTACGCAACAGCCTACAATTAATAACCCTGTTTTCATCACTCACTTGTGAGCCTTCTGATCCTTTGTAATTAATACAATTCAGCTAAAATTTGTTTTTACAAACACAAAAACATAGGAGGATGACTGGTTAGAAGTGATACAATAGCGACCTACTTCCCGATGAAAATTAGGTCATTTCACAAAGAGATCGGAAATGAGATGCAACGAGCTCTAAACTTCCTTATTGGCGTATTAACGACAAGATTTTCCTCAACAGTAGTTTGTATATGGAACTTGCATATTACCATATAAAAGTTACGGTATTGTTCCTTGCGATGCTTTAAGGCTGCTATATACGCGGATTCACTATCTCGCTCGCGCATTACTACATTTTTGAAGATATCAGTCGGATAGTCAGGTTAATAAAGTGTTTTTTGTTTTTTTTTTTTTTTTTATATTTTAAATTTCGTTTTTTGTTTAATTTGTACTTAATTTAATTTGTACTTAAGCGATAATAATTACTGTGCATGGGTTTTTTTTTATGTTACCTAATAAATTAAATTTTCAACATTGTTTTATATAAAAATGTTCTTTTTTAAGCTTTCTGTTACTCGTTCTATCGATTTTAATGATTTTTTGTCTAGCATGTTGTCTTCATCTGTAATTGTCGTGGCATTTGGCTTGTACTACTTTTAGTATAATAATAATAGAATGTATCAGTGTACACGATGTTGATGATCAAATAAATAAATAAATAAATAAATAAATATTCAATAACTGAATTTATGGTGAGGTGTGGTGTGGTAGGTAGGTGTAGGTACTTGCCAGCTGGATTGAGATGGTGATGGTTCCAATATTTATGAAGAACAAAAACAACAACTTCACAGTAGACACAGTTCTTGGTTTAATCCGCACACCACATACACATAGTTATAAAGTTTAGAAGTCAAGCACATAAGAAGCTAGTATGAGTAGAAATCACAGATGGAAGAAAGTAAGAATGAAAAACAGAATATTGCGAGTCGCGTAAGGTACAGAGCGGAGATAAAAAAGGCAATAGTGTCTTGCGCATGAGCGTCGTGGCCGGACTGGCTGGAGTAGGCCACAAATTTACTTACAAAAAATCTAGCTATACTATGTTCTCATGAATAACATTACAAATATTCAACAAAAATATGATATTAATTTAAAGAAGATTTCATAAATACAACGGTATCAAAGTTTTCTTCTTTCTCTGTTTTTAAGTATGAAAACTTGTTTGGATTAATATCATATTTTTGTATATACGGGGCGAGATGGTGAATGCTAGCGCGACCCCATCTTGCCCCATTCCGGCGGCGGACGGATCATGGGAGGATTTTAGTGGGTTCGAGTTCCACATACCCTTGCCATCACCCCCGTCGTGGCAGGGAAGAGCGAGGGCATTTTCCCCCTCAAAAAAATGGTGGTGCGAATTCAAACGGCTAATACTTCTTAAAATACAGATTGTAAGTTTCAGAAATTATAAACCCTGCATTATCATGATAAATAGGCAGGCGCCGCGCAACTGTTATAACTTACACGAAGTACTGTAACTTATTATTCTAAAACCGTGTTCAGAATACAACTAAGTAAAAACCATTTTTTTTGCTAAATAGCTATTTACCGCTCCTAGTTGAAGTCTACTAATTGACTAGAACAGCAATAAAGTGTTAAGACGTAGCTTAATTAAAAACTTGTCATTCTCTTAAAGTGCTAAGCTCTTTTTAATAACTAGCTTATGCCGAAGTTTTTACTAAGTTCTGCTCATTCGTTAGTGCGCGCGCTGCGTGCGCTTCATTATGTTGGGATGTCCAAATCGTTATTCACAGAGGGATGTGTTTTTAATAACATTTTACCTACCTAAACATATACATATTTGGCATAAGAAGATAAGTGTATATTGTTGATCATGTCAGTTTTCGGGTATGCAAAATGCAATAGTGAGTCAATTCGTATTCTTTAAAACATACATCACTTAGTTTATGTTTGAAAACGTATGTAAAAAAAACGTTTAATTCAGGCAATAGATCCATAAAAAATAAAATATCAAAAGAATAGGACGATTACAAATTACAAAATTCAATAAAAATTAAACACACGATCAAAATGAATAACACGACGGCGGCTACGCACTGTCGTGCTGCGTCATTTTTTGTTGTCGTTCATGTGCACAGATATGTAAATATTGGACTCTGGACATTGTCAGAGACATCCTCGAGTATCCAAAATGAGGCCACACGCGATCTAATAACCGCGAAAAAGTCGGAAACCCTTGCTTCAGCAAACATGTTTGATGCCCTACAGCGTCTTGGCAGCTTTATAAGGACCCGGTACGTATCACTGTACTGGACCCTTATCGTGTTAATGGCATTCAGAGTGAACGTTATCCGTTATGTATTTTGTTTATTATAACATCTACAGGAACTACTTTAACTATATGTGTTACATGTATATGTTTATGAAAATCAAAGTTCCACTACCATTTTCTATTTCATTTTAAACTCAATCGTGTTCTGGATATAATAAAATTGCTTTGTAAACACAAGTTAATTTGTTACAACTAAAAATAGGTAGTGTTGGTTTCCATATTTTAACCGTTGTTTCTGTGACTGTAATTAAAAGCATTTTCAATCCTGAATCGTTTATACTCCTGACATATATTATTGGCCATAGCCATATTTTATTAGAAAGCATATCGCCTGGCTCGTATTACTAGCTGCTTATTACAAAATTATTAATCGTACTCAGCTAGGAAATCACACGCATTTAATACTACGCGTAAAAAAGCTCACTCTATTATAATATTATTTAATTAATTATTATCTACGCCTAGATTGAATTATCGACCAACGTTCATGAATTGCAAATTCCAGCCTTGCTGCAAACGTGTTTTATGTGTGAGGTCTCTGACTTCTTTATTTTGGCCTGAATGTGGGGAAACATTTTTGTCAATGACGCCCATAAATCTGTTCAAATCTCGCCGTGTTCTTTCAACTAAAAGTGCTATTGTGTTTCGCCTTTGTTGACTGGAAATAAGGTCTATTTTAAGACACTTAAGACAGAGTTATAATTCACTAAAATGCGTAAACTTTGATTTTCGTTTCCATCTATTTGCGTAAAGTTATGTCTTCTGTCTTGGTGATTCTTTCTTTTTGTTATAAAATGAAGCCAAGATTGAAGTAATTCAACTTAATCTCCCGATTTAAGCAATTTAGTTTTTCTATAAATATTTCTATTCTATTTGACTGGCCTGTTAGAGCTTTTTTTTTACAATTTATAGGCAGTTAGTACTGCCTTCTGAACTATATGTTGTGGGTTCGATTCCTACCCAGGACAAACATTTGTGGGATGAACATCGATGTTTGTTCTGTGTCTGGGTGTTATATTGTATTCTATGTATGTATTTACAAACAAAAAAGTATCGTATTCTATCAGTTATCTGGTTCCCATAGTACAAGCTATGCTTAGTTTAGGGCTAGATGGCGCTGTGTGAAATGTTCACACTTAGAGTATGGACTAAAAGTGCTTTTAGTCCATACTCTAAGTGTTCACACATATTTTCTTTTGTTTTTTTTTTTCATTTCTATTTTGAGATGTTACTCAAACCATACAGTGTTACGCGTATGCGGGTGTTCGTGCCAGCAATTTTGTTGCAAGTCGATTGTAGTAAACTCACGTCATATTGTTTGCAACTACTAACTTTGTAAGTTTATTCCGCTGAGATACACCATGCACACTGTTAAAATATGATATGTAGGTCATATTGTTTGAACAACAATCTTCTTCTACCTTAGTTTTATGAGTCTTTACTTTGTCATAAGAATAATAATATGTAGTTGGTCTCACTGTTTATAACAAAGAGCGTTAACTTTGTTTTATTATGTGGCTACATTAGTCGGTGAATAATGTTTCTTCTAGCTAGAACATCCAGCTAGATTATTAGAATCTTACTAAGTATTCCTAAGTTAGCACAAACCTTTAATCTGTGTCAAATCAATTTTATTTAACGTGCTTACTATTTAATCCACCAAAGGGGAAATATACTGCTAGCATGCTACGTACGCTGCCATTGCCAACTGGGTAAGGGATAGGCTATTTCGATGGGTATATAGGACAGCAATGGTTAATAGATTCTAATTGTTTGAGACTTGTAATAATTGTATGGTGATGACAATAGAGTATAGATTGTCATCGTCATCGGCCCATATATACGTCTCCGGTACTGGGACACGGGCCTTCTCCCATAGGAGAGAGTGTAGAGCATAACCCACCCCGATTGGCAAATGCAGGTTTGTACCAAAGACTTCTATGTATACACTAGACAGGACATCTCTAACTTGCACTGTCAACCACTGCAAATGCCGGGCAGCATCTTCTTGCTCACACGATGCTCAGCACACAAAGCGACTGCACGTGCAGCAGTGAATAGCAGTCAAAATTATGATCCGAATGTGCCATTGCACTAACGCTGCGTGTTGGGATCGTTGGTTAGACGATTTAATCGCGTAAAGCGCTGTAGCGGGTTTTAGTTTAATTATACAAAAAATGGCTACTATTTGTGCTGCGAATAGCTTCACTAGTACGTAGTACCTCTTTGGTTGGTACCTTATAAGTCCTACCTACCTTACCGCGTAAGTCTCACGGACTTGTAAATTGGCGCGAGCAGGATGGAAAGCGATGGTCATTACCAAAATAGTTACGCGCTAAGGGTGCTGTTCTCAAACTTTTTAATTCTGGAACATTTTGACTGGCCTGCTAGCTCAGTTAGTAGCTCTGTCTTCTGAACTATAGGTTGTGGGTTCGATTCCCACCCGGGACGAACATTTATGTGATGAACATCTATGTTTGTTCTGTGTCTGGGTGTTGTATTGGATTCTACGTATGTATTTACAAACAAAAAAGTATCTAAGTATTCTATCAGTTATTTGGTTCCCATAGTAAAAGCATTGCTTAGTTTGGGGCTAGATGGCGCTGTGTGAAATGTCCAGTGTCCACGCATATTTTTTTATCTTTTTTTTTTATTTTACTCACGACGTTTTTACCATTGTAAAAAGGAATGCAAATCCCGTACATAACTTGAAAAGTCATTTGTGCAGGCCCGAGCAGGATTCAAACCAGCCCGGTTAGCACGGATGGTAGACAAAATTGTCTTTCCTCTGTTTTACTCCACTTGACAACTAAACAAGTATGATGAAAGTGACATAACACGGGGAAAGAAACTTTTGTCTACCGTCCGTACTAACCCAGCAGGGTGCTTGGTTTAAAAGTATCACGGACTACCGATAAGGCTCACTATCTCTCTTATCTTGCTAGCCCCTTGCGTCTCTAACGGCTTCCTACGGTTTGTCAGTGTTATTTTTTAGGGTTCCGTACCCAAAAGGTAAAACGGACCCTATTACTAAGGCTCCACTGTCTGTCTGTCTGTCGCTCTGTGCGTCTGTCACCAGGCTGTATCTCATGAACCGTGAGTTGACAGTTGAAATTTTCACAGATGATGTATTTCTGTTGCCGCTATGACAAATACTAAAAAACAGAATAAAATAAATATTTAAGGGGGCTCCTATACCTACAAAAAGCGTGATTTTTTGCTCGTTTTTATAGATAATAGTACGGAATCCTTCGTGCGCGAGTCCGACTCGCACTTGGCCAGTTATTATGATCAGTGGACTACTGGTACGTTCCTGTCAAAGATTGTTAGCACCTTTTACCACAACGTTACCAAATCAATTAAAAATCTTATTTCGAAAGCATTATACGAAATTGAAATTGTATTTCAGCAAAAGCTGCTCGACTTTCAAAGCCGCTCAAAATTTTACGATATTACTGTACAATCTAACATCTACGATGTAAATGTGATGCATCATTAGCGATTCAAATGAAATACTTTCTGAAGAATGAAAAAACGAAGAGTTCGTAGCATCGCGAAGCACGTATCACGAATTTTTTAGACGCTTTGCAATTCATAAATAAAAATAACCAGATGCGCCCGCGGTTTCGGTCGAACTTTGCTCTATTTTTCGCAGTAGCTTTTAGTTTTTTTATTTAGAATATTTTATGGTTTGACTTAGGCAATGAAAGCAATTTATTTGCAATTTTTTATCCGAATCGGTTGTGGTTTTGGCGTAAAAGCTACCTAAACAAATAAATAGACGTTCCACCACAATCCGTGGTCCACAGATTACTAAATACTATGTTACAACTGGTTTCACTTTTTACATATTATGTAGGTAGTTGGGATAAAGATATTACCTACATATTCAGCTACCTACAGCATCTCTTCTTTGATATTCATGATACTTAGCTGATCCCTTAAATACTTTTTCAGCATGTGCCTTTAACAATGTTATCCATTCTAATTGGTCCTAGACCTACTTATAACATCGTTATGGCATAATGTAATTCTTTTAAAAAGCCTATTTGGTGAGGCAAGAGCCATGTCCCGAGTGAAGTATCAATCAGCACGCCACGAGAGACAGGCGTCGTGATTCGTACGTGCTCAGATTTCGAACAATTCCATTTTGCTCGTTATTCGAACACTATACCTAAAATTGGGTATGATAAAAAATGCTGTAAGCTTTTTGGGCGTGAATTCTGCAAAACCCGGGCGGTATTGTGGTCATCCTACCCTATACCATTCGAAAAAGAAATATTTGAGAACTAGCGTACTAAAGCACTTTTTTTTAAATGGGCACGTAGATGGCCTTATTTTTTTAGCCCCACCAGACAGCACAGATGCTCACTCAAACATTATTTTCAAATAAAACAAACACTGTAATTGTAATATAAACATTTTTATATATATAAACTCAATCACACACCCACTCACTCATACACACTCACTCTATAATGTTGTATTAGCATCGCACTTGTGAAAGCCCTAACATCCATGGATATTTTGAAGAATCATTTCATAATTAGCAGTCACTTTACAAAAGGAGCAGCAAAACTTCTCAGTATGAAATGAAAGCGATCGACTCATTTATCTTTGATAAATGAGTCGATCGCTTTCATTTCATTAAAATTACATTCATTTAATTTATTTTCATTTAAATTAAGTCACATTTGGCGCAAACCACTTAGCATGGAGCTATGGAGCGAGATATGCTCGGTGTTTCCCTGCGAGATAAGAAGTGACCGATGTAGCTCTTAAGAGTTAGTAAGTTGAAGTGGCAATGGGCAGGCCACATCACTCGTAGAACTGACAACCGATGGGGAAGAAAGGTTCTCGAGTGGCAACCACGAACCGGAAGACGCAGCGTAGGCCGGCCCCCCACTCGGTGGACCGACGACCTGGCGAAAGCCGCGGGGAGCCGATGGATGCAGGAGGCGAGCAGCCGCTCAAGGTGGCGTGCTCTGGGGGAGGCCTATGTTCAGCAGTGGACGTCTTCAGGCTGTTAAGGGTCATATTTTTACTAAGTGTAGTAGTGATACCCTGTGAGAATTTGCCGTATTATTCATTATAATACCGAGCATTATGTATGTCCGCAACAATTATTGTAAAAAAGCAAATGTTTTAGCACAAACTCAACCGAATCGACAAAATCTTAGGTTTCAAATTCAGTTGACACAATTTTTAATCCCCTATGGCGGTACTTTTATTTTACTCTGTGCTTATACTTCGAATTATTACAGCTTAGGGGTAATCTAATAAAGAGCAGACACAATAAAAATACAATTTATCCTACTTGCAAGTTGGCTGCAAAAGCTGTATATAATACGTTGCGGATTGTAGGCCAATCTAATTACTGTAACTAGTTCATTGCTGTAGTAAAGACCTAGCAAAAAGATTTTATTTGATGCTGTTTTTATATATATATATATATATATATATATATATATATATATATATATATTATAGATAGCATGTAGTAAGTACGTATAGTAGTAGCGCAATGTATTAGGAACAGGGATTCTTATATCAATGTTAAATACTTATTATTATAGCTTGCAGCATTCATTTAGCATTCCGAATTCGAAGTTTAGAAAGAAACTTTATCTATTTAAATACACTTAATGATTAACTAATTTTACGCTCCTTAACTTCCCCTGCGTACTTCAATTATTCTTCCTTTCTCTAATATTTTCCCTCTTTCCCCATCTCTTTCACTTGCCCTCTTCCTTCTCCCTTCTTTCGTTCTCACGCCCTCTCTTACCGATTCACAAACATGAGTTATTCAACACCTACGTCACGGTCATAGACGAACGAATTTGCGGTCATCCATCAAGTGATACCAGCTACAGATCTGTGAGTGATATCGGTGCGGGTGCTCTTGTCTAAAAATGCCTAAAGCTCCTTTTGAATGAACCTATTTTGATGAAACCATCACCACAAAAAGAATACGTTTTCTACTACAAACGGCGTAATTTTTGCGTGATAATTTTTCAATATAGGCAGAGAGACAGACCGAAAAACAATTTTAAAAGCTTACATTTTTCATATACTTATACCACATTAATTTTCTAAATTGTCTTTAAAGTTTACACTTTAATTATCTTGGTTATACATATACAGCTTTGATATACTTATATACAAATATTTCAATTTCAAAACCAGTCATAACTGCTGGTGCTGACATTATCTGTCTGAAATCTAATTCAACAAAATAAAATAGATAGACGTATAATTATGTGATACCTAATGCGTTAAAAGGCCATTTCTAAACAGATTAAATGGCTACATATAGATACTGATATTTATAGCACATGGGATTAATAATAAAAATCAACCCACCTCGAAATAATCCATTCATGACAGCCACGACCTTTGGTAATTTTATTATAGAAAAGATTTTTAATGACGGAGTCATAATTATAAATTAATGCGTAGGATCCTTTTAGGAAGGTATTTTAGATGCCCAGTCACCACAGTGAATGAGGAAAATAGACCGGGGGAACGCCCTATGTGTCCCGAAATAATGCAAAGCGTTTCGGTTATGAGATACCAAGACGGGTCGTTGATTGTTAAAATTGCGGGTCGAACTTCGATCCGCATACTGATTAAGGCAGGAATTGAATATGGGATGCTAATTAAGGAGCATTATCAATTTGAAAAATATCAGGGGTTAGATAAGATTGCTCAAGAGGGGCCTGACGATAAATGCCAATAACATCTTACCATCGTTTTATGGACGACACCAACACTACAGATCCCTTGTTTTTATCCTATATATAGGCAAGTGGTCGCCCTGGTGTCATCGAAGGTGACGACTGTTGTCTTTCGACACTTGATACTTGGTATGCAGGCTATTTTCCGCAATTTGGCCGCACTGCAGTCCTTTTTGAGTGATGACTTTGGACAACAGCCGAGATTGTCTACTTTTTCTCTTGCTTGGATCAATAGCATAACGTGCTCTCCGATAAGCATAGTAGCGCTCAGTATTGTACCTACCACTTTTTCTAGCGGTCACCTATCCAAGTAGTGACTGCACTGAACGTTGCTTAACTTTAGAATGGATAGCAGAGTTTTGCTATGAGCGCTACGAACAATAGAAATACTTCTCGTATTTCGTATTAATTTATTAGTTTGAAATCATCCAGAATATACCTACAATAAAATTGCGATTTCATTCATTATTTACTGACTAAAGCTCTCTGTGCCAAAGATCACATACACCGGATGCTAGCTATACTTAATGAAAACCGGTTTTTCATTAACCTAGATCAATTAAAAAGAACCAATAAATGGCTGGCGAGGGTAAGTCATTGCCACTCATGTCCAGCTAGACAATGATTGATTGAGCCAACACGAAAATGAATGCGTTGGAACTTGGACCGTACAGCCTTACAGCTGGGACCTTGTCATGACAATTATGAATAGTATTTGGTAGATCAATCCGAGTCTCTGCGTAACATGCAGCTGCTGTGACAAAGTTCTACCTGGTTCTTTTATTATGTTACTAATGATTTGAGGCATTTTTTTCTTTAATTCTCTATTCTTATGTTCGCAGTAAGGTCAAGGGAGTTCATGGTGAATAAGGTGGCAATAGCTGCGTGCAAAAGACCAATTTTTCACTTTAATAGTTCACAGAAGAGATGTTAATTTGATTCACCATATCAATGTGATAATGGTAATCAATCGTGGATTCATTAAGTCCACGTCCATGGTACTTGACATTTATCGATATGGGTTTTTATATCATCGACTTATTTAATTAACCACTTTTCTACAATATAAGTATGGTAGGTACTTATCTATTTTAAGTAACAATTGCATGGTTTTATCATAATAATGACTGATCATTTAATGATGTCTGGGGGAGGCCTATGTTCAGCAGTGGACGTTTTCAGGCTGTTGATGATGATCATACTAATGATTGTGACTTTCAGTATTTTAAAATGCAATGATAGCCACCTTTTAACTCTATAGGCAAATTCAAAATTCTTAAAATTAAAATAGCTCCACCCACATACGATTGCCAGAGCCGATTGAGATCTCAGTCACGACTTTGACATCAAGGTAGATCTCAATGGACTTACGAAGGGGCGATTCATCCTGCTGTCAGGCGAAACAGTCTAACATCAGATGGAAGGTATTACTGTCTTCAGGATAGCAGATCTAATCACTTCGAATCCAACGTGGCTGTTCGAAGGACGATTGCTATCGGTGGGGTTTATTCTGTGCTCAGTAGCGAAGCTACTGCCTCAAATTGACGACGATGGCGTGTCGATTTGATCATCTAACAACTCATAGGTGAGATTTTAGGTACCTACCTACTCAAGATAAATAGTGATGAAAGATATCTTTGACTGAATGAATTTTCTTAAAAATTACCTTTTTTTACACCAGCATTAGTGATATTTTTATCTGATACTATTACCTTCTTTGGATAGAATGTCCCTTGGTAATGAATCACTATGCCTGTAAGTATAATAATTGCAGAACACGTAACTTTACATTACACATTCGTCCATTTAAAGTTAGTGGAAGAATTCAGCTTCTAGCTTTCACAGATAAATAGATCTAGCAACTTGGATGAAATGTACCTAATGCTTAGCCACTTACAAAGTCGACCTATATTGAACGTGGTTTTAAAGTTTCTACAAAAGATTGACGACCGTTCTTCGTTCCGTCACAACGTTACACGTCCGACCTCGTTCTATCAACCTTGAATAATTTGTACACCTTGGGGTGAGAGTTGAGACGGCCGCGCCATGAAATATTTGCATGTAGATTTGTTGCGTATACCGTAAATTACGTAAGTTGGTACTTAAATAGTTTGACCTGTCACTCAATTCTCGTGTTATATTTTTGTTAACTTTCTTGTGCCTACGTCTCCAAGGGGGAGGACCGTCCTGGTATTTGAAAATGTTATTGCCGTCGCTCTGCTCTCTACACGTATGATAGAGACAATAGAGCCCATGAGTGAATCTACCTACATTTTAGGATTTCGGACGCCAACGCTTTTCACCCTCTAAACTTAAGAAAAACTTTTGATTTTGGTGTCAATCGTTTGGATAGACTATAATCTATGCTCGTACATTTAGTTTTTTTTTTTTAATATGGTTCGTGTTCTAGTTACAACTAATTTTCTTCGTCATAATTTTGACGGCAAAAATGCGTAACTTTAGGTGACTATAAATACGAAGATATTATAAAAACTTAAAAAAGGAAGACGTACGAGCACAGCCTTTTACTGGGTTGACAGCATATAAAAAAATCATCAAAATCGGATAACATTTAGAGGTGGAAAAGCATAGGCACTTTTTGTATGGACAAGAGGGACACACACAACACACAAACTACACACGCACAGACACTACACAAACTACACACTGATTGACACACACACACACACACACACACCAGCCGGAAAACGTCTACTGCTCGACACCCACGGGATGGGGTGGTCCTTATATTACTCCGGGATCACACGTCACACGGCAACTAAACTCATCTATACATATAATAAAACTGTAGAGATAAAAAAGTCTGTAATTGGAAGATATCAACAAAAAAATTACACAGGTTGGCTTAAAATTAGCCGCTGATCACGATAAGCCACTTTTTAAACACTTTGTCTGTTTGTTTGTTTGTTTATTTGTTTGTTTGTTTGTTTGTTTGTTTGTTTGTTATGACTGAACTCCTAAAATACTGAATGGATTTTCATGCGGTTTTTACTAATATGCTTAGAAATAACCGGCGCTTAACATAGGATATATTAAAATTGAAATATCGTTTAAAAAAATTTGATGACAATTATTAAGATTTCATTACAGAACGAATCGGAGTTTTAAACAACATGGCCGCTTGATGGTTTTTTTTTGGTTACTTATAGTAAGCATAGAGAAAATAACCGCATACGCTGAAGAGATGGGACTCCCATAGAGAAAAAAGATAGTTGTATGAAACGTGCGCTACACGTATAAGTGTAGCGCACGTTTCATACAACTAACTCTTCTCTGTCTATCAATATTTTTAAATGCGTTATTGAATGAATGGGAAGGTTTTAGGTACGTTACTAAGTTAGGTTTTTAGGTAAAGGTTTTAGGTAAGTTTTTTTTTAAGTTGGCTACTGTTTCCGCCATAACGGTAAGTTGTAAGCTGTGGTTGTAAGTTACCACATATTGTCACAGATTAGAAAAAAAAACAATCGACTACACTCTGTGCCACATGTTTATCTGGAGGCAAAGATTAAAGAAAAAGACTCTGTGAATGGATATGACCAAAGAGTAATATTAGTACCGCTACTCTAAGAGAATCAAAACATTTTATAGGTTCCCTATTTATATTTTTACAGGTTTGTTTAGCATTTTAGAAGTTAAATAGATACATATACCAACAAATATTAATAGTGTGAAAGTAGATGTTTTTTCTATTTTGGCATTAGACGACATTTGTACTTAGCCAATGATACGAAATATTTTATGAAAAATGTTTTAAAAGGGTACTTACTTAGAGTATACGATATTATATTTGTACTCCTCACACGTATCGCTACGTCAGTGGCGAAGGAAAGAAACAAACATAAAGTAATTAGCTACGCTTGCGAAAAGTCAAACAGAAAAAACAGTTGACTCGAGTCGAAAAAATGGTACGGTGAAATTTCGCAAGTGTAGCTAATTACTATTATGTTTGTTTCTTTCCTTCGCCACTGACGTAGCGATACGTGTGAGCAGTACAAATATACTATCGTTTTGATGATCCCTCTTTGCTTTTAGTCTATACTCTAAGGTTTTTCTATACAAATCTGTCAGACTCATTCACATCAAAGTGTCCACTTCTTATAAAAAGTGTCCAAAAAAGTGGTACGCTTGATAGATAATGAAGTTCTCTCTATGCTTTTAGTCTATACTCTAAGGGTACTTAGATATAGGTAAGTATAATTATACTTTATGGTAAGATCCTCGAATTAGCAACATGGCCGTGTAACGTTCGATTTTGATTTCTTCTTCTTTCACGTAAGTAAATGAGTTTTAATAGTTAAAATATTTTAGGTCTGTGGGCTTTTCAATTAACAAACTAAGCAGTTATATTCTATTTGGGACAAACCACAGGTTAGAGTAAAAATTATTGGTTACTCGGTTGCTCCAAGAAGGTTAATTATATCTTTGAGTGTATTTATGCAATCAGAATTTAAACTTCTTTTTTCTTTTTTGGTGGTAATTGCTTGGCTCTACGGACAAGTTGTAAAGTTTATTAGAATGTGGCAAGAAGAAGAAAGGTCTTTGAAAGTGGACGTCTTCAGGACGTTGTTGTTAATGATGATGATTATGATGATGATGATGATGTTGATAGCCGTATTTGAATTAATTGATCATATATATCAATTTCAGCTTAATTCTTTCCGTTATTCCTAAAATAAGTAATGGTCTCGACAGATATTTAGAAAGACAAACAGACGGACAACAAAGTGATCTTACCTCAAATTCATATTCAAATTCAAATTCAATTTATTTTACAGTTTGTAACATAACAGTACAAAAAAGCGTCTAAGGCGTTACAAATAAAATATTTAAAAAAAAAGTCATTTAATGTATACAATATAAAAACAAATAATAAAAAAACAGTATTATCAATGTCATATTATTAATATTATTAGGTAAGTAGGTACAGTTACCTATAAGGGTTCCTTTATTTTAAAACAGTTACGGAACCCTAAAAATGGAACATTCTTTGCAAAAGTGAATCTGATTAGAGCTTTGTACACATGTTATTTTCTCACTCCCACCACTATGTTGAAAGTGCAGTGGGAATGAGACAACGTGGTAAATACCGGACATAATATAAATGTCAACTCTTTTTACAGTGGCGTACGTAAATACTTGTGATTTCTAATTAGTATTAACAAAACTAATTAAGTACGCATCGTATAGGTTAATGCAATACTCCAGCTGTAAAGTAAGTATTATATAATCTTATTATTGACACTGGCTAAATACTCAATTCGTATGGAGTCAAACTTATGAAAGTAAAAAAAAACATGTGGTGAATGCAACAAAGATACTCTTTGGAACGAAAAGCGCGCGGATGTGAAAAACTGACCAATGTGCGTTTGTTTTGTATTTTTCTAAACTGCCTAAATAATAGGTAAGTACTTAAGTAGGTATAACTACTACCTAAACAAAATTTACTGGAACCTCTTATCAAGACATGAACGGTTTTTATGGTGAAAACACAAGAACAATCTGTTGAAGTGAAAATGACAAGGAAAAGATCGAACGTATCACTGGTATGTAGGTATACCATAGAACTTTTATTCGTTAGATGCCTAGATCTACCGTATATTAAAAAAAACTAACGGCTAAGTATAAGGTAGGTCTAAGTAGGTACATACATATGATTTGCAGTTTCTAACTGACTATTTTATCAATGTGTAGGTGATCTGATGACACATGAAAAGCCATACCTACCTACAACCTAAACAACATTTTTACACGTGTGCTACCTAATCTGCTAATACGTGCTGAGCTTCGAAAAAGTTTTGTGGATTTTGTGATTTGGTATAGAGAAAATGCATGAACTAAGCTATTATTAGACTACCTAAACGTAGATATAACATAATACATGCGTGCGAAGCCGCGGGCAAAAGCTAGTCTTTAACTAAGTACATACTTTTATGGTGGTGCTAGGACTATGTTAATACTAATCGACACGGAACGAATAGATGCGCATTATCCCTTGCGGACGCTTTGAAACCAAATTTCATATTTTTATGAACCTGCAAACCTCACTTTAGATATGCAAACATTGCCATTTCATACTTTCATGTATCGTTCATGTATCTACTTTAGATATAGCACACATTGCAATTTTATAATAAATTCAATATTAAAGTATCACTGTGATCTTGCCATCTCTACACGACGACTACTTTTAAAATAACGAATTTAGAGAATAGACGTTTTGCTGTTGATCTAACCGCAACAAAAGTAAAAAAGTCTTTCTATATATTTCTGCATATTAGTTCACCCTCTGCCTTAATAAAATTCAATGGGACAAAGATTGACTGCACTTTGTAAATAACGTAAATCTATTACAGCATACATAGTTTATGCGTTGAATCCGCAAGCTCGCACGTCACAGCATCAATGGAAAGTGATTTAGTGCTTGTTTATCGTGCATCCGCGACTTTATGATGTGACGAGCTACAATGTTTACCATACAAAAGGGTGTCGCAGATCATTTGTGGCGACTCCGCCCCTGGCGGCGGCAATTTGACGCCGTTCGCTGCCAAAATGACAAATATCACCGACCCAGTTATCTCGGGGACCTAGTGACGCACAAAGCGATGCAACTATACGCAGAGTTGGGTTATACTGGTTTACAGTACCAGTTGTAACGAGGAGAACGATGCCCATCCGGGATTTAAAGGACAGATTCGTCTGCGTTAATTTTGTAAGCATAAGCGGATCTAGGGCAGGGCTGGAACGTATATAATCTACAATGTATCAAAATAATAATATTGCTTGCTTCGCTCACATGATTACCTAGTTTGCTCATTTTTAAGAATCATCTACTTAATGTGTTTCAATAGAAAAATGCGCTCAATTCGCTCGCGATTTCATTTCAAATACCTCGCTACCATACCTTACTTTTAGATATACTACCTAACAACTATTCGCCCTAAAATTTTTAATCAACAATGTACAATGTATAACAATAGAAAAAAATTGCACTCGTTTTGCTTGACTCTCATAGTATGTATTAGATACTTATTACTTTGCTATCACTCAAAATATTATCATTATTGTCATTCATTATCATTTATTTCTTAATAACAGAGTTATAGGTCGATATTGCATATATGCATATACCTACGTATGCTCTAGGAAAAAAATTACACTGGCAGGTGCACTAGCTCGCGCTTTATAACCAAATCGATAATACAATAATAACTATCATCATTCGTTTACATAAAAAAAAAAAGAAATCCATTATTCTTAAATTTTCTAAGCGTGACCGAAGCGAGCGTGTTTTCTTTCGTTTATTCGTTGTTGGAGCTGTGTACAGTGTCCGGTGCAATGGTGTTCTTTTTGGTTGTTTTATGAGATTTTGGCCCCTCCCTCTATCCGCGTACAAACAAATCACGATAGTGTTGTGTTGTGCTCCCTCCCTCCAGAAACTAATCCTTGATCTGCCTATGTCTGTATGCGACCTAATTGCCGTAAGATCACGTAAAACGCAACCCAAGTGAGTGATTGGACATTTCGCTGAACATCGGCGTTGGTTTACAGCGTTTTGTCACGCACGTTATGATAAAAGCCGCCGTGGGAGTTAATATAGAGCTAGCACTCGTTTGATTTGACTATAAACGACTTGTATACAATAAGGACAGGAAGTTGGGGTCAATTGGTGTAATAAACGACGTTACCAACAAAGGGAAGTATGCAATATGGAATCAAAACAATTCTTTGTTGTTTTGTTTACCGATCGCAGTCAGTCTTGCGAAGAATATAAGTTCGACGACAAGAAATTGTATAAGGAGGCATCTATATAATAACAGGCAATAACGTCGGCTTTATTTACATGTAAACCTATTTATACAATCTACACGACGTATTACTTACTACATGGCATTATTGCTACAACGCAGCAGATGCAGCGCCAATGATGGAAATGAACGGTCGCGGTCGTTGTCATAAAAAAAAACTTTCGCTGCAATTTTAAAGACCTTAATGATTAAAATCGGTGGCGTTTTACGCATTAAGTGCTGAATTACGAGCATGAGTGTGGGCAAGTGATATAATGTGGTGAAACGTGTTTTTCGTGTTGCTTCCAAAATTCCATAGAAGCTTCTAGTAAAGTTGCCACCACTTTACTAGGGCATGACTTAGACTGGACTGAGACTACCTGACTTAGACTGGACTATGACTACGCAGACTGTGACTAAGACTTGACTTTACGTGAAATATTCTATCATTTTGAAAAATTACAATACTTGACACTGGCTAAATACACTATGTGTGGAGCCAAAATATAAGAGAGAAAAAAAAGTATGTTAGAAGTACATCACGAACTGTTAATACACGACATACGAGAACGACTACGATACATACGGTATACGAGAATAAGGCAGAATTTTGATTGTAGCCGTCTACTTCTAGTTCTAGACTGTTTTTAAGGCTATATAACTGACACTAGCTGCTGCCCCTAGCTACTGTGTATCCCTATGTCCTTTCCTAGGATTCAAACTATCTATGTACCAAATTACATGAATATCTTGTTCAGCAGTTTAGTCGTTATAAGGAGTAACAAACAGACAGACAGAACTATTTTTGAATGTATAATATTAGTATGGATTATGGATGTGTTTATCTTTATATACCTAGCTCTCCTAAATACTACACAGAATATACATAACCTCCTTTTATCTACTCACTAATCAGTACACTATGAGGTGTAAACCTCATCCGATGGGATAGGTAGGTCTATCTGATATCATTTTGAGTAGGTCATGTCTGTCATAAATGCCAGGGCTCTGCCGAGGCACTAAACATTTGCGAAATTGAATCATAATCTATTTCGGAAGCAAAGCACGCCTACTTTATGGACTATTTACGAAAAACGTTTTTCCTCTGATACGCCTAATATATCAGTAGGTACCCTATGTATGTAAGTGCAAATTGTACTATAACAAATATTTGGTGTTTATTTAAAAACAGTGCAAATGCTCCAGCCGACTACCGGTAGGTAGCGTACTCAACATGCTGGCAACATTGCCTCGTCGTTTTGGGCTGGAGCATTTGGGCTGTCTATAGGCCATCGCGGCTAGTATACTATCCAAACCTTCTTTGTAGTAAATAAGTGTAGCTAATTTATTAGTTTTTATTATTGTAGAAGTTAGTTTAAAGAATAAAGACACATTGACCGTTTAAAAACCAATCTAATTATATTAATCTACGAGGTCACTTTTTTAGTATAAGTTAGTACCTACCTACGCATGAATATAATATATATTACGTCATATAAACTATGCTATGTTCTAGTATATCTGAATAGCACAAACTAAACAACTAAACTAAGAAACTTCGTTGGACTGTACACATATGTATCTATAGGTTTTCATCTACGATCGAACATTCTTATCACGTGGGCAAAGAATATATATTTTATGTAGAAATCTGAATAAATACACTTCTTTAGATGTTCATAAATCCTGGGAAAATAAAGCACACGGCGTTCTCTCGATTACCAATATTTCAAACATAGTTGGAGATCAGAGCCGTCTGCATGCCAGTCACGTCCGTCATGCGGGCAGGTTGTTTGTATTAACGTAGATTTAGGCCACTGACAGCCTGTATAAAGCGATTCTAAAAAAAATACGATCAAACTGAATAGATATAAATAAATAATAAATAAATAAATATGTGTGACATTTAACACAGCGCCATCTAGCCCCAAACTAAGCTTGTACTATTGGAACCAGATAACTGATATAATACTTAGATACTTTTTGTTTTGTAAATACATAGATCGCTCTTAGCGATAAGGTCGCCCATTGTTCCCCACTTTTTGTGAATCAATTTATTCTTTGTAACTTTTTATTTTAATGTTTGGTGTGTACAATAAAGAGTTTATCTATCTATCTACATAGAATACAATATAACACCCAGACATAGAACAAACATCGATGTTCCTCACACAAACGTTGGTCCCGAGTGGGAATCGAACCCACAACCTACAGATCAGATGGCAGGGCTACTACCAACTGAGCTAGCAGGCCAGTACCTATATTTATACGATCTAGCTGCACTGAATCTAATTTGCTCATGACACGTTTAAAAGCGAAGCGCCCTTCTTACCCCTGTATCTGCCCCATAATTCAAAACACACCACATTTATCTATAGGCTATACACCGTACTATATTTAGGTATCTATCTATATATTAACGAATTCAATTCACGGACTGTTTGAAGATAAAGAGAAAAAGGTTATCTCACTAATCGTAAAGGTAATCTCAATCACCATCAGTCTGAAGACGTCTATATGCTGCTAAACATATAGGCCTCTCCCACTTTGAGCGGCTGAAGCCTCTTGCACCTGACAGCTTTCCGCGGTTTTGACTAATGGTGTCTCGAAGTACCTAGTCTAATACAAAAAACATTTCGAGATCCAAGCGCTTAAATTCATGGAATATAGCAAGAAATACATGACCTAAGCATTTCGTGTAAACCGCTTGATATCAACTACGGTCAAATGACAGGCAAAGCTCCTGATAAAGCTATTGATTAAAACTCCTAGTCAAACTTTATCAAACTTTGCTCTCTCATACAAATTTAATTTGATTAGTTAGAGGATCAAAAGTAAACAACACGTAAAGTTCTTGTCAAGCGTCCTAACTAAACATAGCCCATTTATGTGACAGCCTCCGTGGTGCGGTGGTTGAGCAGGTCGGCCCACAGCCCGGAGGCAGCGGGTTCGATTCCCGCGACAGGACAAGTGCTTGTATACAGGAAAAATAAAAAGCGCAAATATTTGATCTGTGTCTGGGTGTTGTGGGACCATGGTCCTCCTAGTTCCTGGGTATACAGGGAATCCTACTTAGGTTCCAGGATCTATATTAGTGAACGTTGGGCGTAAAAAAAATGTCTAAGTATCAAAAACCGTCACTGAATTTGTTAATACTGGGTGGCGCAAAAGTAAAGACCCTATTTGGTTCAGCTATAACATTTTTTCTAAATTAGAAAACTAGATTTAGGTTTTTTTAAATGTATATTTGTGCCATTAAATTTCGTACCATTAGGATTTAAAGATGATGTCTTTTAAATGGTGACCTCCAGAGTTGATACACATTTGAGCCCTATTTATGACATTTTGCATAACTTGCCGTAACACTTCTCAGGGCATGTCAATAAGCAGAATACTCGGTTCTGGGGCACTGATAATCCGCGCATTATTCAAGAAACACCTCTACACCCACTAAAAGTTACTGTATGGTGTGGCATCTGTGTTGACAGAGTGATCAGACCCTATTTTTTCGAAGACGCTGGAGGCAATGCGATAACTGTCACTGGAGAACGCTACAGAACCATGTTACGTGAGTTTTTGATACCCAGTTTGGACGAATTGGGGCTGGAGCACATCTGGTTTCAACAAGACGGCGCTACGGCACACACAGCGCGCGACACTATGGACTTAGTGAGGGACGCTTTTCCAAGCCGAGTTATCTCTCGTTTTGGCGATTTGCCTTGGCCTGCAAGATCACCCGATCTGACCAGTCCAGACTTCTTTCTTTGGGGTTTTTTGAAATCTCGGGTGTATGTGAACAAGCCACAGACTCTCGCAGCTCTAAAAGAAAACATTCGTCAAGAAATAACGAACATATCGCAGGAAGTGTTACGGCAAGTTATGCAAAATGTCATAAATAGGGCTCAAATGTGTATCAACTCTGGAGGTCACCATTTAAAAGACATCATCTTTAAATCCTAATGGTACGAAATTTAATGGCACAAATATACATTTAAAAAAACCTAAATCTAGTTTTCTAATTTAGAAAAAATGTTATAGCTGAACCAAATAGGGTCTTTACTTTTGCGCCACCCAGTATATTTGATTTTTAAATATATTTAGATCTTTTAATATATATTTCTAAAGAAGCTGTATTATGCGAGCTGAGGTCATGAACACTGGCATTTTGATTAATTTTCTTTGGTACTGCAAAGGATTCTTTCGAAGTCTCACACATTCCCCTTATCATACTTTAAATTGAAACCAATATTGGTAAAAAAAATAATAATAAATAATAAATAATAAATAATAAATAAATAAATATAGACTTACACACAGCGCCATCTAGCCCCAAACTAAGCATAGCTTGTACTATGGCAACCAGATAACTGATACAATACTTAGATACTTTTTGTTTGTAAATACATTCATAGAATACAATATAACACCCAGACACAGAACAAACACCGATGTTCATCACACAAATGTTTGTCCCAGGTAGGAATCGAACCCACAACCTACAGTTCAGAAGGCAGAGCTACTACCAACTGAGCTATCAGGCCAGTCAAAATAATGGATCGAGCTAGATTAAATATCTATAAAAAAATATATTAAGTATTCATAAAATCAGTTGAGTAGGTATATTTTGCTTAAAAAAAATTAAAAATGACTGTCGGTTGAAGGAAAGGCATGGAAATAAGCTATGAAGTCACATCATAGGACAAATATGGCACACCCCGTATAGGCGGACCATTGTGTCTTTTTATTTATGATCTTGCCAAATCTATCAATAGTGATCAAGTTTTTCTTTGGGTAATGGGGCGTTTCATACCGCACTCGGTTTTCTTTTACATTAAAATTAATCATTCTTGTCTTCTCTAAACATCAATTAATTATCAAAATAAAACGTGATTGAACTGAGACCGCGATACCAATACATATAAAGTTACAAGCTTTTGATGAATATTTATTAGAGGCAACCAAGCTGTCAGCGGTAACAACTTTTAATTACCTACAGCTTTTTATAAGTTGTCTGAATATTCATGACAGTAAATCAATTTGGCCACACTTTTAAGAGTTAAAACACGGAAACTTTCGACGGTAATGAATGGATTTCTATAAAGCAACGGAGAAACTCATCAATTAACTTAAATAACTTAGAGGTAACTTAATTTAAATGGACCCAAAAAGTCATCGAAAACTAACAAAACAGAACAGGACAGAGACAGTGTTTTGAGAGTGAACCGGTATCTTCTAGGCAAGCGTGTTATACCCTAGACCGCATCGTCACTTCCCATCCCTTTGAGTCATTCCCGTTGAGATAGCGGTCAAACGCAAGCGTATCAATCAATAAAAAAAGTCAATTGATTAACACCAGCACGATCGCATGTTTGATCATGAAATCCCTACTAAGCCTTACTATATAGTCCTTACTAGTATATAAAAGTGAAACATCTATTTGTCTATTTGTTTGTATGTTTGTTTGATTGTGGCTTTAAAACTGAATCATTAAAAATCGATATGTTGCTATTATTACTTTAGTCACAGACTAGAAGAGCAGGATTAGCTCATAAAACCTAATTGATATTACCTAAATCCCAAAATAAAACAATTAAAACACATTGGGGAACTGGCGCCTTAACCGCCAAACTGGCAGAAAGATGCGGCTTAAAGGAATAATAATTCTCCCCCTGCGACCTACTTAAGTGATGCATTGAGAGCTGCTGGCCATTGTTACCGAGGTGTTTGGATTATTTTAAATGAAACTTCATTGTTATTTTCAAGCAAAGCGTTTCTGGATATTTACTTACGTTACAAAAATACTCCTTGGAACACCAATAAAATTAAATAACAATGCACATACACCATAGTAGGTTCATGACATACACAGAACAAAGCTAATAGAAAGAGAGATCATATACTGTAGCCACAGATTAGAGCCCGTGTGGTCCCGGTTACGAATAGGACCACCCCATCTCTTCCCGTGGGTGCCGTAGAAGGCGGCTAAGGGAATATCCAGGGAATGGGTCGCAGCGTTCCCCTCGGTCTTGGTGGCAATCAATCTTCACCTACTGCGATCACCAAGCCGCCTGCCAAGCGTGGTGATTATGGCAAACCCCCCCCCCCCTAATGACAAGCACAAATAAAAACGGCCCCCAGTCCCCGGCAGCTCTGCTATCCCGTGGCTACGGTAGCGGCCACGGTAACGGCAGGGCAAGGGGTGCGAAGAATCCCCGGCAGACGCCCGGCTACCAACCCCAACGACGACCCCTGGCCCTGGCAACACATAACGTGCGCACACTGAAGGCTGACGAAAGGATGGTCGAGCTAGAGGCGGAGATGGGTAAGTTACGCTGGGATGTAATGGGATTGTCAGAAGTCCGAAGACAGGGACAGGACACGATAATCCTAAATTCCGGTAACTTATTCTTCTACCGGGAGGGAGACCAACTCTCCCAAGGGGGTGTCGGGTTTCTCGTCCGCAAGTCTCTCGTCAACAACGTGGTCAAAGTCGACAGTGTGTCGGCCAGGGTAGCGTACCTGGTACTCCGAATAACCAAACGGTATTCGTTGAAGGTTATACAGGTATACGCGCCGACATCGGCACACTCAGACGATGAAGTAGAAGCTATGTATGAGGACATATCCGAAGCCATGCATACTTCCGAAACATACTTCACCGTTGTGATGGGAGACTTCAATGCGAAGTTGGGCACAAGGAATAGCGATGAGCTGAGAGTGGGGCCATTTGGATACGGGCAGCGGAACCCTCGAGGACAGAGGCTGGCTGACTTCATGGAGAAGGAGGGACTCTTTATGATGAACTCCTTCTACGAGAAGCGGCCATCCAGGAAGTGGACGTGGATAAGTCCCGACGGTTCCACTAAAAATGAGATAGACTTCATCATGACGACCAAGAAGCACATATTCGATGATGTCTCTGTGATCAGCAAGGTGAAAACCGGTAGCGATCACCGTATTGTTAGAGGCACATTGAATATCAATGTTAAGCTCGAAAGGTCACGTCTGGTGAAGTCTACGCTCCGTCCAAATCCTGTCCAAATCCAAAACCCCGAAGGCTTTCAGCTGGAACTCCAAAATCGCTTCCAGTGCCTAGCCGACTGTAACACAGTGGACGAGCTAAACGACGGGTTGGTGGAAACTGTCCAAGCTGTTGGATCGAAATTCTTTAAGACCCAACGCCGAAAGAAGACTCAAAAGCTCTCAGAAAAAACTCTTGAGCTAATGGCCGACCGGAGCGAAATGAAGCTGCAGTCTTCAGTTGATATGTCAGCCTACGGTGAACTCAATAGACGAATCTGGAGTTCCTTGCGACACGACTTGCGTGCTCTTAGTACTTCACGTATTGAGGCCGCAATTGAGCGGAACCAAGGCTCTAAAGTGTTCGCAAAGGATTCGTCTATTGGGCAACACCAAATGACAAAACTGAAGACCGAAAATGGTAGCGTCATTTCATCCAAGCCTGAGATTCTGAGAGAGATCGAGAACTTCTATGGACAGTTATACACCTCGACACGTAAGCCCGCTACTAACACAGCTCAGGACATCAGAGCCAAGTTAGTCCGACACTATACCGAAGATATCCCGGACGTCAGCCTGTACGAGATTAGAATGGCCCTCAAACAGCTTAAAAACAACAAGGCACCAGGTGAAGATGGAATTACGACCGAACTTCTGAGAGCGGGTGGTAGACCGGTACTTTTAGTCCTCCAGAAGTTATTTAATTCTGTCATCCTTGAAGGTATAACGCCAGAGGCATGGCACAAGAGCGTGGTGGTGCTCTTCTTCAAAAAAGGCGATAACACCTTATTGAAGAACTATAGGCCCATCTCGCTCTTGAGTCATGTGTATAAGCTGTTTTCGAGAGTCATTACGAATCGTCTCGCACGCAGGTTTGATGAATTCCAGCCTCCCGAACAAGCCGGTTTCCGAAAAGGCTTTAGCACCATAGACCACATCCATACGCTGCGCCAGATTATACAGAAGACCGAAGAGTATAATCGGCCGTTATGCCTAGCGTTTGTGGACTATGAGAAAGCCTTCGATTCAATCGAGACTTGGGCGGTGCTGCAGTCCTTGCAGCGATGCCAAATTGACTATAGGTATATCGAAGTTTTGAAGTGTTTGTACAGTAAGGCCACTATGTCAGTCCGACTACAGGACCAGAGTACGGAACAAATTCCATTGCAAAGAGGCGTGAGACAGGGAGACGTTATTTCTCCGAAACTGTTCACAAACGCATTGGAGGATGTTTTCAAGCTCTTGGAGTGGAAAAGATCTGGCATCAACATAAATGGCGAGTACATCACTAACCTTCGTTTTGCCGATGATATAGTCATAATGGCGGAATCGCTCGAGGACCTTAGCACCATGCTCAACGACCTCAGTAGAGTCTCCCAGCAGGTTGGTCTTAAGATGAATATGGACAAGACAAAGATCATGTCTAATGCTCATGTTCCACCTATACCGGTAATTGTTGGGAACGATACTCTCGAAGTTGTCGACAAGTATGTCTACCTAGGACAGATTGTCCAATTAGGTAGGTCCAACTTCGACAAAGAGGTGGCGCGAAGAATCCAACTCGGCTGGGCAGCGTTCGGGAAGCTTCGTCCTATCTTTTCGTCCAAAATACCGCAGAGCCTGAAAACGAAAGTTTTCAATCAGTGTGTGTTGCCAGTGATGACTTATGGAACTGAGACATGGTCTCTTACTGTTGGCCTCATTAGTAAGCTCAAAGTCGCGCAGCGAGCTATGGAGCGAGCTATGCTCGGTGTTTCCCTGCGAGATAAGCTCCGGAACGAGGAGATCCGCAGGAGAACTAAAGTGACCGATATAGCTCTTAGAGTTAGTAAGTTGAAGTGGCAATGGGCAGGCCACATCGCTCGTAGAACTGACAACCGATGGGGAAGAAAGGTTCTCGAGTGGCGACCACGAACCGGAAGACGCAGCGTAGGCCGGCCCCCCACTCGGTGGACCGACGACCTGGTGAAAGCCGCGGGGAGCCGATGGATGCAGGAGGCGAGCAGCCGCTCAAGGTGGCGTGCTCTGGGGGAGGCCTATGTTCAGCAGTGGACGTCTTCAGGCTGTTGATGATGATGATGATGATGACAGATTAGAGAAAAAAAACAAATGAGACTGTAGCTGATATACTAAAAGCACTCTCTAATTTTTCTTAGGTTTTCAAGCTAGTAATTTTCTAATGATTTTCGTCTTATTAGATTACATTCGGGTTCACGTTAACAGACCACCTATGACCTATACTATCATAACCATATGAATGTTATTTTGCAATCTGTCGAGAATATGAGAACTGATGGCTCTCAAGTCAGCCTGCTGAACCATCCTCTACGGGTCGACAGTTCCAAACTGCCAATAACCGAAATAATCTCCTAATTGGCTTGTCATACCTACCTGACACGATGTTTTCCTTAATTGCCTTTTACGTAAGAACAAATCAATATGTATACAAAAGTTATGTAATAGTTTAAAGCAAAAATTATACAAGTAACAAACTAAGCCTCATTGACCGACTTGTAAAATCTTTGGTTCTACCTAAACGGTACTTCCAGGTTGAAATATACCATGTATAATAACAAGTGAAATAATTAAATTACTGAGTCAGCTAAATGCCGGTTCAACGAATTTTGCTGACAGGAAAATAACGTAGGTAAACCTGTTTTGTTGTTGTTTTAAGCACGACTCTGCTTTAATCGGTAAGTTGGTTTTTGGATATAAATACAGACGGCCTAACGACCGGCGGATCTAGCATTAATGGCGTTCGTATTATGTGCTATGTAAATAAATATACCTTTTATTTAAACGGGCAGTGTGGCTTTATTCTTTAAACTAACTACTACAATAATAAAAACTAATAAACTAGCTACACTTATATCTACTACAAAGAAATGATGAAAGATGAAAGACGCGACGCGTGACCAAAATGCTGGCACTTATCTGGTTCAACGAATCGGCATTGCAATTCAACGAGCCAATGCTGCCAGCATGTTTGGTACGCTACCTACCGGTAGTGGGCTGGAGCATTTTTTTTTTTTTTATGCTTGAATGGGCTCACGTTTGACAACATCTCACCTGATGGAAAGCGATGATGCGGTCTATGTTGGAGCACGTTTGCCCATGAGATGCCTATTCACTCTTGATTTGAAGAGACCCAGATTATAATTTGTAGGAAACAAAGAAGCAGGAAGCGCATTCCACTCCTCAGCCGTGCGAATAATAAAAGAACTAGCAAAACGCTTAGTACGGGTTCGAGGGATGTTCACAACAAAAGGATGCAATGACTCGCCACGTCTTGAAGTTCGATGGTTAAAAGGGGATGATGGGATTAGTTGATGGAGATAGCATTTGCACTGTCTATAGGCCATCGCGGTCAATAAATACCTATACCTACTTTAAGTAGGTATAGGTAAGTAGGCTACTTAGCGTTAGTGTTAACCATAGATAATGTAGCGCCCACGTTTATACGTAAGATGTGTGAATTGCCTTTGTCCTCACCGCACTTATTGAAATTGGAATGATTTTTATATCTAGAGATCTAGAGATAGAGAAAAAAATGAGTTGAAACCATTTATTATACAGCTGAAATATTTCGTTAATATAGATATTGTACACAGAGTACTTTGTTAGTATTGTATACAAAGCAATGCCATAACAAATAGACGTGAAAATATTTTAGTAATAGAATTAGATTACAGAGTGTATCTAATCACGCCATTTACACTTTTTGAAAGGTGTGCACCCACTTTTATAAGAAAAATGTTTTTATTCTACTTTATGCCAGCTCCTAATTGGCTTTTAGCCGTAACGTAGCGTTCTTTCACCTTTTGAACCCAAACAGTCAACGCAATAGCATTGTTGTGATAATTTGTGCAAATACAATTGAAATATATTTTATCGAAACAGATTTTTTGGGTTTGAGAAATTGGATTTCAATATTGGAAAGCCATTGATTGAAGGTATTAATGAAACGAATCATATTTATAACAAGGCGTTGGTATAAGTACATTTTATATCCTTCACGATGGGCTATGGAAGGTAATGTAGTATTTGATGTGAAGTTAAAATTTATTTTGGTTCTAAACAAAATTTTATAAAAAAAATAACTACGTAGGTATAGATGTATAGTCTCTATTCTGAATAACGTGATAACATGCAACTTCAAATAATAACGGATTACATACTTAGACAAACATAAAGAAGAGAATGAATGGTGATGGTGTATTGAATTACATGTAAATAAGTATCTACTACTTATCGATTTGATTTTTGTCTCCGGGATAAAAAATAATATCTTATTTGTTAATCCAGTAATAAGCTATCTTTACTCTATATTTCATCCAAATCCGTGTAGCCGTTGGGGCGTGAAGAGGGAACAAACACCCACACCCACGCACTACATCTTCTCTCACACACACAGGCCCTTACACAAACTTTCATCTATACTAAAATACAAGTATGAGTATGGTATCTAATAATTAACTATTCGGCATAACGTTATTTCGAGCTACGGTTATTAGGAATAGCGTGCTTTAGAAGTACAGTGATTAGTGTTCATGTGGTTTCGAACTTGAGTTATTAGGTATAGCGTTATTAGCAATAGCGTGAATCGGCCTTTCGTGTTTAGCAATGGAGTATGAGAGTCACATAAATCCGATTTCAAAGTCAAGCATCTACCATCCAGCGCGTGTAGAGAAAAGAGTAGTTCACAGACCTAGAATATTGTCATTACTCTGGGTCATCAGACTTTTGTGCCCACGACCCGTGGCTCTTAATGCAATAAAACTTACGTATGAAATGACAAAAAGAGTTCATCAAAAAAAACATCAGAAAATGTACAGCGTCTCCACCATTGAATAAACTACACCATCAAATTCACATTTGAAAAAAATCTTGCTCCTGGATCTCATCTCCAGATGGAATATAAATTGGAATCACATAGGTTTTACCAGTAACGAAAAAATTCTAGGTCTGTGGTTTTACCTCATTATTCAGCTAAGCTGCTCCAGAAACTTTGCAGTAATCTCTCTGACAGACAGCCACGAAGTATTAATTAAAACGACATTGAGTTGAGAGGTTGAGACCCTTTCATTTTCACGTAGTCATTAGGTATTTCAATAAGATTTACGATGGCGAACTGAAATTGAAACTGAGAGCTGGTGACTGACTATTGGTCATTTTTTGGTATGAGAACTACGAGTTAAGATTAGAGTCACCTTGGTAAAATGTATGCACAAGTGTTTTTATTTTGCTAGGTAGCTACGGTAGCTAACGTCAAACATGAAACAGTCAATATTTCAAAGCCCATGTCTGCCAATGTGAACGAAAAGGACCAGCTGGTTTTTTTTCTTCATTCATTTAATTTTACCAGTTCACTGTCTAACTAATACAGATGCATAGTGCTTAATTTGCTTATAGGCGCAATATGATCCGTATTATTGTTACACTTTCGTTGATACATTTATAAGTAGCTTCATAAGTTTGTCCTTTTTTCCTTTTTTTTCTTTAAGGTAAGTATCCTAGTTAGGATCCAGGATCTATGTACGTATGTGATTGTTGGGTGTTATTTATTTCTCGTACTTTTATCTGTATCATTCTTTGTAGGTATATTTTAATAATTCAGAAGCAACTCTGAACAATTTCTTGATGCCATTATATTTCCTTCCATTTCGCTACTATAGGAAGTACAATGAATTGAGTTATTCACTAAGTGTATACCGAGTTCCATCTATTGTATAGGTAATTAAGCACAAATTATTTAAGTGACAACCGCGAAAGCCGATATTTGGGTCTCTATATTCTTTTGAGAAGTTGCAAACGTAACATAATCAATTTCACATTTAGGTATATTAACGTTTCAGAGATGTACTTTGTTACCTCTTATGGTCTAAGTTAAATCGAACCAATGACGTACTGCCGTAAATCGTCTGCAGAAATTGCAGGTATTTTGCACCACCATTTAAAATTATGCATAAAATGCCTGATAAGTTTTATATTCCAATGTAATTTCCATAAGACGTTTCTTTTCTCTAACAGTGTTCTTCAACTTGTAAAGAACACATTTAAATGTTTAAAGGCAAACGTTTAGAACTTAATGTGGCATATAAGTCCCAAACTGTGCGGATGCTGACACTACTTTATGAATCTCATGAACATGGATGAGGTTTGCTGATAAGGAGATTAGTTGGACGCACGTTGGAAGCGGTTCCTGCTCGAATAGCTTTCGGGATTAGATTATTTGCATATAACGCGGACAGAGTGATGACCAACAATAGTTTTTATTTCTGGGCGTTATTGCATTCCATTAGGTTCATTACAAACGCATTTACCATACTGATAGATATGTAACGTCTACGATTCCTATTGAGTTTATGAGGGTTAAAGGTACCGTATTTCAAAAAATTACATTCCAAATGTTTTGTTTAGAATTTGTAACAATCTTTTCAATCCTTACCTATAATCGTCTGCGAAAGTTTAAATTCGTAATGTAATACCATAATGTCTGGGATATACCTACCTATACCATACACTGGACACTGGACAGTCCCAAATTGAATAGCTTTGTTTACTTATCACGTACCTACGTTGATGTGATTGATCACTGCGACAAGTTGCTCTAGTAACAATTTTTGTGCCATTTGAGCCACACCCGCAATGTTTACCGTGAGAAGTTCGTGAAATAACGACTAGACAAACCTAGTTTTTCTTTATTTTATTCGTCTAATGTTAGTTGCTACAGTATGCGACTGTCCAACATCTCTATACATATACAAGAAGTGTACAACTGTACAATGTTATAGTAGTACAACTGTTGCTCTACTGTACGTACTTAGCTATTTTCTTAACTGCCCTTACTCTGCTCTATCACAATAGACACTAACTTTTAAACTTGGGCACTTAAACTGTCTCAGGAAAATAACCCTTATTACAAGTCATCTAGGTACCTACTTTTACCACTGTTGAAATTACGCAATCTTCTTCATTTACGCCGCATTCACTCCGCACCATACCCGGTGACGAACATAGACTTAGGACAAAAATATTCTAGCTCCGCACTGATGCTTCCCTTTTCTGGTTTCGACGGTACATTAGAAATCTATCGTTAAAACTATTCTGAAAAAAACTTAGGTAAACCTGTGATAAACAGCCTTGCTTTATCACAGAATACAAGAAACGATCTTCAAGTCAAGGCCATGGTTAAGATTCAAGCCTGGGCCTGCTCATGAATTTTCCTTTTACGGAAACGTTGGACAATGGAGTCCATTGCTTTACATTATCTACTGCGACCTTAACAATGAATGTAGTAATGGAAACCCTGAAGAAAATATAGTTGATGAAACTCTTAAGCGACAAGGAAAAAAATGTTTATGCGCCAATCATTATCCTAAACTTTAATGTTTATTATAAACAGATTACTACAGAATATTATACAAGCGTTACCCGGTTTCATTTGCGAAGACAAAATAGATAATAATTGTCCGGTTAATGGAACTATATATTTAAAAACTTAAATAACATATAATAATAAGTATACTAAACTAAACTAGACCTAAAAAGTAAACTATACCTAAAAACTTCTATCTATAGACCGGCAAAGGTCTATAGATAGTTCAAGCAATCTGTGGAATCTGGCAACATGCCCATAATGCTGGCAGCGTTACTTCGCTGTATAGCGAGGCTGATCCTTTGACCAAAGCAGATGCCAGCATTATGGTCACGTGCCGACTCAACTAAACGCCCCGCTAAATCTTTATAGATTTCTATGGCACCCGGTCCCCATGGCCCCATCGTCTCTACGACAAACGGCACAAGTATAAAACCTCGGTCAAGACTAGAATACTTGCGCCGCTTGGCGAATTCCGCAGCCGCAGCAGCGCATTGTCCGGTATACAAATATGTTCCAAGATCCAAGTCTCACAATTCTTGTCGTTTTTGCCTGAGTAATAAAGATAGAGTATCATATCTTCAGACACACACAAACTTTCACATTTAGAAGTTTAGTATAGCTACCTAATATGTAAGTATATTATTAGGAGGATAGCAAGTAGTATAGGAGAGTAGGACGTATAGCCATACTAAAAGGTACCTTCATTATTTTCACAGTCCAAGTATAAAACTCAAAACAATTTACTGCCAAGCAATTCAAAATTCCATTACCGGCTGTTATCGTCTAAAATTTATAATTTAAAATACATAAATAAATTTTACAACTCCCAACAACAAAATATTAACTGAAAAGTTTTGCAAAATAGCATCCGCCTGTTTCTGATCTCTCTCTTTGCACGTAAAATCACCGTTCAAAAGGCTTTGATAAAGTTTGATAATGCGTTTATGTCGAATTTTCTTTATGAAAAGTTAAATAAGTAAGGACTTGGTGGTAGGACTTTTCTGCAAAGTTCGTCTAGGTAGGTACCACCTCTTTGATAGTTATTCTGCCGTCAAGCAGCAGTGTCCAAGCACTACTGTGTTCCGGTTCGAGGGGCATTCTAGGTAGTGAAATTACTAGTGCAAATGAGACTCTTATCCCACAGTCTAGTAATCTTATTACCTACTATACTGTGTGAAGTCTCAGGATGACGTGCGCAGTGCACCGTCACGCAAAACTATATTAATTTAGAGTTCCGAGTGATACTGCAATCTGTTATAGGCAGCCGTGACGCTTAACATCAGGTGAACGACTAACTCGTCACGTCATTTCATGACTTAAAAAACATATTCCATCTTATTACAAAACGTGGTCTAACGATAGTTCCAAGTTTAAACTACGGTTTAAGGAAATTTCATATTACAAAACGTAGTTTATCCCTTAGTCTTGGCTAATCTATGGTACTAAAGTTAAACCTGGCAGACACCTATTAGGTACAGTTATGCCAAGTACTTCACTTTGCGGTCGCGATAGTCGTGCTTTAACTTTTCATTACCTCATTGAATATACTAAGTGTAATTGAATTCATAGCATCTTTTGCAACTAAATACCCCTACTCCTGACACAGGTCACGTGTGGACCAAAATGTATTAAATCAATGCATCGATTTGGTACTGATTATAACTCCAAAAAATGGGATAACTTTCTTAATCGACTGCTAGAGTACATAATTAAATTAAAATAATTAGGTAGTGTTTTTAATTATTACATACAAGTTAATAAAAGGTTTTAAAACTATCAAAATCATTCTTTAAAAAGGATCAACAAATAATTTATGAACTCAATGTATGCTAATGAATTCAATGTATAATAGTTAATATCGTTAGTGAGTTGGGTGCAATGGAAAACTGTATAAAAACGCCAGTCTAGACGGTCGCACAGGTTTGACGAAAGCTCTAAGTAGAAACAGGAAAATTCTATTAAACTGTATCGTTGTCACTTGAACCGTGTTACGCTCGGGGAAATGTGGAAACTCCAATGTTGCTCCCACTTCATAACATATTTATGGCATTTATATTACAATGGGAAAGTTCTCTAGGATTACAGAATTATAAGATGGCGACTTTTAAATTGATGACGTGGTAATACCTATAGGGGTAGATTACAATTATGTTGCTGGGTAATAAATAATGTTTAGTTTGACCAACATAAGCACAAATCTTCTGAATCTTTATAGTTACTATATGAACTCGGTAAGCGTCTGCGTTCTTGGAGATTTGCAAGAATTCATGTGTTATAGCCGATTCCGGCTACGCGCCACCCATACAAATACATGTAAATTGGGATGTAGATGCGAGTCAATGCTCTGTATCATAGAAAATTGAAAATTGAGATAAGAAAATTTTTGAGAAATGTTCTTAAAAAGAATAGGTACAACTTTTATCGCTACCAAAATAAAGCAACGCTTCGCGTCTGTCATTTCTTTGATAGACAACCGCTACGAAAGTGGTATTCACAAAGAGCGCTAAACCGCTTATGGGTATATATTTCGAGTTGGTCTTGTTGCTGTGGAATAAACATGCACCCTTTAGGCAGCTTAAGTATTCTGATACAATGGTTAAAACCACTTGCATAATTATGAGGAGGAAGAAAGGGCTAACTTTTAAGAGCTCCTGTTGAAATAACGCAAAGGTTTTCCACGCATTTGAGTGACCATGTGCAGAGTTCCTGAAAAGAGGTTAGCTATACTCAAGACTCCCTACAAATACAGTACCTAGTATGACGATAAAAATAAATCGTGGTTCTCCGGGACGTGGGCCTTGGGGATCGGGGTACTGCGGGAGTAACCCGTTTGATCATAATACGCATGGGAATTTGCAAAATTGCTGTAAGTGTGCGCAATTAGCTGCATTTGTGCCTTATACACACGGCTATAATAAAAGTATTAGTTCATTACAAATAATTTAAAATAACCATTACTGTTCATGGATTGATTTTTAAAGTGTAAACTACACTTCAGGTATATCTATAAAAACACTAAGACCCCCCCCCCCCCCCTTTAGGAACTATAATATCTTTACCACAGCTGTTGTATGAAGTATTAGAACGACGCCTATTTTCTTCCATCAGACAGAGTATAGTTTGACCACATTGCCCGTCACGCAGCACTTGGGTTAAGAACTAGCTCTCAATTGAAGCTACCGAAACACGCTGGTAAAAGCTTGGCAACACATTCTTATGCTGATTCTTACTATAACCACAGATATATAGTACTACTTACGTACTATAACTGTATTTTGGTTTTGGCAAAGAACTCATCAACGTAGCGGTAGGTCAGGCATTTATCTGATGGCGAGCCAAAAATAGAAATGAAAGTACCTATATATTACGCCGCGCAAGTATCTCAGCTATCTTTGAATAACCTAAATTCGTGTAATAAATAGTTAAGATAGTGATACCCAACTTATTTCAATTCAGTAAGTAAAAGGTACGATACCATAAAAAGGGTTAGTAGGAAATAGTAAACAATTTATCGAGTAAACCACACTATTTCCCACAAATCTGCCCATTATCCCTCTGGATGACTTCGACCCTTACAAATACGAGCCAGGTAATATTACTTAGTACTGTGTCATAGTAAGTTTATAACACTTATTTCTATATAAACTCAAACAAAATAAGATATTCAGTATAGCGACAAGGTGCCGTCGAAGGAAATTTATATAGGTAGCTGAATGTAGCTTTTTAAGGTGCGGCTTCAGGTTTCCATTCCTTCACAAAAAGCCTTGCCCGTGGTTTCACATATTGTGATTGATAGGAAAGGACTATATAGCCGAGGGTTTCGTATCCGTAGGTAATAAGGTGTGGGATTGACATATTCATTCCACACGAAATTTTACGTGGTCCTTTCCGTAAAAATGGGTATACGGTCACAGTTATCCATAGTAGGCAGCAACGTTTTACCCCCTATTTTCTATACGAAAATCAGAGGGGCCCCAATTTAAGCAAGGTAGAGAGGCAAATGACACTAAAGATTTTAATCAACGACTAAGCTCTCGAGATATTGTTATTAGCCTTACAAGCCCGGTGGTCGACAAGGTGGCGACGAGTGGCTGCGCTGCGAGGGAGCCAAGTGGAGGGAGCGAAGTAAGCGATATTTTCAATGGCCTCCCGCGATCCAGCCTCATAGTGGACTGGCACTCCAAATTATTGGATATCTTACACGGCAGCTGAGACAGAAGCACTCTTAATGCCCTTTCAAAAAACTGCTGAGCTTTAATTGCTCTGAGACTTGAGGAAGCGGGAGAGTATGTGTACCATCGTACAGTGAAATTAGTAGCTACTTTTAACTAGGTACTAATTTCATAATTATTTTATTATTATGGATTTTTATTATGGGTCAACTTACAAAATACTGTATCACGTTCTCATTGTAACCGTGTAGTTATTAGTCCTTCTATATAATGTTATCTCGTAAACTTGTCATGATTGAGCATTACTTGGTGAAGTTTAAGCTGCTCAATCCCTAAATCATAATAAAATCTACTAAATATAAGAAAGTGCCGAACCCAAAATATTAAAATGAAGAAAATATAGTTTTAGGTGATAGTTTCCCTATAAGTCCACATTCACAGAGGCTCTGGGACGAGCCCTTATGCAAAAGAGTCAAACAAAATCTATTACAAGATTGCTCTAATGCTTCGGATCGGGCTCGTCTCCTTGCTACGGCCGAACGCGAGTCAGGCTATTGGTTGCAGGCGATACCTTCTCCCAACATAGGGACACTAATGGATAACAACAGTTTTTCTGTTGCTATAGGTCTGCGTCTGGGCATCTCTAGAACAGAACCTCACCTTTGTCGCTGCGGAGGCGAAGTAGACCGATTAGGCTACCATGGCCTATCATGCCGCCGCAGTGCTGGTCGTCTCTCACGTCATGCCTCCTTGAACGACGTCTTACGTCGGACTCTTGCCACCGTTAACGTGCCGGCTTGCCTAGAGCCGAACGGTATATCACGTGACGATGGCAAGAGGCCCGATGGCTTGACGTTAGTTCCATGGAGTCGTGGACGGCCTTTGGTCTGGGATGCCACATGCGTCGATACTCTGGCAACGTCCTACCTCCAGGGCACTTCAAGAGCGGCTGGTGCAGCGGCGGAAGTGGCGGAAAACCTCAAGCGGACGAAATATGAATCTCTCGGTGAGAGATACATATTTCTTCCGTTTGGGGTAGAAACCATGGGACCGTGGGGTCCATCCGCCCGCGGATTCGTGAAAGAGCTGTCCAGACGCCTAATAGAAACTACAGGTGACCAAAGAGCTGGCTCTTACCTCGGCCAAAGACTAAGTATGGCCATTCAACGAGGTAATGTCGCCAGCTTTTTGGGCACCTTACCCGCAGACAGCGACTTAAACGCGGTTTTTTATTTATAAGTTTAGTTTTAGTTTTAGATAAATACTTAGTTTAGATTTAATTTAGTTTTTGTAATTGTACTTTGTATTTTAATACTTTTAATTCTATTATATTTTTCTACAACCCCTACAGAAAATATACAGGAGCGTTGAACTTTATTAAAAAAGAAAAGGTTAGAATAAGCTCAATTTTTCGCCAGTTTTTTTTTAGTTTATTTGTAGAATCCTTAAATTAAAAAGAAAGGTTTTAAATAAAGTTAAATTAATTCAGATTACAAAACTTTCTAAATCCAGGTATAAAGAGTAAAAAACAATTGAAATATTTGGCTTTAATGTAGACTTATACCTCTCAGACAGACTAGGCGTATGCTTACCACTTAGGCTATATACTTTTAGGTACCTTTACAGGGATCTTAAGTATATAGTCAAAGATACCTAATACCTTCTAAATAATGGCCACTTGGGTACCCAAGTGACCATTATTTCAATTTGAATTTTTTATTAATTTGAAAATTTGGCAGGAAGAATTAGACTTGTTCAGTAGTGTACAGTTAGCAAAAACGTTAGATAGTATATGTATAGTGTCTACACATTTCAGTCATTGGACTTGCAATAGCAAAAATAGATGAAAGTCGTAGGTATACGTCCTTATAATCCTGTAAAACTGACTGCCCCAGTCACGTTTACGTTTACTGTCACAGCTTTTGACTAACTGTCCTTTTTGTTCACAATGGTTTTTTTTTTTCTTACATTTTGGCTCCACACATAGTGTATTTAGCCAGTGTCAAGTTTTGTAATTTTTCATCGTATTATGGAAATTTTCACTTAAAGTCAAGTCATAGTCACAGTCAGAGTAGTCATAGTCTAGTCTAAGTCATAATCCAGTCTAAGGCATGCCCTTGCCCTAGTAAAGTGGTGGCAACTTTACTAGAGGCTTCTATGGAATTTTGGAAGCAACACGAAAAACCACGTTTCACTACATTATATCACTTGCCCACACTCATGCTCGTAATTCAGCACTTAATGCGTAAAACACCACCAATTTTAAACATTAACACTGGAAAAAGCATAAATTTTGAAAAATAATACAATGCAACGACGTTAACTTTTCCGCGTTCCCGCCAAAACTCTCACAATGGTTTTTTCATTTAGTCCATCTAATCATACCACAGATTAGAGAAAAAAACAAAGACTTTGTGAATCATACCTACTAATAGTTCGACAATCGAACTGTTTGGTGAATTATATGAATGAAAAAATGGAAGTGAATACGAATTTTCGACGAATTGACACTTCAGGCTTATTTTGTTCGCCTGTCATTTCTAGTATTGTTCCAAATGATCACATAAACTCATCTGTTTCCCAATCATTGTGAACTGGTGAACTCCCCACGTCCGCTGTATAGGTGAAGTTGAATTAAACAGTCTATCTATTATCTATACCGCTCATTAGCTAAGGTGTTTGAGCACTTTCAGCTTAAACATAATGAGTTTGATATCACTTGCCTGTACAAATTGCAAACACGTACCTATCTATGGCATGTTACATGCCTTTTGATTACTAATTAGTCGAAACATATTATACTTAATTATTTACTGTGCCCCACGGTTACATAAATTATTCTATCTTATACTTAAGCCAAACAAGGATATATGGGTGTTTAAGCTCCGGACAGTCAGTTAATTGTTTATCTACCGTTATGCAATATTAGGTATAGCGTTCTTTAGCAATAGCGTGAATCGGCCTTTCGTGCTTAGCAATGGAGTATGAGAGTCAGCATCGGACGGTAACAACAAAAATTATTAAAATTTCTATTTAAATCCACTACGGCACATGGCGTACCATTATACCAAGACTCCCGTGCTATACCTTTCAAATTCACCCAACCAAAAATCTCGCGAGACGGACTTTATATATACCTACGTCATAAAGCCAAATTAATACATACTCCAATGAGGAACATATCAATAGATTATATATCCTCCACCTGCCTTCCTGGGAGGTAGATGCGCTCAAGTAACGCCTCGGTTTGTCACGTAAGCTTTACTCAATCGTGAGAGATTATTCCTTTAGCGAGAGAATTTCCGCCCTTAGTCAGATTAGAAACGGACACGTTCTGCTATTGTTCTAGAGATCAGATCAAAGGCAAGATAAGACAATACTAATCTATAGACGAGATGTGATACGAATAGACCTACCGAACTTTCCCAGTGTTTCTCTAGAAAGTGAGCTTAGTACATCACTTTACATTTTATTTTACTTTTCTGTCGTTAAAGTTGACGACTAACTTTTTCAAAGCCTCAACTCTAAGGCATTTTAAGAAGGGTTAGGTGTGGTTTAGTCGACATTGGACCTATTCGCCAAATGTCCTATAGTCTTATAAGGTCTTCGCAATATGCCTTAGAATACTTAGATATCGTTGTACCTAACAAATTTTAGCAAAAGTTATTCTAATGGAATGCACAATTAAATGTCTTTAATACCTACTATCTATGGGTTCTATAATCTTGCAATGAGTTCAGATAATATTAGTTACATCGACTGGGTGGAATGGGATATTTTTACTTTCTTTGGGGGTGTATTTCCTCCGCCTGCGCACGCAACGGTTATAAAACACACAAAAATCTCTTGTCTTTTTTCTACATATACCTAAACTTTAGCACAAAAGAGGAACATGTGTTTGAGAGGTACCAAATGAATAATTAATAGCTAAGACTGATAGCGTTATCGTGACACCTAGCAAGTTCTAAGTATACTATATAGAGTATTCTTAGAATGGTACCTATAGGATAGGTCTGTGGGTAGTAGGTACATAGAATATACTATGGAATTTTCTTTCGTGACTACACAATTGTTTTTCCTCTAATCTGTGGTCGTGACACAAAAAAGGTAGAATGGCAACAACATACAAAAGACGCGAAAATATCACTTATAATTTCAGGCAAAGAACTGCGTCATGTCATTCTGCCGTTGCAAACATTATGGTGGATCGATAAATGAAAAAGACAAAATTTGAAGCCCTTTCATCTGCATTAAAAATAATTTGATTAGAACCGAAATGTAGGTTAGGTTGTTGACCTTTCGCTAAATCAGGAATAGGCATGGAGTAGATAGGTACCTATATACCTACGTACTCAATTAGTGTAAGAGTTCGAATCGGAAACGTGCCTTCACCCAGCTTGTTATGACTTTTAAAAAGGAAACTATTAAAAATATTGCTACAAATAAATCAAGACTGTGGTTGATTGAAAATTACTATTGCGCCGGACAAATAGTTATCTGTTATTTTATACGAATTCACAATAACTCATATAATTATGTTTAAAAACTTAGAAAACATATAATAATAAGTATACTAAACTAAACTAGACCTAAAAATGAAACTATACCTAAAAACTTTAAAATGAAAATATAAAACTAAAAATAAAATCTAAAGGAATCTTGAACTATTTATAGACCGGCAAAGGTCTATAGATAGTTCAAGCAATCCATGGAATCTGGCAACGTGCACATAATGCTGGCAGCGTTACCCTGCTGTATAGCGAGGCTGATCCTTTGACCAAAGTAGATGCCAGCATTATAGATGCCGACTCAACTAAACGCCCCGCTAAATCATTATATATTTCTACTATGGCATTTATATTTGTTATTTGTAAGTATATTCAAGGAAAGCAAACTGTATTTTACAACATTAATTACTGAAGTAGTGATTTAGGTACTTGACAGTTTGTCCTTTATCATGGTTAACTACGCGATGTTAAATAATTTAAATATATTTTTTTCCTATGTCTGTATCTTAATTCTTTAAACTAACTACTACAATAACAAAAACTGCTACTAAATGCTACTAGCTACACTTATACCTACTTTAAATATCAATGTTATCAAATTAATATGGTTGAAATTACTATCATTATAATATATTTATTTTGTTTTAAAAACTAAATCAGCTTTTTACTCCGAAACTAAGAAACCAATTTATCAAAGAATTTATTTAGAACTGACATGGATAGAGAACGCCGTTGCTTATTCTACTGATTATAGGGAAAGAAGAAGAATTGAACTTATTGGCACGTGAAAAAATATTTCTGTTTTAATTTCATAAAACTGTTCATTTTGCTACAAAAAAGGGTTCATTATTGAATCTGGAATTTACAATTTGTTGATTTAATAACTGTTACTGAGACAAACACTATACAGGGCTTGTTCGCCCAACTGATCATCAATTTATGGGATCACGTATGGTGCCCTCGGTCACAGCTCTGCTTACATTTTCACTTTCATCTATAATACGGTCCATACATTATTCGTTTCCGGCGGCAGCTGCAGTAATATAATTACATATACTGTAGGTATATAGATACTGTAGTCACAATTATTCGAAAATTCATAAAACTACAAAAATAAAACAGAAACGAATGTTACCAGGGGGCGTACCGTGAGCTCTTAGCGCGATTCAAAACAGAGCCTATATTGGATCGCTTTGTTTTTTTTGTATGGAGATTTTGACAAGCGATCCAGTATAGGCTCTGTTTTGAATCGCGCTAAGAGCTCACGGTGCGCCCCCTGACGGTTTTCCAAACACAAATGATGCGTAGTAGGTAGTCTACTAATGTTGTAGGTAATTTTTGACAATGTATATTTTCTTTGTTTCAGTTCGTCAGCCAGCGAGCTAATATCAAGACGGGGAGTCTTCTCGCGACGGCAATATGGATCTGTTGAACAGGTATCTATATATTTAATTTACCTATCGAAATAACCCCTCCGATAGAGTCTAACAAGCTAAACGTCCAATGAGCAGTATGTACAACCAGAACGTACATATACTTCACTTTCTTTGATATGTATAGGTAAGGTATGTACCCGCCTTGCGGGCTGTAATTAGGTATGCATATATAGTTTGAAAGAAATCCTTATATGTAATGGAATCTAGGAAAAGGAAGTATATATCTTGGATGCGTTGCTAGCGTAGCGGCGACTCATTCGTCTGAGTAAGGCAGTAGGTACTAAATCCCGTCGTGATATCAAAGGAAGGTTTTTCACCCTCACGGACGTCTAAGTAGGTAAAAATATGTGAATATATAGTTGTCCTATGTTTCATTAAGATATTGTTTACCGAGACTGTAACGTGGGCGATATCGATAACATAATAATACTTATTTACAAAGCTCGTTCCTGGCTCCGTATGAATTTGGCTTTCAGATTGGCATAAATAAACAAAGAGTATGTGCAAAAGGGAGACATGTAAATTCTCATAGCCGTATTTCCAGAACACCTACCTACACATACTACACAATCACACATTATAAACTTAATTTCCTGAAATATTTTATTGGGGTTCCAGCAAAGGTTTCAACGAGACGTTCGAGTAAATCCTACTAGGGGTACTGAGGTGATCAAAATTGTGAATTGTAGCGGAGTTATTTTAGCACATTTCATTTTATTATACTTGTTCAATTGTAATTTTAAATTAATCTCGCATTTTTTTGTCATAGTACAAGTTATAGACCAAATATTCTTGAGCTATCACAAATAGTTACATAGGTACTGCTTACATAATAATATTTAGGTTTGGTAGAGGTTCAGACCATTAGTAGGTATATAAGTACAATATATAATATTTCATAGTAAATACTATTTTGAGTTACAAATACTAAGATTTTCCGCAATTATGCACTACCATCCAGGTTGATTGAGTCCACGATAAAAATGGTACCGTCGGTGCCTGCTGCCTGCGAGAGACATCTTATCATTTCTTACAAAGGACATCTTGACTTTATGACGGTGTAAAATTCAAATTCAGCTTCTATTGCAACAAGGTTAAGCTATTTAAATAGTAGCTTGGTCATATTTAGCCTTAGTGAAATGATAAATAAATATAATCATCATCAACAGCCTAAAGACATCCACAGCTGAACATAGGTCTCCCACAGAGAGCGCCACTTTGAGCGGCTGCCCGCCTCCTGCATCCCCGTCTGCGTCTGCACGTTTAAACCACCACGCTGACAGTGCAAATTGGTGGAAGAGCACATGTAACTCCAAATTCGTGAACATACCGATTTTTTCACAATGTTTTCGTTCACCATTGTAAGACCGGGCTACCACTTGCAAGAAGACTTGATAGTGTAAACTATAATAGTTTATACTTTCAACCTACTGTCTGATAAACGGTCGAACACTTCTTGCAGAAGTTTTCTTGCAGATGGAAACCCCGCTTAAGAGCGGATGCAAATTCCGCACCTTAGGTACTTGAAAAGTCACCAAGCAGCAGCTGCAGGCCAAGTGGGGTTCGGACCAAGGTGCGTCGTTGATTTGAAAGGTGCACGGGCTGGGCTATTGCTGAGCAATACTCGCTCATAATACCTAGATATTATGTTGATTTAAAATATCGGGCGGTACGGGTTTTATTTTGGGCCAATAACAGTTTTACTCTTGGAAATCTCCAGAAAATGACCGCTCATTACGTGAAAGCAAACAAAAAATGGCCGTTTCCAAACCTACTAACTACTTTGCATGCAGTTCCGTTGTATTTACACTTTATAAAGAGGACTTTCTTCAGAGGCTTTTTAGTTGACTTTTTAGCAGTAGAGCACGAGATTTGCATGTTTAATAATTAATAGAAGCAAAGGTTTTATTTAATTAGAAAAATATTGGACCACCAATTCACTTTATATTATGCTATGGCGTCGATTTAAATAGCCTGTAGATTTACCAGCTCATCACGTCCTGTGTGGACGTGATGGAGCTGGTAAGTTTAGTTTGTTCAGTGACGCAGCAAAGCTGTATCAATTTAACCAAACTATCCTTTGTACAGGAACAATAGGGCTTAGACAATGGATGCATTGTGTTGTAGTATGGCACTTATCCTGTACGAACCGACACTACTAATGAATCATTTCTTTGTGATTGATGATAATTGCTTCGATTGGGAAATGTGCCTGCATAAAATGACTGTCAATATGAAATACCAGTAATAAAAATGCGCCGTATAGAAGAATAGCACAGCATCTAGAAGATTGTTCTGCAGTGAGTGAGAATAATCTAGCAGCTAATACTTATACCACAGAATTCACCCTATTTACGATACTAAGTTTATGACTTATACATTCTAGCTCAACGGTCAGCTCAAACAATGAAGCATGCACAAGGATTGCAGTGTGCGATCCATGCATGCGCTCTAGTTTCTTTCTGTATTTTTTTTTGTACATATTTTTTATGAATATCTGTCTTTAATGGAAACAATAGTATATTATGATACAATTGTGCAAAGTTGAGCTGATAGATGCAGGAGGCGAGCAGCCGCTCAAAGTGGCGCTCTCTGGGGGAGGCCTATGTTCAGCAGTGGACGACTTCAGGCTGTTCATGACGATGTTGATGAGGGCGACATAATCAAATTGATTCAAGCTCTTTAATGAAGATTTTTAAAAAATCTGCCGCCAATGCAACACATTGCACAATATCTAATAGGTAATAGCATAAATATGCCAATTGCTAGTAGCAAGATATGATTATTATGTATCCATTATCGAATAGTCAATTAATTTGTGCACGTGAATGCGTGTTTAATGACAGAAATGTCACTTACCCAATTCATAATAACTATTATAATTATTAACTACTAGTAGAGATAATTTGTAATGTTGTGTTGCACTAATCTACTGTTAGCTGTTATCTAATTAAGTATCTACTATCTAGCACTGACTTGCAATGATAAAACATTTATTGTACGGTGCTAAGTGTTTCTGATTTCTTCAATTGCTTTTCATATTCTTCCTGCCTTCATTCCTGTGCAATTTATTTTATATGGTAGAATTAAAACCCCGTGCGTATAGAAGTAAATATATCGTAACATTTAAATTATTCAGCTTGGATCTATAGTCACGTTATTATTACGCCCTTTTTTACGTGTGAAAATTTATGTTTGGTTTTTAACGATTCAGCCAGATACAGGTTCGAGTTCTTCTCTAAAAACATTTGTTTGCCTATTCATGCGAAAAAATCCCTTTGTCGGTTTCATATAAAGGGAAACTAATTAAGGAACATCTCAGAATGAGAAACTGTGTTGTTATATTTCTTTGGAGCTAGACGTAGTCAAATGACAGAAGAGACTTAAGACTGGGACAATTTAACTACAACACTTATGGATAATACAACAAATATGATTTTTTTTGGGGTTGTTGGATAAAATGAGACTTAGACAAAGATTTTATAGTGCTTTAGCGGTTTAAATGTACTTATACTATATCTGTACCATTTATTTTTTTGTTACTTTGATGTTATTAATGTCAAAAAAAAATCATAACTATACGTTTAATACTCATTGAAGCAAATGAATAGGCCTAGTCACAGAGTGGGCCTAGAACACTATTATTGCTCAAGAAGGAAAAACAGAAAATTACGCTTTTAAGCGAATTTTATTGTTAGTAAAAACTTATAGTGTGAGCTATGAACTAAAAGGTTTTAGGTGAATTAAAAATAACCCTGTATATGTAAATTGGTCTAATAATTAAGTATACGGATTGGATATCTGAAATATATACCTACCGTACTTATAGTTAGGTTTGAAACATAAGGTGCCATGCCGGTTCGTCGTCTTGCCTGTATTATGAAAGGTTGGTATTCATTGACCTTTACAACTTAGTTTAGCCCCAGCAAGTTTGCGGGTGAGTTAATCCATTCCTTGAATTAGAGTTTTAGTTCGGCGGTTTCAGGCACGTGAAATAATGCGGTAAATCGTTGATCCCCTTGTGGAAGCCGCTGTCATAGACCTGTTCTTGATAGAGTTTCTGAGCTTGATATTGACGTGGAGCAATTTGAAGAAAGTTTCCAAGATCGGCTTAGATAGGTATAATATAGCGTGTGACTTGACACTTATACCTACATTTATAGCGAACGTAATCTCTCAAATGGTATTTATTAAACGATTATACTTATAGCAGTTTCCCCTGCTCAGCGTAATCAACAGATAGGTACTTACATTGAACGATAAATATGAATCCCGGACTTTTATATCTTTCCTTTGCTAGTGCTTTCAAGGAACGATAGGTACTTATATGGTTTAATAATAACGGCTCTCATTACACTAAAGGTACCTCTACATAGGCTCTTTTTATGTGCGCAAATTATGAGGTATAATTTTTTGCGAGTAAAACCGCGGGGCGGATTCTTACTAATACTACTTTTCTAATGTATTTTTTTCTATATCTGAATATTCATTATTATAATAGTTGTAGTGTACAATATAATAAATATTGTAACATTTCTACGTAGAATAGTACACTCGCTCCGCCACCCTCTGGGCGTAGGCTGAAAACCAGCCCTGGATGTTTTTTTTTACATTCAGCAACATGCTGAGCCGAACGCCCATTCAACACTGACTGACTGACATCATATTAGTAAAGCAATGTGTTTAACCAGTGTTGAATAAATGATTTCTATTCTATTCTATTCTATACTATTTATTTTCTCAATGTGAGCCGCTTAGAAGATAAATTACTTCTAAATACTGAAGAACTCATATAACGGGTAATCTCGTGTGAGAAGTGTTTGTCGTTACCATACAAACTTATCTCCCGTTACCACAAGAATGCCTGTTACAATTTTATTTCTTTATCCCCTCAATCTTTATATTATACCCTCGCTTAATCTTATATCAAAGAAAGGAAAGTATTGCGGGAAATATTTATTGCAAAACACAAAATCTTTATTAATTTTTCCTCTACTGGCACAGGTAAACAGAAGGTGCTCTCTAAACCTTCTTAATAATATTTCATATAGATATTTACGACTGCCATCCGTTGCTGTATTAATATATTTTGAAGTACGTACTCAACTGCCAGATTGTCGTTACATCGGAGTATATGGGGTGTATGATTGAGAAAATTCTATTAGTTATATAGACGGTAAATCGCCGAAATTGGCTATTAACGGCCGTAATCCTTTTTCCATTCACTGACGGTACGCGCCCTCATCGCGTTCTATTATATTTTGTACTGAATCACCTCCTCACTTCATATTTTTGGAGCGAACTATTCAATAGCTCCACTTTTTTAACGAGGAGATCCACAGGGGAACTAAAGTGACCGATATAGCTCTTAGAGTTAGCAAGTTGAAATGGCAATGGGCAGGCCACATTGCTCGTAGAACTGACAACCGACGGGGAAGACAGGTTCTCGAGCGGCGACCACAAACTGGAAGATGCAGCGTAGGCCGGCCCCCCACTCGGTGGACCGACGATCTGGTGAAAGCCGCGACGAGCCGAAAGATGCAGGAGGCGAGCAGCCACTCAACGTGGTGCGCTCTGGGGGAGGCCTAGGTTCAGCAGTGGACGTCTTAAGGCTGTTGATGATGATGATGATGATGATGATGATGATGACTTTTTTAACAAACTGTTCAGTAGCCTAGATTTGTGATTCGGATTCATTCCATCGAAATTAAAGTTAAAGTGATGAAATTAAATTAATTTCAAATCTTAGTCAGTAATAATTTAATATTAATATATTTATCTGTCGGTAGGTGGTATAGTTGCTAGGTAAGTACTACAATCATAAGCAAGTGCGTAGCTACACTGCTTACTACAAAAACATTTAGACTGTATACCATAATATAGCTGAGCTGACCTATTAGTCAAAATATACAATAGGATTTCTTAACTATTTTTAAATCTGCATTTATTTACTTGAGACTGTTTGATATTTTTTCTCTAACCATCAAGCAAAGCAAAGCAGAAAAAAAGATCAGTTCTACATAATTGTTTGTCCAAAAATATGGTTCTCCACAACTTATAATCAAGTAAACACACACTACCTATTAGCCTACCTAGGTTGTTGTAAGACACTATGATGTGACCCTCATGGAGACACTCTAGTACATTTACCTAAGCTTTATTTACCTACCACATCTACCAAAATGCTGTAAAATATTCTAACATCATAAACAAGTTTGTGACATAAACAAGTATCTTTTATATCTATCTTTAACACTTAAAGAAGTCACATATCCGTTAATACCAATAATCTGGAAGAGCTAACGCAAAAAAACAGCTCAATAACAATAAAGAAATAAGGAAGTTTTCTGAAAACATTTTCCTTTTCCGCTTCTAGTGCCAGTGATATAAACATGATCATTCTCATAAGAAAATACTTCTCGCCGCCTCACAACTCTCAAAGAATTCTAGCCGAATTTGTCTAGACATTACATAATAGTATATATGTATAAGTCAAGAGATCAAGCAAATGACTTGTAGGCGTTTTTGAGGGAACTCCCAAAAAGTTTTTATGATTAATAACTTACTTAGAGTATTTAGCTTTAAGATTTAGCCACATTTAGTTCGTTCCAATGGTTTTTAAAAACTTTAGTCTCGCAGTTTTACGCATACGCGCAATGGACCAATACGTGGATCAATATCTTTAAGGCTAGAGTGAACCGGTATCTTCTAGGCAAGCATGCTACATCGTTGACGGCGTCGTCACTTACCGTTAGGTGAGACCGTGGTCAACAGCTAGCCTATCGATGATAAAAAGAAATATCTTTAAGATCCCACACTAACTGTACAATTTACCCGGATAAAGTTTTAATACATGTTTTAAGGAATATCTACAGTTTAATTCAAATCTGCTGTTCTGTAGTTTTAGATATCAAGCATGCCTATAGTCCCTTCATAATGGTCTTTGCTAACGAACCCGAGTGATTCAGCGCATAGCTGACCCCAGTATTTGGGCCGTCCTACTTTTTAAGTCGACAAGAAAAATATTAATTTTCGGATACCTCGTGAAATCTATAGGCGTAACTATTATCTGAGCTGTGACCATAGAGTTGCGACAGTGTTTTGTTTTGTTTAGTTTGTGCATGGATTACGTTAGTTGTTTTAGAATACAAGCGCAAAGCTCAATTGTTTCGCTTTTTCGATACCTAAGTATGCATAGTTACCAAATTAATAAATCTAATTTCTGTTCTGTTCTGTTCTTGCTTACCTTAGATAAATTACGGCGATAATACAGTTGTAATTACATGCACAACTCCATTTAACGGATTTCTTTGAGTTACTTAAACAGAACGGCAAATCGTAATTAAGGAACCTATTAACCTATATTTCACACCTAATACCTACCTACCTACCTAATTACTCACTAAACAGCAATTAACAAACTCGTGTACAATTTCAAGCTTAATTCACACTCTAATCATGTAATTTCCGAAACAAATCCATTAATTACATGTTCGAAGTAATCTCCATCCATCAGTTACGCCATCGAAAACTAATTTGGCGTTAGAGTCGAGTGACGGAATGACCGCCTTATTGGCTAGTGTCCAAACAAAATCGTCTTGGTACCTATATATAGTGGCCACGGTGGCCATTTTAGGGACGAAAACTGCCACTATTGTTTAAACTAAACAACACACAACTATCCTATAGTTTTATCCCAGATAGTTAAGAATTTCCGCCTGAAAATAAATATTTATCGAGTGAAACTGCGCTGCGGGGCGCCTCTATTTAAACATTTCAATGCAAATAGCATAAGGTTTTTATTTTGCAATCCTGTTATCTCTGTCTAGACATTCACATTACCAGCTTAAGACGTCACACACAACACAGGCCTCCCCCATAAAACGCCTAAGGTATAAGGTGTAGGGTATAGGTATAAGTTTTATGTATATGTATACAACTAGTTGACCCGCCCCGGCTTTGTACGGGTTAATTAGTTTTACCCTGTTTATGGGTAAAAGGGAAGCGAAAGGAAAAGATGAATGGATGGGACCGGCGAAGGAAGGCAGGCTTTCCCATTTTCCATCCATCTTCTTTTTGAGAGAATGAGTATAAATAAAAAAATAATATACAAACAAAAAAATCTTGCATAAAAATTGCATCCTTATTGCTTTGTGCAACCCGCACTTGGCCGTTTTAGAATATATATAGTATTCTAAATGTTATTCTGAAAAATTATCTATAACCATACCAAATTTCAGCGAAATCCGTTCAGTAGTCCCAGCGTGATGCGTGTTCAAAGAGACAGACAGACAGACAAAAAATTCAAATAAAATTGTTTCCACTTCTCTATCGATAAAGAAGTGTAATCCAAGCAAAATTTTCAAAAAATATTTAATGTAAGTACAGATATATGTGCGGAATTTTCACTGTCACTTATAATGGTGAAAGAAAACATCGTGTGGAAAAGAATCACACAAAACTCGACAACTTGTGTCATCTACCAACCCGCACTTAGCCAGTGTGTTGGTCGTTCAGTATATATATGTATAGGTACGTACATAGTCTATATAAACTTGACCGCATTCAATTTCAAGCAATTTTCTACATAGCAAGGTGTATTTAGATGTTTAGATTTTGCTACTTAGTCGTCTTGCTGTCGTTTCTATAGAGATAGTCCTAGGTATATAGTATTTTTGTAGACTTTACATACCTATCATTAAGCGAATACCAACACGCGTGGATGTAGGGGTTGAACGTAGTGATTTTAGTCTCTTTGACATAGGGTTTCATTTGCTGCGATAATATTGGCTGTCATGACACTTTGATAGGCGGGATGTGATTGCCAGTGACTATTATCCTGATTATATTTTATAATACTAGTCTAAGGCCGGATTTCCACCTTCAAGAAGTGTTGGACTGTCTATCAGACTGTAGCTTGAATGTGTAAGAAAGTAATAAAGTAGTAAAGTAAAAAATAACCGGCCAAGTGCGACCCGGACTCACGCACGAAGGGTTCCGTATCATTATCTATAAAAACGAGCAAAAAAAATTCACGTTTTTTGTATGGGAGAGGGGAATATTCATTTTATTCTGTTTTTTAGTATTTTTTGTTATAGCGGCAACATAAATACATCATCTATGAAAATTTCAACTGTCTATCATGGTTCATGAGACACCGCCTGGTGGACACACGGGCGGACAGACAGACAGACAGCGGAGCCTTAGTAATAGGGTCCGTTTTATCCTTTGGGTACGGAACCCTAAAACGTAGTAAAAGTTAAGTAGTAAAGTGTAGTATGTTTAGTTTACACTAGTTTACATTTGCAAGTCAGTCTGATTGACGGTTGAACACTTCTTACAGAAGCTACTTGCTTTTATAAAAAAAAAAACATTTTTTTATTGCTATTTCTATATGCAAATACACAATCTATTTTACTTTATTTGTTATCTTTAATGAAACTTCTTTGTTAACTAAATAAAATGTAGAGTACTATATCTTACTATATCTATACGCGAAACTTTATTGTTTTAAAGTTCCGGGTGACACTGCAACTGTTATGGGCGGCCGTGTCACTTAACATCAGGTGAACGACTTGCTCGTCACGTCATTCAATCACATAAAAAAAAAAAAAAAAAAAAAAAAAAAAAAAAAAAAAAAATCTTCTAAAATCATAACGACTTTACAATTAATGTTTTTGATGTGCAATTTATTGAAATTGAATTTATTACAATAGGTTAGCATTGGAACGTCAAACAAAATTGAAAGTGCTTCGCCTTACTTAAAAGGTAGTCCCCCTTTATTAATTTAATTTCGTTTTGTAAAGCTCTGAGTGGGACAACAAACAGGTATAGGGATTTTAGGGATTAAGTAGGTACATATTAGATTTTATGTTCCAATCCTTTGTTTACTTTTCTGTCCAACCTTACTTTTACAGTGACACCAACAATAAAACAGTATATCGCAATCCACGACAATATTCTATTGAAATATGACTGTCTTAATCACTACAATGATTAGTACACCTATAAAGGTGGCGACTTACTGAACATTCGCTCGGTGTTAGCACGTTTAGTCGAATATTTGGCATGTCAGTGCAGCGAACCGAGCAGGTGATGGATGGAACAAAATATGTTCACAACGAATGCAAATTTATATCCACATCGAGCGAATGCTCATGTAAGTCGCTGTCTTTACACAATCTATTCGTTTTACAAAATCCCTAATAATAACTAGTCTTTGTTTCAGTTGTCGGCTACCAGCGAGCTAGGAGGGACGGTGGATGCGGTGGCACGGAGGTACCGCCTTGAAAATGGAAGCTCCCTGGGAGAAAAGGATGAGGTAAGATAGCTTTTTTCTGTCAAATTGGATGGCGATAGACTAGCATATAATTATTATTTTACCTGCCGGGCTAGGATGCGCACCGCGAGATATGTCACGCACGAGACGACAAATTTCCTCGATGTAGACAAGTTTCTCGTTTACTCTAACATGCACGCCGCGACAGAGAAGTTTGTCGTTTTATGTCGCGTAGACAAACCAATATTGCCCTTTCATGACTCCTACTATATTTTAATGTAGCAACATCGGTTTCGTTCATTCAATTTTAAGGTTTTTTACATGAACGCGACCTTAATACAGACACTGAAAATATACTCTTTGATGAAAGACAGAAATAGTTACATATAGCTGTTTCTGTCTTTCGTAAAAGAGTATTGTTATATAAATATACTCTTTGACAGAATCCGTCAGTTGTAAAATGAAAACAGTGAAAAAAATTTCATTACTTTCTCTGAAAATTTGGATTTACATTGAAAATGCAAGTTGCAAGCATATAAACGTAAGTAAAGTTTCATTAAGCCTAAATATCGAGACTAGCGGGTCTGTGTGTTTGCACTCGAATATTGAGTTAGTTTCTTTGTCACCACGGAACATTCCTTTCTGTCGTAATGATACAATTATTAGTCCTATTATTTCATCATAATTATGAGGCATGAGGAACACTTGTAACTAGCTGGATACAAGTACAAACCTTCTATTCAAGACTACAGTCGGATACTAGACGGCATAATATTATGTTATTGTTGCATGTATAACTTGTAGGTACTTAATTAGCTGCATTATTGTTTCAGAATAAGTACACAGAAGCAGATGAAAATACTATTATCAATATATTATATGGCTCAACATCCAGAGTTTTCCGCTGGCACAGAATATATAATAGTACCACAGGGGAATATTGTTTGCCACAAGGTGCCCGTACACATCAGTACCTAACAATATTGCTTAGTTTATTACTTTATTTGTTCATTTAGAACACTTTAATACCTACAATTGATACCAAAATATTGTTACACAAAACGGAAGCCTTAATATGTACCCATAAGAATTATAAATTATAAGCTATTAAACGCGATCTAAATAAAATAAGCATTTTTAATAGATAAGTATATTGTAGGTATACCTACGTATGTACCTACATATTAATGAAAATCCTGAAAGTCCTACCATCTAGCTTGAGCTTGATCCTTATATTTAATGTAAAATACATTTTAATCACGTAACAGGTGAGTTTCAACACGGTCTGTTCGCCGTTTGCCCCCTTTCTGATTTTGTCCATTATTTGTGCCATTCATTGATAGGGTAAATACCACCGAATTCGCCCTAAAAGTCTATGGTAAATACCTTTATAAAATGAAACAGTAATGTGAGATACCGCCATATTTACGATCTCTTATGTATTTCAATTTTTTTACGTAACTACTGTATATCAAAATACCACTTTACCTTTGGATTAAGCCTTCTCTGCGTATCTCGTCCTCAAAAATTACGACGAGATAATACTCGCGCCCATGTGTCAAATAAAGCTCAGACTATGGTGTGCATGTTAGCGGTTGTCGACAAAACTCGACAAAATTTCCACAGATAGATAAACATTTGCGTTATCTCTTCATTTGACAGAACGAGATGAGTTGCTTGCGCTGCCATGTTAGCACAGGTAGACATAAAGAGATATCTCTATTTTTCACGACATAAAGAGACGACAAAATTATCTCACGGCGCGCATCCTAGCCCGGCTGAAGTGACTATAAATGACCAAAGGTAGCCGCCTACTACGCCTGGATTAGGAACCGGCACCACAGATAGTAGACTATAAATAACAAATACTTAACGCCCAACCACCACATACACATAGGTCCTGGACGCTAGCTAGGATTTCCTATGTATCTAGAGACCCAGGAACTACGAGGACCATGGTCTCACAAAACCCAGAAACAGAATAAGTATTTAAGTACGCTTTTATTGCCGTGCATAAATACTTGTCAGGTCGTGGGAATCGAACTTGCTGCCTCCGGGTTATGAGCTAACCTGCCCAACCACAAAATCTATCGACTATATGGTTTAGCACTTGGTGACACATTCTCAAAGTGAGACTTTTTGTCAAGTTAAAGGCCATATACAGTATATTGTATATTTTTCACAAGGTACCTATATTAAAAAATATAAGCAGTGACTTGGTAACAGTAAATACTTGCCTCATTTCATGAAAGAAAATATTTAACTACTGACAGGCACTGCTCGTAGTACCCACGACCGTTTATGTGACTAGCAATAAAGTCCCACTGTGACTCGTTGCTATATACTTTTTTGTTCGCTGAGGACATTGAGTCACTTCTCGAGTAGTACTACTACTGCTCGAGTAGTGACTCCCTACCTACCTACCTACCTACTAAAGTACCTACTACCCTCGGGAAAAAATCCCACCAAATTACAGTGTAATACGTCCATGAACTCGATTCTATGAGATTCGATGGGATTAGGAACTTAACGCTCTGACTTTATTATAATGCCACTGAGGTATACCCCTAAAACTCAAAAGACTTACATTATATTATAAAATACAAAAGTAATAAATATTGATTAAACAATATCTGTTTGCTTGTTTAGTTTATAATAATAAGTCAAAGCAGTAATTAATATTGAATAGAATCTGATATTATAAATTAAAATACACTCATATTTCTCATAAATTACCTGCTTAATACATAATACCTACTCAAAACAAATTTTAAATTCGGTTGATATAATAAGTTATTAAATTTGGGTCCACTTGGGACAATATCAGATTGTGCTTACCTAAATTCATAACTCTAGACATTTAGGACACTGTGTAGGCGGCCTTGTAAATTGAAAGAGGCCTTTTCTTAATAATTGAAATTAAATAAGTTAATTGAATTGAAATTACATAAGTAAGTAGGTACAATTAGGTAATGTATTTAATCATATCAACTATAATGACAATCGAGGTAATAGTAAAAAGAGTAGGCCTGACAGGTCTTTATTAATAATTTCCATATAAAATGCATTTAAAACCACCCGCTTAGAAATGGGTTTAAGACGCTGACAGGACCCAATGCGCGTCGACTTTTCCATTTTGCGGTACAAATAACTAATTGTAAAAGAAATAATTATCTCATCATTAACAGCCTGAAGACGTCCACTGCTGAACATAGGCCTCCCCCAGAGCACGCCACCTTGAGTGGCTGCTCGCCTCCTGCATCCATCGGCTCCCCGCGGCTTTTACCAGGTCGTCGGTCCACCGAGTGGGGGGCCGGCCTACGCTGCGTCTTCTGGTTCGTGGTCGCCACTCGAGAACCTTTCTTCCCCATCGGTTGTCAGTTCTACGAGCGATGTGGCCTGCCCATTGCCACTTCAACTTACTAACTCTAAGAATAATTATCTATAAATTATTATAAAAATAAACTAACAGTTGGATGCATTGAAACATAACTTATCACTATATACGATTTATTTCAATGGGGTGACCTATTATAATATAATATTTTTTGCATTTGGATGATTTTTTAGCGGTCACTTCACAATTTTCAATTTTTTCATCAAGAAAACTTTTTGTAAACGTGTTTTGATTTCTATAGCGGAAAAGAAGATATGGCTAGTATTAACATGCATTTTTTTCAATCCTGTAGATTATATACGTTTTGAGAAAATAACATTTAAGTCTGACTCGTTTTGGGAGCCTTCAGCCTCTTAATATCTAAGATTACTATAAAACAAAATGACGTCTAGGTACCTATCTATAGCGGAAAGAAAAAGTGAAATAGAAAATCTAATTCAATCCTCTATTTTATGCCGCCTGAAAAAGATAACTACGCAAAAAAGGAAATCGCATTACATAAGAATAGTCCTTGAAACATAAATCTTCATAAAATCACACTAAAAAACGAACGCCACCACAGGTCCCTATTCTAAAGTCATGGCCGATCAAGTCAAGTCCGCTTCGGATCGGAACGAGAGTTAAAAGGGCGAATTTAATTCAACATGAAGTCCAGAACAGACGTTTTAATTTCAAAATTAGACTCAATTTTATTCTAATTATAAATAAGTCAAGTTAACCCAAATAAAAGATTTATCTGAAACACATTTAGTCGTGACACGCCCGAGTTCCAAAAAATAGAGTATTTCTTTGGTTTCATGAGTTTAATGGGGGCAAAGAACTACGCTAATACAGTTGTGTAGACATTTAATACAAAGTGTAAATTACTGTATTCTTTTTTAAACTTTCACGGTTGTTCACTATGTTTATAATATTACTTACGGGATCTTTACCGTGATTTGAATCATTTCTGAGTTCGTGTTTCGATATTTCGGCACAGTTACTGAAGATGCGGGTGGATGATAAAAAATAAATAAAAAAAAGACGGTAAAGATCCCGTAAGTAATATTATAAACGTACTGTATTCTTGTTCTTATTTCCTCCTTTTGACTGTGTTTTATAAGATTCAAACATTTATGTGGGGTATGTCACTTTCTGAAGTATACCATAGCTACTTTTGTATACTGAAACATTGTAAAACAAATTCACAAGTCATTGTTTCTAAACATTATTACTTTTTGCAGTTGTTTGGGCCGCCAAGTGCGCCCGTGCTTGAGAACCCTGAATTCCAGACGAGATGGTACTTCAAATACTTCCTCGGCAAGAGTGAGTATCCTACCTACCTACATTTTTTCAGCTTATTCTCACGTTTTTCGCCCTTTAAGATGGAATTTTTCCCCACTTCGAAAGAGTGGTGAGACACAAAAGAGCTGGAAAATGTGGCAAACTTCAAGAGGAAAGAAAGCAGACATAGGTATAAGTAAAAAGACCGAAGTTTTACCATATATAAATAAAAATTAATAAATATGTGTGCACCTTTCACACAGCGCCATCTAGCCCCGAACTAAGCATAGCTTGTACTATGGGAACCACATAACTGATACAATACACAGATACTTTTTTGTATGTAAATACATACAAAGAATACCATATAACACCCAGACACAGAACAAACATCGATGTTCATCACACAAATGGTTGTCCCGGGTGGGAATCGAACCCACAACCGATAGTTCAGAAGGCAGAGCTACTCCAACTGAGCTATCAGGCGGTTAAAAAACCTGGCTAAAATAAATTATTACCTAAATGTAGCTATATTAATGAATAATAATAATAAGTACATATGTGTGGACATTTCACACAGCGCCATCTAGCCCCAAACTAAGCATAGCTTGTACTATGGGATATGGGATATGGGATTGTTCTCTATGTATATACATAGAGAACAAACACCAATGTTCATCACATAAACGTCTGTCCTGGGTTGGAGTCGAACCCACAACCTTATAGTTCAGAAGGCAGAACTACTACCAACTGAGCTATCAGGCTAGTCAAATATTGAACTGGTTCTATCAATATCAACGTTATTACCATACAATCGCGCCTTTACAATCTTAGTACTAAAGTATTGTTTGTCTTATTGGATATCTTTCAGCCTACAATTTACAACATTAGATAAATAAACTATACTAATCTCAAGTTGCAATAAAGTGAAATTTATGATCAGTAACACGTCAGCCTACTACGATTTCTACCTTCATAACAGATTTACCTACCGAGTACGTATATTTATATCAAACTAGCTGACCCGCCCCGACTTTGCACGGGTTAAATTTTTCTCACCTTTTAACCCTTCCCTAGACCTCTACGAACATTTCAAGACCAAGATAAGATAAATCCGTTCAGCCGTTCTCGAGTTTTAGCAAGACTAACGAACAGCAATTGATTTTTATATATATATAGATGAACTAGGTAATATTATAAATCTAGATTATTCGAGATAAGTACCAGATAAACATATCAAAAAGAGACACGATGGGCACTTCGCCGAATCGTTCACCCAAGAGGATGAATAGAGAGGAAATGAGAAAACAATTACCATTTCCGCTTTGTATAAAGACGGTAACTGCTTATATAATGGAGTATTGCGTAGTAATAAGGATCCTTTTTTCTAAGGTGGAACGTTACACTAGCGCGGCAAGTTCAAATTTTCTTGCGTTCTTTTGCCAATAATAGTTTAATTACTCAACGTGATTATATGAAAACTAATTTTGCGGAAATAAATAGAATGTATCAACAAATTACGATTAAAAGTATCTTCTAGATATCATTGGTTTAACTAAGAAGAAAATTGTTTATTGCCATTTGTCGCTAAACCAATGATAAATACTTTTAATTGTAATTTATTGATACATTATATTTGTTTGCGTAAAATTAGTTTTCATCTAATCACGTTGAGTAATTAAACTATTATTGGCAAAAGAACGCAAGAAAATTTGAATTTGCCGTGCAAGTGTAACGTTCCACCTTAAGGCTGCTTTTACATTTTGGCGAGCTCAGTACCGCGCGCGCGGTACCAAGCTCGCAGTGTCCGCCAGTTTGACCAAATATTTCTAGTTTCATTTATTGAGATATAAATAAGAGCATTAATTTATATGAAATAATTTGTAGTAGTTTGGATAAATGATGAACTTTAATGTGGTAATAATATTTTGTCGATGTAATATAAAACTCCGAAGATATTCGGCCTTTTGGTGAAGCGTTTTTTAATAAAAATCACATGTAATTTTTTTTAAACTGCTTTAAAGGTAAACATTGAAAATCTGTTCTGACATTATTGAAGTACGGGATGTATTTAGTGAGGTATAATTTAGTTTGGAGACTTACGTTACACAGAATTTGCAAATTAAAGCTCTCAAATCGGGTCTCTGTGTGTTTTTGCCAAAACGAGCACCAGGATTAATGATTATTATTACTAAATAAATAGGTAAATTACCTAAAATTCGCTGTCTTTATCGAAGAAGATAAAATAAAGGGTATTTTTCATATTTTATAATGGCTAAGTATAGACATTAAAGCTATGCATCAAATATTGACGACGAATACCTTGCAACTGCGCATAACTCTTTAAAAGCAGTGTTAATTCAAACTAATTTTAAGCCTTTCTTACAAGTTCATACATACCTATATTAGACTTTCTCCTTCATAGACTTAAGGTCGGTACATTTATTTAGATTGACATTTAAATAATTATTATTTCATTTACCATTTTATAGATGAAAATATGCTAAATTAATAAGCAAAGCACTTATTCCGCAATCTTACATCTGCCCACTTTTCCTCTTCTGAAAGAAACATTTGAACCTGTGACCTTTTTATCTACTTTAATTTTTGTCTACTCTGAAGAACACCTTTTCATATTCCTTGGCATTGTTCTCGCTGTGGTTAGATATCATCATATCACCTTTGTTATTTAAATTCGCATATTACTTTGTTGTCCTACACAAGTAACGTCTAGGAACTTCAGCAATATTAATTGAAGTTACGTCAGCCAATCTGCATAAGTTAACTAGTTGTGAGACAGGTCTGAGACAAGAGGATGGCTCGCGTGAGGCCTATGACGTCTAAAGGCTCAATCAAAATTATATCTAAGGCCAATATAACCACTCATCATCATCATCATTAACAGCCTGAAGACGTCCACTGCTGAACATAGGCCTCCCCCAGAGTACGCCACCTTGAGCGGCTGCTCGCCTCCTGCTCCCATCGGCTCCCCGTGGCTTTCACCAGGTCGTCGGTCCACCGAGTGGGGGGCCGGCCTACGCTGCGTCTTCCGGTTCGTGGTCGCCACTCGAGAACCTTTCTTCCCCATCGGTTGTCAGTTCTACGAGCGATGTGGCCTGCCCATTGCCACTTCAACTTACTAACTCTAAGAGCTATATCGGTCACTTTAGTTCTCCTGCGGATCTCCTCGTTCCGGAGCTTATCTCGCAGGGAAACACCGAGCATAGCTCGCTCCATAACTCGCTGAGCAACTTTGAGCTTACTAATGAGGCCAACAGTAAGAGACCATGTCTCAGTTCCATAAGTCATCACTGGCAACACACACTGATTGAGAACTTTTGTTTTCAGCCTCTGCGGTTTTTGGACGAAAAGATAGGATGAAGCTTCCCGAACGCTGCCCAGCCGAGTTGGATTCTTCGTGCCACCTCTTTGTCGAAGTTGGACCTACCTACTAACCACTACTCAGTATCTTTTACACTTTGCCTAAAGAGTGATGCTAATAAAGTCAGCTAGAAGTAAGAGTGCTATTCAGGTGTAACAACTTACTGTTACTATAGCTGTACTCAGTATTAAACACCAAGCTCTATATAAGGCTCTATATAGCAAGAATAGGGTCCGGAGGACAATGAGATGCTTAACAAAGACGCCTCTTAAGATACCGCTGAAGGGACTTGAGGGAGAATAAAAACCAGCTGAAACTGTAACACTGTGTTTATCTTGTTAATAGGTGGTAAAACAACCTACGTTTTATGTTTTAAGTATTTTCGTTCTACCTGGTGTAGAAACCTATCTTCAAAGAAGTCTATTATACTTATGTGAAAATTGTGTTGTTTCAACGACCTTCAAGTAAAGTTTAGAAAAAGTATAGGTAAAGGACGTTTCGTGCATAATCCTTTTAGAAAAATCATTGCATCTTATCAAAATCTTAAGTATTTAGCAGAAAAACAAGCCACTATTACCATCTGACCGGGAATACGGTCAGACCAGCACTAGGTAATGTTGCCGATCGATAGTCGACTATCGATGATTAATCTATAATGAAAATAGCAGTACAATCAAAACACAATTGATAGGCCTATCGATAGTAACGATACTATACTATAGCTCAGAACGACGCAATACTATTGAACGTGGTGGTACTAGGTGGTAGGACTTTTCTGCAAAGTTCGTCTAGGTAGATACCACCGCTTTGTTAGTTATTCTGCCGCCAAGCAGTACTGACTTAAGAACTGATCTCACAGTCTAGAAATCTTTTTTAGACTGTGTGATATCTCCGGATGACGTGCGCAGTGCGCAGTGACACTGCAATCTGTAATGGGTGGCCGTGACGCTTAACACCAGGTGAACGACTAGCTCGTCACGTCATTCGTTTATATTTAAAAAAAAACGTGGCAATACTATCGATACCATCGATAGCATTGTTCCTCGCGAAGAATATCGATAGTATTGATACTATTGATACTATTATTGCTCGTAAATGAAAAACTATCTTTAGTATTGATACTATCGATAGTATCGATTATTTAAGTATACCGATAGTTTTGTGACACTCTCTTTATGTGTTCTCAGTCTATATACTATAGATTGTTTCGTGCCTCTTTTGCATAGGGTTTTAACCCCATAAAATCTGTCTGATCGTTTTGTAGCTATTACCATGCATCAGATAAGAAAAGCTCGGCCGTTTATGTAAAGAGGAAGCCCATTTCCCAATCAAGCTTCGTCAAAATAAAGGTTCATTTACCCAACTGTATCAGTAAGCAAATCGCCGGATTCAGTCGGGCACAGTTTGTAACTTGATTAAAGCTTTGTATCTTCTCGGATTCGAGGGATTTATCGATGGCGCCTTTATAGTAAAGGAGTTACCTACCGGTAGGCTTTATCAATTACTCTTTTATATCGAAAGGTACACCAAATTGTTTTCCGCAGGAAATTATTATTTACTGGAATTAAAAGTAGGTGCTTAAGCTTCAGATCTCGGTAGCTAAAGTAATCTGTGTACAGGTTCATCTCAATAAGTTTAGCCATTTTCACATGAGAGCCATACAAAGAAAGAAGTGGGACCTTAGTCCTTATCCCTTCATATGAAGGGATAAGGACTAAGGTCCTCTGGCAGACAACGCAACTTCTTTTCTGATGACCGCTAATGAGTGGTTTAAGTGGGGGCAACCTTATATCAGAGCGAATATCACTACCGAGTGATATAATAAAAAAGTAATATTTTTAATAATAAGTAACTAAGTATTATTTTTAGATGCAGTATATGTACACTTATACATGATCATGACCAGCATGTAGCACAGTTTTAGACATATGAACAATTTGCTGCAATATCATTAAAAATGAGTAGGTACCTGATTCGTTGCGTATGCATTTGTCTGACAGAGGCTCCGTGCCTACTCAGACATTTTTTTTATGTTAGCGAATGACGTGACGAGCTAGTCGTTCGCCTGGTGTTAAGCGAAACGGCCGCCCATAACAGATTGCAGTGTCACTCGGAACTCTAAATTAAAGTTTCGCGTAACACCGCGCACTGCGCACGTCATCCTGAGACATCACACAGTCTAAAAAAGTTTTCTAGACTGTGAGATCAGTTCGTAAAGTCTCATTTACCCAGTAATTTCACTAGCTACAGTGCCCTTCAAACCGGAGCACAGTAGTGCTTGCACACTACTGCTTGGCGGCAGAATAACTGGCAAAGCGGTGGTACCTACCTAGACGAATTTTGCAGAAAAGTCCTACCACCTAGTAAACATGGAACCGTGCGTGCATTGGCTGCATAGAACCGATCTCGATCGCACTATATTTTACGTACTTATGTATGTACTCAACTCTCTGTCGCCCTGGAAGTAACACAGGCAACAAGCGTTTTTTAGAAGTAAAATTAAGTTTCTCCAGCTTATACAAATGAAAAATAACAAAGAGAAAAACTAAAAAATGTTATGTATTAAAGTTAAATTTTCGGTGTACCTATTTCACTATCCCATAGTGAAATTATAAGGAATACCTATTTCAACGGTCACATAGTTTTACTGTAACGCAGCCCTAGTTGTAGTCTCGTAGGTGCTCGTAGAGTGTCTACGATACTACGTAGCCGCGTAGACGCTCGTAGAGGCTCTAAAAGACTACGACTACGGCGGAAAGTATTATTACTACAAGGCGGAATGCGTATAATCAGATATTGACCTATTTTAAAGGCGTTGTCTGAATGAAGCATGTAGGATCCAGAGGATAGTTCTGTTCAGACATTCCTAACATTCGCTAAGAATTCGATACGAGCCACCTTTATAGTCCGTGCGTGACGTAATCAAGCTTCGTGCACAACTTGTGCCGTTTGCCATCTTTACGACTTTATTATCTCCGCATAGTATCTTGGTAGGATCGAAGGGTTCGCGAAACACGTATCGACCCCACCACAGATATTGAGGTCAGAAACAAATACCGCTTTCTGTAAACAACTTATCCCCTATGATCCCACTGCGGGATAACTTCCTCATCGTGTATGCCGTATGAAATCAGGTGTAATTTATAAGGACAAGAGGACTGCAGGGGAATGCAGCGTATTTCGTATACTCGCCTCTTCTATTCCCGTGGAAAAAACAATCTATTAAAATTATTCCAGTTACAATTGCGGTTTTATACCAACTTATTTGTCCAGAACTACTTGTGTTCGGAAGTGAAGCTAAGATCTTTTATAGGTTGTAATATATTATGTACTGTGTAAAGCAAATCTAAAGCTTGCTTGATTTCAATTTATGTATGCTAACGTCAGGGCAAATCGAGGTCGTGGCGGTCACAAACGATACTAGTTCACCGAGGCGGACATATTTACCTAATCTAGATGTAAAGTACGGTCAACAGTTAACCCGCAACTAAGGCAGTTACTACAAAAACAGGTTACAAACAGTTTGAAAACAGTTTGAAAACTGAAGGCAAATCTAACATTGGACATCAGTGTTCTTATATATGATTTATACATTTGGATATTTTTTTTTATGTAATCGAATGACGTGACGAGCTAGTTATTTGCCTGGTGTGAAGCGACACGGCCGCCCATAACAGATTGCAGTGTCACTCGGAACTAGTCGGAACTCTAAATTAAAGTTTCGCGTGACACTGCGCACTGCGCACGTCATCCTGAGACATCACAGTCTAGAAAAGTTTTCTAGACTGTGAGATCTGTTCATAAAGTCTCATTTGCCCAGTAATTTCACTAGCTACTTTAAACCGGAACACAATAGTGCTTTCACACTACTGCTTGGGGCAGAATATCTGGCAAAGCGGTGGTACCTACCCAGACGAACTTTGCAGAAAAGTCCTACCACCTAGTAATTATAAATGAACATAAGAGCCTATACAGTACAAGATTTTTTTTTTTTTTTTTTAAATTGGGATACATTTATTGCATGAATTAATAATATTCCTCAATAAATAAACAGTCACGAAGAAAAAATATAAAAAAAAAAAAAAAAAAAAAAAAAAAAAAAAAGTCTGAAAATATAATATATTTGGGACACCATGTGGGCCCTATATCTCATGTCTTGTGCCCTATTTTATGCTACAAATGCTGTGATATTTGTGGAGCCAGCACACTTGGTTTTCCAGCGAAAAAGCTGGGTTTGTTGTGATTTTTTGTGCGATTGCCATTTTTGACGCTTGCGTCACGACTTACCGAGGCAACGGTGACTACGGAGCAGGCGCACTGGCGCGCTACACATCAAATTAAGTTACTGCACATTGCGCACTACAAAGGCGCAAGTGCAGACTGAGAACGACATCACCAGTGACAATTTATTGACAAGCATAGCAAGTCGGCTCAAGACATCATTTTTATTTGTTTTGAATTCGTATGTTTTGGATGTTATATTATATTTCTTGTAAATATAGTTAGGAAAAATTTTATAAATGATTGGACCAAATACGTTATCTTCTTCGTCAGCCCCGGATGTGTTACTCGAGTGCTCAATTTGTGCTGATAGAAAACTGTATAAAGGCCCTCGTGGTCTGAAAATTCACTGCAGTCGTCGACATGTTCCACGTACAGACATAACTCCAGGCATAGTTCTTACCCCGAATGTACCGAATGTACCTCTGTCATCGTCCTCGGTGACAGCAGGAGCACCCAGCAACACATCTTTGGCTACTAGGCTTGCACAGCTTAAACGTACTACAAAAATCATCAAACGTATTCCCAGAGGCGCCCGCGTAACCGTTGCTCGAAGTCTCGCGGATTGCGTGGAGAAGGTTGTCAACGAAAATACTCCATCAGTGTGGGAACACCTTCTGACATTTGCATACAAAACTTTCCATTTAGGACCAGACACAAAAAAACGTTCATTAACAGCTGCCATCAAACTTAATACATCTCGCGAGTTCATACCTACACCCACGACTGACATTGACCAGGCCACCCCTTCCCGAACCCATCTTAAATTCATCGAAAATAAGGTGTCAGATGGGAATGTGAGTGGCGCTGCGAAACTGTTATTTTGCAGTGACTCTCTTGCCACGAACTCCGCGGAGACTTATGCAACGTTATGCGACAAACACCCTACGCAGTCGCCTTCCACGCAGCTCCCGTCTCCTCCCTCGACCGAATTGCCTCTGCAGATCGACGAGAAAGCCACGCTTGAAGCGGTTAGATCTTTCCCAAATGGTTCTGCGGGAGGATTGGATGCCATAACCCCGCAGCACCTTAAAGATCTAACCGACCCTTTCGTCGGTGAAGCTGGAAAATCTCTCCTGCGTGAGTTGACAGCATTGGCAAATTTAATTCTTGACGGTCGAGTTCCTGCTGAGGTATTACCAATCCTATATGGTGCCAATCTGGTGGCACTAACGAAAAAAGATGGCGGCGTTCGACCTATTGCCGTCGGCAGTACTATCAGACGTCTGACGTCAAAGATGTGCTGCCGAGCAATCCAGGAACGAATGTCAAAAAAGTTAGTGCCGCACCAGTTAGGTTTTGGAGTAAGATCCGGGTGTGAGGCGGCTGTACACGCTGCACGTACGTACCTAGGGTCTAAAGATTATGAGGTTTTCATCAAAATTGATGTAAAGAATGCATTCAACAGCTTGGACAGGGGCGTTCTACTATCAGAAATTCAAAAAGAAACACCGGAAATTTATAATTATATGTGGCAATGTTACGGCGCCCCTACAAAATTACTTTTTGGTCCTAACGAAATTTCATCATGTGTCGGTTGCCAGCAAGGAGACCCTCTCGGTCCAGCCCTTTTTAGCTTAGGAATTAACCCTTTAATTAGAGAACTAAATTCTAAATTTAACATTTGGTACCTGGATGACGGTTCTTTAGGTGGCAGTGCATCGGTGGTTTTGGATGACCTTAAATCAATCATTCATCGCTTCAGCTGCATAGGTTTGACTTTAAATTTCAATAAATGTGAAATATTCATTCCGGATCATATTCCAGACCAAACTCGCGCATTTATCATTGACAAATTTAACTCGATATGCCCTAACATTTTGGTTCAATCAAAATCCTCGCTGACCTTACTTGGTGCTGTAATACTGGGGTATTTTTGGAAGCAATCTCGCCTTTAGTGACGTCAAAAATTAAAAATTTTAATGACGTTTCCGGTCGCCTGTTTGAAGTTAAACCTCACATGGCCATATATATTCTTCGGCTTTGTCTTTTTACCCCAAAATTTATGTATTTATTGCGGAGTTGCCCTATGTGGTATTTCCAGTCAATCATTGATTTGGTCGATTCGACTCTAAAAGAAACTGTCACCAAAATTCTAAATCTTAATTTCGATAGTCGCGCTTGGGCACAAGCAACTCTCCCCATTTGTTTCGGTGGCCTAGGCATCCGACGTTCTTCTACCGTGACACTCCCGGCCTTCTTGGCTTCTTGTCATGGCTCGCAAACCCTCATCGGCATGATTCTAAACACTCCTGTTACCGATGTTCGGGTGGCTGGTCAGGCAGAGGCCTTGTCGGCTTGGTGCGCTTCATGCCCGGGTGTCAGTATTCCTACTGAAATGGGGAGACAGAGTGCGTGGGACGCTCCACTCATAAAATTAATTCATTCGGCTTTATTAGATCAGGTGACAGATGACGCGGATCGAGCACGTCTCCTAGCTTCTTCGGAGGTGGAGTCAGGTCACTGGCTCCGTGCCCTCCCCTCCGAAAACTTGGCGACCGTCCTAGACCCCGGTAGCCTACGTGTAGCAGTGGGTTTACGTTTGGGGGTTGGACTGTGCGAGCCTCATCGCTGCCAGTGTGGACTAGGCGTGGACCAACTCGGACGACACGGGCTTTCATGTGTGAAGAGTGCCGGCCGGCTATTTCGACATTGGGCAATCAATGATTTAGTCAGGCGGGCACTCTCCACAGCATCCGTGCCCTCGACGCTGGAGCCGACTGGATTGCTGAGAGACGACGGCAAGAGACCGGATGGTGCCACCTTAGTCCCGTGGTGTCTTGGACGCACACTTGTCTGGGACGCCACGTGTGTGGATACCCTGGCACCATCTCATGTCGCCAGCACGGCTCGTAGCGTCGGGGCCGCGGCTGAACAAGCGCAAACACTAAAACGGCGCAAATATGCGCAGGTCAGCGCTAACCACGAATTTGTTGCGCTGGCCGTAGAAACGCTAGGCCCGTGGTCGTCCGACACGAAAAATTTCTGTAAGCAAATTTCCACTAGGTTGGTCCTCGCCTCAGGAGATCCCAGAGCTGGCACATACTTCGCTCAGAAGCTAAGCCTTCTCATTCAGCGAGGTAATGCTGCCAGTATTCTGGGAACCTTACCACGTGGTGGTGAGTTGGATGGCGTATTTATGCTGTAAATATTGTAAATAATGTTTCTAGCTGTAGTTTTTTGTACAAGATATCAAAAAAATAGATTTTGCCCTGGCTGAACGGTATCCTAGCCACCACACACTCGAAGCATATACAGACAATCCTTTCATCTGAAAAGGGATAGGTACAAGTTGTTTACCAATATCTCTATACCCATGAACAGGTAAACAAGGCAATCACGTAACATGAGTCCGATCGAATAAGATCTAACAAAAACAATGTTTACAATGTTTATTCACTTGTTTACTGTTTTTGTGGTTACTGTGACAGTGTTTGCTATTGACCCAGTCCGCGACAGACGTCCGCCGAGGCTTAAACAATGTGGCGTCCCGCAGAACTAGCCAGCGCGGCATTGTATTGTAACTCGACACAGTGGATAAGATACAGACCAATAAATATAGGTATAAGTTCATAGGAGACATTAAATTGTGCAGTAATACAAACGCAGAATAACAAATTGTGTGGGGTCACCATAAAGAAGCCGTAAAGATTGAACTGAGGAAGGACCTTTCCGACAGAGAAATAACAATAGGCATCTATTTTAGATATTGCGAATGGTTTGTAAGAAAGTAAAAACCTTGTTATAGGTTTCAAAAATAGATTCTTACAGACTAAAGGATGAACCCGACAATAAGCCGGTAATGATGACGTTTCTACATGCTAGTTACCTATTACATAATATTATCTCTACTGACTTTCCCCATTAAAAGAGTATAAAATAAAACCTATCTTCTGCGTGACAGTCGCCCGACTCGCCCAGCCGTGAAATCGGCCTTACACTACACTCAAATTTACCTCCACAGTCATTTTATTTCCGCTGTAAATTGTTAAGGCTGCAATCGTAAAACGTTGGATATAGGCGAGGATAAATAGGTTAATTATTTAGTTCAACAGCAGGTAAACCTAAACTCAGGCTAATTTGAATGGTTAGTAGATCGACCATACAAACCGTAAAACCTCAATAAAGTAAGAAAACATACTCTACGTTCAATTTCCTTAACATTGACGACGTAGTCAGTCATTTCCGCCCTATAAAATTTGTTATTTGCCGTCGAAGTGTTCGATAAATTGGCTAAAGATTTCGGAGAAGGGTCGCAAGTAGTTTGTCTTTAAGAGATAGAAAGGTTACAGGCTAAACCTCGGCTTTGTAATTGAACTCAAAACTTTGGCAGCCTTAAATAGATTAAGAATTCTCAAGTATAATTTTAATTAAATCTGTAATCGCGTTAGCTAAAGCTTTTAAAGTTTTAAGGGCTTCACTCTGGTTTTATACCGCCTTGTTAAGTTTGATGCCCTGGACTTGTTCCCTGTCAGGGAGGGATATTTATGGTGCCGCATATCCTGTTTGCGGGAAAGAAACAAGACAATATCGGAGCTATATTTTCTAATTACTGACATCTGAACAGATAGTTTAGCAGCTACTGTTATAGTTCCTGGTAATCTGGACAAGGTTCTATAAAAAATATAGGTACCTATGGTATACATAATATCAATTTCCTATACTTACTTACATACGAAAAACGGTGGGTATGAAGTAATGCCACAGATACTGTGTTATCATAATTATGTGCTATGAATGTTAAGATTTACATCCATTGCAAAGTTTTATAAGTACCTAGATATTCTGAAAATCAAGGATATAAAAATCCCTCGAATTCGTTACAAAAATCTATATCTTAATAATTAATAAATATTTTTTTAGAATCCAATTAAGTATAGAATGTTTTGAATTTTTGTCTGCCTGGTCAGTATGAAAATTCATCACGTAAATAGTACTACTGGAACAGGGACGCCATTTTGCTGTTATGTTTTCTTTGAAGTTTCTGAGCAGGCACTTACGTTCTATCTGAAAAGGATTGGCATTTTTAGATATGGGCTTCCGCACCGTTCCACGTTACGATGAAAAAGGGAAAGCGAAGAAGTAAGGTCGAAGGTAAAGGAGAAGCAATTAAGAGATGGGGAAAAGCAGAAAGGCCAAATAGAGTAGGATGGACGAGATGGACAGAAGGGGCGTTAAATTAGATAAACTGTGCAAACCGGGGGGCGGATCAGCTAGTAGGTACATATCTTTGAAATAAAAACCGTTTTTCTAAGAATTTCTCCAGGTTCGTAAACAACTCTAAGAAAATTCAAGATTAAACAGATCCTAATACGGATTCATTTAGCTGTTCGTAAAATAGTTGCTATGAAATATCACACCCACAGCAAATTATACCAATAAGATAATTAAAACGTTTCCAAACATTTGAAAGTTACGTGTAATTTTAAAAGCACATTAATGAGGCTTCGGGCTTTCGGTTACAGCTACACGAGTGGCTTTTACGTAAAGCCAACTTTTTGGACTTTCCGGAGTTTGTTTGCCTACATTTAATATTGCCTGATAAACACTTATACTCAAGACCACCGATTTTTATGCTTAGGACCCATAAAATAAGACTGCTATTAGGTCTGTGCGTTGCAGTTAATTGAATCATAAATTGTTTGTTCGGACCAAACAGATTGAAAAGAGCTTGATTATGTAACGGGTTAGGAGTATTATGTTTAGTGGTGCGTAAGGCACACCACTCTCCTAAATTGTTTACCCAGTCCTAGGTAAAGTTTGTTTTGTTGATAGAATTCAGTCGTATCAGGCGGCTGTTAAATCAAGCGTTTCTAAGTTGTTGGTCTTATGGAGTGCGGTAGCTTCGCCTACCACTTTATTTATAGTAATCTTCATTTTGGACAAAACTTTTGGATACCTATAAGGTTTATTGTTTTGTTTATTTATCAATCTATTTAATAACTCGGACATTTTTGCGGATATTTTCACTCCCAGCGTAACAAACTGGATTGATAACTTGAACATACAAGGATTTTTTTTCGAGGCTTAGACATTATTTTTCTTAACTAAACTTAACCACATAATAAATACAAGTACTTAACTCAAAACAGTTTAAATTCTAGTAAAATGATTCAGTGCTTAATTGAACTTTTTATTTCAGTGCACCAAAATTACATAGGAGTGGACGGTTTAAGAGAGCCTTATCTTCTGAGTGTCGTGCAAGAGGGCGGCGCGGGCCTGCTCCGGGCAATACTCTTCAACAAAATGGTGAGCGCATCTGCAACTAATTGGAAAATAAATTACCTCCAACATTCATTTCGTCTTGCGTCCCCACTGCTTATAGAAGCAAAATTTGAATCTCTGAAAGTTTAGGGACATTACTTCCATACTTTGGAAATTTTATTCAGGAGAGAGAAAAGAGAAAATCTTTTTTATTTCCCAAGGTTCATGTTTTTATTGTAAAATGTTTCGATGGTAAGAATCGCTTAGTCTATATACAGGTATATTTAATTTCTTTCATAGATTTCCTGCGACATTTTCGTTTCAAAGCCGTACATTCAATACTCACGTTTGTTTACTGTAGCGTTCACAGGCTCTTTGCAAATAATATCTAAGTGCAGCCGTGCGAAATATAAATTACGTTATGTACCTAGCAGGAATGTTATAAGGTTCAAATATTTCAGGGTGCTCACAAAATATATTTGCCGCCCAGCGCTTGGAACGTCAGCGGAGGACAAACAGCGACGAGACCAACCATCAAACAGATATTAACGCAGTTCTCATCTATAGATAGGGTCGATAAAATTCCAAGAGAGGTGAGGATCAAATAAAATTTACGAAGCTTGCAGTACCTACAGCGAAATTAAATTTCAATTACTGTTATAACCATTTCACCCATGCAATATCCATACTTAATAATGTTCGCAAGATCTTGAAAGTTACAATATTGTAGCATCTGAAGCGTTCTGGTATGCGTAACTTTACTCTGCTTTTACGGTATGTAACTTGCGACCTTCTATACATTTAATATCCGTTTCTATGATAATTCCTTCGTTCAGATCACGTGTGCTGAATTACAAAAAGACATTTTGCTGCTGGAAGAGCAGGAAGGCTCCGTTAACTTCAAGATAGGGGTAATGCTAATGAACCCGGGCCAGAAGACTGACGATGAAATGCTCTCTAATGGTAAAGTTTTTTAGTACCGGCTTTGCTTAATTGCTTATGCCTTTACTTCGCATTGCATGAATTATATACCTATCGTGGCAGCTATATCGATGGAGTTTGAGATACATTTATTGATTCTAAACGGTGCCTATACCTATAAGTTATCATATCTAGTGTATCTCTAGAAATGTGTAAAATGTACTGTTTAAGTAATTCTGTATCTTTTGTCGTTATCATCAGTAGCAGTAGTTCTAAGTACCTACTTAGAACTGAAGGTTCCTGTATTGTCTAGCTTTACTAGAACTAAAACGTGGTGATATATTTTTATTGCGGATCATTAAACGTCTGGAAATCTTTCAGAAAAAGGCGACGAGAAATGGGACCGATTTATTTCACTCCTGGGAGATAAAATTCGATTACGAGGCTGGAACCGTTTCAGAGGAGGCCTCGATGTCAAAGGTAACATCCATTAATATAAACGGTTCAAGGGAACGCGATATTTCATAAACGTAAACAAAAGATCTTTTAGGATAGCATGATATCTGACCGATCTAAATAGCATTTGTATCCACCAGGTGACATGACTGGCAGCCATTCTATCTACACCATGCACCAAGGGCACGAGATTATGTTCCACGTTTCGACAATGCTGCCATTTTCCAAAGACAATAAGCAACAGGTGAGCATAATCTCGATAACGACATTAAATTTGACAACATGCGATTATTCTGAGAAACATTCGTGAAATGGAAATGGCAAAAGTTGCTCCATCAAACTTTATAGGAACGCTTACAAAGAATTCGTCGTAAATAGTTCTATTTTTTTCAAAGTCGCTTGAGAATGGTTTATCGATCCCAGACTTCGGGCATTAAGTGCTTTCCTTTCTTGTTGTGAAACGTGACAACAGTTTGGCTGGAGAATTTAAATTTTTGGTGCGGATTTACAAGAGGATTTTCTGTGGTTTCAACAATGAAAATGTTATGAGCGACATTCCTGCCATGCATAAAATTCTAAAACTATTTTCAATTCAGCATGCAGGCAAAATCAAGATCTTTCAAGGCCATCGCGAAATAAAAAGTTATTGTTAAATCGTATTGTGGTGCACTTACCTACCCAACCCGAATTTATGTTCAACTATTTAAAAGAGATAGGACTGGTCTATACTTGAGTTTTTAATTTTCTGACACTATTTATCAACATCGCTTCTTTACAGTCAGTTCTTTTCTTTTTAGTGGCGCTCTCTAGGGGAGGCATATGTTCAGCAGTGGACGTCTTCAGGTTGTTGATGATGATGATGACGATGATCGCTTCTGTTATCATAAAATTCAATAGATTATTATTATTGATTTATTGATTCTAGTTAGATGTCCTTTCGCAGCAACATTTGCTATTTCATAGTTCATATTGTCTACAACGAAGACTGAATGTAAGAACATTTCGCATTAGATTTTTTTATTGTTCGATTTTATATTAGTAGTAGTCTCGACTTCCATTTTCGTTTTGTTTTTCTTGTCCTCTTATTTATTCTTCTGTCCTTTTCTTTAGCTCGAGAGGAAGCGGCACATTGGTAACGACATCGTGAACATTGTGTTCACCGACGATTCTGCCCACAACACGTTCAACCCTCAGTGCGTCAAGAGCCACTTCACGCGTATCCTTTTATTTGAACTTGTATACCTACAATCTTCAGCGGTATTGATTTGTTTTGTACACTGCTTTTTACATATTTTGGGACTGGGCGGGGCACGTAGCTCGCATGTATCCAGCAAGGTGGGCTCACATTGTCACTCAATGGGAACCTACAGATGGGCGGCGACACTGTGGGCGCTACAGCAAAAGGTGGCGTGATGATTTGTGTGCATATCAGCCTGAATGGTCTAATTTGGCGCACGACAGAGATACGAGGAAGGAGATGGGGGAGACATTTGTCCAGCAATAGAACACAAACAGTTAAAAAAACAATACTCCATATATATATAGATATCACCAGTTATAACTATTAACGATCAGATCTTCAAAATTAATTTTGACCAGTTACTTACCTATAATATATATACCCAACCTACCGTAACACATCACATTACTTGTATAAAAATACTTTATCTACGTGAGTTAAGGCGTGGACCGACGATTTGGTTAAAACCGCAGGGAGCCAATGGATGCAGGAGGCAAGCAGCCGCTCAAAGTGGCGCTCTGTGGGAGGGGCCCATGTTCAGTAGTTACTGATGAGATGAGTTATGCGTGGAGATATTTAAGTAAAACATTTTTTTTTCATATGTAGGTATATAGTGTTTTAAACGTGCTATCTAGATAGGTACTTTACTGAGAAAATAGGTAAGCCGCTTGGTTTTAATTTTAGATGTATAAAATGAAATTAATTAAAGACGTATTCATATTTATTCGAACATTAAAATCTCGAAGTTCAATCATTTATCTTTTCATTCAATTTCGAAGAAAGCATAATAATATTCGTAGGCGCGCAGTATTTCCTTAAAAGTAAATCAAGCGAAGTTTTCCTCGAAACTCAAAAGCTTTTTGCTATCAACCTGCCATGAGAATATCAAGTTCTCTCTACGATATTAACAAGTACCAAGCGAATCTCTAAAAGCAGTGAAAATGTCTCCTGAATATCCAATTCACGATATATCACTTAGACCGTGTGGTCCCGGTTACGAATAGGACCACCCCTTCTCTTACCGTGGGTGCCGTAGAAGGCGGCTAAGGGAATATCCAGGGAATGGGTCGCAGCGTTCCCCTCGGTCTTGGTGATAATCAATCCTCACCTACTGCGATCACCAAGCCGCCTGCCAAGCGTGGTGATTATGGCAAACCCCCCCCCCCCCCCCCCCTAATGACAAGCACAAATAAAAATGGCCCCCAGTCCCCGGCAGCTCTGCTATCCCGTGGCTACGGTAGCGGCCACGGTAACGGCAGGGCAAGGGGTGCGAAGAATCCCCGGCAGACGCCCGGCTACCAACCCCAACGACGACCCCTGGCCCTGGCAACACATAACGTGCGCACACTGAAGGCTGACGAAAGGATGGTCGAGTTAGAGTCGGAGATGGGTAAGTTACGCTGGGATGTAATGGGATTGTCAGAAGTCCGAAGACAGGGACAGGACACGATAATCCTAAATTCCGGTAACTTATTCTTCTACCGGGAGGGAGACCAACTCTCCCAAGGGGGTGTCGGGTTTCTCGTCCGCAAGTCTCTCGTCAACAACGTGGTCAAAGTCGACAGTGTGTCGGCCAGGGTAGCGTACCTGGTACTCCGAATAACCAAACGGTATTCGTTGAAGGTTATACAGGTATACGCGCCGACGTCGGCACACTCAGACGATGAAGTAGAAGCTATGTATGAGGACATATCCGAAGCCATGCATACTTCCGAAACATACTTCACCGTTGTAATGGGAGACTTCAATGCGAAGTTGGGCACAAGGAATAGCGATGAGCTGAGAGTGGGGCCATTTGGATACGGGCAGCGGAACCCTCGAGGACAGAGGCTAGCTGACTTCATGGAGAAGGAGGAACTCTTTATGATGAACTCCTTCTACGAGAAGCAGCCATCCAGGAAGTGGACGTGGATAAGTCCCGACGGTTTCACTAAAAATGAGATAGACTTCATCATGACGACCAAGAAGCACATATTCGATGATGTCTCTGTGATCAGCAAGGTGAAAACCGGTAGCGATCACCGTATTGTTAGAGGCACATTGAATATCAATGTTAAGCTCGAAAGGTCACGTCTGGTGAAGTCTACGCTCCGTCCAAATCCTGTCCAAATCCAAAACCCCGAAGGCTTTCAGCTGGAACTCCAAAATCGCTTCCAGTGCCTAGCCGACTGTAACACAGTGGACGAGCTAAACGACGGGTTGGTGGAAACTGTCCAAGCTGTTGGATCGAAATTCTTTAAGACCCAACGCCGAAAGAAGACTCAAAAGCTCTCAGAAAAAACTCTTGAGCTAATGGCCGACCGGAGCGAAATGAAGCTGCAGTCTTCAGTTGATATGTCAGCCTACGGTGAACTCAATAGACGAATCTGGAGTTCCTTGCGACACGACTTGCGTGCTCTTAGTACTTCACGTATTGAGGCCGCAATTGAGCGGAACCAAGGCTCTAAAGTGTTCGCAAAGGATTCGTCTATTGGGCAACACCAAATGACAAAACTGAAGACCGAAAATGGTAGCGTCATTTCATCCAAGCCTGAGATTCTGAGAGAGATCGAGAACTTCTATGGACAGTTATACACCTCGACACGTAAGCCCGCTACTAACACAGCTCAGGACATCAGAGCCAAGTTAGTCCGACACTATACCGAAGATATCCCGGACATCAGCCTGTACGAGATTAGAATGGCCCTCAAACAGCTTAAAAACAACAAGGCACCAGGTGAAGATGGAATTACGACCGAACTTCTGAGAGCGGGTGGTAGACCGGTACTTTTAGTCCTCCAGAAGTTATTTAATTCTGTCATCCTTGAAGGTACAACGCCAGAGGCATGGCACAAGAGCGTGGTGGTGCTCTTCTTCAAAAAAGGCGATAACACCTTATTGAAGAACTATAGGCCCATCTCGCTCTTGAGTCATGTGTATAAGCTGTTTTCGAGAGTCATTACGAATCGTCTCGCACGCAGGTTTGATGAATTCCAGCCTCCCGAACAAGCCGGTTTCCGAAGAGGCTTTAGCACCATAGACCACATCCATACGCTGCGCCAGATTATACAGAAGACCGAAGAGTATAATCGGCCGTTATGCCTAGCGTTTGTGGACTATGAGAAAGCCTTCGATTCAATCGAGACTTGGGCGGTGCTGCAGTCCTTGCAGCGATGCCAAATTGACTATAGGTATATCGAAGTTTTGAAGTGTTTGTACAGTAAGGCCACTATGTCAGTCCGACTACAGGACCAGAGTACGGAACAAATTCCATTGCAAAGAGGCGTGAGACAGGGAGACGTTATTTCTCCGAAACTGTTCACAAACGCATTGGAGGATGTTTTAAAGCTCTTGGAGTGGAAAAGATCTGGCATCAACATAAATGGCGAGTACATCACTAACCTTCGTTTTGCCGATGATATAGTCATAATGGCGGAATCGCTCGAGGACCTTAGCACCATGCTCAACGACCTCAGTAGAGTCTCCCAGCAGGTTGGTCTTAAGATGAATATGGACAAGACAAAGATCATGTCTAATGCTCATGTTCCACCTATACCGGTAATTGTTGGGAACGATACTCTCGAAGTTGTCGACAAGTATGTCTACCTGGGACAGATTGTCCAATTAGGTAGGTCCAACTTCGACAAAGAGGTGGCGCGAAGAATCCAACTCGGCTGGGCAGCGTTCGGGAAGCTTCGTCCTATCTTTTCGTCCAAAATACCGCAGAGCCTGAAAACGAAAGTTTTCAATCAGTGTGTGTTGCCAGTGATGACTTATGGAACTGAGACATGGTCTCTTACTGTTGGCCTCATTAGTAAGCTCAAAGTCGCGCAGCGAGCTATGGAGCGAGCTATGCTCGGTGTTTCCCTGCGAGATAAGCTCCGGAACGAGGAGATCCGCAGGAGAACTAAAGTGACCGATATAGCTCTTAGAGTTAGTAAGTTGAAGTGGCAATGGGCAGGCCACATCGCTCGTAGAACTGACAACCGATGGGGAAGAAAGGTTCTCGAGTGGCGACCACGAACCGGAAGACGCAGCGTAGGCCGGCCCCCCACTCGGTGGACCGACGACCTGGTGAAAGCCGCGGGGAGCCGATGGATGCAGGAGGCGAGCAGCCGCTCAAGGTGGCGTGCTCTGGGGGAGGCCTATGTTCAGCAGTGGACGCCTTCAGGCTGTTAATGATGAAAAAAAATGATGATATATCACTTAATTATTGGTAAATAAATTCATGAAAATTAAATAGAATATCCCTCTAAATCTAATTAATTTTATACGGACGTAAAATGGCCAACTAATCAAAACTAAACTGCATAAACCTTCCACAACTAAGTTATAAAGTTAGGGTAAGTACCAACTAACCTATCCAAAGGTGAACGCCCATAAGGCCGTATACGTGCCGAACAAAGCTGCGCGACAAACGAAATTTAGAATTTTATTTTTTCTTACTTTTCGGTTATCAAAAAGTTGTCAATGCAGATTTATTCTCTTGCAAGGCGAAGCGGAGCCTGATCACAAATTCAACAGACTGTTTTTGAAAGCGTAATGCAACATGACGATATATCAGATTAGTTATATGTATAAAGTATCTATATTTATATTTTATGATATTGTGCGTGCGCTGCTTTTTTGTTGAAAGCGTGCGTGATATCACTTGCCGGTGCCAACGGAAGACCAGCGCTGGTTGCTTGCAACTAGCATTTTGCTGAGTTGGAGCCGGGTTGTGGCAAACACTATTAGTAGCTTTTTATAAAAAAAAAGTTGTATTGGTGTTTGACACAAATAAAAAATTTCATTTCATTTCAAATTTCATTTCATTTCATTTCAAATATGATATAGTCAGATGAAAAAAAATGTGTAAACAGCAAATAAAACGAGGAAGAACGGTTTACAATTTAAGTAAGTAGTTTGGTTTTTCTAAATTACAATCGTAGAATGACCCCCAAAAAATTCTTTGTAATCGTAGTGCCCCAAATTTTCAGCAATAGGTAGGTACCTACCTACCTAATCACACTTTTTTTAGGAATTAAAAGCTAGACTGGTATTTTAATAAAACATACCACCAATCACAAGTTACCTAATTCTTTAATTTGATATGCCTATTTCACATAATCTACAAACAAACCGTAAAATTAACAGTTTCAAGCGCAGGCCCAGTTTTACATGAAATATGATCTGCGATTGTCAACTTTAATTAAATCCATCTAAGGGACATTACACGCTGCCTTTATACGATTGTTTTCTTAAGAAAGCTTCAGATATATTCGCGGTGATATCAGAGGTGGAAGGCGAGGGTTACCGGCTGAGTGTATACAGCGATGACACGGTCCCGCCCTTTGGACCGTCACTGCCGTGTCCAGCGGTCTTCAATGATCCGCAGCTGTTTAGGGAGTTTCTTCTGGTAAGTCAATTCTGTCACATACGGGTCCCGTTAGTTTTTTATATCTTCATTAGTGCATGCTCAGACTGTGACCAAGATAATGTTCTTCTTCTCATGTAGGTTAGTGGTTAGCCCTAAGGGTCTATCTAGCAAAGATGCCTTTCCATTAGCGTTAACGCCTCACGCTAACTCCAAAATGTATGGGAATGACATTGCTATGACATTACCTGCGGAAAAGTTTTCCGTAGGCACTGTCATTCCCATACATTTCGAGTTAGCGTTTGGCGTTAATGCTAACGGAAAGGCATCTTTGCTAGACCTCCTGGTGTCAGAGTTTTTAAGCCGCCCAAAGCTTCTGACTTGGCTTATCGACGATTGTCTTACGACAACAGCCGGGACCGATGGCTTAACGTGCCCTCCGAAGCACGGTAGCTATGTTAAGATTATGTTAAAAAATTATCTATTGAGTTTCGAAAGCATTTAACAACTTGCGTTGTTGATTGTATACCTCTTAAATATTTAATTATATGCTGCAATTTTTTCCCATCAGTCTCCCAGATGTAATAATCTTCTAGCTCAAAGCTACGTAACTAAATTGATGTGTACCAATTAATCTCTAAGGTGTAAATACTGTTCTATATACCTAGCTGCAGTTGATAAAGTTATTAACTTTCAAGTTTCAATTAAGTGTACACGACAAAATTCGTTTAAGCTTTTAATTAACAGTATTCCCTGTGCTTTCCTAGGTAAAACTGATGAACGGCGAGAAAGCAGCGTTCCAAACGCCCACATTCGCACTCAAACGTCAAAGGACCCTCGACACCCTCATACGGGACATATACGCAGAGCACTGTTCCGACCACAAAGTGGTGAGTTCCTGACACATCACGGAAACGCTTTTGATGTTCACGGAAATTTCATATGCCACTCCGCAAAGCTAGCACTCAGAAAATGGCATGAAGTATTTCTAATTAAGTAGTTGCTAACTGCATATTGCGATAGTTTCGCGCTTTAACATTGCTGTGTGTAAACACACACAGAATCAGGATGGCTTTCATAGTTAATATTGGATTATATATACGGTATATATAATCCAATATTATGAAAACCATCCACCACCCTAAACTTAGTAGGCAGGTATACCTACTTTTCAAAAGTTAGGTGATTATGATTAGTGAGCATAATGTGCGTAATAGTTATCGCTAAAGGTACAAAGATTTGTAGAGCTCTGTGAGTTAAGAGCATTATCATTCTGAAGACTTCTATAGGCAAACGTTGTATAGGTTGTCGTTGCTGTTGAATTAAAACAATGGAATTCCGATATACAAACAACACTGGCTTTCGTCCCGCAGCTGTCGCCTACGCAGCGTCAGAATGGTCTTCAGTCGCTCTTCTTCTGCTTCTACCATCAACAACATTCGCGCCATTTCTCACTAAAGCAGTACCTAAAAATAACAACACTATTAGAACACACGTTTAAGAGATGAAAACTTGTAAAATAGACGATAAAAAAGCAATATCAATAATGATAACAGTAATAAAAAATAAAAAATAAAAAAACCGCTGACATAACAAGACGTCTTTGCTATTTACAAATATATAATAAGTTATTTTTATGGGATAAACCGTATTAAATACCACCAAAAAATGACGATATTTTCCGAGTTACGACGCAGTATTATATTTACCATGGAAGGAGCAAAATCTGGGACAAATTACTTATTTACATACCCGAAACCACAGTTTGACGCTGTCAACAATGAAAAATCTTATGTAAAAATTCTACCACAACATTAATTCTGCAATGATAACAAGATCAAAGACCAAAAAAGCGGATACACAAAGCGCACGCCCTCCACCACCGCCCGCCCCGTCATCTCCAAGTTCGTCGTCGGGGGACGAGTATGGTACTCCCCCCGACACCACCGCGTCGAGTGACGAGGACGGGCCGCCGTCACCTCCGCCGCCGCCACCACCTGCGCGACGTGGGCGACCACCGCTGCCGGCACGCTTGGGGCCTGCGGGGCAACCTGCTCCGCGCCCGGCCCCCGCTACCGGTGGTATAGTGCGCCGCATGCGATGGACTCAGGCCATGAACGAGAACTGCATGCGGGCCTATTATGGGGCTACAGAGGGGGGAAGCAGCCTGACTGCGTACCGAGATCGGATGCTGTCACTGTTTCAGGACCTTGAGCCAGCCGTCGCCGTATCCGCACAACGACTGTCGGATCAGGTGCGGGCTATCCAGCGTTGTAAGATGTTGGACGAGCCTACACTTGATCGGTTGCGCCTGGAGGCGCTGCCTATTCGCGCTACTTCTCCGTCTCCGCGGGTCCTGCCTGCCGCGCTGCCGGATCCGGGACCAATTATGGGCCCACTACCGGTGACGCCGCGGGGTGATCCCGCGATTGATGGAGAGGAAAGTGCTAGTGACAGCGTAAGTACCCAGGCGAATGAGCAATTGAGGAGCGCTTTGGAAGACGCGATTTTGCAGTATCGATCCACACCTACATCTAGGCCGCGATTACCACGTTTGCCTACGAATAGACGAAACCTAGTGCTAATGGGAGCCCTGAACACTTTGCTAGCTCCGTACTTACGGACTAGCGAAGACTTAGTTGATACGCACTCGATCCTGTACTGTGGGGCCATCGCGGCGTGTCGCGTGGCTCGTGTCAAGTTTCCGGACACTGACCGAGCACCGCGACCCGCCGATGGTGCTCCCGCGTGGCAAGTACGGATCGAGAAGCGTATCACTACATTCAGGACTCTCATAGCGAAGCTGGTCTGCTTCAGCCGGGGCAATCATCGCCCCCGAGTCATGCGTTTCGTGACCCAGGCCTTCACTGGGACCGGTATTAGGCCTCAGGACTACATGGCCTGTGTCACGGAGCGCATTGACTTCCTGAAGCAGAAAGTCTATGCGTGGGCAAGTCGTATTCGCCGCTACAGAGAGCGTGTGGATAGGTACCAGCAAAATCGCCTTTTCCAAAGCGACCAAAGGAAGGTGTACCGGAACTGGGAGGGAACCGGCCAACGTGTGGTCGACGGCCAGCTACCAGATGCAAACGCCATGAACGAATTTTTTGCGTAGCATCTGGTCGGTGCCCGTCGAGCACACGGAGGGTGATTGGATGCGTGTTGTCGAACGTGTGTGTGAGCCGATCGAGTCCATGGGGTCTATTACGATAGACCCAGAAGACATAAGTTGTGCGATCCGTACGGCCCAGAACTGGAAAAGTCCTGGACCGGATGGATTGCACAACTTCTGGATTAAATGGATTCGATGCTCATACCCATGTTTGGCAATACAATTCCAAGAAGCCCTCGAGGCTGGTTCGCTCCCAAGTTTCATGACAACTGGTGTCACCTTCCTGCTCCATAAGTCCGGTAGTACCACGGAAGCGAAAAATTACAGACCCATCACGTGCTTGCCTACGCTATACAAGCTCCTTACATCCATTCTGAGAACAAAAATTAATTCGCACATTGTTGCGAACAATATTTTGGCCCCCGCTCAGAATGGATGTAGGGTTGGGTCCCGTGGTACTAAGGAGCTCCTCCTCATCGACACGGCCATCTGCCAACAGGTCCGGCGGAACAGAGGGGCTCTCTCTACTGCCTGGATTGACTATAAGAAGGCCTATGATTCAGTGCCTCATTCATGGCTGGAGAGGATCTTGGAGCTGTATAAAATAGATGCAACTCTAAGATCCTTTTTAAGCGCATGCATGAGGCAGTGGACCACAGTCCTTCGTCAACCAGGTGGAGGAGAGAGCGTCTCTGACCCGCAGGACTTCATAAGGATAGAGCGAGGCATATTCCAGGGTGACAGTCTGAGCCCCTTGTGGTTTTGTCTAGCGTTGAATCCTCTCAGCACTTTGCTAGGGGATTCAGGGCTGGGCTATCGGCCTCGGAGAGGGGGTGAGATCATATCTCATCTACTGTACATGGATGACCTCAAACTGTTCGCGCCGCAACGCCCACAATTGATAGAGTTGTTAAAAATCACTGAGAATTTTAGCAACTGTATCAACATGGAGTTCGGTGTGGATAAGTGTGCGGTTATGCATGTACATAGAGGGAAAGTTGTAAATTCCACGAATTTGCAACTTTCCGAGACTATGACTCTCAGGTCCCTCTCCGAGTCCGAAACCTACAGGTATCTTGGTATGTCAGAGTCGTTGGGTATTTCAGTAGGGGATGTTAAGCGGACGGTGAAGGAGCGCTTCTTCTGCCGTCTGACAAAAGTACTCAACAGTCTTTTGTCGGGTGGCAACAAGACGCGCGCCTTCAACGGCTGGGTGATGCCCCTATTGATGTACTCCTTTGGCATACTAAGATGGACTCAGACCGAGCTGGACGCCCTGGATAGAAAGGTCCGTCAACTACTTACCTCGCATCGCATGCTGCACCCGCGCTCGTCTGTTATGAGACTGTACATTCCGCGGAAATGGGGGGGTCGAGGCTTTCTAAATGCCAAAACCCTCCATAACCGTGAAGTGTGCAGTCTCCGGGATTATTTCCTCAACAACGAGTGCGGGATGCATCGCGATGTGGTGGCAGTTGACAAAGGCCTCACGCCGCTCTCCTTGGCAAATGAGAACTGGCGTAAACCGGTGGTACTTAGCACCGAGGACCGCAGGGACGTATGGAAAGGCAAGGAGCTGCACGGGCGGTTCTATCGGGCCTTAACAGGGCCTGATGTGGACCTGCATGCGTCGGTGAACTGGCTGCGATTCGGCGACCTATTTGGGGAAACCGAGGGTTTTGTCTGTGCAATTGCGGACGAAGTTATCAAGACGAACAACTACCGGAAATATATCATGAAGGACGGTCGACATCTGTCGGGCATGCCGCCGTCCCGGAGAATCTCTCCGACATATAATTTCCGGTTGTTCTCATCTTGCTAACGGAGAGTACTTGCACAGACACAACCTAGTGGCCAGGATCATCCATCAGCAACTTGCCCTTCAATACGGCCTTGTGGAGTCTGAGGTGCCGTACTACAAGTACACACCGGGGCCGGTTCTCGAAAATGGCCGTGCATTGCTCTATTGGGATCGCTCTATCATCACGGACAGGACTATTGTAGCCAATAAGCCTGATATCGTGATGGTAGACCGATCCCAACGCCGGGCAGTGCTCGTTGACATCACCATTCCACATGACGAGAACCTCGTGAAGGCTGAGAAGGACAAACTCAGCAAGTACCTTGACTTGGCTCACGAGGTAACCGCCATGTGGAATGTTGACTCAACGAGCATTGTCCCGATAGTCGTTTCGGCGAACGGCCTTATAGCGAAGAGCCTCGACCAACACCTCGAGAGGCTCTCGCTAGACGGTTGGATCAAGGGTCAGATTCAGAAGGCAGTACTCCTTGACACGTCAGGAGGTTCCTCACTCTGCAGCCCTAACCACCGGTAGCTTGGGTCCTGCCCCGCTGCCAGCGGCACTCTAGGTTTAGGTTTTTTTTATAATATTTTTGTAAATTCCTTTTTATAGAGATATTGTAAAAAACTTAGGCTTAAGAATTGTAAATAAATGAGTGAACAGTAATAATAGCAGAATATTTCTGTCGATAACTCGTATAGCAGTAACTACACGCCCGCTGCTTTCATGACAGATGAGATTGTTTTCGATTACGTCACTGTGAAAGCAATGCGCGCCATCTTGAAAAATTAGGTGGTTCCGATTATCTGTCAAATACACGTCATTTTGTTCGGTCATTGCTTTCGAAATTGTTATCGCTTTGTCTTTAACCATTGCTTTAGCAGGCGGTACGAAATCACATGATGGCGTCATAAACTATAGCAATAATGAAAGCAATCAATGTAGGCGGTAAGGCTGCTGGATTTATATGGAAATTTTGCACGGTTTATGTCTGTTCTAATTTAACCGTGTACAAACTCAAACTCATTTATCTATATTGCCCCCAGTGGAGTCATTTTCACGGACTTATTTTTCATTATTCAAAGTTCAGAATAAATCCTTCAGTTGTCACATAATCTTTCCCTATTATTTTAATATGATCTAGGCATAATTTCTGAGTCGTTTAGTCTATTGAGCTATACTATTTATACCCCTGAGCTGCAGAGAAAAAATAAAGGATGAACGCCATGATCGAAATTTTGAATTACACTATCGTTACTAGAAAAAATACGTGAACATTAAAAAAGTGCAACATTTCAGTGTCTTATGTTTTTGGCTTATTACTGTCTGGGTCTATAAACAAGCACGTGAAATGCTAAAGCAAAATGCGAATTGAATTTTAAGTTTTTTCACTTCAAAGGTAACGGCAGCTCGGTCAATATTGACATTTCAGCAGATGATAGCATCGGCTATCATGCGTGCTGTAGGTACTACAGAATCTTGCACTCATGACTTACCTACCTATACTAGCTCGCTAGTATTCGGACACATTATCAGTCACTTTACGGGTCAATGATAACTTTCAGAGCTGATGAAACAACTCGGAATCTTGAATTTGATTTGAGGTTATTGAAACCTTCCCGTTTACAATTAAAAATAGATGGGACACGTTTATAATTTAGAGTCAATTCAGCAGGATATTAATAACTTTAAAAATAAATTGATTCTGGGTCGGTTTCTACATAACATCGTCACCAGTTCAGGTGATAGCCTTTTTTAAAATAACTCACGTTCAACATTTTGCCTGATATAGCACGGATGTGATTCTAGTTCTGTATATTTACATTTACTCCTTACACTGCAAGGCAGTGTAGAACAGGTAGATGTTTAAGTTTAGGTATCTCGTGAACCCACGCGACGGAAGTAGTAGAACGTCATCTTGCTAGGCGTTTATACGGTTCGCTGTAGTAGGCGATTTACTGGCTTATGATCGCTCCTGTGGCGTAGCATAGAAGTTAATTAGATTTGCTCCCAGGGCAGCAAGATGATTAAGCGATGCTCTGCGAACTTGACACGCAGAGACCAAAACATATTTGTTATTCAGTGAGTCATTATCATTGGGTGAATAATATTGCACTATATTTGCTTATTATACTATGCTTTATTAAGGCACTAAACATCAAAATTCTATTTACTGCATGGCATTCGCCCCCAGCCGATGCTGTCTCGACGGGCTCTGTCGGACGTGTGGTCAGGTGGCGCAGGCGCGGCAGGCGCGGGCGCAGCGCGCACCGAGAGGTTCTTGCATGTTGGACAGGCGCTGAAGCTAGACGCAGTGCTGAGAGGAGACGCTCCTACTAGCTTGGTGTCTATGGGTAAGGTGTTAGGTCAAATCAAACCCTTTCATAATTAATAATGTTTTTACAGATCGACTGCAATACAAGCACCAGCAGACTACTGTCTGTGAAGATCCGCGCCAACTATTATTAACCAATCACTTGCAGTTATCAATCTAGAAACGCCAGCCAGATGCATGTCCAGCGTGCTGTCTTAGATAGCTGGATAGGATAGGAGTTTATAAATATTTGGGCTAACAATGCAATATTTGTAGTTTTATTAGGATTTGGTTATGTGACATAAAGTAAGCCAACTGACATCACTTGCGAGTGTTTTTGCACTTAAAATTACCAGAGCCTTACTTAAATACCTTCACTTAATAAAATTCATGTTCTTGGTTTTTTATCAATAATTCCACAGGATGCGGTGGCTATCGACGAGCTCCATGGGAAGGCCGCGTGTGGCGCTCAGCTCCGTTGCCAGCGACGCCCGTATGCGCTGAACAGATGACTGAGGGAAGGCTTTTATTGTCTACCACTTCCAACACTTATATTTTAGAAGGTGAGGGTCGTTTGAAACTGGTTACTTAGCTGAGCATCATCTCAAGCTTCCACTATACTCCTCCCTGGTTTTCTGGCCTTATGGCTCAGTCTACAGTCTGCAAAGAAAAGTGTACTTTACAGAAAGCGGCACAACTCGAGTGGTGCTAAGATGGGAAGGTTGCGTGAGAGCGGCGCGAGTGAGCGAACGAGCGGGACTGTTCCGCGTGGGGGCGCGCGTCACTCTCGGGGGGGGCTCCACGACGGGGGGCGCGGGGGGCGCGGGGCTGTACGCGCTGCCCATGCAGGAGCTGTGCGCGGGGGCTTGGGCCATGCGCCCGCTGCAGGACTGCAAGCACGCGAGGCTGCCGCGGACCAAGACTGCGCACTACTTCGATATACTTGAAACTGGTGAGCATCATGTAAGAAGTAGGACAAGCAACAATGATGGTGTTTTCCAATGATGGTGATGATGGGTAGGGAGTTTACGGGGCTGTAAGCGCTACCAGCGCTGTACTATGCTGCTTGCTTGGATTAGAATGTCGCACTGGGCAATTGATTAATGAAATGTATAGTAACAAAACGATTTGCAGTATCATCATTGCTATCATTATGGTTGTTGTTTTATGCGCATAATCAGTATTTTTTAATTTTAGGAGAAGGCGGTAAAACGACTTTGGCAGTAGCAATCGGTAGAAGAGTTATGATTCTGATCGAAGAAACAAAGACTGATAGTGAAATGGGTTTTGAATATACACATATCAAGGTGAGAAGTTGAGAACACAACAAACCTTACAACAAAAAGACTGTAAAGCCAGCGTACAAAACTTGTTTGTTTTTTCTAGGACATTCAGCTTAGTGAAACGCCTGTACTGATTAAACTAATGGACGGCGAAGTAGAAATAATGGTGGTTGGTTACAAACACCACTGGGAAGTTTTAGAATCCAGTAATGGACAGGTGAGCTTTCCAATTTATCTATACTTACACTAGATCAGACTCGATTAATTGCCATGTTACATAAGAAAACAATTATACAATTTTTGTAACTTTGTGTAGGTAACTGATTTATTGTAACTAAACATTTTTGTTAGAAACTGATTTTATAGTAAATTGTTCATATAGGCGGTAAAGAGAGCAGAAACAGAAGACACTGGTGTCAGACGTGGAACTTTGGTGAATGCCTTACGTATTGGAGACGAGAGGGATGGTCAGATAGTCCTTTGTTATAATCGTAAGCCTACTACTCTCTTTACTATTCTAACTGCTATATTCTTCATTCTGAAAATTGCATTTCATTTATTTTTCAAGTCACGATTTTTATTTCATTTAGCGACGTGAAAGGCGGGTTTAACACATTTACAAAATTTTCCAGATACGTGCCACTTTGAGAGGTTAACAAGTAAAGGTTTGGAGAATGATGGTGAATATGACTTTCACTGGACAACCGTACCTGCTGCAGTTGGTAAGTCACGTGTCCATTTTTTATATTCAATGTATGCAGGACGATGAACTAAGAATGTGTATGTACCTAGCTCAGTTAATACTGCAGACTTGATTGTAGGTAATATTTAAAGGGCGTTTAATATAAGTATATGGTATCTTTGTCTTTTCAGAGACTGAGATTTTGAGAGATTGATGAAATATTTTTGCTTTATCAATTGCTACGCGATTGTTTTCCTATTCCATCAGCATCTCAAATCGTTCATGAAAGGGCAAGCCTGCCGTAGGACATGGTGCAGTTGTATAGTAGGTTTTTTGCAATGCTTAGCAAGTAGGTAATGTAGGTTTATGACTCCTACCTTATAAGTGTATTAATGTCCATATTATGATATTGCAGTGTGTGCATTCCCATACATAATGGCGTTTGCTGAAGATCTCTTGGAAATACGCTTAGTCGCCAACGGATCGTTAGTTCACGCAGCGTGCATACCCGGACTAAAACTACTTTGCGGCAGAAGAGTAAGTTACATTATTTGCCTTTATGAAGGTTATTAATGTATGCAGAGTATGAAAGTAATAGGCATCAACATACCTACTACATATACATACATAATAATATGGAAATAATACAAGTAGTAAAAAGTAAAAAGACAACATTTCTACATTCCTACTTAAAGAAAAATTGATCATGCTTTTCGTTCGATCGCATCATCACTTCCTATTAGGTGAGAGCGTGGTCAAATGCTAGAATAATTGGATTAAAATATTTGTTTAGGTATATATTGTTTAATGGGTAAAATGTAGGTACTTTGCGTGTGTGTGTGCACAGCGAGAAGAAAAACTGTTTGGGTTGATTTATAGAGGTCAAATTATTATTTTTTTTGATTAATAAAAGCAGACAGGTGATCAGTACTATTCAGTACAGTATAGCTTATCATTATTTCAGGATATATTCTACGTAGCGTGTGCACCAGAGTACGTCCCACTAAGTCGAGAGTTGGACCCGTGCCTCAGCCTTCATGATTATGAGCTAGTGAGGCAAATGAGCAAGCAATGTGGGCCCTATTCAGTCGACGAGGACGAAACCAGTGAAAACAAGTGAGTATTTGACCGTTCTGACATTTTTCTATAAAGCGTGCGAGAACCGGAAACCGAATTCTGGCTTATATTGTACACCGTGTGTGTGAGTGTGTGTGTGTGTGTGTGTGTGTGTGTGTGTGTGTGTGTGTGTGTGTGTGTGTGTGTGTGTGTGTGTGTGTGTGTGTGTGTGTGTGTGTGCGTGTGTGTGTATATTGGATCCCTTTTGTCCGTCTCTACATTTTAGCTAGTGTAGTGTAGTGTAGTAGATCGTAGAACTGGGTGAATATGGAAGGGAAGCGGTCACGTGACAGATTCCCTAAGCTATGGCACCGGCGATAAATCACGTGAGGTTCGAATGGGGGGAGGGGGTACGGAAAAAATCACGAAACATAACCATATGGGGGGAAGGGGGGCATAAGTGAGATATCACTTGTAGTATTTATTTTTGCGATGAACGCGCGATTCGGGACCGAAAGGGGCGCACAATTTTGACTCGCCAGTAACCAGGCAACGATATCCTTGCCTTAATATTCTAGAATTAAATTAGATTACTTATGCCTGTATTCAAAGATAACATTCCGAAATTATTTAAAAAAATACACGTAAGTTTGGATCGGGGTTAAACCAAAACATCATCATGCATAACCAGAGGGGAGGGGGCATTGAAAATTTGCTAAAAAAACATCACGTGATTAATGGACGATTCTTAAGTGATGGTCATACCAGCTAAATGAAAACAAAAAGTACAAGCTTGAAACCGTGGTCCGGATTCCTAGCCATCAGGAACCGATACGCACAAGTGAACAGGACATGGTGATCACGATCTTCAATCATGAAAGATCGATTGGAGAGAATATAATCAGCTTTTAATCGAACTATTCCGTTTTTAATGTAAGCAGTTTTTAAATAAAAATAAATAGAAATGCAAGTCTAATGCCCCATTTAGTGCCAAACATAATTTTGCACAACATTATTTTAACTAGTACTTTGTCTTTTTAGGGGTGATAACTGTAACCCAGTGAATCGGACTTCGGAAACGAATTCAGCATCAAGTAGAAGCAGTTCCATATCTTCAGACCAGGAGAACATCAGGCCACCGCTCCAGAGGATGGCTCCGGTCTCACCGCCTACTTCTCCGCAAGGTGCGTTTAAATCACGATTTAAGACCTTGGTGCTGTCATGTTTCCATAGTGGAATCGACCAATCGAAGCCTTTGCATAGTCATTTAAATCACTTACCTAACTCTGGAACTTCTGATCCCATTCTAAAAATTCTGTCACTGATAGAAAGCTACAATATCCCTGGGTGACAATGGCTGTTTTATTGTGATACTAAACATGTAGGTACAAAACTCCATCCGCGGCTAAGACTCAGCTAGTCGATTATAAGATCTCGTAATTTCACTGAAAATGGGTGTTATAAATATTTGCAGCGTAGCGGATTTATAATTTATAAACTGTATTTTTAATTGATTTATCGTGGCGCTAATAACTAATAGGCTTCGCAGGTAGCATGCGGTCTAACTTCACGAACACTTTATAAATTTTAAGCCCCGCTAGCTACAAAAAAAAGAACTTTTAATTTGATCCTTTTTTTGTATTATGAGGGTAAACTTTTATGCATAATTAGCCATTATTTTGAACTAGTCTGTTCGATATTCATAGTGCTGCCAGAGAACAGCGGTCGTTGCGTGCGCATCTACAGAATCCCGCAGAGCAATCTGAGCGCGGGCGCGTACCAGCGGCAGTCGGTGTCGGCCGACCAGGTCGTCACCACCTACTTCCCAGACCGGCTCACCAGGTATGTCAGGTAAATGTAGCTCTTAGTACCTTTACTATTGGTGTCTGTCTCGTGCTGTTTGCTGATGCTTTTTTGTATACTAGCTGTGGTTTTAAACAGGTTCAATACTTTCGTGCTGTGGGTTTTAGATAGGAACAGTTGCTTACTCATATCTACTAAAAAAATCTAGGGTAAATAGCAACTAGCCTAGGCATATTAATAAAATCAGCCGAAATAATTCGTGTTGTTTTGAAAATTGCCAGTTATAAGTTATTCGTTGAGGTGTCTTTATAAATATACTAAAAATCCCCGAGGGCGTGAGCTAGGGGCGGGGATTAAATGTCACATTTTTCGGATATTTGATAATATCTCAGAAACCTTTAGGATTAGTATTACGATGATTTCCACGAACTGTAGGTACCTACCTATATATGTTTACTACATTTAATTGGCTACAAATAAGGTTCCAGTATTTTAACTAGCATACATAGGTATAGGTACTTTAGAAGTTACAGAGTGTTGAATTTCAAAACCACTCGTCTAATCGTTTGTAAGAATTATCATAATAGTCAAACATACTTTGTTTTTTTCACCGTTGTAAAACGAATGGAAAAGCACGTAACTTTGAAAATCATGTAGGCGGGCGGAGTCTAGCGGAATTCGATCCATAGTGCGTATGAATTGTGCCACACTCGCATTCGTAAATCCATGTTGTGTTACCTTCTTAGAATCCAATAACAGTTACTCCAAAAGTATTTCATGTTTCAGGCCAAACAGCATGAGGCAAAGACTAGCTGAATTAAGACTTGACAGTAAATCGAGGGGCGGAGGCGAAGACGATTTGTAAGGAATTATATATGAGGCCACGATCACGAGAGAGCCGAACTAACACACAGTATTAATTTTAACAGCCACTGATGAAACGTAATGAATGTGAAGTCAAATAACATTGTACTGTTACATTCTCAAATGTTCGATTTGAAATACAATTCTACAGATACAAAAAATAGTAAGAATACCTACTGGGGCTTTTTACGAAATATAAATACTAAAACTAGTCTCGATTGGCCAAGACGTAAAGACGTAAATATTTTTAAACGGCAAATCCTAGTAAATAAAATTTTCTTTGTATCGATGAGAATTGTATCAATGTAGAAAAATATTTTCTAAATGTAAACTATAACACAGATTTCGGCAGGATATATTGACATGGATCTTTTTTTATGTAGATAATAGATATGAAGAAAAGAGAAATGGTCCAAATCCATACTGCTTGTATTTTGTGTCTTACTGTGTAGTACCTATATGGATATTAGATTTAAAAAGCCTTTGGGATTCGTCTTATATTATACTACAATCGAATATGCACAATTTTAAAATATGAATATACCATGATTCTACCTATACCTAAAAATTTACGTCTGTGTGTTTGTATCTATGTAAGTATGGAAAAATATTGATGTTAATAAAATTGTAAGTGTAAAATAATAGTAGTATAAAAATAGTTAAATATCAATTTGTTTCGTTATAGTTTCCGAGCAACGAAGATGACTCCCAGCAAATTCCTTTCAAAGGTTATCCGTCTAATAAAAATTATAATTCAACGAAAACAAAAGAAAGGCAATATTTTTTCAGCATTTAAAAAAAATCGCTTTTCATTTTTACGTGTTTTGTTTTATCCAATGAATAGCTTTGTGGAAAATTGGAGATAGCTACATTTAATGAGAATTAAATAAATAACCAACAACAGTACTTTAACAATAAGCATAACTACAAACCCGCTACGGATAAGTTTTAAAAATAAGACATGGACTTATTAATAAACGCGAAGTAGTTTTAGATTAGTTACTTCAGCTTTTGTCCTTTTTTGACATTTGAATATTGAACGCGATCGAAAAAGACAAAAAATGGTGTAACTAATCAAATGTTACAATGCGTTTTTTATTAATAAGGGCGTACAATATGTTGGGTGACCCTCTTTGCTCGTGATTATGATTGTAGACATTTTTATTAGGTGGAATATAGGTATATGAAATTTTATAATCGGGTTAAAAAGATAGGGAGTTACTTAAGCATTTTTTAAATAGACAAAAATGTGTCAAAATAAAATGTGTATTATAGAACTATTTGTATTGACAATGTGGCGTTGAAAAAAAGATTATTTATGGGGATTAAATTATATTTTGTTAACTGTTGGTCAGTGGTTCTAGTAAAAGCAATAGGCCCCCATCACATAATCTCATTTAAAGTGACGTCAACGAAATATTGATGATGGTTTCAAGTTAGGCCACAAAATACAGGTTAGGCGCTCTCTCTCTAACAAATCGCAAGTACCTATGTATTCACAGAAAAAAAGCGCAAATTACTTGTTCTGTGTCTGGGTGTTGTGGGACTATGGTTCTCGTAGTTCCTAGGTCCCTAGATACAGGAAATCCTAGTTAGGGTCCAGGATCTACGTATGCGATCATTGCGCGTTAGGGCAATATTGCTCAAACTAAATAGGCCCGCATTTGACCGCAGTCTCACCAGATGGAAAGTGACGACGTGGTCTACGATGGTACATGCTTGCCTAGAAGATACCTATTCACTCGCGACTTGAAGACACCCAGATTTTTATATGTAGAGCCAGTCGGCCAGGTTTTTCTTACAGTTGTATGAAAAAATGGAGCCATTCTCACAGAGCGGCAAGATTCGTTGACATCGCTGTCTTGTTTATACCGAGTAGTAGGCACCATTATTTAGTCTGTGCTTGTACTCTTCGCAAGTGCTAGGGCTGTATTATAAACCCTATGTGGTAAGGGACTAGCAACCTAGGGTGATCAACGAAACATAATTGGTAATGGTAAATAATAACTATAATTTCTTAATCTCATTATTGAATACTGACACAATTAAATTAGATCCAATTACGAATATTTGTACGCCTGCACGTATGGGCAGAATTTTGTTGGAAGAATTATGTGCTAATCCATCTTTGCAATATTGTAACTCAAAATTCTTACAAATAAATTATTTCATTTCATTTCATTTCAATGACTGTATTCAATTGATCTAGAGCATAACATTCAACGCAATGCTCCTGGGATGGACGTAGATTATAAGTACTTACAAATTGTAATTGTAAGAAATTTTACAAATTTGCACCATATTTTAGGTCTGAAGTAGATTCATTGACATTGAAACAATCTAGTTAATAGTTGTGCACAAAATTATGCTCAACAATTGGTAATTAACAATTATTAGCTACTTATACGATATTTATTAGAAGAAAATGTTTTCGTAGAACTTGTATTACCTAACTCCAATTTTAGATAAATGATTGATAAGATGTTTAAAAAATTGTGTACCTAAGTGTTGGGTTATTTTATAAAATTACAGTAGACATTTAAAATGAAACATATTAACAAAAAGTATCTAGTATTGTATCAGTTATCTGATTCGCATTTATTACACATATGGTACAAGCTATGCTTAGTTTGAGGCTAGATGGCGCTGTGTGAAATGTCCACACATATATATGGATTTTATTTTTATTTATAAGCATACCAAATTATATTATGTACTTAGGTAAAAATGTTAGCTAGTCGCCGTTTATTTATGTACAATGAAGGTTAAAATATACCTACTTGAATCTCATTTATATTTAAATAAAAATTATTAACATTATTAGTTATTATCCAATATATTCTAGTCACATGACCATGTGCAATGTATAAGACAAAAAAGTGATGTAAATTAGTTGTACCTACAATTAAGCTAAGTCGTATTAAAATTGTAATGTTCAAACAGTGTATGATAGTAAGTTATTTCGTAGAACCGTTGAAACAAGTTACCGAAATAAAACTATTATATTATCTCATCACCATCATCATCAACACTCAACAGCCTGAAGACGTCCACTGCTGAACATAGGCCTCCCCCACAGAGCGCCCCATTGAGCGGCTGCTTACCATGGGGTCCCCGCGAGGTTCACCGCATCGTCGGTCCACGGGGGCCTACGCTGCGTCTTCCAGTTCATGGTCGCCACTCGAGAACCTTTTGTTCCCATCGGTTGTCAGTTCTACCCGCGATGCGGCCTGCCCAATTGCCCATTGCCATTTCAACTTGCATTATCACCCTATTGCCAAATTGTTACAGCTGACCTCCGAGTCTACTTAGGTTATACCACAGGATTATACGTTACGAAATATCAAATTACCAAATCGAGCGAGCGCTAATTTAAATATGAATTATTAGCAGGTACCTACAAAAATACTACCTACACTTTACACTAATATTATAAACAGTTAGTTTGTTTGTTTGTAGTAGGTAATCTCTAGAACTACATAACCGATGCTGAATTTTTTACTGATTACTATAGCGAGCGAAGCCGCGGTCAGAGGCTAATTATAAATAATTAAGAATTATTGTAGACGCCTTGAGGCGTATAGTTAGTTTTTAATACTGAGTACGATTCAAAGTACGACTGCCACCAAGGGAAATTATATAAGTCCCTATAATTAATATGTTATTGACTCGTTCTTTCGGAGTATCTCTACTGCGTGTGTGTTTACTGTGACCTATAATTATAACACAACTCTTCTATGTCTATGACAGCAAAAAAGAAGTGCCATCCAATTATTTGAATATTTTCCTAGTGTAATAGTGTAAAACTATAATAATTTGCGATGCAAGAGAATTGAAATCTTATTTAAGTATTAATACAGTCTATCTTCACTGTACATAAGATAAAACTTTAGAATTATGAAGTGTTTATAAATTGGTTAAATGACTTGTATGAAAGTGTAATTTTAAACTAATGTAATATTGTATGAATAGGTTTTAAGTTATTCTTATTTTAGAATAGACAGCATTTTCTGTATTTTTTTATCAAGTAGCAGTCAAGTAGTAATTATTTAAATGAGTAATTTTATTATTAAAAACATATTTAAAATTATCTACACACATGAGCAGTTCTGAAAAAGCCAAGATTTTTTTTGCTATTATTGCAAAGCTGAGACGTGTCTGAAATTCAAAACCTGTATTTCCAAGCTATTCAACACATTGAATATTACATTGAAGTAGGTATGTTATCTGCTTAGTAAAAAAGATGGCAATATTCAGAGTTTTTTGTGTACCATTTTAAATTAGTTATCTTTTTAACATTATACTGTTTGTTGTCTCAAAATATTATATATAAGTACTATATTAAATGATACCAAAATAAATGTACCAAACTCATATAATGTATGTAAAATAAATAAAAGTAATATTAAGTCTGAAAGAATTTGCAGAATGCACGAACAGCATACTGAAGTTAAAAGAGAGTGCAGGTATCTTTATTTGCATAAAAACAATATAATAATTATTAAGTTTAAGATAATCTAAAATGTTATGAAAATGGTAATGTATATTGAAATTGTGAGGACGAAAATGTTATATTAGAAACATAGCATTCATAAGTGACATAGCATAGACACAAGGAAACAACTGAAGTAGCATTAATATTTAATGTTTGGTAGAAAATAAGATAATACTGGCACACCAAAGTGAAAGAAGTACAAGATTATGTGAGAGAGTCCTGAATACCTCTAAAATATAATGTTATATATTAATATAAAGGATATATTTATTGAAAGAGTAATTATTTTTGGTGAATAGGCCTGGCATTCCTTTAGTTCAGAAAATGTGATAAATGAATATAATCCTATAATGGAATATCGAAAGTGAATATAATATGTTTTGAAGTAGAAAATGTACTATCATAAAATGAAGAAATATTATGTGCAGGATGGATGTTCGCAAAGTGTAGCCAGAATAAAAATGTTCCAAGAACATTAATATAAAACCTACTTGTAAAAATTGGTAATTTACTGTTGTTTTCTCTAAAGTTTAAAATAAATGTCTGTTCAAAATATCAGTATTTTATTTCTTAAATCACAGCTTAAAACAAATTATAAATGTATTATATAAGTACAACAATAACATTCTTACTGAAATCTAAAACATTGGTCCATGGTATTTCTATAAAACATTAAATTGACATACCTACAAATAGTTATTAATAAAATAATAATAATAATAAAGGTATAAATTATACATAATATACAAATTATGTTGTACTGTCATTTGTGTTGCCCTATAAAATTGAATGTAGCCGCCAGCTAGGGCTAGAGGAGAACGGATAATTTACAGAAACTTGGGTTGTTTTTTCAAAGCTGTTATATCTAGAAATCTTGGAATCTCACCTGGCTGTGGTGATTTAGGTGCTGGCACACCTGTAACAAAGAAATGTTTAACTATAAAATTATTTTTCATTCATTCGAAATATGCAACTGTGGTTTACATTTAGGGCAGTCTAGTCTACTGTATGTACACCAGATTTTTAATGAGTTATCGACGCGCGCTTTTGGTGGGCACGCTTTCTGCGCGTACCCACTCGTGGCGTAAGTAAAGCGTCAAAATCGGTCATTCGTTATTCATCGCTGCCCGTGTTCGTAGACGGCGGCGGCACCGCGATCCCCGCGGGCAGCGATGGGTGCCGAATAGTTTCGCGTCGCTGACGCAGATGCGTAGGTGAGTGGGGCCGAAGCTTAAGGGTTTAGGCACAATAAGAACGTCCTGCGTAAGCCCTAAGAGGTCAAATAGATTGTTCAAGATTGCATGAAGAAACTCGGGTGAAACCGAGGGCTACGTCAAGACCTTTTATAAGGAACGCTCCTACCTCGCAAGTTGCAACAGCCGCTCTATAGTTTTTAGTGACGAAACACGTGTCGGGACGTGGGCAGGGGTGCGTATGGAACTCTTTAATCACCTACCTACTTTATGACCTAATCTCACAATCTTCTTATCTTATTGCTAAACTGATGCAGTGCTGATGTCTCAGGTTGGCGTGCGCAGTGCAGTGTGTCGCGAAACTTTATACATACTTTAATGTTCCGAGAGGCACTGTAACTGTTACGGGCAGCTTTGACGCTTAACATCAGGCGAACGACTAGCTCGACACGTCAGACATTAAAAATTTATTAGAAAGATTTATTTAACGCTATTTGTGGAGCCAATTAGACAACCCACCTTGCAACAGTCTATGCTTCTCCATAATAGTTTCCAGCGAAAGACATCGGGGCGAAGGATGGGAGGGCACACTCTTTAAAAATCTACTTGGCTGTTGGAGGAGACAACCTACCTTGCAACAGTCTATGCTTCTCCATATAGTTTCTAGTGGCGAAGGACATGTCCATAGCGGCGGCAGGCGCGCGGAGCACGGGTCGCGGTACTTGCGGCGCACTCTTCAAGTACTTGGCTGCAAGCTGGTTCATCTTGAGACTGGTCTCTGTGGCAGGCGCCGAGAGCATTTGCTGGTGCAGCCCGAGAGGATCGTCGCCAAATTTTACTCTGGAATATAATATCGTTTTCCTATCGTAGAGAAGTAAAAATTAAATAATTTAACCGGTTAGGCTAGGTTAGGGTCAATAAATTACACAATTCAATTAAAGAATTCTAGGAAACGGTCGCGTCTCTGTTTATTTTCAACGACAAAATGTCTGAACCGATGTTAATGAAGTACCTATATTGATATTTTGCACCCTGAGAAAGAGGGACACTTTTATCGCAATCGCGTTTACCCGTCTGAGCTGAGGCAGCAGCTAGTTACCGAAGAAAAAACTATTACATCTCATGGTAGTCTAACTTTCTGGGTGCTCTTCACACAGAGCACTGACCGCGCGAACGTCGTACGGTGCCATAATTATAAGCACCAATTAAACGGCTCACATTTCGCAAACATATGGGGGTTCTATAGGTCCTTATTCAAAGGTTTTTGCAATTTTGCAATGTAATTATATTTAATTTTATCGTTAAAATTTGTCCAGCATAAGCTCAGACACTGAGTAATACGCCTTACTTGTTAGCAACATTTTTAACCTGCTCTTAAATATGTTTGTGGAGGAAAAGTCACGCCTATTATTTGAATTGGTGCGGGTTTGAACGTAAACTAGTATAGCTGGTAGGGCTGATACGGATAATGGATCATTCATACCTCTTCGTCACACTGACATTAGTCTTGTCAATCTGCATCTGAACACACTGCTGCCTCATGTTCCTGTACATTGCGCTAGCTGATGAAGGCATCTCAGAGTCTTGTAACATACCATTCACATGGGTCTGCAATGTAAGAACATACTTTTTCAAGGAGTGTTTAATATCAGCATAAACATATGAAATAGCTGCATAGTGGCAGTGTAATTAGATTATTGCGCATCATGACAGTAGTGTGTAAAATCGATTATTATATTACAGCTAAATGTAACTTATGTATATAACTACCCTCAATAGCAGGGGATTGTGTTGTGTTATCAAACCAAAATAGATACACTTAAGATTTGAAGTTTTGTACCTACAAAAATTCAAAAAGGTGTTCTAAAGCCTGGAAAATAAGATAAGATAATTTATTCTTATCCAAAAAAGAACATTACAAATTTAAAATTTTCATTCATTTATAACATGCATTATAAACTGTAACATAATTAATTAAAACATTTTTATGATAATACCTGGGGGTGTACCGTGAGCTCTTAGCGCGATTCAAAACAGAGCCTATACTGGATCGCTTGTCAAAATCTTTATACAAAAAAAACAAAGCGATCCAATACAGGCTCAGTTTTGAATCACGCTAAGAGCTCACGGTACGCCCCCTGTTCACTATGGGCCCCAAACTAGGCTAGGCCTGTATCTCGAGAGCCCAAAAAACGAAAAAATGTTCTAACTATAAATATGGCTATAGCAAAGGGCAGAGTTTTATATAAAACATAATATTATTGAATGAGACTGTTACTACTTCCGAGTAACCTTTAAAATTCCTGCAGTAAAGTATTAATAATGATGGTTTCTATAATAACTTGAATACTGTCACTGGGTTTTATACTCAAAGGCTTTGTAATGCTTACCATAACTTTGTTGTAATAAGTCCAACCAACATTGGACTGGTCATTGCTGCTTGCTTCAGAACTGAAACATAAATTGACATAAAATACACATTATTTAAAAGGTTGATTGATTCATTGAATAGAATGAACACTTACTCGCTATAGTCTCGCACATCCAAATACAAAGTTTGGTCTGGAGACATTAACGGTGTAGTAGCATTATCTACCTGCACATTACACAGGCTCATCTCATTCAGAGTTTTCTCCTCAGCAGCATTTTCAGTTTGCTGTCCCATATTTATATTACTATGTTCATTTTCATTGTGACCTGTAGTCTGTGCAACATTATTTGGTATTATTCCATCTAGGAAATTCATATTCACAGGTTTAGATACCACTTCCTTGATACTTATTTGTGCTTTATTACACTGGATCTGGGCATTTTCATTGTGTTTTACAACCTCTTTATTAATAACAGTTGAAGTCCGTATCATCTCAAAGCTAGTCATTACACCAATTGACATTTTGTGTTGGTCATTCTCAACGGTATTGACTGCCACATGCTCAGTTGAGCATGTTATTGTGGGTTGCTCAATTTGTTTATTCAATGACATGAATTTATCAACTTTTTCTTGTAGTAATTGCAACTGTTCATTTTGGAGTTTTATTATTTTAAACAAGTCTGCCACAGTAGGCTCCTTTTTCTCCTTAGATGCGTTTGTTTGTTTCTCAATCTCCATAGAATCATATTGTTTGCTCCTTTCATAGCGTTCTATAGCCATTATCTTTTGATCTATAGTGCTCCGAACTTTAGGGCTTAAAGGTTCAGAACTATAACTACATGATTTACATACATTTTGCAGTAAAGGTTTAATGTTATCACAGTTAAAACAAGTAACATTTCTTGGAGCTGAGCATATACAGTTAGGCCCAAAACTCTCTCTTGTTTGTTGATAGCAAACTTGCCTTTCTGTGCTGATAGGGGGTTTTTGATAGTGCATGAGATTTACATTTGCAAAGCAATGGTGACACCTGCAGCTATCACTTATAATAGGACTAACTGTTGTAGGATTAAAATTCACAGAGTTTTTAGGAGGCATTTTGAAATTGCCAGTCATTATATCTGCTTTCTGTGCTAATGGATCATTTTCTTTACCCAATTTTATTTTGTTTGACCCATTTTGTAAAGGTTTAATGTTGAAATGGTATTTGTCTAAATTATCTCTCCTTAGAAAAAAGCTGTTATCTTTAACCAAGACATTAGGAGGATCATATGTTTTATTAGTATCAATAGAAGATAATGGTGATAACTTTTCTCTGCCTACAGAAAACTTTTCAGAAACATGAATATCTTGGATCTGATTTTCTGGAGCTCCCTTTAATATAGACTTGCAGAAAGTGGCCTGTCGTGGCTCATGATTTAATGCATCAAGCATGCTCAAGTTGAGGTCATCAGATGGTTTCCAACATGGTTCCTTTTCGGGGAAGTGAGAAAAGCTTGTTCTACTCATCGCTGGGTATGGCCTGCTGTTGCTGTTTTCATACCTTTGTATGGGATCACTACTGTAAGGTAACACTTTAGGATACTCCTGAGTTAGTTCAGGAAGATTTGTGCGAAGCTCTTGCTCGATGAATGGACGAGGAGAGTGGCACTCTGAGTCATTCATCGTAAATAACTGCTGTTTTTTAGGACTTTTAAACCTAACCTTCTTCATGAAGTACACTTTTTTCAAAATTAAGATAAACGGTAACGGTAAACAAACTGAAACACAGTATCTATAAACAAAAGACTTGTCATATTATGTATACACACCTCATGTAACTGTGTATTAAATATTGACTATGAAGCGAATTCTGTGCTAATCTAAATTACGTTAAATAAACGAGAGGAAGCATAACAATAAAAATCATTATTCGAAAATAAACAATATATTATAGTTACATTACATACTCTTTGGAAAATAAATCAAACAGACCAACCGTTGGCAGCACTGATGATTATATACTCTTCGGTTTGGCCTAGTCAATCTACATATCACAGATTAGAGAAAAAAACAATTGACTAAACAGATGGAGCGAAATTTGACTTTTGCGAACACCAATGCGTACCAGGGTCGGTGCAACTTTGCAACATTGCAACCCTACCAAGTGAAGAAATTGCACGAAGTTTTAAGTTGTTTTGTTTCTCCGGTGTCATTTTATTTAGTCGTCTTATGGGCATGCGTAGTTCCTTCAATGATAGAAGCAACTACGCATGCTCGTACAATGACGTTTCAGTTGATGTTACAGAAAACTATGTTTTTTGTGGTTTTTTTATTATATTTTAGTGTTTAGTCAATAAATTTAGCAAAATACTTATTTAAAATAAAGACATTGATGTGTAATGTGATTGGAATGCATATTCCAATACTCAAGAAAATTTACACAGGACAAATTATTCAGTTTCTATGGTGCAAATACTTTTCGTGTTTACGATATATTTTTGTGTGTAAGTAGATTTGCGTTCACATAAAACATACGTAGAATTTTGTGCAGGATTAGAATTGGGTGATTTGATTGCTGCTATTAAATTAGAATTTGAATTTTGGTACATATCGTAAATCCACAAGAAGGTTATCCAGTTGTTTGCATTTCGAAATTAGAGATGATTTTACAGGTGTCGATGGGTTATCGATAATTTCGATATATGTATTATATGTAGAAAACTATACACTAACCAATAACAGGTAGTACCTACTGGTTCAATCCTTAGAGTATAGACTAAAAGCATAGAGAGAACTTCATTATCTGTCAAGCGTACCACTTTTTTGAACTTGAACTTGAAAAATAAAATACAACGTTATAATGTGAAGAACCATCCTAAAATATAAATTAGTACATGTTGCTTACACTTTTTTGATGTGTATAGAAATGAACGCCACTGCAACACAAGGTAAAAAGTAAATTAATAAGCATGAGCACAGCAAGCGCGAAATTTTTTCAATTATAGGCAGTTGGCACCCTGACAGATTTTGCCAAAATAATTTTAAGAAGAACTCAGATGCTTTTGGGTCGAGCTTGAGCCCCTTAGCCCCCTGAATCCACCACTGCTCCGAAATATTAGTGTTGGAGTCTTTAGGTAGGTATTCCGTAATTTTTATCAAAATGAAAACATACTCTTACATTGTAGACAAATTAATAAGGTTTTAAAAAGATGACTATAATTATGTGTAGAAATAAACGCCATCGCAACATAAGGCACAAATCAATTTAAACAGCGCGAGTGGAGCGAGTGCAAAAATTTTTCAATCATCTGGGTATGATTCAAAAATTTTCGCGCTCACTCCATCTAAAATTATTTTGCCAATATCTGTCTAGATATTGGCAAAATAATATTAGGAAGATCCTCAGATGCCCTTAGCCCCCTGAATCCATCACTGCTCGGAAATGACAGTGTTTGAAACAATTCAGGAAGTTGTGTTCACGTAACGTTTATCAAAATCGAAACTTACGCTTACATTAACCTTAGATCCTTTAAGCTTAGGTTATGAAACCATTCGTGCTTTTTGAAAGTATAGATTGACGTTTCATTCTTAGTTCGTAACAATAAGATTGATAGGTATACCTACAAAATGAATTTAGGCCGAGGCAGGCGCGGATACAGAAATTTCTTAAGGGGGGGGGGGGCGCACAAATCATTACAGTAGGGGAGTACAAGAGGGAAATTTAGGGATATGGTGGTAAAACACATAAGTATACGATACAAGACCAATTTGTGCTCTTTTCTTTAAATGATGAATTCCATGCACCTATATCTTGCTGGTAAATTGGCTAATTACTGCGCTTGGTCCTGGACTGCATGCGCCAAGGGGGGGGGGCGCGCCCCCTGCGCCCCCCTGTATCCACGCCTGAGCCGAGGGACATACCTATATAGTCCATTAAAGAAAGGCAAGTGAAGGGTATATTAGAGGCTTGGAATAATAGTGAAAATAGGTGTTTCATCCATAGTTATAGTATAAAATAAACTAATGCAGCTTATTTTTTTACATTGAGCAACATACTCTTCTCTCGTTCTGCGGCTGTGTGAGGATTTTTAATAATTTGAAAATGTTTTTGGGTAAAATTATTATATTGTGAATAATTTTATTAATAGAATTTTGGGTTTCTACATGTACATCCTGTGATTCCTGGGGTGGGCACCAGATACAATCATCTGGGGTAGGCATCCAGTTCCTGGCCGTACATTATCTGTCCATGCTGATATTTCTTTGACAACCTCTGTGGTGTGGTGGTTGAGCAGGTTGGCTCATAATACGGAGGCGGCGGGTTCGATTCCCCCGACAGGACAAGTATTAGTGCACAGAAAAAAAAACGCTGATACTTGTTCTGTGGCTGGGTGTTGTGGGACCATGGTCCTCGTAGTTCCTGGGTCCCTAGATACAGGGAATCCTAGTTAGGGTCCAGGATCTATGTATGTGATCGTTGGGCGTAATTTAAAAAAAAAGTTGCGGCCAGTATTGTACGACTTGTATTGTACAACCCAGCATTTCGAAGCCATATACACGGACTCCGGGGCGTACATTATTGCCTGTACCAAAAGCACAGACGATGTTGAACGACCCGTATTACACAGCCTGATATTTGGAAGCCATGTACACCAATTCCGGGCCGTACAATACGACTTATATGAGCTGTGCAATATTTTAGTCGTGCTTTCCGATCTCTCTCCCATGCCCATCTCTTTCGCTGCCACTATTTGCACGCAGTAATATGTCAATGTCAAAGCCGTATTTAATCTATGGAAACTTTGAATTTATTACCTGTGGAAACTTGTATAGATAACATATATATTCAACTCTAAATGAGGGCTTGAATAGGATGCTTTTCACGGTCATAAATTTCATTTTCCGCCAACGTAAATCACTTAAAACCTCAGAAAAAAATTGCAATCGTAAATTTTAAACATTCATATAATTTTTAAGCTTTTAGTTCATTTTGATTTGCTTATTCTACCTTCTGTTTTCTGTATGGATCTAATATGCTAAAAAGGTCCGCAAATGTGCTAAGAACGGTTAAATTATTAGCTCATCTACTGGCCGCACACCCACACACACTATTTAAAAATCTATGGAAATGCGAGTATAGTTCATTGATAAATTTCACGATTTTGTCTATGTGTGCCACTGCGTGTCCAATGTTTATCTTATTTTCACGCAGTACCAGCATAAAATGAGCTCTGCTACGATTGCTTTCTCTTTACAGTAGGGGGTCTAGGCTACTGGTCATTAGTAAGTGTGCCATACGTACAAGGCTCTTGCGTTGTACACACGGTCGCGTAGCGTAATCAGCTCTGATCAATTGTTCATTCATCATTGGCTTTATTTACGCAATTAGTGTATAAGTTTATCTAATGTCGAGTTAACATTTTGTATTAAAATAACTTGCCATTATAAACAAAAATAGTCAGCCCTATTAGTAGTAGTAGCGTAGACATGCTCTTGACTATTTTTGTTTATAATATTATTATTATAAACAAAAATAGTCAGCCCTATTAGTTATTATCATTTGAAAATCTTGAAAATGCTTATTGTTGACTTTGAACAAAAGCTATGATTACTACTATACCTACTTGGTACCTAATCATAAAAGAAAAAATACATGTTTACGGAAGAAAAGGTCAATAACTATTCAAGTAGGTACCTACCTGCCTACCTACTAGGAGACGCGTATAACCGTTTAGGTAACAGTTTTCAGTTTTTTCCACTTAGGTACCTATCTCTAAGTTATAATCGGATTTTGTTTGAAATACACCTAATTATATTAAAGTTTAAAAGATAAATATATTTTACTTAGGTCTACCAACAGGGCAACAGGCTACGTAATGCATGGCATGAGGAGGGACACTTTTTGTGGACACTGGAATTAGTGTCAAGAAAATCATATGTAGAGTACCTACCTAGGTACGTAACTACTAGGGATGCGCCGAATATGGGTTTTTTAACCGAACTGAAACGAACATTATCGGTTCAGCGCCCACCGAAACGAATATTCGGCTGAATTATTCGTTTCATTAAACGCGAGCTTTAGGTACCGTATTACATGTATTAATTCATTAAAACCATTTCTTTCTCGAATTGGGTATTGAAATACCTACCTAACAGGGAATAAAATATTTTTTGTAATTTATTCCTACTATTAGGTACCATGCCAAAGTAAGTTCTTATGTTTGTTCTCCTATAAGTATACGCTATTATCCTCTTATCTTATACGTTTTACATAAACGTACCTTAAAATTAAAATTTATTTACCTTTATTTATTGACACTATAATAATTGTACAATAACAAAAAGCTCATACACGTATGAGTAGGTAAATGAACTTAAGAACATGATAAAATTTCGTATGAAACAAACCAGGCTGTTCTTGTGCTACTGCTACAAGTTTATACTGTGACGTAAAATCTGCACTGCGAAGTTCATTTGAAATGCGCGTTCACGCGATTTGCCGGAGATAGCGCTAAATACCTACTGCGCACGAATATAGGGGCCTTGATAGAGCCGAAGACCACGCTCAGTGACGTGCTGTGGAGAAGCTTATATCCAGCAGTGGACTACTATAGGCTGGTCATGTGATGAAAGGGTATATAAATAAAATAAAGTACGTTTTTGTTATACAATTTTATTAAAGTAAAACCAGTCATAAGTGTCATATAAGTAGTAAAAATAAACTGTTTTAGTAATATCATAAAATATACCAATATTATTAGGGATGCGCCGGACATGGGTTTTTGAACCAAACCGAATAACACACTATTCGGCTCAGCGCTTACCGAACCGAATATTCGGCCGAACTATACACTTATCCTTGGCGTACATTCAAAGCCATAAAACTTCAACAAAAGCTCCACTGCAAGGGATCTATTTTTTATTTTAGTCCACTATCAATAACATGAACATTTCTTATAAAATTTTAAATTTCATTAGTGAATTGATTTCAAACAAAATTAAAATAACAGATTTCTTGGAAACAAGTGTGAAACTTTGCATTTTGCGTATTTTTGTACTGTGATTGCAATTACCTAAATAAATAGTTAAGTAAGCGTAATAGTTAAGCTAAGTTCGTCTAGGTAGGTACCACCGCTTTGCCAGTTATTCTGCCGCCAAGCAGTAGTGTGCAAGCACTGCTGTGTTCCGGTTTGAAGGGCATTGTAGCTAGTGAAATTACTGGGCAAATGAGACTTTATGATCTGATCACTCGGTCTAGTAATCTGATTACTAGACTTGGTGATGTCTCAGGATGACGTGCGCAGTGCAGTGTCACGCGAAACTTTATTGTTTTAAAGTTCCGGGTGACACTGCAACTGTTATGGGCGGCCGTATCACTTAACATCAGGTGAACGACTTGCTCGTCACGTCATTCAATCACATAAAAAAAAAAAAAATAATAATAATAATAATAATTTAAGTATTGAACAAAATCGCACCCTATGACATGACGCTCTATAGTTCGGTAACAAAAATTACCATTATTTATTAGTGTCCTGGTTATTTACAAAAAATATTAAAATCTTGCGAGAGTTCTGATCATCTTAGAATGAGTGCTTACCCACGATCAAATATTTAACGGAAATTATTTAAAAGTATATTCGGTAATTATTCGGCAATTTTACCGAATATTTGGCTGAAAATCGAACATGAAAAATAATAATGCCCAACGATTACACACACATAGATCCTGGACTTTAACTAGAATTTCCTGTATCTAGGGAGCCAGGAACTACGAGGAACATAGTCCCACAACTCCCAGGCACAGAACATGTAGGTATTTGCGCTTTTTTTTCATGTACACAAATACTTGTACCGTAGCAGGAATCGAACCCGCTGCCTCCGAGTTATGAGCTGACCTGTTCAACCAACAAACCACAGAAGTTGTTAACAAACATGCTTTACGTTACGAATCATCATCAGTAGGAATGTTCCGATACTACCAAAGTATCGATACCCACTTATATGAGTAGTACTCTAATCATGATTCGATACTACTCATATGAATACCCTAAAAGTATCGATACCTATTACGTACTCATATCGATACATCTTTTATTATTTATCAAAACCGAAATAAATAGATAAATTTCACTTTATTGCAGCAAAGTTTTGTTGTTTCTTTGACTGAAATACATTCATAAGTGTTTTGGCGCGAAGAATCAGACATCGGAACACTAAGGATGCGTTTAGGATATTTTATTTGATAATATTCGATACAAGTGCTTTCTTTCTGATACCGAGTAGGTATCTGGAGAATAATTAGTTTTATTTTAATATAACAAAAATAAGTATAACAACTACCTTAACCGTACTATATCTGTAGAGGTGTGTATTAAGTGTATTTAACGCTTTGAATAAAATTTACATTCGATTTAATCCTGCTTAAATAAAAAATTGGGTGGTTTTAGTCCTAACTATAAATTAAAAAAGAAAAACACATTTTTAGGCTACTTGACTTAATGTTAGGCCATACCATATGTGTAATAAGTACTAATAGTGGGTCAACTCCTTTGTTATACCGCAAAATACCTACAAGACCGTCTCGACGTCTAGTCCCTAAAAATAAGCAAGGGTTGTCAGAAAAACATTTTCTTAGATAATAATTTTGTGTTTCGTAATAATTTATTTTTGTCACAGTTGTTCGTACAGTGGCTCTTATCACACCGCTTTTAGGTTCATAATCCAAGATATTACGGACGCGTGCTTTTTACTTTACATTACCGCACTACTGTTTTATGATGGTATCTCGATTCAGTTAAGTACTCAGTATTTTACCTCAAGTTATACGTAGACTACGTAGTATTATCATGATCGGCCTGAAGACGCCCGCTGCTGAACATAGGACTCCCCCACAGAGCGCCACTTTGAGCGGCTATTCGCCTGTATCTATCGGCTCCCCGCAGTTTTCACCAGATTCTACGAGCGATGTGGGTTGCCATTTCCATTTCAACTTGCTAATTTTAAGAGATATAGCGGTCACTTTAGTTCTCCTGTATATCTCCTCCTTAAGTCACGATCTCATCTCGCAAGGAAACACCGAGCATATATGCTCGCTGCGCATCTTTGACCTTAGGTATTAATGAGACCAATAGTAAGAGACCATGTCTCAGTTCCATAAGTCATCACTGGCAACACACACTGATTGAAAACCTTCGTTATATAGTTATTCGTATTTTGGACGAAAAGAAAGGTCGAAGTATTCTTCTTCTATTCACGTAGTACGTTCAATATACGTATAATAGAAGAATTCTTAAGGGCTTGTGCAAGGCCAGCGCGAATTCAAGTCAAAGCCACAGAATAGATGTATAGTACTAGGCCAAAGCGGGGATGAGCCAGGGGCCGAGCAGCAGGGGCGGTCTAAGTTAAACTGGTTCCAACGCGCAATAGTTTAGGTAATTTATTATTACACTGAATATAAAGGGTATTTTAAAAATCCGCTATACATAAGCCCTCCATTATATTTAGTTCAACTACTACACAAAGTTTTATGATCTTATTTAAAGTATTCATTGAATAATCGCTGTTTATTTGTACAGTTTGGAGGTAACTTTGTAATTTTTTTTTATCGAGAAAATTTTATTAATTCGTGTTTTCACTATACATTTGCAGTAGTATTAGTCCTGAACTTTACCATATATTAATTTCAAAGTCATTGTTGCAATATTGTTGACAGGACACTGCCTCAAGCTAAGCCGTTTTATTGGCTCTTAATTCACTGATTCAGTATTATACTAACAAAGAATTTTTATGCGGCTAAAATTGATACATAAGTACATACACATTTTCTTGAAGTAGGATCTAGGTAGGTACTTCTTAGTAAGCATTCAATTTTATCAAATTTTAGGCAAACAATGTAGTTCCATAGTATATTCTATACTAACGGATCGCAAGAGTAGCTTGAACACAATCCATGCAACATGTTCTGTGTAAGCGACATGTCTGAACAGGCGTACCGACACGCAAGCAAAGCCGGTCGGTACTACCGCAGACGTCGCGGGCAGGGGGGGACCTCCACTCTCTTTCAAACCGCACCCCATCGTTGCTCCGTCTAGCCGCCGAGTTGACTCACTATTAGTATTTATTACACATATGGCCATACTATGCTTCTTTAAAGACAAAATATATAATGGTGAAATAAAGCAGCTTGGCATTAAATTTTTGGTAATTCTATCCTGTTTTGACTTAGCAGCATTGATTCGATTTGATACTAGTACTTTCTTTCCGATACCAAGTAAGTATCGAAAGAATGATTCGATGCTAAAAAGTACTTGGTATCAAAAGAAAAGTATCGAGTACTTACTCGTATCGGAACATCCCTAATCATCAGCCTGACGTCCACTGCTGAACATAGGCCTCCCTCAAATTACCGAATATTCGGCACGTCACTAATTATTATACTTACCTACAGTATTGATTTAGTAAAATTAAAATATTACTACTTAGTTAAGTTTATTATTATCTTAAATGATAATCTGAACTAGGTAAATAAATAACCTACCTAGGTACTTATAAATATAAATAAGGTATATTCCCAGTTGCCCCCACATGGATTGCTCCCGGGTGGCAACTGGGAATAAAAATTCCCAGTTGCCACCCGGTGAAGACTGGGAAGCTATTGCCCCCACTTCATTCGCCGTACATTGCTGCGTAGATCGCCAACCCCTTTCATTACCGTCCAAATGTAATCTGTACATTGTTCTTGGGGAAAAGAGGGTAAGTGCGGGGGGAGGCAGTGCAAGAAGAGGGGGCGGACTAAGTGAGGGGGCAGGTGGCGGCAAGTGCAGAGGGAGGCGGAGCTTCCCCCAAGAACAATGTATAGATTACATTTGAAGGGGTTGGCGATCTACGCAGTAATGTACGGCGAATGAAGTGGGGGGCAATAGCTTCCCAGTCTCCACCAGGTGGCAACTGGGAATTTTTATTCCCAGTTGCCACCCGGGGGCAAACCATGTTGGGGCAACTGGGAATATACCAAAAAGAACAACCCAAAGAAAATTAAATCTTGAACTAGGTATAGATTGGAAAAGGTCTAGATAGTTCAATCAAATCAAGCAATCCGTAGAATCTGCCTACATGCCCATAATGCTGGCAGCGTTGCCCCTCTGTATAGCGAGGCTGATCCTTTGACCAAAGTAGATGCCCGCATTCTGGTCACATGCTGATTCCACCAAATGCCCCACTAAATCCTTATCCTTACCACCATAATAATAGGTACTTTTTAATGCTACAGGAGTAAAAAAGCCTACTAGGGTTCTCCTGATGGTAAAAGGTCACCATAGCCATGGATAATATTTATCATACTACCTATTTTACTTGTACCATAGCTGATAGTATTCATTTATCATAATACTTTTATCAATAATAACATGCCATTAATGTGTTGCTTACCCGGTGATAAATAATACTGTTACATATACAATGTTTTCAAATCACAGTATCAATTGGAACACTTAAACTTATTGAGATGTAGGGGGAAGCCATGCCGGGCCCGTGGCTTCCCTGGGGATGCCACGGGAACTTGGATTTGGACCTGTGGCACCCCTAGGTTAATTAGTGCAATGCTTTTGAATGTATTATTATACTTTGTATTAAAACTATGTAAGGACCCACCTATACCTTCACACAAGTAAAGCAATGTATGTGTGGTGAATAAAAGAAGCTTATAGGTACCACTTTTTATATGAAGCATTAACATGAGCCGCAATGCCAATTTAACACAGTTTCCAAGGTATCATGACAACTTTATTCCAAAGTTGTGGGTATAAAAATAGCTAGGTATATAGAAGGAAGTAATGTTTGTGCCTTCCTCCTTTACCCGGGCTGAGGACTGGCATCATAATAATTGTATTCAACATATGAGGCGGAGTTACACAAACATTCATCCCTTCCCTTCTATAATACATAATTATTACAGATGTAAAACATTATTGTTTCTTGCTTTTATGCAAAAATGCAGATTTAGATGTTTTGCACACTTACTATAAATCTTCCCGAGATCAACAAAGTATTGGACTGATTATGTTTGTTTGAGAGATTAGATTACCTTGGGAGCAAGTGAATCACCTGCTTTCATGTCACCATTTTTTTTACATGTATAGGTATTAATTGTAACGGTCGTTGTGCGATTATACCATCACGCAATCGATGCCATGCCTAGAAATAGTTTTATATACAGTGAACATTGTGCATTCAGGTATAGGTACTTAAACCATAACACAACGCTAGTTTTGAGCTATTGTAGAATGCTTAGGGTCCTACGTTAGATATGGGATTGGACATGACGTACGCACACAAGCTAGTTCTGAAACAAACAATTTATATTAGCTTTCGCCGACCGAATAAACGGTAACTCTCGGAATGGAAAAGATCCACAAAAGATCAAATGAAAAGAAAAGAAACGGATTTTTTTTTTTTTTTCTTCTGTCCTCGTATGAGGAATGGATGGCGCCGCACGTCTTGTGCATTTGCCAGCGTCATGTTCATGAGTCTTCAACTCTGCGAATTCTTGTGGATTCGTTTGGTGTGTTTATTTTAGCAGGTGGTAATTTTTAAAAACAAAAGTGGGGAAACGTATATATATTTCGCGAATATTTATTAAACCGGGTTTTATGTAGGTAATTAAATCATAGGATCAGGGAGAGACTCAATGTATAAAAATTATATATAGGATATAATAAGTAAATTACTGTTTAGAAACTTATTAGATAATATAAATATGTACATATTTACAATTTAATATTATTACTGTAAATAAAATCTGATAATAAATTATAAATATTGGGATTGTTAGTATGAAGGATAGAATTTATGTTGGTAGGAAGAGGCACACGGAGGGATATTAAACAATGGTAAAAGGAAGCATGGTCATATTTAGGACAAGCGAAAAATATATGGTCCAGGTCCCCAAAGTCATGTCCACATTCACATTGCGGGTTATCAACGATATGAAACCTTGCAAGGTGAGCTGGACAAGTGGTATGCCCTAAGCGCATTCTGATCAAAATTGTCGTAGCGATTTTACCAAGTCTCATAAAAGAAAACCAAGGTTTTAAGGGAATTTGTGGCTGAATATTGTAGTAGTGTTTTCCTTTTACTTGGCTACTTTCTTCCCAGACTCTATTCCAGGAGTCCTGAAGATACTGCCTGGGAAGAGCAATCAAGTCATGAGCGTAATTTTTAAAGGGGTGATGGTCTCCACACATCACAGCCTCATTAGCAAGTCTATCGGCTTTTTCATTGCCCTTGATGCCACAATGGCTAGGTACCCAAATAAAAGTGACTGAAAACCCTTTCAAAGAACATGCACGTAATTTACTTCTGGCTTCTGCTATCAGAGTAAAGTACGGTTTCGATGTGAATGGATATTTTAATAGAGCTTGCAAGGCACTCATAGAATCACTTATTATTAAGTTGTTACTAAGCTTAAAAAGTAAAATATATTCTAGAGCCTTAACAATGCCAAGACATTCAGCAGTAAATACTGTTGTCTCAGAAGGACATTTAATCTTCTGAACTATATTGTACTGTGAATGGTATACTCCTACACCCACACAATCATCTGACGAATGTTTAGATGCATCTGTATATAAATGACTAGTATTTTGCCCCGTGCGCGGGCCGCGAGCGGCCCGCGTGTGTGTTTTCGTGGCGTTCCATTTGTTCAAAACGCTATACTTGGAGCTAAACTTTAAATTTTGCAAGTACTTGTACAAAACTGCCGTATTTATCAAAGAAAATGATAATGCGCGTGACTTTGCATGGCGGCCATTTTGTTTGACTTGACAGCGTCATTTGCACCATGAGTAGGATGCAACCGGCACACATGCACCGTGCGCGGTGCAAGTGCTGATCGTGACCGTCCACTTATACCAAACTACAGTAAACTAACTCGCTTCGCTCGTCGTCGCATTGGGTATGTCGGAAAAAATTTGACGTTTGACACCTGTCAAAAATTGTGTGCAGGTGCAAGTGTTAGTTGTGACTGTCCAATTATACCAATGAGAGACAATAAACTAACTCACTCATCGCCGCATTTGGTAGGTTGGAAAAAAAATTGACATTTGACATCTGTCCAAAAAATTGACATTTGATATTTGTCAATAAATTTGACATCTGTCAAAAAATTTGACAATTGACATCTGTCAAAAGTTTGACATTTAAAATCAATCAAACTGACATCTGTCTACACTTGACAGCGGTATTAGAACAGTGCGCAGGTCGCAAGCGGCACACTTGCACCGTGCGCGGGCCGCACGCGGCCCGCACACGGTGCAAGTGTGCAGGTGCAAGTGTTGGTCGTGACCGTCCACTTATACCAAACTACAGTATACTTGGTGCTTGCTTCGCTCGTCGTTGCATTTGGTAGGTTGGAAAAAAATTGACATTTGACATCTATCAAAAAATTTGACATCTGTCAAAATTTTGACGTTTGACATCTGTCACACTGACATCTGTCAAAATTACAACTATCTCCTTCCGAAACTGTAGTACCATAGGCAATAAAACGGAAAACAGCAATTTTGATAATAGTATATACGGCGGCCATATTAAAAAATGACAGATGTCAAAATTTGACCAAACCATGTTGATCATCATCCTTTGGGGCCCCCAGATATCGATTTACATCCCGATCGGAGCTTCTTTATTTTCGGACGCGGACCAATGGACCGCCATTTTGAAAAACATTCTTTTTCACTGTATGCCCCTCTCAAAACTGTACAATATTAGAACAAACCCTCCCTACAAAAGTCTCACAGTTTCGGTGTTATTTGCGAATTAAAAATCCTAAAAAAGTGAAATTGCATGTTCGCAATATTTCAAAATGGCGGAATCAAAAAAGTTTTTACACATTCCTACCAAGTGTACCGTGGGATTTTCAGATATCGATTTTCATTCGGATCGGACAACTTTTACTATGAGTCGGTACGTCTACAGCCGCCATCTTGAAAAAAATTGATTTCACTGATATTGCATTCTTACCCTTATAACATCTATACTTGATCCCCAGGAACGACTTTTCTAAATCACTCGCAACGGAGGCGCAAAAAAGCAAAGTTGATATTTCAATAAAAGCACCTTTGTATGGCAGCCCCATTGAAAGTTGACACATGTCAAAATTTGATTACAGAATGTTGATCATCATCCTTGGGGACCCCCAGATATCGATTTTCATCCGGATCGGTGAAACTTTTTTTTCCGCCGCGGCCAAAATTTCCGCCATTTTGAAAAAAAAAAATTTTTCGCAATCTTCCCCTCTGACCTCCAACTAATATTAGTTCGAGCTCTTTATACTAAAGTGTCATAGTTTCGCCGTCATTTATGGTTAAAATTTGTATGGCGGATTTTTTTTTCCGCCATTTTGAATTTTTTTTGACATCTCCAAAATCGTCCCAGGGTTTGCTATGACATTCCTTAAAACGCACATGATCTATCTTTTATGGTTTGGCCAGGCCGTTGACCGTCCGAGTGACCGAAGTTCGGAAGACCAGGTCGCGAATTTTTTTGAAGACACCTCGATCATCTGGACACAAAACACAACAAAGACATTCAAAATTTTCCATAGGTGTCGAGAAACAATGCGTCAAAAATGAAAAAAAAAATTTGTATGGCAGCCATCTTTAAAAATGGCGGAATCCAAAATTTTTTTTGAAATATCGAATCTGCGGCCCCGAAAACCCCCCAATGCAAAAAATCACCCCGATCGGACCAACTTTCAAAATGGCCGCCATTTTGAATCCGCCATCTTGGATTTTCATGACAACCATCTGACAGCCCCCGTCATCCTCTATGACATTTGGTCGAGCACCACCCACATACCTCTTACCGTTGCCGAATTATGAGCGTTTCAATTTTGTATGGGGGCCACCGTTTTTTGTTCGGGGGCCCCCATTTTTTTCATTTCTCTGGAAACATCCCAGGGTCTACTCCAACATTAGTTAAAACTGGACCCCCATATCTCTTGTCGTTTTCGAGATCCGTTGACCTGTTCCATCTCAGAGACGATTTTCTGGTAATGTCAGATTTTTCCTGGGGTGACATGACCCATCACTATACAGCCTCATACTCAGTTTTGACTGACCACTTCTGAGAGCTGAGATCAATTATGTCAATCATCAGTCAGTCAGTCACTCATGGGTATCCAATTTTATAGTAATAGTAAAGTAATTATACCTAGGCCACCTTTCTGCCACAATAGAATTAAAATGAGAGTTGGCATTAGGTCTATCAACATCTAAGTTAAGAATAACGGTTGGCATTTGTATCAAAGCTTCATATTCACATTTAAAAAAGTCTATGTTTGGGGATCTGTGTTGGTGAATGTAAAGTTTTATATTTCATATAACTTTTCACTAAGCATGGGAGAGTTTTATGATTCCAATACGATGATGATTCGACAAGGTTTGCAAGTTCATTAAGTTTAGAAATTAAAAGGCTATTAGAAAATTGTAAAACGCGGAAAAATAAGCGGTCTGATAGAAACTGTCTCCTTATATAAAGAGGGGGTTCATTACATTCTACTTGTAGTGCATTAATAGGACTAGACCTCATGGCTCCAGCAATTATCCTCAGAGCCTTTGATTGGATGGCATCCAATTTTCTCAGAGCAGTTACACTACAAGGCTCTAGTAAGAAAGTCCCATAGTCGAGAACACTTCGTATCAGAGCGTTGTAGAGAAGCTTCAAAGAAAAAGGATGTGCACCCCACCAAACGCCCGATAGACATCTCATCATATTAAGTAGTTTTTCACACTTTTCCACCAGATATTCACAATGTGGAACGCCTGTAAGTCTTGAATCTAAAACTATTCCCAAAAATTTGACCCGGTTTTTTGTTGGGATAGTATGATTATTAAAGCATATCGCTATAGGAGGGGGAACACGTTGCCGAGTAAAAAGAACCAATGAACTTTTGAGCGCCGAGACATTCAGACCGTTCTTGTTCATCCAGCTTTTCAAGTAATTTAATGAGTTGGAAAGTCTATCACAAATTGTATTAACACACTGGCCCTTAGAATAAAGAACCAGGTCATCAGCATATTGTAAGATATTAGATGATCCACGAAGAGAAGATTCCAAATCGTGCGCATATATATTAAATAATATTGGACTGAGTACCGATCCCTGGGGAAGACCATTCCACACGAGTCGGCACTCATCCCGTGCTTGATCTAGTTTTATGGATCTTCCCGAAAGAAGATTAAAAATGAAACCAGAGAGAACTTCTGGGACTTCGAGCTTGTGAAGTTTCGATTTAAGGACATGGAGAAGAACATTATCATATGCTGATTCTAAATCTAAAAATATAGCAATGAGAGATTCATTGCAAGAAAATGCGATCCGAATGTCTGTTACTAGGGTACCCACACTATCCAATGTACTCCGACCCTTTCTAAAACCAAACTGAGTCTCAGATAATATACCACGATTTTCAATGAGCCATTCCAACCGATTCTTTACCAAATTCTCCGCCACTTTTACTATCACAGACGATAAAGCTATTGGGCGATATGATGCAGCATCATCCGAGGTTTTACCCGGTTTAAGGATAGGAAAAATTATTTGTGATTTCCAAGAAGGAGGAAGGTTACCTGAAATCATTACATTGTTAATTATGTCTAAGTAATATAACAAGGATGTTTCACTGAGGTTGGATAAAAATGAATAAGGTATACCATCTTCACCTGGAGCGGAGTCTTTTACAGCAGATAAAACACCTTGTAATTCTTGCAAAGTGAAGATAGAATTTAGAGTAGAATTATTTTGAGTGTCTGTAGAAGGAACCAATAACATAAAATTACTTTCTTCTGGAGCTGTAGAAGGAGCTAATCGATTTAAAAAACTATTGTTTAAATTTGGGGGTAAGGATGAAAAGGGGACGTCACTAACACCGTTTCTAAATCTCCTGATATTACGCCACACTATGGATGGGTTAATAGCAGGGGAAATAGAAAGACAGAAATTTTGCCAGCCGTTGAATTTCTTTTCCTTAAGTAATGTGCGTGTTTCTTTATCAATATCAGACAATATTTCAAAATTCTCATCTGACATATCGTTGTTGTACTGGTGCTCAGCATCTTTTCTTTTATTTACAGCTTCAGTACATTCTCGGTCCCACCAAGGCGGAGACGGGATTAAGCCAGTTACTACATTTTTAAGGGGGAAAATTTCATTTGCTGCTTGCGTTAGTATTTTGGTAAAAGCATCAGAGCAATCTGTGACATCATGATCTGGAAAATTCTTTAAATTCAGAACTTTCTGTTCAACAGATAGCTTGAATTTATCCCACAATTTGTCATTGCTAAGATTATATTTAAGTCGTGGTTGTCGAGGAGGAGTACGAGTACTCTTATGGGGAAAGGAAATAATAATAGGGAAATGGTCACTTCCAAAAGTGGAGGATAAAGTGTGCCATGTAAGGGATGAAGCTAAGTTAGGAGTACATATTGATAGATCAATAGCACTAATGTTTTCAGAGGGAGCCGTGCGTCGAATAGGGGATCCAGAGTTCATTACGCAAAGGTTATGAGTATCTAATAAGTCTAATAAGAGTTCCCCACAATAAGTGGAGATAGAAGATCCCCACGAAATGTGATGAGAGTTAAAATCTCCAAGGATTAAGAAAGGTCTAGGAAGAAGAGCGAACATAATACCAAGATTTTGAAAGACTGAGGAAGAAGGAGAAGGGATATAAATAGAAACAACACAAATGTTATTAATTTGTGCTGCTACCACGGAAAACTCATTAAATGTTGGGAGAGAAAAAGGAGAAAAAGGAATGCTATTTCTAATAAGTAAGGCAGCACCGCCATACCCATCAGATCTATCATCCCTTATGCAAGAAAATCCGTGGATTTTAAAAATGGAGCCTGGTTTTAGCCAGGTCTCCGAAAGTGCTAATAAACAAGTATCGTACTTGTTTATTAAGTGAATTATTTCACTTTTCTTAGGAACTGCGCTTCTGCAGTTCCATTGTATTACCTTCTGAAGAAAGGCCGCCATTTTTAATGGCTTTAGTAGATTTAAACATGTCAATTATAGGGGCGACGTTGGACGGTAAGGAAATGTTCGACTGGGTAAGGGTCTCAATGAGAATCTGTATGATGTCTGAGGTAGACATCAATAATGGGTTATTAGGTCGCGTGCGAAGAGCGCAACCATCTCGAGGTGTGGGAATGCTATATTCATTAACTATCTTTTCATGAGCTGCTCGGTCGTAACCTTTTACTGGTTTGGAGGCTGGACGGCGGTTTGTATAGACGGTTTTTTTATACGATGTATACGAAGGTCGTTCTGCAAAAGAATTCTGAGAGCTAGGAATGCCAGGGTGTGTCGAAGTAACATTAACTGCGGAGTTAACAACATCAGCATAAGATTTTGATGCAGGCGGGAACAACTTCGATGCTTCCCCATATGAGATACTGTTTTCTGCATAGATACCTTTATCTGCTTTTGTCGAGTGAATTCAGGACATGACTTACTTATAGCAAAGTGTGCTCCTAAGCACAAGCAACATGACATGTTTTCTTCTTCAACATTACAGCTGTCACCAGTATGTTCACTGCCACACTTGTAACACTGAGGTTTTGAACGGCATTGTACTTTCGTATGTCCGAAACGGCAGCAGTTGAAACATTGGATAGTGGGGTACGTATATAACTCAACCGGTAAGGAGTTATAACACATGAAAATTCTTTTAGGAAGAACCTGTCCATCAAATGTTATTACAATGCTCTGTGTTGGTTTCCACACAGGTGAACCTTCTACCATGGTCTTAAAGTTTATTCTTCGTACCTTTAGAATCTTTCCACACCCACTAGGAACTGATACATTTTCTATTACCTCTTCAGGTGACCATTCCGATGGTACACCACGGACTAGACCCATGCGCGTTATGTTAAACGATGGAATAAACGCTTTAAGGTAGTTGGGAGCCAGACTATTACTACTAATGAATAAATTGGCATTATTAAAGTCTGAGAACGCAAGTGATATTCTATTTCTGCCTATTTTTTTAACAGATCCATCGATTATACCTTGGAAGGAGTTTCTTTTCAGGAACTTACCAAATGTGACTGGATGTAGGGTAGCACCATCATCAGGCGATTTGGTTTCACGTTGCACATGAACAATAAAAGGAGCAGCGTCAGTTTGTTCATACTTGGTTCTAGCTACGGAAGTGAAACTTTGAGGACCGGAACCAGTATTGGAAGTTGAAGGAATAATTGTAGAATTATCGATCGGTTCGGGGTTGACAGTAGCAGTTACAGTAGCAATATCACTTACTTCAGTATCTACGCAGAGACAGCCTGTTTTACCGTCTACCGCTTTAGCATGCTTCCTTTTTTTCATATTGCAGTTTTTGCAAATCTTGTGCAAGCGGCTTCTTTTACGACTAGTGCGATGAGAACTAGATCCATCCGTGTCCATACCGGACTCGCTATAGATAGTATTATTTGTGGAAACCACCACAAAGTTAGTAGCCGGGGGGACCATGCCCCCCGGAGCCGCCAAGTCGGGCGGCTCGTTCATAAGGAAAACTTCAAAAACTTACCGAGTCCGGGCTAATATATCAATTATAAATAAGATATGTACACTAACTACAAATATTATCTACACTAAGACACTCTGCTGATCCTTAGATCGTTAGAAAATAAAAATTAATTTACAACGAAAAATTTGCGACCGCCTATTTCGACGTTTCCCGCGCTTTTCAAGAAACGGATTAGCTGAAAAACCACAATCAAATTCAAAGAGTATGTAAATCAAATTGAAGATCCACAGACCATTGTAGAAGATTATAAAGCATCCTATTCACGTTTCTTGGCCAATTTTACGCGTATTAATATGGTATCATCCTAGGTTGGCACTCTGGGGAATGAACAAATCTAGTCAGTCTGTGTAAAATTTTGACAGGATACTGCGTGAAAATAACGCTTGCCCTTATCAATATCAAATTGTCCTACGAAAGACTAGGCGGTATGGTCTCATGACTTTAGCCTGCCCAATAGGGCGAACAAAAAAAAAAAAAAAAAAAAAAACAATATCAAATTGAAATTAGTGAAATCAGTTTTGTAAAAAGGAACAACTTTTATAATGAATAAACGAGTGGTAAATATATTCAGCCCTTTGATATTTACCATTCGGTTAAAGGGCTACAATCACCCAGGTGGTATTCGCTACCCTGGTGGCATAGTTTATTATCCAAGGTAATAAAAGCCCTATTTATAACCTTCTGTTTAACAATATGCACTATTAAAACTTTTCATAATTTCTTCTAGGTCAGAAGACCACAAAGACCCCGAATATACTCCTTCAAAACTGTTCAGAGTAGAAAGAGTGAAGTCTACAAAGCATCACCCCTACTGGCAAAAGCATATTTTAGAAGAGCTAAAGATTCTTGAAGATGTAAGTCTATTGAAATTATATTCTAGCACTTTCATAATGACTTATATATCATATTATTGACTTATTTCTTGTTAATGTTAACCCATGTAGTGTCAAAGAACTGCATAACGAGATATTTGTGAATGAAAACAGCACCTGAATTTCAACCACCTTATAAAATTACCTTTTCAGAATCGAGTTGCAATTGTCAAAAATATACCAGAAGTGAATGCAAAGCTTTGGAAAATCAAACATTTGATCAAAGTGACTCCCATAGTTTTCCCATACGGAGAACCCAGTAAAGATGACATCAACTACACTGTTCTTAAAGAAAATGGTGAATGCTTGGTTGTGAAGAAATTGGAACCAGTACAAAAACAAGTTGTAGCTTTAGAGGAATTTGATAATGATGCTAAGAAAATGGATTCAACAACCATAAAGCGAGAATCAAGGCATAGATGGAATAATGCATTTACTGGAGGTTTTTAAATTGTATGTATCAATAAAGTAGAATAATTAATTAGATAAATAAAGTGGTATAAGTTACTATCGTTTTCTTTCATTAATTCATTTTATTACTAGAGGTAGGTTGCGATTCCATTGAACATTTATGAATTTCTCATGAGATTCTTTATTTACTGTGATAAGTATCATAGTAATATTGGTTGTGTAAGTAATTTGTGTGCAAAATTTCATCCAAATCCAGCTGTTTTAAGAATTGCTAAATATGTATATAGGATAAATCTGAGGTCTATGCTGTGATGCAGCATGCATTAAAGGATCCTGTTGAAATCAAGAACCACAGACCTTAATTGAAGATCAATTTCTATGTCAACAACATATTCGTTTTTAAGATACAAGCTTACAATAATATTATATTTTCAGGGCATACATACCCTAATATTTTAAGATGATTAGCAAAATAAGATCTAGTAATGGGAATGTTAAAAAAAGGTGATACCTACTAGTCTCATAAAATAATGTGTATTACATAAAGATCAACTACAACTTACAGTTATGTTATGACTAGGTACATTTAGCAAATAATATAATTTACAGAAAAACAACTTATCATTCTTGTGCTGGCCGTTCGCCAACACCATTAAGCAAATAATTAAAATATTCAGGTGTTTTGAAATAGTTTTCTAGTAATATTGCATGTTTCTTGCCAAGTCCAAATCTTGCATCTCCCCATGTGACCACAAATGTTGGACTTAGTTTTTTAAACTCTTTCAAGTTGAATTTATGTGATTTCACTGAATTGTACATGTGTCCTCTAAAAATTGCTAAGTAGTCATCACCATTTTGATAAAGCCTCACAACAAATCTTGAGAGCAATACTTTTACAGCAACATGAAAGGCTAAGAATGCTCCTATGTAGACGAGACATTCTGTCGCACCATTTGCTATGACTACATCACCACCAAGCAGTACAGGGGTGTTTAAATCCTCTTTATCAAACACAAACAGCCCATAGTAAAGGCCACTGACTCCAACTGTAGTAGTTGATAATGTTAAGTAAGTGGTGACAAATTTGAGGGCCTTGTCCATAGGAGCTTTGTAGATCAATTCCCACTCTTTAGTTAGACCATCTCTCTCTCTCCATCTATCTTGTGTTTCCGTGTATTTGATGTGATGATGGGAAATGGATTTGGCTAATGTAACTTTGAATATATTCGCAGATTTCCTCTCAGCTAGCCTCAGTAGTCTGATGCAATTCATTTTATCTGTAAGTAAGTATGAATAAGGTACTAACAGAATCATACATCACAGAATACACCTAATTAGGTCTATGTTATAAAAAGTTCATAGGTTGCCTGAACACCGGTCGAGTTATTCAACTAAAATTACGTGAGTGCTAGCCGTTTGGTAATTGTAGTTATTATTAAGTACCTATTGCAAACTTACCTAAACGTGACCAAATTATTTTTCTTATTTTAAATTAGTATTACGATTATTGTACCCATTAATTAAATGAAGGTTAAGTATATACCTCAATTATTATTATTTAATTTTGCAAGTTCACTTGTCCAAATTATTTTTCTAATAAATTAGTCACAGAATTCGCCTTAATATCGATACAGATAATTAGTTTACATTACAAGTTACAACTTCAACTATAATGATTTATAATTATATTTTCTTCTTCTTCTTCGTTTAATGCACAGAGTACCTTTTTTTTTTCCTTATATTTTGGCTCCACACATAGTGTATTTAGCCAGTGTCAAGTTTTGTAATTTTTCATCGTATTATGGAAATTTTCACTTAAAGTCAAGTCATAGTCACAGTCAGAGTAGTCATAGTCTAGTCTAAGTCATAATCCAGTCTAAGGCATGCCCTAGTAAAGTGGTGGCAACTTTACTAGAGGCTTCTATGGAATTTTGGAAGCAACACGAAAAACCACGTTTCACTACATTATATCACTTGCCCACACTCATGCTTGTAATTCAGCACTTAATGCGTAAAACACCACCAATTTTAAACATTAACACTGGAAAAAGCATAAGTTTTGTAAAATAATACAATGCACCGACGTGAACTTTTCCGCGTTCCCGCCAAAACTCTCCACAGAGTACCTTTTTATGTTTTTTTTCTCTTATATTTTGGCTCCACACATAGTGTATTTAGGCAGTGTCAAGTATTGTAATTTTTCATAATGATAGAATATTTCACGTAAAGTCAAGTCTTAGTCACAGTCTGCGTAGTCATAGTCCAGTCTAAGTTAGGTAGTCTCAGTCCAGTCTAAGTCATGCCCTAGTAAAGTGGTGGCAACTTTACTAGAAGCTTCTATGGAATTTTGGAAGCAACACGAAAAACCACGTTTCACCACATTATATCACTTGCCAACACTCATGCTCGTAATTCAGCACTTAATGCGTAATACGCCACCAATTTTAAACATTTATACTGGAAAAAGCACGAGTTTTGAAAAATAATACAATGCCACGACGTGAACTTTTACGCGTTCCCGCCAAAACCTTTTTTTTATGTTTAAGGCCTTCTAGTTTGTACGGTTTTTTTTAATATTGGCTACTCCGCCAAAATGTCATGTCAAAGTCTTATTTTGGCAGTCAAAATCACAGATTAAAGAAAAAACAGTTGACTATACAACTTGCATTCGGAACCAAATAAAAAAAAATTAGTTCCTAAAAATCCGTTAGATGGCGTTGACGAGACCTAGTTGAGAATCACAGACCTACCATATGTGTTCAGAAGATTTATGTCACAGTTTAGAGAAAAAAACCCAATACTGTGATTTATGCATGGACCCTTTGAATATCTACGAGTAGAACCGTAGTATATGACGTCATTCATGGACAAGGAGAGCGCTATACATTCGGTACTAAGCAAAAAAAAGACGAACGTAATATCTTTGGTTCTTGTCACCGTTACCGGCCCCCTAATTACCTAACTCGCAACAGGTTTGCGACAGGCGTAAATCTCGCGGTGATTGCTGTCATACATCATTAGTGGTGTCGAGAATGTATGCTTCGCTACTGCTGTCGCATTGCTGTTGCAAATTTTACGTAATTACCCCGCGGGTTTTTTTATCTGGCTTCGTTTGATCTAAGCCAAACAGGTTAACAATTTTTTGAAATTGTTGGTTTTGGGAAATAATCCTATTTAAATGGTGATCTAGGCAATAAATATTTGAGAAATAATGTGTGTGCAGTGGGTGGTTGCAGCATTTAAAGCAACAGAAGCCGCACTGAGGCGTAAATATGAAGGAATAACATTTCACAAGTAAGTAGGTGGTAGGACTTTTCTGCAAAGTTCGTCTAGGTAGGTACCACCGCTTTGCCAGTTATTCTGCCGCCAAGCAGTAGTGTGCAAGCACTACTGTGTTCCGGTTTGAAGGGCATTGTAGCTAGTAAAATTACTGGGCAAATGAGACTTTATGATCTGATCACTCAGTCTAGTAATCTGATTACTAAACTGGGTGATGTCTCAGGATGACGTGCGCAGTGCAGTGTCGCGCGAAACTTTATTGTTGTAAAGTTCCGGGTGACACTGCAACTGTTATGGGCGGCCGTGTCACTTAACATCAGGTGAACGACTAGCTCGTCACGTCATTCAATCACATAAAAAAAAAAGTAGCCATTATTTTGTCTATTTTCCCTTTTTTGAAGTGTTTAATGTTTATTGTGAAAAATATAAATACAGCGTTACATTTCATGTAATAACAAGTCCTCAGCTAAACAGAAAAACAGCTAAATGATTAATTAATGGATAAAATAACCATACCTAACCAAAAAAATTCATTGTCAAGGTACTGCCAGTTTATGATTTTTAATTTCCCATAAAACCAGCTAGCTACCATGTTGATTTGCAAATGTTTATAAGTCGTTAAAAATTCTGTTGTAGGTATATTAGCTAATTATTTGCTTGATTTAACTTGGTAAAATATATCAATTTATATTTAAGGTCAGGTGGGGTAAGTGAAACATACTCGCACATCTATCCACTTTGTGAATTCTGCTAGGACGATAATTTTTTTACACATAGAAAGCCTAAATCTGAAATGGCAAATGACGGCAATAAATACTTTTCAAGAAAATAATTTTGAAAATTCAATTTGCAGACTAAGGGACTATCCAGAGAATGGGCAGTAGCATTCTTCTTGGTACATTGTAATCTTTTGCGATGACAAGCTACTTGCTAAGCGAGGTGATTATGGCAAACCTCCCTATAATCAGCGTCTAAAATGGCGTTTTATGGGCATACCTGTGTTCAGCACTAGACGTTTTCTAGCTGTTGATGTGAAATACGTGATTTTCGCCCATGGGGCATTTACAATGACATTTGTAATGTAGTAGGTATTTGATTGATTTTATTACCTGTGTCGTCTATGACTGCAAATACTAACCCCACATTACGCGCCGTTTCATGCATTATTTTCGTGTAAAAATGTACATAAACACTATTAAATTGCTTCGTGGCATCAGCCGACTTGTGTTTTGTAAACTTAAAGATAGCTGATTTCTTTTTATTTTATGACCTAGCAGAAAGATTGTGTGACGCGTGTGCTTAGAGCATTGAAACCATTTCACCACATAGCATAGAGCTAAACTGCGTGATTTATTGATTACGATATGGTTTCACTTAGGTACTCCTTCGTTTCACTTACCCCCTTTACCTGACCTTACATTTTAGTTTTTACAATAAAGAAGCAGTGAACACTGGTAAAACATAAATTCTAGGTATCAAGGTAAATTACTATAGAGTATCTATAGGATAGAGCAACGAAATCGCCCATTATCTACCCAAAATTTTGGGAGACCTTCTTATTCAGGCAGCACCTCGTGTAGGAGCAAGAAACAACTAGGCGGCCACGCGAAAAAGATTTCTACTAGTGGGAATTCTGTGGTTAAAAGTGATCGTTTTCTGACATTAGAGATTGACGTGGAATTTTTGGCGCGGCTATATAAAAGTTATTGATTTTTATTGTGAAAATTGTAGTTATCCTATAGTATTTTGATTACACTACGTAATACTTACGTAGGCTACTAGTAATATATTGACTTAGCATTTTACGAGGGTAATGGCAATACATGCACAAGCAAGCGCTGCCAATGCCTTGAACCGTTTTCCCAATTCCCCAAATAGAGGAGAAAAAAAACCCAAATCATCGGCATGTGATTCAGCAAGGCAACCTATGTGCTATGTATATAGTTATATACCTACTTTAGCAGATGAGGGTATACCTACATATATTTCTTAACCGGCCCCCTAATTACCTAACTTGCAACAGGTTTGCGACAAGCGTAAATCTCGCGGTGATTGCTGTCATACATCATTAGTGGTGTCGAGAATGTGTGCTTCGCTACTGCTGTCGCATTGCTGTTGCAAATTTTACGTAATTACCCCGCCGATCTCGCACTAATTACAATTTACAGGCATTATGATTCGATCTGGATGAAGATCGCATCCTGTTGCATCAATTCAAAAAATCCGTAGATCGTAGGTTGGCCATGAATCGATCTCCGGGATAGTCTTCTGTGAGTATAAATATGTAATGATACGCAACGACGCGTCATGAACTCATGAATCATGACGCGTCGTACAGAACAGACTAAAATGAGACATACATGTAGAAATAAATATTTATAATAATAACACAGATGAGTTTTTTGGCGGGAACTCGAAAAAGTTCACGTCGTTTCATTGTATTATTTTTCTAAACTTGTGCTTTTTCCAGTGTTAATGGTTAAAATTGGTGGTGTTTTACGCATTAAGTGCTGAATTACGAGCATGAGTGTGAGAGTAAGTGATATAATGTAGTGAAACGTGGTTTTTCGTGTTGCTTCCAAAATTCCATATAAGCTTCTAGTAAAGTCGCCACCACTTTACTAGGGTATGACTTAGACTGGACTATGATTACCTGACTTAGACTGGACTGTGACTAAGACTTGAAGACTTGACTTTACACGTGAAATATTCCATAACTCGATGATTAATTACAATACTTGACACTGGCTAAATACACTATGTGTGGAGCCAAAATATAAGAAAAAAAAAAAAATAACACAGATAAGTAGATAAAATTGAAAATGAACGACATAAATGACGTGTTTATTTTATTTTGTCAACTAATAATATACACGGTAGAGAACTTGTAGAGCACATTAAAATAAATTATACTTACATATATATGTAACACGATGAATATAAACAATAGAATATTAATACAGTATGTAACAAAAAGAAAATGGAGGATGTGTACAGACCATCACAAGTATTCTAGTAAAAATGTCAAACAGTACCCAAGTTATACATATTAAAAGTTACCAGGAGTATCAAAATGCATAATAATAATGGCGTTTTACTAAAATGTTGAGGGCAATGACAGCAGCTTTTGGCGCCAGCCCAGTTCCCACGGGCGGGTCATCTTTGCTCTTTGTAGAAACGCCGCGCGCCGCCGCGCCGGCCGGCGCACCGTTTTTTTTTTTTAACGGGCTAATGCTGTTGGTCTCTACCGACCTTTACAGCCTCACCGGGCGGGAGGGCAGGCGCTTAAGGCGCCCAACCGTCAAAAGTGGGAGGCAACTAGCACAAGGGCACCCCTGGGGTGCGAGCCTCGGCTTGGGCCGTTGCCGGGATAAGAGGATCGAGAAGGCTACGTCTACTGGAAGAGTGGACCCTATGGAAAGTCGCGCCCGTTCTAGCTAACCTACGGGGGGTACGTCGACCTCGCCGGCGGGGTCGGTGTCTGATTGTGTTACGCTGGTATCCTATACCGGTGCCGAAAGCGGTACCTGAGCCAGAAGGGCTAGACTGATCCGGTGATCCTAGCGCAGCCGAAACAACGGCTGCTATAGGATCATCCGGATCGCTCAAGACGTGTCTTGGGCGGCGACGACGGGGTGACCTGCCTTCGTGGTGTAAGTACGGCCAAAGAGTATATAATTTACTGAGTATGGCGACAGGGGGAGCGGGGTGCACGGCGCGGCGGCACGCTCATTCGCGGTTCGAGGTTGTTTGTCAGTCGAACGCGCTGTCTCATTCAACTTTGTTACTTCCGGTTTGACCTTTGTGGTGTCGGTTTTTTTGTTGTCGGTACCACAGGTGATAAACATTTATTGTAACGACATAAAAGTGTTTAGTAAAAAGCATTTGAAAATTGTGTTTGTCCCGTATTTAATTAGAACCAGGTATTAGTACCTTCAGAGTTCAGTTGACACCGTATACGCAGCCCGCGGATATAACAGGTTACATTTTTGTTACATACTGTATATATATGTACAGTACGCACAGTCCAAACAGGGTCAATTTTTCAAGTGACCACAATGGACATTATTCATAGAAAAATTGCAGAAATGTTGATTGTGAGAATTACAATCTTATTCTGTTACTCAATTTAAAGAGTTTGTATCACAAGCACCTAGCTTTAAACTTTCAGTATGTATTGGGAATTGGGAACTATATTTCTCGGCTTCGGAATTAACAAACTTTACCACACACAAAAAAATCCACACCCATTTTATTGATGATCATATGAGTTTTTTACACCACCAGGCCTCCCCGTGGTAGTTTCAGCGCAACCTTGTACTCGTTATGAACTATATCTCAGCACTCCGATGTACAACGCGATTCAATGTACACAAAATTTTAATTTGAGACCTTTAGCTATTAAACATTGAAAATATGATTTAAATCTATCATAGTACCTGTTAAGGGTATATGTATCAGAATTAGATTAAGATATAATTCTCTACTGATAATATTAAATATATGTACTGTTGGTGTTTCTATAAATAAATAAATAAATAGTAGTTTACGGTATATATAACAAACAAACGTGTCCAGACAACGTTTTCAAAACCATATACTTTACATAATAAAATAAATATAGTCCAATCCAGTTCGTTTTTCGAAAATATCTTCTATGTACAAAATTGTCTTCATTCCAGTAACAGTAAGGATAGATTATGTAGTACCTACTTATATTTATGGAATCCACTTTACATACAGTCTATAATTTTATATTGCTTTGCTAAGAATACAATTATATACATAACTACTTTATAGCTCTACGATCTACACCACTCATTACCATATGAATAACACAGCCACGTGGCACTAGGTACATTGTAATTTGTAAGTAGAAACAGAGAATAGGAACACATAATAGTCTCTGGAAAAAAGGTGCAACCTATTTGAATTCTTTTGACCCAATGCTCTAAAATCTAAAGTCTACACATATTTTTCTATCAGCTTAAAAACTAGGTACCCTTATGTAACTAACTATCGGAAAACAAAACATAACATCATAAATTCATTATACATGTTTTAAAAAACAACCCATAGTATGGCCAATCAATAAACTATCTTGTGGCAGTACAAAGATCCACAGATTACTATATACTTAGTCAGGGATGGAACTATTATAGAACTATCCACTCAGACATAGTGGTTTTGAGATCTTTGCGCACGCAATTTAGTAAATAATAGACTGCCCAAAAATAATACATAAAAATAATACCTATAGCTATATGTAATAACATTCAATGCCTATTTTTAAGTAGATATTTTTGTGAAAATCACTTTTACAGATATATGAATGGAATATTTAGGTACACAAACACAACTTTGCTCGAGACACACGAGGCTAGTTTTTCTAAACGTTATTGCTATATTACAATTTATTAGTTATTGCACGCGCATTTCATCTGTTGTCACAGCTATGCCATATTCAAGGACTCTTTGTACCATTTCTGACCACATCTGCTGCATTCGTTTTCTTCAGTATTTTCGAATCGTTTTGCAAGCCTTCATACTTCGAAAACAGGTAGTTAGCAAAAGAATCTTCTTTGCCCACATTAACTATCTTTAAAGGTTGAGTTTCGACTGTGTAACTGGATGCGTTACCGCTCAAGTTTTGTAAAGTAGATAGACTAGCATCGACCGTGTCTTTATTTGTTCTTTTGACGTTCTTATTTTTTGGCTTAGTGTTGTCATATGCACGTGGTTTGGTTTCGTTCGCGTCAATTTTAGTGTTTTGGTGTACAGATTGTTTTGCTTCATCGTTGGGCTTTGATTTCCTCAGGCTCTCCGGGAGGGTATCAGATTTGAGCTGGACCAGAGTTGTGTTGACGACGGAGCACTCGATCTGCATTAGTGTCACGTGGTCGTTCATCAGGGAATCTGAAGCATCATTAAACTTATATTGTAGGGCACACAATCACACAAACAAATGAAACACAGGATAAAAAGAGGCATTTTTTTGTGCACATACATTAAAAATCTCAGTACTACTAAACTATCGGCCCAACGCATCAGCATTGCAATTCAACGTGGCAATGCGGCCAGCATGTTGCGTACGCTACCTACCGGTAGTGGGCTGGAGCACTTGGACTGTCTATAGGTCATCGCGGCTATTATACAGTCCATAAGTGTTCTTTGTAGTAGGTAGTGTAGCTAGTTTAGTTTAGTTTAGTTTAGCTTAGTTTAATTTAGTTTAGTTTTTATTATTGTAGTAGTTAGCTTGAGTAATAAAGGCAATTTGCCCGTTAAAAAAAAAACTATCTCAATAAAGAAACCAGAAGCTAAATAAACTGTCTGCCACCCAGAGGTGGTGGTTTCTACGTAGATTTCCAAGGTTAAAAGATCGAAGAAATGGAAGCCGTTTAAACCACCGCGCCGCCTACGTCGCGTATTATCAGTCGTTATTATTTGAGTACAATCTATATCTATACATATAATAAAACTGTAGAGATAAAAAAGTCTGTAATTGCAAGATATCAAGAAAAAAATGACACAGGTTGGCTTAAAATTAGCCGCTGATCACGTTAAGCCACTTTTTAAATACTTTGTCTGTTTGTTTGTTTGTTTGTTTGTTTGTTATGACTGAACTCCTAAAATACTGAATGGATTTTCATGCGGTTTTCACTGATATGCTTAGAAATAACCGGCGCTTAACATAGGATATATTAAAATTGATATATCGTTAAAAAAATTTGATGACAATTATTGAGATTTCATTACGAAACGAATCGGAGTTTTAAACAACATGGCCGACTCATGTTTTTTTTTTGCTACTAACGGTAAGTTGTAAGTTACCACATATTGTCACAGATTAGAAAAAACAATCGACTACACTCTGTGCCACAATGACCAAAGAGTAATATTAGTACCAACCGCTACTCTAAGAGAATCAAAACAATTTATAGGTTTCCTTTTTATATTTTTACCGGTTGTTTAGCATTTTAGAAGTTAAATAGATATATATACCAACAAATATTAAATAGTGTGAAAGAAGATGTTTCTTTTTTATTTTGGCTTTAGACGACATTTGTATTTGCCAATGATACGAAATAAACTTTACCTAATCTGCTAATACTTGCTGAGCTCCGAAAAGATTTAGTGGATTTTGTTGTTTGGTATATAGAAAATGCATGAACTAAGTTATTATTAGACTACCTAAACGTAGAAATAACACAATACAAGCGTGCGAAGCCGCGGGCAAAAGCTAGTATTAAATAAGAATTTCATGATGAACTTCCGCGAGGTCACGCCTGAATCAATCAATTTTCTTGAATTTATGTATCAGCTGAAAAAGGATTTGCATGATGTGCGCTTTATTCTAAGAATTTTCTTGAGTGAATCCATGGAACAAGGAGGAGAGGAATACCAATACACCAAGAAAACAGCGTAGATCAAAAATATGCCTAAAACTAGATGGCGTTGCAAAATAAGCGGGTTACAAGTTGAGAGCAGATCAGAAATATGTCAAAAAACCGTTTTAAACCAGGGATGGCACTGCAAAATGAGCGGGCTATACGGGTAGCTAGGTTTAAAACGGTTTTTTGGCATATTTCTGATCTGCTCTGTACTTATAACCCGCTCATTTTGCAACGCCATCTAGTTTCAGGCATATTTTCGATCTAAGCTGTTTTCTTGGTGTATTGGCATTCCTCTCCTCCTTGATCCATGGTGAAACCATAAGGCACAGCAAGTTTAAAAATACTTTGATTATAATTACCATTTCCAGTAGCTGCCGGCAGGATGAGCGCCATCTTCGGCGGCCTCGTAATATTATGCGACACAGCAGGCAACAGCAGATGCTCTCCTTTTCCCACTCCCACTACATAGAACGTGTCGTCTCGCCTCTGCAACGCTTGCAGCAACGCATTCCATTCGCTAAGATCGTCCATATCAAAGTCATCTATGGACTTCTTCAACGGCTTCCTATATAAGTTGTAGTTTATAACATTCTCGGGGAAGTCTATCTCTTTCCTTCGCAGCCGACGCAGACGGGATTTGTCCCGGACGTTGCGGGAATTCTTCACGGTTGGGAATTCTATGAGGTTCGGATCTAGGTTTAGTTGCTTGAATAGCTTGTATTCAAGTAGTCCACCTGTAACAATTTATGTAATTTGTTATCCTATTACATAGTCTTTTTTTATGTAAACGAATGACGTGACGAGCTAGTCGTTCGCCCGGTGTTAAGCGCCACGGCCACCCATAACAGACTGCAGTGTCACTCGGAACTCTAAATTAAAGTTTCGCGTGATACCGCGCACTGCGCACGTCATCCTGAGACATCACACAGTCTGAAAAAGATTTCTAGACTGTGAGATTAGTTCATAAGTCTCATTTGCCCAGTTATTTCACTAGCTACAATGCCTTTCAAACCGGAACACAGTAGTGCTTGCACACTACTGCTTGGCGGCAGAATAACTGACAAAGCGGTGGTACCTACCTAGACGATCTTGGCAGAAACGTCCTACCACGTAGTAAAATCTAAGTGGAATGAACATTTTAAAATATCGAAGATATCTTTATAATCGATTATTTTATTAGGGTAGTCTTGTAGAGCTGTGCGAGCTGATTAGTCACTATTTATTTAAGTGACTTCGCGGAGTGCATCTTCTGTACCTATTAAGTATTCTGGTATGTATTTCTAGACCTTAGCTTGTTTTCCAAGGACATCACAGAAGAATAAACAAGTGTATTTATTTATTTATTGGCAATTCAACGAGGGAATGTCGCCAGCTTTTTGGGCACGCTACCCACAGATAGTGACCTAAATTCTGTCTTTTTGTTACCCACTTTATTATGTTTTCTTAGGCTTAGTGTACATATGTATAGGTAGTATAATTTAGATGTGTTTTTTACTTTGTATAAATTATATTTCACCCACTTGCATTGATGATATCGGGCTGAAATTTGGCATTAACGTTTAGTTTGGATGACAATGCATGGTCAGATAATAATTGACGTCAAACGTCCGTCATATTTGACGAAATCAAATATGGCGGACGGCCCAAGATGGCGGACTAGTCATTTTTTGTGCACGCCCATGATATGGGTATCAAATGAAAGGGTTTGATGTAAAGAATACGAAAAAAGCTTGTTTTTATAAATGTTATTAAATATATTAACTTCTTTTTTACTTACCACCGATCTTCTCGTCGCTCAAGTATACGTCTCGTTTTCTCCGGGGCGCGTCGTAAGTCCAGTTCAAAGTTTTCCCGCCGCCGATCCATCGGTTAAGCTCGCCCGCTATGCGGATACTCTCTGTCTGGTTGATCGCAATCTCGCCTTTCGTTGAATTCCGGCAGTCGCTTGCGTACGTGCCGTTTGTTATTAGATCTGGGTCTGAGAAAATTGAGGTGGCTTAGGAATGGATTCTTGTTTTTCTCTCACTTTTGGCGATTTGTTATATAAATAGTGTAGGATCTAGGACCTAGGGAATGTTTATTAATGTAAAAGCTGCTATGTGGTCATTTATCTAGTGTACATTGTCTATCTATTGACTAGCTCTGATCTAAAATCTTCATAATAGTTGGAGATACTTATAAATATAAAATTATTATTTGTTGTGTCATCTACTCTTTTGCATCCGTCCATCCAAAGGTTGTCTGGAATCTGGAGGAGATCACTTTCAGTAATAAGGACTACCCATTCTAATTTGTAAGGTTTCCTTTACACTGGTATATTTCATTGGTGAGACAAAAAAAAATAGTTTTCTATTAATGTACTATTTTTCAAAAATGGACGTAAATAAATAGGATTTCTGTTGACAGAATACCTGGTGCACTATCCATGGCATTATCTTCAGCCCAAAGCAAATGCCTTGTGCTTGTATGGGATGCAGACGGACCAACAAATGGTTTTGAATTCCACCTGCAAAAACAATGGTATTGTGTGAATGTAGTACATTTTAATAATATATGCAACAGAATATAATATGTCTGTTTTATGTAATGTGGTGCGAACGATGGTGGCCGAGCGGTAGCATGTGCGCTTCGCAATCTTACGACATCGGGTTCGATCCTCGGCCCTGCACCAATGACTTACTTATTTAGTAAGTTATGTGCAGTTTTCGATGCCATCGCTCGGAGAGCACGTTAAGCCGTCGATCCCAGTTGTTATAAGAACATCTATGGCAATCGTTACGGGTAGTCAGACGCCTGACAGAATCTGACGCCTGATCTAACCCTCCCGTTACTGGTTCCTTATGGGTTGTGAGGTCAGATGGCAGTCGCTCGTGTAATTCTGGTAGCTCGCCGCTGCAGGTTAAATTGGAAGCCAACCCCAATAACAAATGGGAAAAGGAAAAGAGGATGATGATGATGATGATAATGTAATGTGGTGCGACCAACATAATACGATCCGCCTGATAGAAAGTAGTAAGATGGTAACTGTCATCTATAAACATCTGCAACATTAGGGGTATTGTCGATGCGTTGCCAGCTCAGTAAGACCCTTATGATATCCTTATGTAGCTTAGCTTCGTCGAAAAACTTCTGCAGGAAAGTTACTCCACATTTTGCAAGTGCGTGGTTAAAAGGAATGCATATACTTAGAGAGAGTCCTGCGAGGTTTCCATTCTTGTAAAATATCGTGAGCGAGAGGTATAGCGATAAGGCTGAATCAGGGATAATTTGCTTACCCTAAAACATTGAAGTTGAGGGACACCATGAAAACCATGGCAAATAATACGGCTATGTTCTTCTTAGGGATGAATAATGATGGGTCCAGTCGTGGTATCTGTAAACACGATTAACACAATGTTTTTCATATTGATTTTATATAAATAAAATAAATAAATTTTGATTGACCACTAACAGCAGGCATAGCCACTTCGATCGGGTCATATCGTCTGCGTTGTAAAAAGTCTGTGTAAACAAAACAACTGCAACTAAGATAGTTGCAGAATGACTAAGTAGGCAAAACGTCGTAGTTGCACAAAGTCTGGATTGCAAAAAGACTATGTAAGCAAAACGTCTGAGTAAACAAAACTTCTTAGTTGCAGAATGACTTTGTAGGCAAGACGTCGTAGTTGCATAATCGATTGACACGTCTCTGGCGACCCGGACGATCCTATCACAGTCGTCGCGTGCATCGGTTGCGCTAGGATCGTCGGGCCAGCCTAGCTAGCCTTTCTGGGGCAGGCACCGTTTGCGGCACCGGTATAGCGTGAAGAGGTCAGCATAGGTTAGCTGGCAATGCTGGAATGATCGCGAGTAGGTTCCACTCTTCCAGTGGAAATAGTCTTCTCTATCCTGGAAACAGCCCCCACTTTTCACATTTGTCGGTTGGGCACCTAATAGGAGGTGACGCTTTTAAGGTCAGTACAAATCAACAGTACATATACGCACGTTCATAAAAAATTGATTACTTTTAGAAGATCTTATAAAAAAGCCATGGGAACGCCCTGGTGTGAAACGCCCATTAAATAAGTATACCCCAGTAATTTTACCTAACTAATCCATGCGTAATGTAGGTACCTATTGTCAAACAAATGACTTACATCCACAGAATTCCCACTAGTAGAAATCTATTTCGCGTGGCCGCCTAGTTGTTTCTTGCTCCCACACGAGGTGCTGCCTGAATAAGAACGTCTCCCAAAATTTTGGGTAGATAATGGGCGATTTCGTTAGCTCTATCTATAGAGTAATTTACCTTGATACCTAGAATTTATGTTTTACCAGTGTTCACTGCTTCTTTATTGTAAAAACTAAAATGTAAGGTCAGGTGGGGTAACTGAAACGAAGGAGTATCTGAGTGAAACCCTATCGTAATCAATAAATCCCGCAGTTTAGCTCTATGCTATGTGGCGAAATGGTTTCAATGCTCTAGCACACGCGTCACACAATCTTTCTGCTAGGTTATAAAATAAAAAGAAATCAGCTAAGTTAAGTTAAGTTAAGTTTACAAAACACAAGTCGGCTGATGCCATGAAGCAATTTAATAGTGTTTATGTACATTTTTACACGAAAGTAATGCATGAAACGGCACGTAATGTGGGGTTCGTATTTGCAGTCACAGACGACACAGGTAATAAAATCAATCAAATACCTACTACATTACAAATGTCATTGTAAATGTCTCATGGGCGAAAATCACGTATTTCACATCAACAGCTGGAAAACGTCTAGTGCTGAACACAAGCATGCCCATAAAACGCCATTTTAGACGCTGATTATAGGGAGGTTTGCCATTATCTCCTCGCTTAGCAAGTAGCTTGTCATCGCAGAAGATTACAATGTACCAAGGAGAATGCTACTGCCCATTCTCTGGATAGTCTCTTAGTCTGCTCTTATACGGCACCCAAAGAAAGAGATGGAGATTCTGCGCTAATAAAGTGATACCTGGCAGCTATTATTATATAAGTAGGTACCTAATATAATGACTGCCGGTAACAGATAATAAAAACAAAACTGTCAATATAGTCAACTGCAAAATAGTCCAACGCCAATGTCAACCTACCGTCAGAATATTGAATCGGAACGTTTCTGTCAAAACTGTGAACCATTTTTGAAGTGATGTTTCATTCACGCAAATTGAATTTACAAAAATTATTTTCTTGAAAAGTATTTATCGCCGTCATTTGCCATTTCAGATTTAGGCTTTCTATGTGTAAAAAAAATTAGCGTCCTAGCAGAATTCACAAAGTGGATAGATGTGCAAGTATGTTTCACTTACCCCACCTGACCTTAAATATAAAATGATATATTTTACTAAGTTAAATCAAGCAAATAATTAGCTAATATACCTACAAAAGGATTTTTCCCGACTTATAAACATTTGCAAATCAACATGGTACCTAGCTGGTTTTATGGGAAATTTAAAATCATAAACTGGCAGTACCTTGACAGTTAAATTTTTTGGTTAGGTATGGTTATTTTATCCATTAATTAATCATTTAGCTGATTTTCTGTTTAGCTGAGGCCTTTTTATTACATGAAATGTAACGCTGTATTTATATTTTTCACAATAAACACTTATTTCTCAAATATTTATTGCCTAGATCACCATTTAAATAGGATTATTTCACAAAAAACACCAATTTCAAAAACTTGTTAACCTGTTTGGCTTAGATCAAACGAAGCCAAATAAAAAAACCCGGTAACGGTGACAAAGACTAAAGATATTACGTTCGTCTTTTTTTTGCTTAGTACCGAATGTATAGCGCTCTCCTTGTTGTCCATGGATGACGTCATATACTACGGTTCTACTCGTACATATTCAAAGCTTACATCATTATGTAAATGAATACTTCATTCACTATGGAAATGATAAAATGTTGTTGTTCGCACGTTGTTCGACATTCAAAGTCCTAGACACTAGACAAGTTTGCATACATTATAATTATCATCAACATTTAATATGTACATGTGTAATTTAAATACGCAACACATGTTCAATTTTATGCGATAAATATTGTCGAACACACATTAAAAAAAAAAATCATACAGAGGAACATAACATCCATTATTTTTTAGGTCGCGATAAAAATGATAAACTTTTTGATGGATTCTCGACTTGAGCACCGATCAACGACTGAGCCTCGTTCTGGAATATGGGTCCTTAGTGTGTGTTTGTTACCGCTCAGAGCTCAAACGGCTTTTGATAATATACTTTAGATCATGAATAATGAATCTATCTATATCTATACATATAATAAAACTGTAGAGATAAAAAAGTCTGTAATTGCAAGATATCAACAAAAAAATCACACAGGTTGGCTCAAAATTAGTCGCTGATCACGTTAAGCCATTTTTTAAACACTGTCTGTTTGTTTGTTATGACTGAACTCCTAAAATACTGAATGGATTTTCATGCGGTTTTCACTAATATGCTTAGAAATAACCGGCGCTTAAAATAGGATATATTAAAATTGAAATATCGTTAATTTTTTTTGATGACGATTATGAAGATTTCACTACGAAACGAATCGGAGTTTTAACAACATGGCCGATTGTTTTTTTTTTACTAACGGTAAGATACCACATGTCACTGATTAGAGAAAAAAACAATCGACTACGCTCTGTGCCACATGTTTATCTGGAGGCACAGATTAAAGAAGAAAAAATCTCTGTGAATAGATATAACCAAAGAGTACAATATTAGTACCGCTACTGTAAGAGAATCAAAACAATTTATAGGTTTCCTATTTATGTTTTTACAGGTTTTTTTAGCATTTTAGAAGTTAAATATACACATATTATACCAACAGATATTAAATAGTGTGAAAGTAGATGTTTTTTTGTTTTGGCATTAGACGACATTTGTATTTAGCCAATGACACGAAATATTTTATGATAAATGTTTTAAAAGGGTATTTACATATAGGTAAGTATATACATTATGGTAAGATCCACAGAGTACTTTTATATAGTAAGATCCTCGAATTAACAACATGGCCGTGTAACATTCGATTTTGATTTCTTCTTCTTCTTTTACGTACCTAAATGAGTTTTAATAGTTAAAACATTTTAGGTCCAGGCTTTTCAATGAACAAACTAAGCGCTTATATTCTCTTTGGAACAAACCACAGGTTAGAGCAAAAAACCATTGGTTACTCCTTAGGGTTACTCGGTTAGTCCAAGAAGGTTAATTATATCTTTGGGGTATATGTATGTACTAACCTTCTTGGTGGTAATTTCTTGTCTCTCGGACAAGTCGTAAAGTTTATTAGAATTTGGCAAGAAGACAAAAGGTCTTTGAAAGTAGCCGTCTTCAGGATATGGTTGATAATGATGATGATGATGAGGATGATGATTATGATGATAGCCGTACATGAATTAATTGATCATAGATATTTATTTCCGTTATTCCCAAAATAAGTGATGGTCTCGACAGATAGAAAGACAAACAGACGGACAACAAAGTGATCTTACTTATAAGGGCTCCTTTATTTCAAAACTGTTACGGAACCCTAAAAACGGAGCATTCTTTGCAAAAGCGAATCTGGTTAGAGCTTTGTACACAATCTACACAATACACATGTCATTTCCTCACACTCCCACACTCACACGTTCATTCCCACTGTACTTTCAGCATTGTGGTGGGAACCACTATGCTGAAAGTGCAGTGGGAATGAGACAACGAGGAAAATAGTGGACATAAATGTCGACTCTTTTTAGAGTGGCGTACGTAAGTATTTGTGATTTCTAATTAGTATTATCAAAATTAATTATGTACGCATCGTATAGGTAAATGCAATACTCCAGTTGTAAAGTATGTATTTTATAAACCTATTATTGACACTGGCTAAATACTAAATTCGTATAGAGCCAAACTTGGGAGAAGGTAAAAATAGTTGTGAATGCAACAAAGATACTCTTTGGGAACAAAAAGCGCGCGGATATGAAAAACTACCTAAACAGAACGAACGTGTGTGATTCTTTTGTATTTTTCTAAACTGCCTAAATTTTAGGTAGGTAACTTCTTCTAAAGACTAAAACACAAGAACATCTGTTTAAGTGAATATGACAAGGAAAAGATCGAACGTATGTAAGTTTGTATACCATAATAACTTCTTTCATTAGTTAGATGCAAACTAACATCAATTTATTCCGTTAAAGTAGGAAAGTATAAGGTTGGTCTAAGTAGGTACATAGGTATTTAAAGAAACTTAATAATAAGTACCTATGATTTGCAGTTTCTAACCCACTATTTTATCAATGTGTAGGTGACCTGATGACACGTGAAAAGCCATACCTACCTACTACCTAAACAACATTTTTACAGGTGTGCTAATCTGCTAATACGTGCTCAGCTCCGAAAAAAATTAGTGGATTTTGTTGTTTGGTATATAGGAAATGCATGATCTAAACTATTATTAGACTACCTAAATGTAGGAGTAACACAATACAAGCGTGCGAAGCCGCGGGCAAAAGCTAGTATAATATATATAATACTTTTTACTTCGGAAAATTGTATCTGCGCAGCGCAGATGAAACCGGGGGGGACGTAGGCCAAAAAGACTTCTCAGAACTTAAATCAAATATACTATAGATATACAAGTCTCTATAAGAATCAAACCTCAAAAGTATCCCCACGCTAATGCTTACTTATACAGACATAGCTAATATAAAAAAATCCACAAGCGGTTGTTTCATTTTAATAATGAACCATAGCACCCTGCAATAGCGTTATAAATCAATAATATGTGAGTTACATCACTTTCATTAGGCGCGGTTACATGCGACCGAGAGCAAAAACAAGGCAAAAATATGCCTTGTTTTGACGGTGCAGTTTTCGAGGCGGCGATCGTGGATCTACCCTATATTTCATCGCAGTCTCAGATGCCGCAGATGTATGTGTCTCAGATGTATCATCGCCGTGATACTTGAAAGTAAAGCAATTTTTACTAAAGGTGGCTAAAGTTATGAACAGAATGGTCTTAAGTACCTTTCGCCCCCTCCCACCAGTATTAAGCTGGTCTCGCAATAGTTTGTTCTCAAGTCGTAGCTTGGCGATCTCTTGCTGCGCTTCCAAAAGCTGTTGCTCTAGGGCGGACACATACTCCTTCTTCTTTTGTCTGGACTGGCATGCCGACTCACTGAAATAAAAGCTCTTATGAATTAAATATGGAAACGAAACGTATGCATAAATTAATTAAAGCAAAACCCAACTGCATGTTAAGAACGCTAAAATAATACAAATACCAAATTAAGCTAGTTTTATCTCTTATTGGCGCTCATACTTTGCGGGGTCTACTTAACGTGGTGCCATTTATAAACTAGGTACGTTTTTTACTGTAAGTTAGCGCTGGTATTTAAAATTGTCTTTATATCAACAGATTATACAGATTTGTAATAGTAGTATTCTTGTTTGCAATACTTTACCACTATTGGGAATGGGCGTTCTCTTACAGGGTAGAGAGTGTAGGCCATAAAGCACCACGCTCGCCAAGTGCGGGTTGGTGGATATAACATGTCTTCAATTTTTTTGAGAGGTTGTACATGCCGGTTTCCTCACGTTTTCCATCGCCGTTATAAGAGCAAGCTCAAACTCCACACATAAATTGTTAAGTCATTGGTGCAGGGCTGAGCGGTATTTGAACCAGCATGTGTTGGTTCGAAAGTCTCACAGACTGCCCCTGAGCCCCACTCGCTCTGTCACTTGTCTATTCACTAACATACCAAGGCTATACTAAAATAGATGATTTCCTCAGCTACAGGAGTGCTCACCGATTTTTAATCATCCTCTGCTGTTTTTTGATGGCTCTTAACTCAGCGTCACTGCAGTTAGAAAGCATTGGGTATTCTAATTCTGTGGGTATCACACCATTTTGTACTATCGGGGCAGTTGGTAAACTAGGTATGGGTTGTGTGTTTCCATCTATGCTACTTCTTGGTGAAGTTACCTAAAAGATTAGTGGGAAAGGTTATTCACTGATATGTAAGTGTTACCAAATCATTACTGTAAATAATGCTCACCCAACCATTTTACCAGAAATGATAAGGTTAATAGATAGGCCAGGGTTACCTCTAAACGCCATAAGTTGCTTACAGCGTCACGCTGTATGCCACGTCACAATGCTTACAAAAGAAATATACTGTTGTGGTCTCTTTCACACGCCGATGTCGGCGTCATGGAACTATGAAGCATCGTGACGCGGCGTACGGCGGCGTGACGCTGTAAGCAGCCTATGGCGTTTATAGAAGACCTCGGCCATAGAGATTTAAGTATTTAACATACCTTTACAGGTACAACATTAACATCTTTGAGATCAGGTGATTTATTCTGAGCCACTGGTACAATGGCAATATTTCTTCCATTTTGTATCCCTAGGTTTGGTGGTTTACCAATATTTACAGGCCTTTTCAGTATGCTTGGCACCTTTTTTGGTTCAATTACCAGTTTAATATTTTGATTTGATACAGGTAACTCTTCTTTTGTGCCATTGGTCAGAGAATGCTCATTTACAACTTTGAAGTAAGAGTTTTGTGTGTATCCATTATCTGGGAATAATTTTATAATCATAGTTATCTTTGATCAGCAAGATAAACATGCTGAAAATATTAGAAGTTGTATCACAAAGCAAAAAAAAGGTTAAATAAAAATAAAAGAAGGAAGATAAGGCACTGGCTTCTCAAAAGTAGTACACTTAAATTAGGTGTGACACACCCAACTTACTATGCAAAGTAAAGAGATAACAATTTGCATTTTGAATGATGTGAGGATGTGCCTCATCTTTCTGTTCATTAATAAAATCTATGACAAAAAACAAAAGGCTTTGGCTTGAAATACTGACTGACTGACAGGCAAGACTATGGGAGGGTTTTTGATCCATAGCCAAGAAAGTAGTATATAAGGTAACCAATGGTTAAAAAGGCTAACAAATTCTAACCAATGGTCAAATTTTGTATGAAGTTTTAACCATTGGTTACCTTAACTATGGATCAAAAAACCCACTCTAAGAGGATCAAACAGAGTGTTAAAAAGATTATGAAGGAATACAGGTGAAACTGTGGTAACCTCTAGTAACATTAAATGACAAACCAGATTCCATTGGTTCTGACTGAAAGAAAGCTAAATAATATGAAGTAAACTTACTTTTAACAATACCTCTGTGCTCTTGAGATGCATTTGAGGATTTCACACCATTTTGTGTAACCACTTTTATCCCCTGAAATCGAGGCGTTTTTAAATACAACTCATATTAATCACGAATATAAGCATTTTGATCAATTTAAGCTTGTTATTTAATCATATTTATCTGTGATGGAGAATAGTTACCTTAATGACACCATTTTCTATGGATACCATGGGTCCTTTTCTTTCATTGACTTTTGGCTGTAGTGTATCATGGTCTATAGGTGCTGTAAAAAGAGGCTATACCGTAAAAAATATGAAGGTACTGAATCAGATATTCTATACCTATTCATAGTTGTAAACATACAAGAAAAACTCAGTAAAATTTATTTTTGTATGCATACAGATTTACCTGATTTCTGCAAAAATTGTTCAACATCCTCTAGGTTCAAGTTACTTGTGGGCTCATCTTCGAAGCTTGACATCCAACCAAATGGTGACTGCGATGACTGCCTTGCAGAAGTACCGCAGGAACTACTGTAACAAAAGGTCAAACTAATAATAGTATGACTACCTCCAGAGCTATTAACCCAGGCATACATCTATCACTGTATGTTGCTATCTGGAATAACTGACTTTGTAAGAAGGTTGAGATATATTTGGTTCTCACTCTGATGATCATGAAACAAACTCATAATAAGGGAAAGAATACAATGATACATACTTCTTAGAATCATCTTCACTACCAGAATCGGAGATGCTGCTGCTAGGTGATGACTTGACACTCAAAACTGGAGATATCGGCGGCACCAATGCTGGTACCGCATCTGCTAGTATCTCACTTGGTGATGCATCAGCTGCATACAGCAATGAAGACCACTGATTAGCCAGCAGCTGATCAAGGAAGTCATCCCCTGAAATATACAAATACCCATTTAATATATTACACTAAATCATTTAGGCACCAATGCTTAAGCAGCAAGGTTTGGTAGGACTGATGGTTTAAGAGTTCTTTATAGAGGTTCATAACTTTTGGATCCTAGGTACCTTTATATATATATAATTTGATTTAGGTTCATTTAATCTGTTTATTGAACCTCACTGCCTTAAAAAGATTATGCAAACATAATTATGCCATGTAAACTGCCATGGCTGAATGTTTATTGTCACCAAGAAGATAAACAAAGACATTCTGAGAAAACAGAGCAGCTATCCGGTAACAGAATCGTATGAAATTGAAATTAAATTCTTATTAGCCTGTATTAAAACAGAAAGTGGATACAAGGACACGTGCAAACAATGAGGGTCAACAACATTTACCTTCGGAATTAGTAAGCACATTGTTATTGTAATGTTATGAGTCAAATTTTAACATTACAAACTTACCATAGAAGCTATCCTTGTTCTCAATTAAAATATCCGTATCCATCAGTAATTTAGTACTGTGGAGCCGTGATTACTTTAACATACATTACCAATTAATAATTATAATGTTAATTATTTCCGAATTATTATTTCGTATTTCGGTTTTCCCAATTTTGCACGAAAATAAAATGTCAACTGTCAGACAGAATAGATGTCATCGAAAAATGACGTTGGCGTATTATTTAGTGGTGACAATGACATTGAAATACGATTTTTACACTTATGACTAAATACATACATACGTTTCCTGGCAACCAAATTAATAAAAAAAATTAGTTCTTAAAAATCCGTTAGATGGCGTTGACGAGAGATGGCGTGAATAATTATCACTACCATGTCTGTGGTTCTGAAGATTTATGCCACAGATTAGAGAAAAAAACCATTCTGTGACTTATGCGTAAACCATGTAAAAGTGACACTGCGCATGAAAAAGGGCAAAGCCACATTGTGAAAAAAAATTGCCATGTCTGTCATGTCTCGTCAGTGCCATATATCTTTGGCTGTAGAACTGCTTTCCGTCTAGCTATCAGAAAATCCCCTATTCTTCTGCTATTGTCTATTTCGACTGCTTTAGTCTATACTCTAAGATTTCAACCATTCTGCTAGCGCTTCACTGCGCTAGCAGACGTGCGCGAGTGGTGGGAGTGGTTAAAACACAGTAATAAGTATATTAACACAGTAATAAGATATTTACTATATTCGCCTAGAATAAAATATATTATAAAAACATGGAACAAAGGTTTTTCTTCTTCACTTCTTTTCCAAGGTCTAGTAATTCCTGAGCAACTGCCATCATCGTTGTTACGTATTCTCGAACCGTTGAGAACTGTTTCAATTTCAAACTGACAAGTTTTGACAGCAGCCTGCATCGATTGTTTAATCCTTTGTCTTCAAATGCATTTTTTAAAGACTCCCATGCATCTTTTGCTGTTTTCGTATGCCTTACATGCACCAAACAATGCGGTTTGACCATTAAGCAAATCTTAGCTCTTGCCTTTTGATCCTTTCTCGCCCCAATTGCATCTGATGTTGGAGGAGTGACGCTCGTATACTCCCACAAATCTTCATGTATAAGACACAGTTCCATAAGAAACTTCCAACTTGAGTAGTTTGAATTTCCATCTAGTTTTTCAATACTCGGTATATTCAAAGACGACACATTTTGTGCGCTACCGTTACCACTCCCAATCATTGTAATGGGATCCATAACCTGCTAGCGCTTCACTGCGCTAGCAGACGTGCGCGAGTGGTGGGAGTGGTTAAAACACAGTAATAAGTAAAGATATTTACCATATTCGCCTAGAATAAAATATATTATAAAAACATGGAACAAAGGTTTTTTCTCAATTGACACAGTTGATGGTTCTACCAATAATCTTTAGATTGACATGCCTCATGTCAAAACAAATTCAAATTAAAAAAGTAATCTTTAGGTAGCATACCACATGTACCATGAAGGTTTACAACACATTTTTTTTTTATATGATTGAATGACGTGACGAGCAAGTCGTTCACCTGATGTTAAGTGACACGGCCGACCATAACAGTTGCAGTGTCACCCGGAACTTTAAAACAATAAAGTTTCGCGTGACACTGCACTGCGCACGTCATCCTGAGACATCACCCAGTCTAGTAATCAGATTACTAGACTGAGTGATCAGATCATAAAGTCTCATTTGCCCAGTAATTTCACTAGCTATAATGCCCTTCAAACCGGAACACAGCAGTGCTTGCACACTACTGCTTGGCGGCAGAATGACTGGCAAAGCGGTGGTACCTACCTAGACGAACTTTGCAGAAAAGTCCTACCACCTAGTAAAACACATTCCTTTGTCTTAGATTTCGACGTCAAATAAAATGAGGCGTTTTATTTAAAAAAACCTAGTTCCACTTCTTTTACTAGATGGTGCAGTAAGTACATAGTTTAAGCCTTTCGAACCACAGAGTAGTTAAACATAAGAAAATGCTTAGACTACCTACAAAGAAATGTCAAATTCAGTTGAGTGGACCACGAGTACATTGTCTGTAGTATCTCCTAAGTAGTCTAAGGTGCATTCTTCTTAAGTAAATTGAAGTACAGTAGAACTGCGAGATAGATAAACGTTAATATTATGATCCAAAATAAAGCCGAGCTATCCCGCAACGAAAATAAAGAATAAACAAAAGAGTTTAGAGTTGTTAATCAGTATTGTGACACATTTCCCCTAACCTGTGATCTATGCTTGAAACAGTGACAGTGACAGATTTTAGTAAAACCACAACTGGCGCCATCTATTGGGTCATAAATAAAATACAATTTCTTTTTTTAATAGAACGCCTCATTGACAATGACAATTTGTTAAAGTTCATCGATTCCCTTTTTTTTTTGCGATTTATAATATAATATTAGTCTGTGGATTTGAAATCGAATTGTTTCGTCAAGCTCGCGAATGTAATTTTGATTTTTATTTATTTTGAATATGAAGATCTTTCGTGTATTTCTCTGTTTTTACATGAAATAATGCGTTTATGTTTAGAGTTACATTCTGATCAGAATGTGTAAATGAAAGTGAAACAGGCGCGCCGGTTGCAAAAATGTCTGTCCCTGACGAACAGGACGATTTCATATTTCGCCCGCAACAACATTTGGATGCTAAATGGCTAAATCCTGACTTACAAGATGCTCTCCACAGTCCGGAGGCCCTTTGTGCCCATTTCAACACCTTGTTACAAGACAGAGAATTATATTATGACGCTGGAAATGGGCTGGTAAATGCAGCTGGAATCACTGCAAAACTTGGTGACAGCGGAAAATATTACTGTGGCCTTAGGGTTTGTAAACTTTTAATTATGATGTTTCGAAAGTTGTAGTTGTATCCAATGTCATGTAACTTCAACACTATGCTGAGACAGTCGGTATAGTAAGTGTGAAATTGGCATTGCACATATTGACTAATGTATAACGTGATAAAAAAATACCCTATTTAATAGGTCACTATCGAATTTCAAATTTCATCAAGATATGGTGGATTTATACATTTTGTTAGGTACAGAAAAAGAGGTACAGAAAATGGACAGTAATTACTATGAAGCTTAAAAAAATAAGATTGATTGTTCATGGCTTTGTACTCCATTGTTCCATTCACACTACTTGATCCATAATTTTCTTATCAGGTGTATGCCCATGATAGTCAATGTTATTCCTATTTGTTGTTGTTGGTTATATAAACATTTTTCAAATCTCTTAACTACATTTCTATTTAGTTCTACATATTTATATAGTTATAGTTGACAATACTGTAGAACAATTTCCATGTAATGTTTTGTCTTGCAGATTTTAACATGCACATGTTGCGATGGTCTTTGCGGGCCTCATTCTGGTTGTGCATGCCAGCCATGCACAGCCCTGTCTGCCGAAGAGGAAATCCGCATCTCCATTCAAAATAAACTAGTTGCACCACCTCCTTCCTCCCAGGTTATTGATGATCTCAAATGGAAACTAGACCCTGGTAAGATATTTATAGTCATAATTCTTGATGGCTAATGTTTAATTTTTATACACAACTACCTACATATTTACATATAACAATGAATAATAGGAAACTTTGGATTAAAATGTATTTATTCTTAGTTTCAGTGCTGATCAGAAATGTTACTCTGCCTGGCTAAAATCATCACTGTAAGAAACTAATCATTTGCAGATTTCTTATATTCTATTCATGATTCCTTTATATAATTACTGTTTAATTGTAACTTTTTGACTACCTATTTTATGATTAAGTTTCAAATTGTGTCAACAATGTCAAGTTCTATAATGTAATTTGCATGAATCATAAAACATAGTAAATTTTATTTTTATTGTACTTCTATAAATATTGTTGTGTATGATATGAGTTAAATCTATTTCTCACACTGATTATAATCCAAACTTATTATTAAACATGGTCTTAAATTCATAACAGACCTTTGAATGTATAACCTTAATCTGCAATGGTTAAAAACATGATTTTGTAATTGTTGTTAATTCCCACCACAATCTGAATTAGGCAATAAAACAAGAAATCACAATGACATGCAAGAAATGACAAATTGATGTCTGAGTCTGACTAACATCTCATTCATCTCACAACTTTTAGAACAAAAGATTTCATTTAATGAAGAAAATTAGTAAGAAAAGGTTATTAAACTTAAAAAACAGACCTGGTTTTTCTTTACAACCCCAAAAGATCAAACTTTTATGAAATTATACAATTATTTTGTTTCATTTTCTTAGTTTTGAATATTCTTAATGTAGTGTATTAATTATTTATTAGGTCCTGATTGCCTGCAAAGTCTTATGGAATCACTGATCTGGGAGCAGAGAACTCGAACTATCACCGTGGCCATCACTTGTCCATTTATATCTCAAATCCGTCGCTTGATAGTACTCTGCAATAGACATCTAGTTGCTGTTATTAGGTATTTCATTATTATCTGAACCCTTGGCAAGTTGAGAGACTGACTCAAAAAGAAAAAGTAAAAAGGAACAAATGGTCAATTAAGTATTAAAAAGCTGCAAGCATTCATAAATAATTGGTTATTTTACTAATATTGTCACTCTCCTTACTTGCTGTTGTCTTAGTATTTTTATGATATTTAAATGTAGATTAAACCAATTTAATTGTAGAACAGCTTTTATAATCATAATAAGAGGGCTTTTTTGTTGATGTGGTTATGCTACCCTAGCTTTTTCTTTTTGATCAAAGCAGAGTTCCATGGTTTGATAAATGGTAAAACAAGTAAATTATGAATTTGTCAACCATTAATTAAACCACCATTTTTACCATTAGTTATTATTTATTATAGGCAAATTTAACACTCAATAACCTGAGAATTTGTGGAGAGGACACATCATTTAATGGCTTTCAATAATATACCTTTTGGCCATGTGACCAGTCGTATATAACATTCCCATATTTTTTACAGGGATCAAAGTCATAGTAAAGAAGTTAAGAAGCATAAAATAGATAAGAAGCCACCCCATGCAGTTAGCAATAGAGCACTGAGCAATGTAGTTAGCAGCTTAAATAAACCAGTTGAATTAAGCACTGAAAGCCAGGATGATGGGGAGGAACAGCCTTCTGATGATATTGAAAGGTGAGACTTTTTAAGTACCAATGTGAAAGCTACTTTGAATTTTCTTCTAAGACTGTATGTTTGTTTATATTGAAGATCTTTAACAAAGAGATTACATACTTCCTAGTAAACACACTGCTAAACTATAATGTCTTAATATCGGTTGAATGTGTCTGAAACTTGATTGTAGTAATTTTGATGTAAACACAGACACTGAGTCTCCATGTAAGTAGTACTAATCTGTTACTATTGTGAATATTGCAACAGATGCATCAACATCATAGGTATGTATATGTTGATAGTTCAATGACACAGCACACCTACAGTGTCCAGTTATTGATTGTTATAATTATGAATGTGTTGTTAAATTCCAGCTCCCTAGGGTTAGCCCGAGTAGGTGCTCGCGCTGCGCTTCGCCTCGCCTTATCCCTCGTTCGTCGCGCGTGGCGTTGTGGTGAAGACGCCGACGTATGCTCCGCGTTACTACAAGACGCACTGGATGCCGTACGAGCCCTGCCTGATGCGGCGTTGTTTGCTGGAGCTGGTGCCAGCCCTGCGCCTAGGTCACAGAAGATTTGGGCCGAGGTTGTTGATAGTGCTGCTAAGTTCTTGAACCAAGTTGTTGCTGGGTAAGTAGCAAGTCATTTTTATTGCTGTAGCTTCAAAGTAACCTTTTAGGGCCTATGTGTATGAATGAGGTGTGTATTTTGACTTCTGACTCTTAAATTTTTGTCAATTCTGCATAAATCTAAAATTACAATAGGCTTCTCATAATCTAGAAATGTTTGAACTCGGGCATGCTTATCATCAGCCCATACAGCATTAACAAGCTACAATTTTACGGCTTATTAGTTTCCAAATTAACGGCAATCTTATTAGAGGAATTGCCGTTGTCACTTTCATTAACAGCATTATCGTAATAAAATATAGTTTCTAATTCTAAGTCTAAGATTCATGGTAGAAAACTTTTTTTTTTAAATGCTAAAATGGGCATGTGTTTGACAACAACTCACCTGATGGTAAGTGACAAAGTTGTCTAAGGTAGAGCACGTTTGCCCATGCGATGCCCATTCACTCTTGACTTAAAAAGACCCAGGTTATACCCAGGAGGAAACACTGTTGCTAGAAGAGCATTCCATTCCTTGGCCGTTCGGACTATGAATGACTCATCAAAACGCTTATTGCGGACTTGGGGTACACTAACGACGTAAGGATGTGAAGAATCACCAAGCTTTGTAGTTCTATGATGGAAAGGGGATGACGGAATGAGCTGATGAAGGGCATGCACACACTAAACCGGCAGACCGGCGACCTTACATCTGTGTTCAAGATTTTGAATTCTCCCTTTAACTAGTCTCTCATCGTTGATAAGCCTCTTGGCTCGCCAAAGACCGACTGTCTTTAAGACTGAGTGTGGTACAGCGGTATGTCATGTTGGTTTTTTTACCAAGGGTCAAATCCCCAATCGGCTACCAACTATTCAAGTGCGAAATTGCTCTCGCTCTTTCAGTGGTGAAGGAAAACGTTGCGAAGAATCCAGCATTCTTAGCAATCATAAAATTCGAAGTCATTTTTGTCATATAGGCTTGTCTCCCTGATAGAAGGCTCGCTCATGTCCCAGCTGTGGGAAATGACGATGGAAATGTTATTGCAGAGACCTCGGCTGCAACGTCCCGTTAGGCGACTGGCGCACGTCTCTGTGTGTTTGGGTGGAGCTGTGTGCGCGCAGAGCCGAACTACCCGCCATATTGAAAGCCGCTGACGTACTCGTTACTTTACCTCCTAAGCAGAAACGACAACCGGACAACAGGTAAAAGAATGAATATTTTGATTGCTGTCTCATTCCCACTATTCCTTCCACACAATGGTGAGAGAGAGAGAGAGACCAGTTTTCCATAGTTTTCACCAGAATCGCTTTTCCAATGGAGCATGGTATAATTGAGCTACCTACCCCTCAAGACATGCTTGCAGATAATGGCAACACTTATTATTAAGTACTATTTACTGAAAGCGCTAACTAACCTACTTTCTGTTCTAGAATAACACTAGAAGAATGTACGGCACCATTAGGGCCGTTCCTCCGTCGGATGGCCAAAGTACCGACACCAAGCCCGATTATAAACAATGAGCCCACAACCGAAAGTAACCCCACAGAAATGTATCTCAAGTAAGTAATGTTGTATCCTCCTATTATTTCATTAAGAATTTCTTTACTACATGGAATACTCAATTTGCAGAGATCTGAATTTACCAAGTGGTGATGGCTTGATGAGCGTCAGGAAAGCCGGTATCGCACTACTTTGCCATTTAGACCGCCTTGGAACACCTTTATTACCGCCTCTAAGAGGATTTGTTACGGTAAGTAGTCATTATCATGATTAGGTTTTTTATGTAATAGAGTATTATGTCTCAAAGTGCTTCATTCACAACCGACAACAGATTGGGGAAAAAGGTTCTCCAGTGGCGAAAACGAACCGGAAGACGCAGCGTAGGCCGCCCCCCCACTAGGTGGACCGACGATCTGCTTAAACCCGCGGGGAACCGATTGATGTCGGAGGCAATTAGCCGCTCAAAGTGGCGCTCTAAGGGGGAGGCCTATGTTCAGCAGTGTATGTCTTCAGGCTGTTGATGATGTGCTTCATTCGACTCCATATTTTAGTTGTATCCATTAAAAATAAGGGCCTAATGAAAAATAACCAGGAACAGCATGTTGGTAAAAAGGACATACTTTAAATGCTACGATCCGCAACCATATTGTCATTTGACGTTACGTGAGTTATTCATCCAATTCGGTTATTGAAATATCCCTATTTTTCAGTGCACAGAATCTGCACAAGAAGTAGTATCAGTCGGCACAGGGCCTATATCATTAGGGACATTGAGGATACAACAGATTGCGTGTGCAGAGAAACTTGCCCTACTGTTAACTCACGATGGAGCTATTTATACTATGGCCTATGATACTATGACGCCTCATCTAGTCCCTGGTAAGAATATAATTATAAACATTGAATTGGCTTTTTATATTTTGTTTCGCTTGACGACATGTTAGAAACTTTGTCCATAATGATGGTAGTATTTGATTACATAAAAGGTTCTGTTGGTGTTGAAACTTTGAATTTTTGTTGTCATTGTCGATGTCGATGATGACATTTTGTGGTTTATAAATAAGTACGTAAAAGTTTGTAGTTTTATTGCAAATTTCAGTAGAGTATTTAACTTGAAATTTGCAGTCGAATATTTACAAAAGATACTAATAATCTTAGCTACGGCAAATCGGCAATGCATAGAATGTATTTCAGTCTAGACGGCTAGCCGGATAGGTGATTCACCTTGGTCGCCGACCCTTGATAAGTGATTCTTCTGAACTCTTTATATCCTTTGTCTAATGCTATAGATTTATGAAATTTGTGTATAGATAGAATTTAGTACAATGGAAAATGTGAATGAGTTTAATACCATTAGAATAGGAATATAAATACTTTTAGTTAGTCATAAAATTGATGATGCCAAGAAGATTAACTAACTTGATTGAATCCAATTAAAACTCAAATTCGTTTATTGTTAAAGACACCCTACAATTTAAAATTTAGGAGAGGATTTCGCATTTTGCAATAGAGACCTCTATAGAAAAGTCGAACACTAAAAAAAAGAAGTAAGACGAGAATCCACATTTTGCAATGCTATCGAAGCTGAATGATCACCCCCAGGTCTAGAAAACAAGTGTATCATCCAAGTATCATGCCACCCCGCCGGGCGACACTTCCTGTGTTGTTCCTCGTGTGGCGGGGTGTGGTCGTGGGGCACGGGAGAGGACGGCCGGCTCGGACACGGCGATACGGCGCCGAGAGGTGCGCCTGCCGCTATACACCATCTGCACCATCATGAGGTGGTCAAAGTGTCGGCTGGGGCTGCTTGTAGGTGAGTGTTCCATACAGGACATAGACCTTTCACGTCGTAGCACATCGTGCGATAGGATGTGATTGAAGTCATGAAGATCCGAAGACCGTCATGATAATTATGTGACAGCCTGCATGAAAGTGGCTTTTTTTAATATTTATCTTCATCCCATCAACAGCTCTCTCACTCTTTAATTACGAATTTCAAAATGAAGATCTTTTTTGTAATTTTTGCTTTTTTCCAGTGCGGTTATAACTGCCCGAGGTGCGCTTTACACGTGGGGTCGAGGTTTGCACGGACGCCTTGGACACGGCACTATCGAAAACTGCCTCACTCCACAACCCGTATCTTTCAACGCACATAACATCGAGCGAGTTATCGATATTGCTCTTGGTGAGTCATTTGTACACATATCCATGATCAAGATCTAATAACGCAAGGATTTGGTTCTTTACTCGTTTTAAATCCTTTCATTCTATTTATTATACTTTTTTTTTACAATTTATAGGCATAGCATTTGACCACATTTCCCCCTATTCATTCGTTTTGTATGTTTTTCAGGTTGGGGAGAAAGCCAAACTCTTTGCTGTACATGGGAAGGCGCTGTCCAAGTGTTCGGTGATAGCGAAGCGGGTGCACCGCGCACTCTTTCGTCTCTATCTGTGTTGAGGATAACTAGGGTTTATACAGGAGAGCATTGGCACGCCGCGCTGACTGATAAGTTAGTATGGACCTTATTTAGTGCATGACAAAGTCTATAGTTGTCTGAGTCATGGTATGTGCAACCTACGCATTCACTTTTTCATGTGTATCTGTCTAAATATGAATATGAAAATACTTTATTTAAATAAATGGAAAAAATGGAAATGTATTATGGGCCTTATAAATTAACCGATACCCGATAAATTATAATTATATTCGTCTGCTAAGCCAGAGAAGGGATAGTCCTACATCCATTGGTAGAAATTCAGTATAGTCTTTGACCTTATTATAATTGTGTTATAGTTCACTTTCCTTTGAATGTGTGTTATTTTATTAAGCTTTAATTCTTATAAACTGTATGTTTTTAGTGGCCAAGTCTACACATGGGGTAAAGGCGAAAGCTATCGTCTGGGCCACGGCAATCTAGAAAATGTCAAGATACCAAAGATACTTGAAGGACTTCAAGGTATCACTAATTTAATCGTTGTAGTCCTTTGATTATAATATATTGTCAGTCAGAGTTTACAATGCGTATTTTTAGTCTGGGTTGTCTGGAAGAGATCGCTCTGAGCGATGAGACCGCCCATTGTGACACTTAGTTATAAGATTTCCCTCTAAATGTTCGTGTAATATGGTGTTTTCAATAAAGAGTTTATCTATCTACCTTTTAGTCAGCATTCCAAACGAATCTACTAATTTTGTTTTAGTTGTCTTTGAAAATTAAGCTTTATTACCTTACTAACAAGACTAATTATTACTTCCCCAGGTATAAAAGTAATAGACCTATCGTTGGGAGCGTCCCACGGTATTGCGCTAACATCAGAGGGCGCGCTTTATGCGTGGGGCACGCACGAGCGAGCCCAGATCACAAGACCCGTACCACAGATGCTGCAAGTACTTGGACCTTCGTTTAAAGCTAACGGTACCTATCATATTATATTTTCGTTGGCAGTGGTTCCATGGAAAAATTCTAACAGGAATTTGATCCAATTATATGGCAATATATGGTTTTCCAGGAGTAACCAGTGGTGCATCCCAGATAATAGTGTGGAGTGAAGAGAGTCCCAGGGATCTGCCTTCTTCTATGCCGTTTGTTATTGATCTATCTGATAGTACTTTCAAGTAAGTTTGTGAAACTGGATTCGAAATGGTTTAAGTGGAAATGAGAGAGAATGTTAAATCTATAAAATGTATGTTATTATTCCCAGGTTTTTGGAACGATTATTGAGGATGGTGGTGGAACAATGTGGTACGGCCCCGATAAAAGAAAACGAGTGCATAGCAATATCATGTTTGAATCTCTTACGACTGCAAGTAAGTGCTACACTATGTTTGACTTTTTTAAATAAATGTTTTCGCATTATCAACCTTGTAGCAATATCTTTCGGAACCCAACAAAATTTTTCGGATCTCTGAGCTATCCTATTATTCCTAAGTGATAATAATCTCTATAGAAATGTTAGTCAAGTGATCCTCTTAGTCTAAAAAAAATTAAGAGTTCTCACGGAAAAACATATTGTAGCGGAACCGAGATGATCTACTAACTGTAGGGGCATCTTGGGGAAATCCAAACAAACCAATTTTTAATTTTAGGTACACGCATGGCAATGTTCTCGAGGCACCGACGTCGATGAAAGTGATTTAGAGGGTAGAACATGGTGCAGTGGAGTGCACACAGCATTAGTGGCGTTAGTGGAAGGAAGAGCGGGTGCGGCGGCGGCTGGAGCAGCCAGGCGAGCTTTGGCAGCGGCCTGGCCTTTATTGTTGCCGACACCGCAGATTAGGGCGCATCATCTCATCACGTTGTTGCCGCAAGGTTAGTTAGATGGGATGTTGGAATAAAGGGCCAAGCGAAGGTGATGGAATGTGTGTAATGTGGTCAAGTTTAAACGTAATACCTTAACCTTTCTAAAAATGCGTTGGTACAAACAATCTTTTTAACATTGAAAGGAAAAGCTATGGAATGGTAGTAGAGGATGGTAGTAACACATAATTCGCACTATTTACAAAGGTCTCTGGGTATTGGGTAGTAAGAGATAGGGGTTGTGTTCAGATATTTATAATCCGAGCAGCGAAGGAATGGAATACTTTACCAGCGTCTTTGTTTCCCGATAAGTACAATCTGGAGCTCTTCATGTCGCGAGTGAATAGGTATCTTCTAGGCAAGCATGTAGACCGCATCGTCACTTTCCATCAGGTGAGATTGCGGTCAAGTGCGGTCCTATTTAGTTATAAAAAAATGGTTCAGATACATGCACCGTGTTTTGCAAGATAGAGAGAGACAGACTACCTCCGTTAACAAAATTTGTTATAAGCCTAGCTATTATTTAAGCTGAGTAAGGTTTGACCATGATAAGATAAAAATGGTAGTTTGCTTCATTTGTACTCTACTAGATGTCGTTATAATCTAAATCCCGTTTAAACTATCATGAGTTCTGATCATTGTTCCGCAGGGTCGGTGCCATCAAGCACAGGCGCTAGGTTTATGACGGAGTTGCTTGTTTGGTCGCTACTGGGCGGCGGAGGCTTACGGGAAGCACTCAAAACTGCCCTCCAAGCACACACTGGCGACATCTACAGTCATTTACAACTTGATGTGTAAGAATAGTCTTCATTTGTTTTATTTATGTAGAAAGTAGATTCAGGTATGACCTTCTTTTGTTTAATTGTTTACATAGAACATGCTTGCTTGCTAAATCCCATTAGAAAAAGCTGCAGCTGCGTCCTTTCTAAAGGTGTTAACAGAATCGGTAGGTCCATTGTTTATGTACTAAAAGATGTAATTATTTTAGGGATATCGACCAAATTGACATAGTGACAGGACAGCGGGGTACCCAATCCACAGATTCAGCGGACTCCGAATCTACAGGTATAATCAATTCATATGCTGCAATATGTATAAAAAATGTATCCTTATAACCGCCTTGCATTTTTGTTTCTAGCGTGCAAGGAAGAATATCAGTTGAATAACATCTCATCTGGCGAAAAAGGAACTTCTGTGCCACTAATGCATTTGGTAATAAACAATCGTTATTTTTTTTATTCATACCTATTTAAGGGAAACGATACAGGATCGTTTTTGCTGACTATTCACGTGTGCGATTGTAATGCTATTATTTTCAGGTGAAACATTTAATTAAAAACACAAGCTGCCAAACACAAATGCAAATAAACGCAGTTATCCAAGGTGATACGAGTAAAACTGACGATCCGAAAGTAGATGAGGCTGCAAGTCCTAGCTGCGATCTGCTTATTCGTTTTCAAAGGTAAATTGCTAACTATTCTTTCATTTACATAAAACTCTATCTATCATGTAAGGTGTAATGTTATTGCTTATTGAAGACGTGCCAGTTATTCAATTTTAAACTTTACCTTTTATACTCAGGTTACTATTCTGCGAAGCGATGTGGTCTCGCGGTGGTAATAGCACTCGAGGCGGTGTCAGATCTCTACTTACTGAGTACACCTCTCTACTAGCGGAGCACGTTCAGTCGACGCTTGCGTTGTTTAGACGAGCGGTGCGCACGGCGGATGACACGCAACTGACCACGCTGTGCGATCTTATCGCAACGGATATTGTGGGTTAGTGATTTTAGTAGAGCAACTGCTGTATCGCAAGACATTCGAACTGTGTAAAGTGAATTTCAATCAAATTGAAGGAACGAAGGTCGAATACGTATATTTTTTTAATGCACAATATTTCAAACATTTTAGCTTCAATTTTTATTGTGTTCATTAAAAGTTGGTTGAAAAATAGCAGACACGTATTTTTTTATGTTGTATTTAATTCAATATTAAACTTGTACAATTTTTAAGTTTTGGCTATTGTCAAGCCAAATGAAAGTTTTAGGAAAAAGCTAGAAGGGAAAAAACAACGCCGTAGTTTTAAGGCTTTTTTATGGTTGTCACTGTAAAAGTTAGGCTTCTCACGTCGATTATCATAAATCATCACAATTTATTATTTTACTTATATTAATAACTTCTGAAATACTAAATGTAAAAATCTGTTGAGCAATAAATGTTATTCTAATAGAATCACCCGTATGAATCTGCTATTACGGTCAACAGGGCGCGTAATAACCGAGCTAAGTGCGTGGATATGCGCATGCGCATCTCGGTGCCCAAGCGCGCTCGCTGAATGTACTGGCTCGCTCGTCTCTATTGCTCGCGCCTGCGACGACTCGGCCAAACTACTTCCAGCTGCCAACAAAATGGACGCGGACGTGCTTGGATGGCCTGGACTGGTTTCTAAGAGGAATCAAGCTAACAGCACTCTTATACGAAAGTATGTACTGAAAGCTTACAACTCTGAGAGAAGTAGGTACTGTATTGGTAGTTTGAATGGTTGCTGGTTATCGTTTTGAGAAGTGATTCAAAGTCATTGACACAATACACTTGTTGAGGTACAATGTTGGACAAAAATACACAAATTACATGTCATAATTATTATCCTTAAATACGCGCTACTCCTTCCTACTTATGGTTGAGTTCTCAGACGTTATTTGTACTCTGAGTTTTCACTAGCAATTTCTTTTAAATTTTTAGTTTACAGAATGTACTATTCAGTAAACGATAAACCTTACAGAACTGGTGATACCCACCCTCACGGGCTCTCCTCTCGCAGAAGAGTCCTATGAACCGGATGAAAATTCTTAAAATCAACCTTCAATAGCTTTAAGTTATTTCGATAATTTGATTTTCCCAGGTGTGACCTTGCAAACCACACAAAGGAAGGCGGCTCGTGGATAGTAATCTCCGGCTACGTTTTTGACGTTAGCAACTTTGACTGTGTAAACGCAAGCACGGTGGATGTCGTGCGACAGATGTGTGGCTGCGATGCGACCGAGGCCTTGAGTGTCGCACCGCATGCGGCATTTTTGTCGCAGATCACAGACAAGTGTGTGGGAATGTACGCGGATCAGATACACAACCATACTTGTGATGTAAGTGTGTATAACTGTATACAGTAGTTCAGTGCGCAATTCTCATTTATAGAACACTAGCAGCGCCCCGCGGTTCCACCCGCGTTCCTACAGGAACCGTTCCCGTTTTCGGCATAAAAATAGTAGTAGCCTGTGTTTTAATCCAGGGTCTAAGCTACCTCCATACCAAATTTCAGCCAAATCCGTCCAGTTGTTACTGCGTGAAAGAGTAACAAACATACACACATACACACAAACTTTCGCCTTTATAATATTATAATATATATATAATATATATAATGTGATTTTCTACAGCAATATTGTTTAATATTGCTGTAGAAAATATTCTATAAATGATACATGCTGGAATAGCAATCACGATGTTATAGACTGCAAAGTCATAGATTATGTAGTATAGGGGTAATTCTTTAAGCTGTTATTTGCCAGGTATAAAGAGTTCTTATCTGCCGGCAAAAACTTAGGTATACCTTAGTCTGTGCTGCGGGTGAAAAATACGCAACTCTCAAAATCGAACACAATAATCCTGAATTCGTTGCCACCAACTTTTATGTCAGATTTCTTTATATTTTCCTCTGTTTTTTACCTATAACCGAAACAACAAAAAATTTATGCAACAGTCCTGAGAATATCGTTGGGAACCCAGACTATTCCAAAAGAGCCTTTGACCACTTGGTGTTATCCAAACCTTGTATTTTTTGACAGGAAAGTGCATCAAGCTTACGTGCGATCCACATACTAGCATCAAGTGCGTTTCACTTAGCGCTGGGAATGGCACAGTGTGGTGTGAAACTGGCACGGTCTTTACCAGTACAACAGGCGGAACGGGACGCATCGCCGTACGCTTCTGCGGTTTTTCTGAGGGGCGGCTTGCAGGTATAACTTTATTACAGCATTTTTGAAATCACTCTAAATTTGGACGTCGCGTCGCCGTTGTCTTATATTTACGTATATTTCACCACGTACTAAATAGCATGGTCCTTCGAGCAAATTTTTAGATTTTTATTGTTTCCCGTAAGCACATTCACTAAAAGTACATCGTCGCAGCTATATTTACGCCTAAAGCCTAAGCTATGAAAAGATTATTTTATCGTTTAATGTTGATAGTGCTTATACATTGAAAACATGTTCCAAGTCCGCTGAATTCATTTATTAAATCTGCCTAATCGTCTTAGGTTTCTAAGCTAGCCAATCCATTTGAAGAGGAGAAAGCCGAAGCACGAAGTGGGTCGTCTACAGGCGGGAACAGCCCGGCAAGTGAAGCTCCAATGACGTCACGGGCCTCCAAACCAGCGCCCAAAGTCAACATGGCGTCGACTGCGCGCGCTGATGCCTTATTATATGCGTTAGCTGAGCCTAAACTTCATGTGAGTGATATTTGAAGCTAGCCTCACTGTTCTCTGTAAGCCAGTGAAAGAGAAAATTTGTATGGATGAGCTTTTAACAGTAGACTGTCAAATCAAAATCGCTTTATTTGAATCACAATAAAGTTGCAATTTTTGGATAAAGTGGGATATGTGTATTTTATTTTGTTTATTTGAGAAGTCTATTTAGCAGTTCTACCAATTTATTTGAAATTATACATGTACTTACTCAAGATGAATACGCTTGTCCAAAAGACGATTAGTGGTGTAAAATTATATGTCGAAAGAAAAGCGATTATCAATTATTGAAATAAAATTAGGAAACCAGCTTAAGCAACACCAACGCAGCAATTCTGAACTTTAGTTGATTGCAATAAAACATTACATTCTATCCAGGACCCCTTAGCGCTGCACCTATGGTGGGCATGCGAGCGACGAGAAGGCTGCGCTCCGCATTTTCCTCCCGAACATCCGTTAGAAGAACTGAGGAGAGCATTGTTAGCCGCCTTACTTTATCATGCTGGCTTGAAGGAACACGCTTTAGCTACAGCTACCGCTGGTAAGTAGCACAAGCAAACTTGTGCTTGTGGGTGTGTTCAAACGTACGTACTTGCGTGCATTTTCGTACGTAACGTATGCATTGTTTATTATTTGCCCTCTGTTTATAGAAATGCAGAAGGGTGAAGTGAAATTGTCCCCTGCAATGTCAGAAGTAGTGAAAATCGTACAGCAATGTAAATGGACTCTTATGAGAACCAGGCAGCAGCTATCCCGAGGGTATAAAGAGGTCGGTACAGCTAGAAGTGTTATCCGTTAATTATTACAACTTATTTCTTGTTTGACTTCGTTAGCATGAATTTCATATTGTAGGTTTGCGCAGCGCCACTAGAAAGAGCGAGATTTCTTCTACATGAAATCCGCGCAGCTATGTCACCGGCAGTCACAGCATTACAAAAACGACCTCCATTCCGTCGGCCCTGTACAGCCAAGAGAATATTCAAGAAAGTCGCTTGTGCTGCTAAAGCCCCTACCTTCAACAAATGCTTTGAAACTACTAAGGAGCTGAGAAACAGACAGAACAGCCTGAGCAAAAGCATGCTCAAAGCAACCGGCAGCTTGTTACAAGGCGACGCGCTAGTCATCAAGTCTTCTATAGCAAACGCGTCAACTAAAACCCCAGAAGACCCTCCTAGTATAGTCGTAGAAAAGTCGAAGGAGTCAATTGACGCTGCCGGTGATCACTGCGTACTGATACCAACAACAAAAATACGAATAAAATTTCGAGAAAGGCCGGCAGACAAGGACAAGAAACAAACGAACCCTCGCGAAAAAGAAACGAAATGCGCTCTAAAGCCGCGCGAAAAAGAGACACGTAATGTAAGAAATGAGCAGCTAGAAAAGGATAGGAAAAATGCTTCAAACAGCGGAGGTGCAAGAAACGAAGCTCGAATTGATAAGCCAGATAAGGATAGAGATGACTTGTTAGATGACAAGACACCTACCAATGAGATCTCATTTAGTTCTTTAAACGATATGACTGAAGCGTCGGTGCTGAAGGAATCTATGGAAAGCGAGAAACAAGTCATGATTCTCGCTGATGATCTTAAGACTGATCTGATAACTGCTGATGAGGAGAAGGATGATGATAATTCCGAGAGAAATAAGTTTGTTAATGCTTGGGTGTCGAAACTGGCTTGTGATGAAAAAGGTACGCAACTATTTATTTTAACATTAATAGTACCTCATCATCATGTCCTGAAGACGTCTACTGCTGAACATAGGCCTCCCCCACAGAGCGCCACTTTGAGCGGCTACTTGCGTCCTGCATCCATCAGCTTCTTGCGGTAATACTACCTGCTGGGTTAGCATGGATGGTAGACAAAATTGTCTATCCCCGTTTTACGTCACGTTCTTCATACTTGCTTGGAGTAAAACAGGGGAAAGACAGTTTTGTCTACCGGCCGTGCTAACCCTACTGGTTGTGATAAAATGTGATTTAGCAGTACTTTGATTGTTTTAGATTTATATTGGATGTTGGAAGAAGTGACGCCCGAGCAGCAAAGTTTAACTGTATCTATAATTGATTTTGTGATAACTGAAGAACCCTGTGATATAGATATATTACGTCGCGCTTTGTACTGTCAGGTAAACACAGCTGACCTTTTTACTACACTGTTTAAAGAATATGGGACTTGTAGATATATTGATAGGGTCTATTTTTCAGGTGCAAAGAGCGGAGATAAGAAAGACTGGCTACAATATGATTAACAGTATCCTACATTCATCGCAAACGATGTCTGAAAGCGTCAAGTACGCTGCGTTGTCAGGCCTCATAGGCGCTAACATGGCGGATTCTGTTCCTTACGTACCTATGAAACCTACCATTCCACTAACCCCGCCATTGAAAGGCATCGAATCTGTGATACCATACTCTAAATATATGGTTCTTTTAGAGAGATCAAAGGTGTTGGACTTTGTTATGATAGAGTTAAAGGCAAGAGTGTTAGAAGGGGAGCAAACCCAGACTATGCCGTTGAAAATGAGTGCGAATTGTGGAGCTCACGCGTTGTTGAATCGTCCGTCTAGAGCGAGGTTAGTACGAGCCAAATTCAAATTTTTTCTTTGTGAATGTGTCACATTTTTCATTGCCATTATTTTCAGGTTCTTAATAAATTTGCTTTCGCTTCTAACCGAAGGATGCCAAGGACCGGAATTGGAGCAGCTAATAAATGGAGGGGCGTTAAGCTCTTGTTTAACGCTTTTGAAGCAGATTGGTGGAGAGACGGTTCAGAATGCATCACTTATTTGCAGCGGTATAAAATGCAAGTGTAAGTTTTCCTTTTTTTGCAAAACGATCTTTTATACAAGACGAAAAAGCGATAACTTCTACGGTGAAAAATTTACGTTTGCCATGAACTCAATAATACGAAAAGGTATCCCATGATAAATTAGGACTGACCAGTTCCTGATAGGCTGACAAGAACTCCTTGTCATCCAATTGAAATGAAATGAAATATAATTTCGTCGTTCACCTGATGTTAAGCAACACGGCTGCCCATAACAGTTGCAGTGTCACTCGGAACTTTAAAACAATAAAGTTTCGCGTGACACTGCACTGCGCACGTCATCCTGAGACATCACACAGTCAAGTAATCAGATTACTTATTTATTATCTAATACGTCAATGATTGTGTTTGTTATAGCGGACTGTCTAGTTATTTATGAGGATGAAAGACTAGGAGCCCGAGCTAGAGGCGCATCGTTGTCAGGACCTGAACTCGCTTCTTTAATGAAAATTGGCACTAGAGTTGTTCGAGGCAAGGATTGGAAATGGGGTGATCAGGTAAACCTTTAAATTACATTGAACTTCTGTTTTTCAGGGTTTTATTCTCTTGCCACACTTTAGGTAATCATGATTGCCCACTATGGCGGTACGCCATTGAGCCTTTGGATTTTCTCAACAAACTGCTGCCAGCCACCTGGCGCAAATCGCTGCTCACCAAGTGGGAAGGCGTCCTATGCGGTTTAATGGTGCTAGATTGAAACCATATTCAAAAATTGTTTTGAAATGAATAGTAAAAATAAAATAACACTTCTCTTAGGATGGAGTCCCAGGTGGTGAAGGTCGCGTAATAGGTGAGCTGGGAGAAGATGGTTGGGTCCGAGTCGCTTGGGACGCGGGAGGGACTAACTCGTACAGAATGGGCAAGGAGGGCAAATACGACCTTAAATTGGCACGGTCGCCATCGCCACCACCTTCTGTCGACGAAACTGTGCACGGAACCGGTGAGTAAATGCTGGATATAACAAAACAACATCGAGGGTTTAGCAATGCATTATAGTGACACCTCCAGTGTTACAGATGTCCATGGAATACGGTGACCTCTTCCCATCAAGGGGGCTGTTAATTTTTTTGTGTCTTTTAACGTAAAAAAAATAGTTCTATTAGTGAGCGAAACCCCTATGAAACAAAACGAAATCGGGTGAAACGGTTTCAATTTTCTTATAAACTACTTCAATAGTTTTAAGTGTTACTATCCCTTTCTCATGCACTGGAATGAGAAACACTGTTTTAAACTTTCACATTGATGATTAGAATCATTTCTGAAGTTCTGAGATTTCGGCACAGTATGTACTATTAAAGATGTAGTAAAACGAAAATGACCAAGATAACTTTTAGAGGTGTAATACAATTCTTCAAATGCTCTAAAGTGAATACCTTTAATGGATTTCAGTAACTGAGAGCACAGTTGAATGGTGGCCAGTGAGCGAAGTCCGCGTAGCTTGTACGTGTGCTATTCGGGCCTTGTGCGCTGGCATAGCGTCGGTGCGTGGCGTAGCAAGCACTGTAGCGCGTAGAAACGTAGCTGCGCTACAGAAGCGACTGCTGACATTGGCGCATGCGCATGCTACGTCACCGCCTACGGCGTTCGCAGCCGCTTACCACACGGCCCTCGCCCTTTTGAGAGGTAATGTTAGAACATGGCAAAATGGAATCAATACCGTCTACCATTTCTGTCTCGTGAAATTTCATTGACCACTACTCGTATTACCTATTATTTTCAGCAAGTGCGCAAGGGCCAGAGATGCGGATTGCCTTATGCACAGACTCATGGTTCGAGCTCTGCTATAGTATTATTTCCGCAATCGAAAAACCTATCACACAGGATCTCATTTATTTACAAGTAAGTTTTGTCTGCACTAAAGTTTGACAGCAGTCACTTATGTCTCTAGTTGTATTCTTAAGTAGGCCCTAGATAAATAAGTATGATTTAGGAGCTATCAAAATTTAGTGCATCTACCCAAGTTAAGTCTGGACCGTAAAATTGACCTACGAAATGCTCTTCTATGCATCTCCTTGTAGATCCAATCGTTATGGCTTCTCCGTCGGGTGCTAGTTGAGCACAGTGGCGCCCCCGAGTGGCGTCAGACAGTGGGAGCTCAACTCTTGGCGCTGACCGGACGACTATGGCTGGAGACGCACGCAATGGACCCGGTATTGCGGCTAAATTATAACATGCTGGCGCCCGCGCTTGATGATGAGGAAGTTGGTGAGTTAATCTCATCACCAATTCGCATGTGCCGACAGATGGAAAGAGCTCAACTGACTGTTCTAGAGCTCAAGTGACTGAAGATGATGGCTGATAATCTTTGCACCACTTACTGTGCTACTAAAGTAATTTATAAAATCATTCTAGGTGAATTCATTATCATACCAGCCGTAAGACTTTCAGTCCACTAACGAACATATACCTCTCATTTCTTTTTTAAACGACATCTAGTGGCTAGCCGGCAAAATGCAACAAAAACTTCGAACTTATTATAATGCTAATTTAACAGAAACAATCTCGGTGCCAGTCTTTCTAAATTTCAATATTAGTTACCTAAGTCACTCTTACACGCAGTCTTATCCTTGTATTCCAATAGCAGCAATCAATTAAAACCGTCCTTCACATTATTTCGTCGTTCAGATAATAGATGGCGTGCGCCCGCCACTGCAAGCTACACTGGTGCTAGTTGTGCAGCGTTGGTACAGTTAATACGACAGTTGCATTCCGCATCACACTGGCATTCGCCCATCACTACGCTGCTTTTGGAGAAGTTGCAACTGGCTGCACAAATGGTAAGGATATGTTACGTTGTCTGAAATTCAATTCGATTTTTAAAATCTAGGAGTTTTTTCTATTTGCTACTAGCGCGTTAATTATGGCTCATGTTTGCGTTCTTTATGGTTGTACGCAAATGTAAGTGCCTTTAATTTCAGGTGACCAGTGACTGGCACTGGTGGCCAAATACCAGCCAAGATATGGCGCAAACGATCAAAGCAACTCCACCTACCCTAGAAACATGTCTCATTGGTAAGTACAGTTATCACCATTGAGATAAATAACCAATAAGTTAGGCATAGCGCCATCTTAAAGTAGTACGACATATAATATGTCTGCTGCACAAATAAAATGTTCATAGTTCGGTCATACTCCGAAGCAAACGGATATTCTGTTAAGTTCTAAATGCTAGCATAGTGTAGACATTATCATAACTGAATATAAAGTTGAAATTTGTTTGTAGCTGGTGCGCTCGGTGTTGTTGGTGGAGTCGAATGGCGGATACGAATAGGGCAGAAAGTGACATCTGGATCACCCCCACGAAACGCTATAGTCACGCAGTTGTCTCCACGAGCGAAAGTAACTTTGATCTACGACGACAACACTTTGACAAAGGTAAATTTAAAACGAAACAAGCCCGATTGTATGTAATTATTGTAGCTATTGTATGGTTTTGTATGTCTCCGAGCTACGGCCTACGTCATTACCAGCCGACTATGAAAACAGAGGTCGGCAACTAATTTTAAGTGTAGTCTGGATACTACTAAAATGTTTGTTGAGGCCTTCAAAAACTTTTTGGGTCATTCATCAAAATCACACCTAAAAAGCTGAGCTAATTTGGCTTTTTGGCACACAGATAGACCCCCTAAAGTACAATAGAACAACTTTTAATATCCCGAATGGAAACACATAAATACAAGCGGGCAAAGCCGTGGGGCGAAGGCTCGATATGTCCAAAATCAAAGTGAAATAGCTTTATTGCAAATAGGCAATTTTTAGCACTTTTACAAGTCTAAATGAGATTACTTAACACACGTAAAATGTTATATAAATTGCATAGGTAAAAGGCTGATAAATTAGCAATATTTGGCGGTCCAATTTTTAACCTTCCGCGGTTCATATCCATTTAACCTACCGCTGCCATAAAGTCGTTTTTGTTCAGAGCGAGCTAAGTGGCATACAATCCGCGGAGTGTGAGCGCCTCATTCAGCCGCTAGGTGGCGGAGAGAGCGCCCTACGAGTGTGTGCGTCGCTGTTAGGCGCGGGGCCGCAAGCCTCGCCCATGCATCCGCATCACTTGCCTGGTAACTTTACATTAACCTTTTCTACCTTACGAACATGCTCAAATTGATCTATACATTATTACTAGATATAAATTGGAAAGTAACTCTGCAATGCAAACAAACAACGTAGATTTTGTCTCACATTCTTTAAACTAAACTAAAATTACTGCCATACTCTTCTGGTAAAGTTTCAATAAAAGAGATGGAGATATTTTGCTAAAGTTAATCGAATGCTGTGAAAAACTAACACTAATATTATCCTAACATTTGGTAATTTTGATATGTTATTCATTTTCAGCTGAATTAGATATATGTGGCCTTAGAAAACAACAAATGGAGCTACTAACGCTCTGCGCAGTTCGTGGACTTTTAACGACAAGAACAAGGTTAAGAAAAGTGCTGATGCAGCCGCCTGATAATACTAGTAAGTTGTAGGAGTTATTTGATTAGGAGAGATCCCACACATATCTTCTAACCATAAGTTTAGAAGTTGAACATACAACAAGGTTGTGTAAATTTTTTGATATATTAGACAAGTAAAACTGACTAAATAAACGTCATCAATGGTCACTATATTCGTTTTGTAATGAGTCCATTTACCATCCGACGATATAATTCAACTCTTCATTTAGTTAAATAAAAATATCTACTTCTTCAGCAACGATCGCAAGTAAAACAAACAGAATCATTTTGAATTCCAAAACGAAACCTGCTCAAAATATTCGTAAAACATATTGGGAGTTAGGAAATTCAGAAACGTTTTGCTTTCAATGGTTAACGTAGTTTGAATCCGGCTTGTTTCAGGTACGGTAGAAAGAGGAGCGACAATTCAAAGCACAGAAGGCACGTTACTGCGCCGTTTGCTAGCGCTAGCGGCTCGACCAAGTCCGCTGGCAGCGTCGTACTCGCCGCGTGAACTTGCCGCCGCCGCGCTCTCTATCGTGCAACAGCTCGCTTCACATGTGTACTACGGTAACACTAGAGATACTTAAAAAAATCTAATAAAAACAGCGTATATTTTGTTACTGTCTCACCGTCACGTTTTACATTAATTTCAACAACATTATGAGAGCGAGAAAACATTGTTTTCGTTGGACCTTACCGTGTCATGAAGTCAGCTTTAGTTGTATTAGTATAACGTGTAACATACATGCGAGTCTACTTATGTAAACTTTCAGATCGCATTTTTTAAGTAACCTGTAACGCATATATTTATATATTTTGGTACTTTGATTAGTTTTAATTAACATCCTTTTTTATGTTTACAGAAGAGAAAGATAATGAGATACCACCAGAAATGCCGCTGATAGACAAAAGCAACGTAATGCAAACATCAGTTGGGCCTTCGACTAGTACCGCGTCATTGTGTAAGTTTCAAAAATAATCATTATTCTTAAACGAAGAGAGTATACTTTTGTGTGAACGAGCTAATCTTTCTTTTAGCCCGTAAAGATCTGAATACTTGGGCAAACTCTTCACAAGTGCAGCAAGTTATTGAAATGGGATTCTCACGGACAGCGGTTTACGCGGCGATTCAAGCCATTGGTAAGTTTGAAAGAAAGACTGATCGCCAAGGCATAACGGTTGATTAGTGATTTAAATTACATTAGTCCGTTCTATTTCCATAAATATGGGTTTTTACTTAGCTAGCATGCTACACCTTCGATCGCATCGTCGCTTCCCATCAGGTGAGAGCATGGTCATTGCTAGATAAGTCCAATGTAAACAAAATAAAAATGAAGTAATTTTCCTCTTCCAACCATTTGTACGAAGATATAGTAGTTGTCTGCGGTAAAAGGTGGAAGTTCGTGCCAAACTCCAATAACACCGTCTCACTCAGTGGTTCTTACCTCCTCTCTCTCTCTTTCCTTCGCTTTGAGGAAAGGAACGGGAGTAGGTCATCCATCAGCAAGTAAAATAGTGATATTAGAGTCTGAAATCAAATAGTAATTTAAAGTGTGGACTTGATACAGTAAACCTTGGTTGTAGGCCTGCCTACAAATGAAAGTACTACTTCCTATACTTTACGTCGATTATCCACAGGTGGGAACAGCCTACCATCAGTAGAGTCCCTAGTAGCACACCTCCTAGAGCTGCCCCAACAAGGGATGGAGTACTCCGTGTTCGAAATGAAGCCTTCACAGGCTAAGCAGGAGAAGAACAAGACTCCGTTCCGTTGGCGCAGTTGTTTCGCATCCGAAGAGGAATACGCGCAATACTTGTCGGATGTTATCACTCCGGGGATGACTGTACGGTGCTGCAAGGCTTTTGAAGGCGTAAGTATTAAGGAACCATTGTTTTATACGCTCGGAACTGTGAGAAACGATTGATTTCTAGTAATAGGATATTTTATACGTGGTTTATTTGCAGATCGCATTGGGTGATGTGGGTCAAGTGCAGAAAGTGGAAAGGGATATAAAACAGAATGTTTTTTTGCACGTAAGTTTTTTATAAAATCTATTTTTATCGTAGGATTCTCTTGTAATGTAGTCGTAGAAAAATTGTTGCTACGTATTTTCCGAGTTGAATTAATATAAAAATTTCTGTCACTAGTCACACCGAAACACTTCACATACAACCTTCTTCTTCTTCTCGTGTGGGCAAGTGGTTTGCTGGTTAGCCGCCCTTGTGTCAGAATTATTAGGCTGCCCAATGACTTCTGGTTTGGCTTAACGACCTTTTCTTTTTTCATGTTGTGTGTCAGGTATCAGAGTTTTTAGGCCGTCCAAAGGCATCTCACTTGGCTTAACGACTATTGTCTTACAACAACAGCCGGGACCGACGGCTTCACGTGCCCTCCGAAGCACGGTAACGCTCAACTATAAACACCACTTTTTATAGCCGTCACCCATCTAAGTAGTGACCGCAACGAACGTTGCTTAACTTTATTGATCGGCTAAGAATGGCTAGTCGAGCTTCGCCATGAGCGCTGCAATAAGCTTAGTGTATGAAAGATGTATTTATGTTTGGTATTACGGCAAGCAGATGTAATACAATTTATTCGCGTGTTGTGTGTTATTGTAGCTGATTTCGTAAGACTACCTTTGTGGTCATGTGCGATGGTTTAATATTCATAAATTCCATATTTACTGTCAGGTTGAATGGCGCGGGCTAGGTCGAGTATCGGGTGTTCGTGCAGTTCACGCAGAAGTTGTGTCGGGGACGCCGCCCTTCTGCGTCGGAGATAAAGTGAGAGTGCGAGCCGCCGTCACTCAGCCGCGGTACAAGTGGGGCTGTATCGACCACAGCAGTGTCGGAACGGTTACTGGTGAGATCTTTGAACTGTGTATTGTGGGTTGCGATAACTTTTTAAATGTGCTACATATCGATCGTCTCAGTTATGCCACCACACACAATAAACAAAATGTACCTACAAAATTGTCAGCCGGTAATTTTTAACCTGTGTTTTTTCTAGGCGTATCGGGTAACGGTCGTGATTTGACAGTAGACTTCCCACAACAGCCCGGATGGACTGGACAAGTCAGTGAAATGGAACTTGTCACTGATCAGTGTAAGTTATTAAGAACCAAGCGTTATGTTACGCTAGTACTATTAGTTATTCTGTGTTATGTTTTAGTAACTGAGCGCATGCGTCGTCTTTGTCTGGTGTAATAGGAGGGAGAAAACGATAGCTTGAATAGCGAAAGGCACTATTGAGAAATCAACTGTCCACAAATAGGTGGCTATACTTATTATTATTCTACGTAGCTTCCACTTACGTCTTGTTTTGGGTACTTTGTGAATTTCGCTCGCTAGCTTTTACCCGGGCCATTTTTACTCCTTTTTTCACCCGTAGGAGATTAGACCTCATCTAGCTTTGTAGACGTTAATGGTTAACGGCTCTTTCCCAGTTTAGGTTTAGTTGTTCCATGTTGTTATCGGTTACAGACTAGTATTTGTGGCTCTGTGGGATGCTGGGCCAATGTTAAATAGTCAAGAATGTAATTTTCGTGTTATCGTGTACAGCGGAGTGGGGCGAGAGCGCTGGCGGCGCGGTGGTGGGATGGCGCGGGTCGCTGCGTGCCGTGCGCGTGTCGTCGTGCCGCGCGGGAGTCGGCGCGCGCCGCCTGCTCGACGCACAGCCGCACACATACTGGCAGAGCTCCAGCGGCACCGGACAGGTACATACTGTGTACAGACACATAATACTTTACGGTAACAGAAGATTAGTGAAGTTTATGTGCCAGTACGGCAGTGCCGCGAAGTCACATAAATAAATAGCTGCTCTACATACAACGCAATAGAGTGTAGTTTAGCTTGCACCGCGCTACAAACCTACCCTAAACTGGTGCCTCGTTTTCTATTGCTAGTAGTGCTACTCTTCTGATGCATTACGCGTAATGGACCGACCCGGTAAGTCGGTTTCAGCCTGAAACAAATAGCAAATAGGTGCCCTCAAGTTACCTCATTAAATGCTTACCTACGAGTGTTTTAATATGCGGACTATGAGTTTGTTGTAATGTATGTCAGTGCCCATCCTAATATCACACACAATTGTGCTTTTATTTCTGTATCACTGATGTAGTAAGTAATGGTCACCCAATAGTAGGAATTTTATTTATTCAGTAATTATTCTCGCAACGGCAACTGTTAATAAAATTCTAAAACAACCCCAAGTCCCAGCATCATTAATGTTTTTTTTCAGCACTGGATCCGAATAGAGATGCGCAACAACGTCCGCATCCGACGGCTCGGTCTCGGCGTCCCGAGCGGTCTTTTTGGTCCGGGAACACTCACCGTCCGCGGCGGCACCAGCTTTGAAGAGGCAGCGCTAGCGTCAATAGCGGCCGTGCCTTGCGTTCACGCAACGCCGGCTAAGAACAATCTGGTCACGCCACTGACTCAGATACAGCTGCTTTCTGATTGTAAACAGGTGTGTGATCTTTAAAAAACAAACGAATGTCGTTAGTTTTAGTATTTCTAATAGTTTCAATCCGGGCACACTTCGTCCGCCGCTGCTTTGTATTTCCGCGCTAACGGGTAAGAATAACATAGTCACGCTGTTGACTCTGATACTGCTTCTTTCTGATGATGACAAATCAAATGTGATAATAAACGTCTGCGTTGGTACTTTCATAGCTGGTGGAGGCTTTAGTTTTGGAACTGTGACGCTAGCGTCGACAGCCTCTGATACAGCTGCTCGGCGTATGTAAACAAAGTATGTTGAGTAGTACAAAAACAAATGAACATCGTCCTTATCCTCAACAGTATTTTCACGATTCGCGGTGACACATTATTATTCTCTTCGAAACATCAATGCTACTCTCACTAATATTGTAACAGTATTTGATTTTGCAACTTGTTTCAGTATTATCCCTGCATAGAAATTGGCCTAAAACAAAATCGTAATGTAAACGCAGACGTTCGCGTTCACGGCCTCTACATCACTGGCTTCAGGCCCAACCCCCTTTACAGTGATGTCTTAATGGTAAGGAAATTATTAACCACCTTATCAACATTAATATTAAGTCTATTATTGAGTAAACAGCCGTAGCAGGGTTTTCGCAAAATGTACAACCTAAAGCTGTTCTACAGACGGCCGATATAGCGTAAACGATTTCTTTCAGAACATGAATTTCATCGCCGAAGATTGGATGGAAAAGGATAATCCAAGTGGTGCTGTATCTACCGATAATAATCCGCCGACTTTGCCTAGCGACTGCCCTAAAGTAAGTCTCTTGCTACGCTATTTTAGTACGTAAAGCGTTGGAGTTAAGGTCATTTCTATTTGAAGAATATCGAGTTTTAGAGTTGATTTTCTTTTACAGGTTTATGTATGGGGATTGAACGACAAAGACCAATTAGGTGGTGTAAAAGGTTCCAAAGTGAAAGTCCCTGTATTTTCGCCCGTTTTAAGTGCACTACGTCCGGTTTGTATAGCAGGTGGCTCGAAGACACTGTTTATTGTTTCACATGATGGCAAGGTAAGCTTGAGAATTATTTAATAAAGGCTCCTAAATACCCATTTTATGTTGTTTTCGTTTTCTATTTATGTATATCTCTGAAGTTAAACTTATTCTAATTTGTTGCTATGGTATTTCTTACACTTAAAATATGAGCTCATCTCTGTTTACATTATTTCAGCTGTTCGCATGTGGTGAAGGCACGAACGGCCGTCTAGGGCTGGGACATAGCAACAACGTGTCAACTCCTCGTGCCAACCCATATTTAAGTCACGTTTTAGTCCGCAAAGTGGCCGTACATTCCGGAGGGAAACACGCACTTGCACTTACTGCTGATGGGAAGGTAACGTCTAGAACTTCTATTCTGCTCTTTGTAGCCTTATTTGAGTGTTTTGTCATACTAACCCTGCATATAACGGAGGGTTTAGGTTGCTGGGAAAGGTACTGCAAGCATCGATGTTGCATGACTACTGATTATTTTTGTGCGTCAGGTTTGAGCATACTCTATACCTAGTGGTGTTAAGGTTTCCTTCGGTTAGCATACTTGCTTTCGAAAAATAAAGGTTTAAAAAAGTCATGAGTTAAGTTTTTTCGTCTCTGAATAACGCTAAGTTTTTGTTATTTCAGGTTTACTCCTGGGGCGAAGGAGAAGACGGCAAGCTAGGTCACGGCAATCGTCTCACACTGGAAGCGCCGCGACTAATAGAGACGCTCTCGGGCGAGCGGGTTGTTTTTATCGCGTGCGGATCGGCGCATAGTGCGTGTGTCACCGCGCGGGGACATCTCTACACTTGGGGAATGGGGGAGTACGGACGATTGGGGCATGGGGATGATGCCACGCAGCTGCAACCTAAGATGGTAATTTTTTATATGGATTCAGTCAGCTCGTCACATTTTATGAAGTCTTTAGTGAAAATGTCGGGCTCGTAGTGTGCAGAGATGTAAATATAAGTCAGGTGTAAAAATGTTTGATTGAATGTAATTTATTTCAGGTGGAAGCCATAGCAAGCTTCAGGGTGATACAAGTAGCGTGTGGGTCACGTGACGCGCAAACATTGGCTCTCACAGCCTGTGGAAAGGTTTTCTCTTGGGGTGATGGTGATTTTGGCAAGTTGGGTAGGTACCCAAAAACTAATAACACTTCGGTACAGGTTTTCTCGGATCCATGTGTTGAAAGGCTATGACCGTGTCTTTCCTAATTGATTTGTATATTTGTAGGTCGCGGTGGATCAGATGGTTGCGCTGTGCCGGTAAACGTTGAGAGGTTAAACACACTAGGAGTCGTTCAGGTCGAATGTGGCGCTCAATTCAGTTTGGCACTAACGAGAGACGGAGAAGTAAGCATTAGGCTTGAGTTACTTGTGTAGATCCAGTTGTTATATGTACTTCCACAAGCGTAGGATGGTTTCGCTTGGGTGACGGCTGGGATTGGATCCACAAGGCATGCCTGATAGCAACATGACAACACCCACAAAATTGTGAATTGTACCCAATTTTTGTGTTGCAAATATCGCAGTTTACCTTTTGACAGGACGTTTCTATGTATTCTTGTTTTCATCACGCAAAAAGGTTGCAGAGTTACATATTTGCGGCAAAACAAACCACGCACCAAGTACCTTTAATTAAACCTAACATTTCACGTGACAGGTATGGACATGGGGCAAAGGAGATTACTTCCGTCTGGGTCACGGGTGCGATGCACATGTTCGCCGACCGACGCTTGTAGAAGCGTTACGTGGACGGAGAGTCATCCACGTCGCCGTCGGTGCTTTGCACTGCCTCGCTGTTACCAGTGACTTGCAGGTTCGTCACTTTAGTTTATGCCCATAACGTGTGTTGCACCGAGATAATTCCATTATGGTGCGACGCAAATATTGTCCCGTCAACATTTGACATGAGTTAGAATCTAGTAGATTTATTTCTTTGTTACATGTTAAAATATAGCGCAAACGTTACTCTGAGCACACAGAATTTCCGCTCATATCATGTGCATCAACTTGACAACTTTTATGAGCACAAATGTTATGGTGTGTGTTTTATTGGTTGCTTAAAGAATCGAAGACTTCCAACTGCCATTAATTTTTCAACTGCCATTCATTTTATTATTGGCCTGTTCGTATTGTTTAGGATATTAACCTAATTGGCTAGTGGTAGTTAAAATACAACACGATGCAAAATACCATACATTTAAGAGGACTAACCTTTATGGTTTGCCCCAGGTTTGGGCATGGGGTGACAACGACCACGGCCAGCAAGGCAACGGTACAACCTGCGTGAACCGTCGTCCCGCGCTTGTGGCTGGGGTAGAAGGGGTCCACCGAGCAGCCGCTGGCTCCTCTCACTCTGCCGCGTGGGCTGTAAGAGCCCCTAGAGCCCCTTCACCTGCTGAACCACACCTCACTCCGCTACCCTTCCCTGTGCTGAAGGACCCGCTTGGAGCGCAGAGTTTAGGTCAGTACCCACACATAGTGAACAGGTGGTGCTGAAGTCATTGAACTCCATCGCGTGGGCCGTCCGAGGCCCTCACCACCACCGTCACCCACTGAACCACAAGTCACGCTGCTACCGTTTCCGGTCCCGAAGGACCCGCTTGTAATGCAGGCCCGTATTACAGTACGATGTTCAGTCATCAATCGGTGCAAGTCGAGGTTTCATTCACAAAATGATCAAGTTGTAAGTTCTAGAGTTAGGTAAGTAATAAGCAATAATAAACGATTACATCGCATTCGACCTTGTCTGTCAGCGCCTTCTTACCGACTGAACAATGCTTGATTCCATAGAACTTCCCAGTCTTGATGGTCTACTCTAGAGTAAAAAGACTTCGATAGAGATAAAATGACGTTAGACCCTTAATTTTAGGACTATATTCTGAAGAATCGACAGTGGAAGAGCCACAAGGGCCGCGCCCATCGCTCGCAGCAGCAGCGCTATCGCTTGAGCCGCCGGCCGCAGTGCAACATGCGCTTTCATTGATTCTACTAGCTTTACATATTACACAGGTAATACGAAAACTTCACATAAAATAAAACCTTGTGATTGTTTTTTAACGAACTAATGAAAAACTTCTATAGCAATATTTACAGTTTTGGCTCGCATAATGCGTTCAGCCATCAGATGTGGGTGTGCTCATGGGTATCCAACCACACATGGGGTGCGAGGCTTGAGCTATTGTTGCTTGACCTCTTGATGAGAAAGGAATAAAATCGTAGCAGCTTCTACTCTAACTATAGCAAAATATGACAAAAGTCAAAAACGCTTAATAGAGTGAAATAGTTCTTAATATCTCAGTGACCAAAAGTAGTGTTGCCCACGCGAAACAGAAAGAGATGAAGTCCTTTCCTGCACTAAAATTTGACATTCTAGAGATAACTGCGAGCTTTAGAGCTGTCAAACTTTAGTGCAGCCGGTAATTAGCGTTTGAAATTTCAAGACATAACAGTAATGCATTACTAAACGATGCCGCTTCATTCATAATTACGTTCTCCTACTAGGCTCGCAGTTTACTAGTGGAAGCATTGCGTGCCCACGAGGCTTGTTCCGCTGCAGTGCCGGTGCATATTAACATTGACACTGAAGACGAAGACGCGGAGACTGATGCAAGGACGGGAGGGGGCGAAGCACCCGCTGATAGGGCTACTCTACCGGTGAGACTACAATGCAATTGTTGCTCTGCATTTTTAGAGGCTACGAGAAAAAATACTAAAAATAATTAACACAAATAATACGACATATTTTTGTTAAACCCGCGTTTGTTTTACACTAATTAACTTAAGATGTTTTCAGACTTACAATAGTGAAGAAAGACGTAGAAAAGTTCTTTAAGCTTCAGCAAACTTTACTTTCGCACTTGCGGGAGTTAGATTTGGAATTTCCGTAGGTGTTACTTAACATGTTATATTGTTACCTTATACTTGTTTTTCTTCCTATACTACATTTACCTACCATAATGGAAGCGTTTCAGCTAGAGTAAAAAGCATAGCATATAACAGTTTTGGCTATTAAGAAAACAATAAATGTAATCACGATCAGACAAGGTTCATCACTAAACTTGTTTGTTACCCAGAGTGGTGCAAGCAGTCCTCTCAGTGGTTCAATATCATCCCGTCATTCCGCTGTGATGTCATCGAGCGCAGTTTCCGTCGCCGCTGCTACCATGACTGTGCAGCAAGCAGAAGCACCAAAGGTAAAAAAAATCAAGCCTCAAACGAATCACAAACGCATATGTATTAGATTTCCATTAACTTTCATTCAAACACTTGTCTGATTTTAATGTCTATCAAAGTGCTAAAATTAAAGATATTTTAAAATTTTTAAGATTGAGTTGGATGACTTTACTTCACAACTGGGTGAATCTGATGCCAGAGCCCTCGTGGATCTATTAAAATTAGCAGCGGCAGGAAGAATACCAGATGCCAACAACGCCGTCAAGATCATCACAGAAGTTCTGATGGGTGAGTCATTCGTAAAGACTAGGAAGTTAGGTTTTGCTAATAGCGTTTTCTACTTTTTACTTTGTATTTTTTAAGAGTCGAGACTAACAATCATATCAAATTTTTAATTTTTAAATCATTAAAGTGGCCATTTCATACTTGTCACAGATTACTAAATAGGTTACTTGATCTTGTTTCCAGCTCTCTGCGCCAGTAAGCCGGCAGTGGCGGATATGGTGGTAGAAGTGTGCGTGTGTGAGTTAGAGGAAGCGGCCGCGGGCGGGGGAAGGGCACCGCCGCAACCTGTCACAGTTGACAGCCCGCATCCGTACGCAGATGACACTGACATATCAGGTAAAATGTGCCAGAAAGTTCTTGATAGCTCTCCCATGGTCGCGATATCATGACTTCCGGTTATTGTTATCCTATTATTATTATTATTCACAAGGCCGCAAGACAGGCAGGTTATGTGCAAGGCGTTCAATGAATAATGCGTGTTTGCGGGTGGTTTAAATTGGGTATCACTTTGTTTTTAATGGGCAATGTGCGTTCAAACTATAACTACCACTAAATGCTACTAGCTATACTATTTTTACTAAAAAAAACATTTGGGCTGTGTATTGGCCGCGATGACTAATAGACAGTCCCAGCCCACTGCCAGTAGATAGCGTACCCAACATGCTGGCAGCGTTGCCCTGTTTAATTACAATGCTGATTCGTTGTGCCAAAATAAGTGCCAGCATTTTGGTAACGCGTCCCATCGACTAGGCGCTCTGATAAACTTTGGAAAATGCGATGAGCTTCCGGTCCCCATTTTTACTTGTAATATCGTTGCGTTCAATTTTAAATATTGGTAGCGAATTCAAATTGCCTTGTATGATTCGGTCTAATTAGTCACCTTTTCTATTTGAAAATTAGTTTTACTATGAAATTAGCGTCGAAAGTCAAGCCATTGAAAAATCGCCTCTAAGTCAACCTTATATAAAAAATCCTTCACGCAGGTAGTTTTATTCACAGGTGTAGTAAAGATTCCCGGTGCAACATCGCTACGAGTATCGTTCGAGCAAGGTTGTTCGACGGAACGAAGAAACGATCCCCTTACAATTTCTGACGGCACGGGCAGAGTGCTGGCCACACGATCCGGAAGGGAGCCCGCTGATTGGTCGCAGGAGATCATTGTCAACGGTAAGTACTTCTTAGCTCCACTTAACTTTGTTTTTCTCAAAGTTTTAACCGCCTTATCTAATTGTGTTAAGTACACAAACAGCTGGAGTAGTTGGAGTGTTGCACTGGTGACTTCTGAGTTTTTGACTATGGTATTTTTATAGGTGACGAATTACGTTGGAGGTTCACGAGCGATGGTTCTGTCAACGGTTGGGGATGGCGGTTCATCGTGCATCCAATATTACCGTCGCAATCCATCGTGGTAAGCTGTTACATACATTACATGGTAGAAAAAAAGATAACATTCTGTTGGCGAATATGATGTTAAGTTCGTCTTTAGTTATCTAAGCAGCGGTCTCATGCAGCGTTCCTCGTTTTCGTTCGTCGTCATCCTGCAACTATAGTTTTTAAGTTTGACTTTCGCCTTTATACAAAAACACAGCTTGCTTCTAGCCCAAATATTACTCTGCAGCATTGCAATCACATGTGTATCAAAAAATGTTGGCGAACCCTTTCACTGTATGAGCGCAGCCCAAGCGAAGCGATAAATGATCTTATGTCTACAGGACAGCGGTTCAGATCGCTACGTGCTATCGTGTCCGTCCGTGGAGCTAGCGTGGCGGTTGCTCGACGGTCCGCTACTCACGTCCATTTCAAACGATCATCTGCTGGCGCCGCGGCTTGCGCAGGCGTTGGCAATATGTGCGCAGATGCCTACGCTATGTGAGTTATAGATTTTGATGATGTCCTATAATATTTTTGACAATAGGTAAGTGGACAAATTTTGCAGCAACGTGTGCTGCGGTTCAGAAGAATATCTTAATAATGAGTGCATAACCATGGCAGATTATTTGTCGTATATACAGGCGGTTTAAGTACAGAATATTCCATTCGAAAATTGTCAGGCTTTTGCCGTATTCGCAAGCAGTTCCTTTTTTAGAACATTCCATTCTACAAACGTCCCAATCGCTTAACGTTCCATTCGCAAAGCGTCAAGACTCGGTTGCAGCCGTGTCTGAAAGTAATAATCTCAACAGGCTGGTGTTAGATTGTGCAATTAAAGTTTTCAAACTTTAAGCGTCTATGAAAGGTCTCAGACAGTCCCTATAGCCTCTCATACTAATTATGATTGAGTCTATCTCGTACAGTCTCTCACCCAAGTATCTCCTGTAGCGTGGCGCGGGCGCGTGTGGTGCGTGCGGCGGCTGCGTGGCGTGGTGTGCGCGGGCAGCCGCGCGGGGGCCCCGCCGGCGCTGCAAGCGCTGCCGAGGCTTCTCCACGCGCAGTACGAACACGAGGAGCCAGCGCTGCGGACCGGCACCCATCTCGACCATACACACTACTTGAAGGTATGCACCCGTACACACACCCCTCTCTGTGTCACACACACAGATGGAGCCTCGGATAGGTACGCATCTCGATCATACACACTACTTGAACGTATAACGCGATCCAATAAAGAAAATATCTGAAAAGAACAGACATTTCCATTGCTATCACACCGCTATACTTAGACAATAATGGTGGAAGTAAGAAAACAGCATTTTCCTACTTTCGTAGGTGACAGTGACTACTTGGATTTATAGCAAACAGAATTATGCTTAATGAATGTGTATCCTTTAATGTCCGCTGACCAGTTGGAACACCTAGCTAGATACTCCTGGAACAGCGTGAAGGCAGATCTACATCAAGTCTTTCTTGTCAACTATTGAGAGACAGCATAATAACGGGGCCAGTGGCATTATCTAGAGCTAGAGGCTAATATCCAGTTTAGGTTGATGCTGTTGATGTTTGGGAAAACACAGATTCTGACGTTTCATCCAATCTTCCTAAAAATCTTTTATATTTTGTTCCAGGAACTAGCATGGCTAGCGTGCGGTCTACGCATTGATACTAGAGTCTGCACTGGTCCTGACTCCGCTCGCTGGGCTTGGTTCAAAAGATACTGCCTTTGCATGAGAACCGCTGACTCTCTCATACGTCGATTGCCTTTGCCCACGCCTTTCCTAGCCGAAGTACGGAAGAGGTTGTCTGATCTTGGAGTATATAATGCTGACGAGATGACGTCGAGCGACAATCAGTATCCTTGGGAAGATAACAGCAGGTTTACCAAGCAGCATGACGAGCAGTTGCTGCATTGGGTAAACAAGTGAGTAGCGGAATCATTCAATATTATGCCCAACGTAACCTTTCCTTCTCGTTCTATCTACAAGGAGGCATGTGTAATGAGCACTAACTATCCACTCCTTAAGTTGCTTTGTATTTGTATTTTACAAGATTGTGCTTTCTGATACGAAAACGGTCCAACACCAGGGTTTGTATCTGCGATAAAATATAGGGTAGATCCACGATCGCCGCCTCGAAAACGGCACCGTTTTTTAAACAAGGCATATGCCTTGTTTGTGCTCTCAGTCGCGTGTGACCGCGCCTAATGAAAGTGATGTAAGTGTCAAGCTTCCGGGGCATCGCTTGTCCCTTTCTCGCAAAACGAAGATCGTATGGCGCTATCTCTCAGTCATTGTGAAGATCATAACTTGTCACAATACCATAGATATTGTATGCAGAGCTACCATTGAGGTCTCACAGCTCAGTAATGACTTAATGAGATACTATGAAGTGATAATTTATGACGGCACTGCGTGTTTGAATAGTCTCTTTCTATTCTTGTATTAAAATGCATGTAACTTTGTCATGATTTGAGATATTTATTTATTGTTTAATATGTATGCAAAAAAAATGTATCAGTCAAATACCTTTTTAAATGGGATGAGGGTAGGTGGAAGATGATGATTAGATAGTTGTTTTTCAATACCAGGCGCCCAGAAGACTGGAGCGGTTGGTGGGGCGGAGGTTCACGAGGTTGCGTAGTGTACGGCTGGGGACACAACCATCGCGGACAACTGGGAGGCGTAGAAGGTGCCAAAGTTCGCGCGCCTACACCTTGCCTTGCACTAGCTGCCATGAACCCGGTGCAGTTGGTTGGAGGAGAGCAAACGCTGTTTGCTGTCACGCCTGAAGGAAAGGTGTATGCTACTGGTAAGAAGTCCAATGGTATATGCCATGAATTCTCAAAAATTCTTTATTTTTACAAGCGTCTCTCATGTCATCACCAGCCTGAAGACATCCACCTCTAATTTAGATATTTCTTCGCAGGCTATGGAGCTGGTGGTCGTTTAGGAATTGGAGGTATCGATTCTGTATCGCAACCCACATTATTAGCGTCCCTACAACATATCTTTATTACAAAGGTAAGGAAGTACCACAGCGTTGATTTATGAAATCCAAATAAAGTCATGATTGTAATTTTGAGTAATTTTTGTCAGGTGGCTTGCAATTCCGGTGGTAAACACTGCCTAGCGCTTTCATCTGACGGAGATGTTTACAGTTGGGGTGAAGGTGAAGATGGCAAACTCGGACATGGGAATAGAGTGTAAGAAACCCCTTTCCATCTATTTTGACCAAATCTCATTAAGTTACTGAATCGGATAAAAGAAAATGCGAGTTATGACATATCTGCGAAACATTGGTTGTTAATGGAGCTTACAGCTTACATTATTCCTACATTTAAACATTTTTAATCTCTGCTTACTTTCCTCATCTCATATTACAGGAGCTACGATCGGCCAAAGCTAATAACAGCGCTATCCGGTCTAGAAGTGGTAGCGATTGCGTGTGGAGGCGCACATTCTGCGTGTTTAACCGCTCGTGGACGAATCTACACGTGGGGGAAAGGACGATACGGACGATTGGGGCATGGGGACTCTGAAGACCAACTTGTTCCTAAACTGGTAAGGAATTTTCTTGAATAGATGCATGGATGAAGACAAATAATGTGTGGAGTTCTTAGAAGTGACTAGATGGTACCAAAGCCGTATTAAAACATGTCCTATGGTGTACTTCTATGGTTGAAGATCATTTCCTATTTGCCCAGCAAGCGATAATGAGCTAACATAAGAAAACCTTTCCAAACCAAACAATTGAAACCCTGAAGAATCAATATTGTCGGAATTGCATCTCAGTGCAATAAACATCACAAAAAAGCAATGCTGCTGTCTACGAATACTAAACAAGTTTTCTCTCTAAAATGTTTGATCATACCAAGGTTGGACTAAATCGCTTTGAGCTATAAGACCGCCCGTTGTTAAACTTTGATTAAGTTTGTTCACTTAGCATTTAATTAATTAAAAAAAATATAGTATTTGTGATGTGGTGTTTCAATAAAGAATTTTTCTACCTATCTACTGTCCGCCACTGAAAAAGACATTCGGCTTTTCACTTGCTAGTCTTTCATAAAACATCGTGATTATATTAATACTTATTTATTTATTATTTATTTATTTATTGAAGAGAAGATCAACAGCTAATACAATTGATATTATTCGTAAGTTAAATTACAAAAAAAAGGCCAATAACAGAACTTCCTTATTTCTTATACATGTTATAAATTATGTTCATCTCTCTAGCGAATAAGTGATTGTGAAGTGTGAAGTGTAGGGGTGAGCGTATGTATGTGTTGTGTGTGAGTGGGGATGATTACTTTGTATTTTATTAAATTTAATTATATAGGGAGATATGCTCTTAACGTAATGTTTATATAAATGTACACCAAAAGGGGCTTATGAAGATTTGTCGTAGTTATTTTTAACATGATTGTATCTTGTAGGTGGAATCACTAGGCATGTATCGAGTGATAGACGTGGCCTGCGGCTCAGGCGACGCACAAACTCTTTGCATCACCGATGATGATAACGTGTGGTCTTGGGGAGATGGTGATTATGGAAAATTGGGTACGTGAGCTTTGCACATGCTAACGATTCAAATAACTATTATAAACCATATATATAATATGCAGGGTATTATTATATGTATGACGACATTTCTTGTCTCATTTTTCGTTGGTTTAAAATTTGACAGATTATCGAGTTCTGTCTTTTTATCCATATATCTAAATTAATAAATTTTTTTATTTATTCTGTCTGTTTTTATTATGTGTTCTGTGTTATATGTATGTATTTACAAACAAAAAGTATTTATATAAGTATTCTATCAGTTATCTGGTTCCCATAGTACAAGCTATGCTTAGTTTGGGACTAGATGGCGCTGTGTGAAATGTTCACACAATATATTTTATTTATTAATTATTTAATTACTAAAAATGATCTATGTACATTTTATCAGGGCGAGGTGGTTCGGAAGGATGCAAACTGCCAATGAAGATAGACTGTCTGAAAGGATTGCGCGTCGTCAAAGTGGAGTGTGGTTCCCAGTTCTCTGTGGCTCTGTGTCAGTGCGGAAGCGTTTATACTTGGTAAGCAACAAAGATTAATCTTATAAATAAATTGATTAATATGTATTGTGTATTAAAAAGCATTAATTTTTTTTATTTGTATTGTTAACCTCTCATTCTGTCTAACGTTGAACGAACGAGACGCAAGTGATTTTGTGTGGAGTGTTTTATTTTACTGTGACAGACAGTGTGGCACACTGTACCTTTCAGACCGTTCAAAAAATCTGGTGACGTCCTCATAGTAACAACTCTACGCAATACATTCTCAATGTTAGTTTTTGGGTGGAAAACAATATTTATCCTATTATGTTCTGTATTTGTATAGGGGTAAAGGCGACTATCACAGGCTAGGGCACGGAAGTTACGAGCACGTGAGAAGACCCATGCGCGTAACTGGCATGCAAGGAAAGATGATCGTTTCTATTGCTACTGGTAAGCACAACTGTCAAAAATTTAATCCTTTCTTTTTCGTATAAATTTAAAATGTCAGTTTTAAAATATTCTAATGAGTAAAAGTACATGTATTTTCACACGTCATTGATATATTAATTATTAATATAATGTAATAACAATTACTTAATCGTTCCCTGCTGTTACATGTTTTTAAGCTGGGCCCTTATTCCGTATGACCATTCGGACACGTAACGCGGCGCGTTACGATATCTGCGTGGAATGATTGTGAAATGCTATTCTGTATGCCACTGTCAAACTTGACAAGCGCGACAAGGCTCGTTACACGCACGTTATGGACTGTCAAAATAACGTGCTTCAAGTTCGCGCGTTTTGGCGCGTTTTACTGTGTGTTATTATAATAAAGTGCACCTGACGCTGCACTGCTCACATCATCCTGAGACATCACACAGTCTAGTAATCATATTACTAGACTGTGATATCAGGTCATAAAGCCTCATTTGCCCAGTAATTTCACTAGCCACAATGCCCTTTTCAAACCGGAGCACAGTAGTGCTTACACACCAGTTATTCTGGCAAAGCAGTGGTACCATACCTAGATGAACTTTGCAAAAAAGTATAATATAGAAATTTCGTTTAACACATTATATTGTTTTATTTTGTTTCTACTTTCCTTCTTATTCTTATTTACGTATAGGGAATTTCATGTAGTTTAGAAACAAATGCTGTTTTAATAGGTACAAAACATTCAATTTATTTTTAAATAAATTTACAAGTGACCAATATAGCACTTAGAATTAGCAAGTTGAAATGGCAATGAGCAGGCCACATGGCTCATACAACTGACAACTGATGGTAAAGAAAAGTTCTCGATTGGCAACCACAAACCGATGATCTGGTTAGAGCTGTGGAGAGTAGATGAAATTTAAAACTTAATCTTTTTATTGCATTATAGGCAAATTTTAACACTTTTACAAGGCAAAAATCAGAACAAACAAAACTCAAATCAAATCTAACTATCAAACTAACATATACAGAAAACTTAAAAATAAGTGTTTACTTTTCTACTACTTTTGCAAGCAATCCGGCACAATGCAGAAAAAAAGACTCTTGTTTTAAAACAAGTTGCCTCGGATTAGAGCAGATTGTAGGTATACAGTTTCCAGTTTTCTGATGGACGCTGGAGGCGGATGGTGCTCTGTGGGGGAGGTCTATGTTCAGCAGGGGACATCTTCAGGCTGTTAGTGATGATCAAAGTTACAATTATATAGAGCGATTTTGCCACAAAATGTCAATTAACTGCTGCCTGGCATGGTCATCAGTAAAAGATTCTGTTGGTATTGATCCAACTGGATCATCAGTCAAGCTTGAGTCATCAACCGAATCAAATGCAACACCATCATTAAGGCACAAATTATGTAACATTGCACAGGCATTAATAATTTTTGCACATTTTGTGGGCTCATAATGTAACACTCGGTGACGCAATAAACATCGCCATCGAGCTTTTAGGAGTCCTATGCATCGTTCGACACAGACCCGTGTGCGCACGTGCATGTTAGTATAGTGAGCTTCTGGGGTATTTTCAGTTGTATGCAGCACAGGCGTCATTAACCAAGGTTTCTGTGCATAACCTGAATCCCCCAAAAGCCACCCAATTTTGCCATTCTGGTGCTCTTGTTCTTGATAATGGCTGATGTTCCATGAGCGCCACACAAAGCTATCATGTGCTGCCCCTCCAAACTTTGCACATATGCCAATTATTTTCAAGTCACTATCGCATATCTGAAACAATGCAGTTTATTTTTACACTCTGATATAAAAAATTGTCCACTTGAGTCAAAGTTTGAACAAGATTTACACTTATGTAAAGTACACTTACAATAGCAGTATTGATGGCATGGTATCCTTTACGGCAGAAAAATGCTGCTTCACTTGGGTGATTCCTTGGAGCAAGTATGGCAATCAAGGTCCCATCCACACAACCAAGAACCCCTGGCATTCCAAATTTCTCATAGAATCTGTAATAAGAATATTATTATAATACTGAAATGAAATATTTCTTTTACTAAATCTCTGTTGTTCTCCAGAGGTATCAAATACTGGAAGAAAACTTATCAATTAAAACATTACCCTTGTTTAATGTTGTTTCTATCTTGCTCTGTGGTTGGAAATTTTATATAATTAGAAAGAAGCCCATTTAATGCTTCCACAACTTCTACTTATACAACTTAAACTTATACTTATACAACGACTTGCAGTTGGCTGGCGTAAGCCAGCCAACTGCAAGTATAACAGTATAACAGGGCACAGGGGGGGTTTCAGGGGGGTTACAGGGGCGAACCAATCTCTTCCCACAGGCTTTTGGTAGCTGCCTGTAGCCAGAAAGTTCAAGGTTGTAAGTACCTAGAAATATAGTAAAAATATAGTACCTAACTTTATGCTATTTAAATTACAGGATTTTTGCAATGAAGGTACACTCACTTTAACTTCTGTCGTAATACCGGTACACCTCTGAGGAGAACTTAGCCTGTCGGCAAGGGTAGTGCACAAAAGTTTAAATAAATCTGGAGTTACTCTGTAACTGCGCACAAAGAGCTCGGGATCTAACGATAGCGGATCCGCAGAATCCCTTAATAACCGTCTATTAATATTAGTGCGTTGTTGGCGCCAACGCGTTACAAGTCGTCTACGGACAACACCATTCATTATATTTACTATTTTTTGAACCGACTGCAATGCAAACCTATTTACAGTACTTATTTATGTTTGTTTTTGTTTATTATGATAGGTTATGTTCACAGTCCATTACCAGCGTCAGACATTTTCGTTCATAAAGTAGTCTATCGGTAGTCTACAATATTTGAAAAACAGACTACGGTAAGGACTATTTTACTTCCTTAAATAAAATTAAACAAAAGTAATAGTCTAATAAGAGTTAAGTAGTCCTTTATTGCAGATAAACCAACGTAAGATAAAGATTGGGAGCAAATTATTGATATGTAAAAAAACCGCTACTTTTCCGAATTGAATGGATGTAATGTTTATGAACGCACTGCGTGATATTGAAAAATAGAAAACATTGGGCATAGACAACTTAACGTGCGGCATACAGAATACATTTTTTTAATTCCACGTCGTGGCGCGTTAGCACCCGCGTTTGTGTTTCGAGCGTGTTATGACGTCACGCGTTATTGGCAAGGAATCTCATGTGTCATACAGAATAAGGGCCCTGGGCTAGCTCCCATGTTTTATTGTCACTTAAACAATCATCTACCTTATAGTAAGCCTATTTGTAAGCATTGATTTAAATGGTTTTTTTTTAAATTTAGTTTCCGTCAAAGCAGAATGCTAGGTGGGATTTGATTATTGAACTTAATGCTATAGATCAAAAAAGCCTTGCACACCTTGTTTTTGGCTGGACAAGCTTAGATCCATTTCTGATATAGTATGTGCGCCCGTCACCAAGTACTCCAAGCGATTCAATGATTTTGCTGACATACATAATGTTGACATAAATAAAAGGTGAAGGCATTATCAAGATATTAATTTTCTTGAAAAATGTATATAGACAAGTGGTTAGCCCAGCACGGGTAACATGAGCTGTAGAAATTTACATATCTCTTCTCTCGAGAAAGCGTTTGACTAATGAAAACGTAACAAAAGGTTTTTGACAGGATTCGCTTGATCGTTCATTAGTCAAACGCTTTTGTCGATAGTAGAGATATGTCGAGTACTACAGCTCATGCTACCCGTGCTGGTGTCAAAATTTATGTAATATGTTTCGTGTTCAATAGGAAGTCTCCACTGTGTGGCGTGTACTGATACTGGTGAGGTTTACACTTGGGGCGACAATGATGAGGGGCAGTTGGGTGATGGCACTACACTCGCGGCTCAGCGACCGAGGCTATTGATGGCTTTACAGGTAAAACTATACATAGACACGTATAGAACTTGTTATTATAGTATTAAGGTCTTTTAAAACACGAGAATCCATAAAAAGACAGCGTTTTTCTCTTAAAAATTGAGCACATTTATGAAATAACTGTTACACTCAAATCCTCAATAATCAGCTTTTTATTCACCAAGTCTGTAGAGTACAATGCCAACTGCACTGTCACTTAGGTTCTTATCCATCTGGATATCTAGATCTGGAGTCTGTCTTAGAATACACAAAATTGGCGACCTGTAGACGAGAACATCATTTTTGCCTAAGCTGAAACACAGACACTTTGCTAGCGCTTGCCGCTCGCTTAGTGAATTTAAAAATAACTAAGAGTTTGCAAAAAACTCAAATTCCTTCTTTTTATTGAAACTGTTTCTAACAATCGTTACGTTTTGTCCTTTACGTTTCCCAGGGTAAACGCGTTACAAAAGTAGCGTGTGGTAGTGCGCACACGGTAGCGTTATGCGTAGAAGCGCCTCGAGCGCCGCGCGCCCCGCCCGCGCCGCCTCTCGAGTGCCATCTACTGAGAGATCTCACCTCACAACTCATATGCAACAGACTGGTAAAGTATCAAGCCCATTGCACTCTTTAGAAGGACAGGCTAATGGCATACAAATGACAGTTAATTTCTGTAAGGATTTTAAAAGCTCGGCTGAGAACTTGAAAAACCGTTGCGTTGATTGGTTGATTTAATTGGTTCCGAGTACTGTCATCATCTCATCAAATTAATATACTATAGTATATTTGTTTTTCTCTCGTGCGTATTAATATTGTATTATTTACAGGTGCTTCTACATCAATTTTCGGAGCTTGTCTGCCCGAACTTACCGCTGTTGATATTAGATGGACCGTTGGACCAGTTGAGAACCTTATTGTTCTATAGCGTTAAAGAAGCTGCGTTTAGAAAAGTAAGTTCTGAAATCAACAAGCAATATAATTTTCAAGAGAAAAGTTCCAAATTAGTGTGTTGAAATCTATATTACCTATTAGAGGCAGCCCTTCATCCTACAGTTTTACAAAAACCCTTCCTTAGTACACTCTCTAGACCCTTACGCTATAAAAGGAAGACACTCTCCAAATGGCAAGCATGTACCATTGCAGACCGTGTCGTCACTTTCTATCACGTGAGACCGCGATCAAATGCTGGTCTATTCAGTAAAAAAATTCTAGGTCCAGTGGTTTGGACTGTATGTTGTCTCTCAGTCAGTCACTCGGAATAGTCACACACAGTCACTGTTATTTAATCTGTGGCATGCCTAATCTCCGTGAACGATTCCAGGCGATAATGGGCACAATGGTCCGCGAGCGTCAACACGGGCCGGTCGTGGAACTGTCCCGAGTGGGAGCCCGCCGAGCCCGCAAGGGCGGGCTCGGGCTAGCGGGCCCGGCCGGCATGCGATCCGTCTTCGGTCAGATGGTCGCGCGACTGCCGGCGTTGACGCAAGACGCACTCGCACTACCTCACAGAGTGTGGAAGGTCAAGTTTGTAGGTAAGAACCACAGATCTCGGGTGGAATTGTCTCGCCTGTAAAACTGAGTAATAAACAAGATGTCGACTAGGAAACTGTTTGCGCTTAGCGTGAGATGACGAGGAAGTAGTATGCCTGAAATGCAAAACTGACTATATAAGAAGCAGTTTGCCTAAACTGGATGCCTATAAAGCAAAATGCCTAATAAGGTAATTGAAATATCGTTGACCCTTTTTTATATATATATTATCCTTCCATTAATAAAATTAAGCCTGGAGTAATCAACTGTTCAAAATGTTGACCATCACTTTATATGGAATGTAATTATCATCTAGTATTTTTTTTTGTTATTTGTAGCGCCATCGCCGTCTACTTTTATGTTTGTGTCCCGAACTCCATCAAGTGCTTAGATATCTATCTATCTCTCTCTCTTTTGTTTAGGCGAGAGTGTAGACGACTGTGGCGGTGGATACAGTGAGAGTATCGCCGAAATGTGCGAAGAGCTACAGAACGGGTCACTACCTTTATTAATGGCAACACCAAACGGTCGCGGTGATGCGGGCGCTTCGAGAGACGCCTTCCTCTTGAACCCTACGTCTGCCACGCCGCTACACCTCAACTGTTTCAGATTCCTAGGTATGTATATTTCTACACGTGTTATTATGTTGGTGTCAATAAAGAGTTTTTGTATTGTATATTATTTTATTGGGGGGCTTACAGCTATCATTACATAAACCAATTAAAAGCCTCCATTGTACGACTTACAATTTTATATCTGGACAAGAAATATCGCGGTCGTTACTAATGGCGACACTTTATTGTAGGCTTTATGCGATACAAAAAAAACGTAGATTTGCTTGAAGGATTATGTTCTCGCATGTTTCTCATCACCACTGTGCTCGAAGTTTTGTTTACATCATACACACTTCATCAGCCGGAAGACTTCCACTGCTGAACATAAGCCTCGATAAGCGTCAAAAAGTAGTTTTTTTAGGGGAAACGTCACTGTAGACGTTTGTCATGATGGGTTTGTCACTTAGAGTATAGACTGAAAGCATAGAGAGAACGTCATTATCTGTCAAGCGTACCACTTTTTTGGCCAGTTTTTATATGAAGTGGACACTTTCATGTGAAGGAGTCTGACAGATTTGTATAGAAATAACAGTTGACTCGAGTCGAAAAAATGGCACGGTGACATTTCGCAAGCGTAGCTAATTACTATATGTTTGTTTCTTTCCTTCGCCACTGACGTAGCGATACGTGTGAGCAGTACAAATATACTATCGTATGGATGATCCCTCTTTGCTTTTAGTCTATACTCTAAGGTTTGTCATAATCGCCACGCTTGACAGGCGTCTTGGTGATCGCAGATTTTGATGTCCCGAGAGAATGCTGCTGCCCGTTTCCATTCCGAATCTTCCAGAGCTTACATCTAATACTATAATTTGATACTATAAAACAGTTTTTTATGCTGTATATAAATAAATTATTTGATCAACTGTAAAACTAAAAAACAGTTTTATAGCATACTTCTGATAAGAATAGGTCACCGTAACTGTATAGATATCTGTAACACTAGCACTGTTACTCATAAACTCCTCTTATCTTTTAGTCAATTGCTAAGCAACAGATTAACAAAATTCTTACCTATACACGCGATTTAGCACTAAGAGGTTGCTAAGTAATTCCTAAATAGCTGTCAAAATTAACCACCGCCATGACCTAGTTTAGGCCTGCATGTGCCACTGATGCGTTGCTTACCCTGTGATGATACCCTATTGATATCCTTTTATTTTGCTGCATGTTGTAGCTATGGGGAAAGACCGTACCAATAATGAAATTCTCTTATCTTATGTCATATATTTACGTCCCTACAGGAGTCCTCATGGGTATAGCGATCCGCACGGGGTCGCCACTGTCGCTGTCCCTAGCGGAAGGCGTGTGGCGCCAACTGGCGGGGCAGTCGTTGCGGCCGCAAGACCTTGCAGAGGTCGACAAGGACTTCCTGCCCGCGCTACTGTGTATTCGGGACATGACGCACCATAATAAGGTACCTACACTCTACTCTTTTTAAAATGTTTTCACAAAGTTGTCAGTTTCACTCCCCTAATGCTAATTAAATTACAAATTTTGTACACATATTTATCACCCAGTGGCAATTCGATTGCCACTGAGGTAAGTTACTTCGTGATTGCGCAATTTGCTTATTATATGTACCATTTTTGAGTGTTCCATTTTGTTCTATAGAAGCGCCGTGCTGTATGTAACCAGCGCACACAATCAGACACCGACCACATTTTTTTTTTATAAAGACTAGGCTTGCGTTTATAACATAGGTATTTAAAAATATTAATTTTAAATACTTTCTAGGAACTGCAAAATCTCGAGCTTCCGTTCTCAATACCATCGGCGGCTGGCCATGAAGTCCCGCTTTCAACGCGACACAAAAGAGTAACGCCGGATAATAAAGACGAATACGTGCAACTGGCGTTGCATTACAGGTAAGAGCATGGAAAATTACTGGGAATGGCACAGTGCGGGCGGTTTGTTGAGTGTCTACCTCACACAGATCGCATCGACCTCACTATACCAACTGATCTACCATCCCTTGTAATGTGTTGATGTATGAATACATCTCTGGTTAGACTGCACGAGTTCTCGGAGCAGATCCGCGCGGTCCGCGACGGCATGTCCCGCGTGGTGCCCGCGCCGATGCTCGCGCTGTTCTCCGCCGCGGAGCTCGAGGCGCTCGTGTGCGGCTCGCCGGACATACCTGTGCAGGCGCTGCGGGCCTCCGCTACTTATAAAGGTAACACAAATAATAAAATATGTAACGAAATAAGTATTAAAGACACTAGTAGAACGATTGGTAAAGATACTGGTGAAATATGTGATGAGTGTTAGGTATTAGTAAAGTAAGTAGTAATATCAGTAGTAAAGATATTGTACCTAATCCTACGTAAAATGAACAGTATACAAGCTTTCCATCGTTCCATGCTAAATTGCTACCACACATTATAAACGTCTGCTTTTAAGTTTTAACACTTGCAGTAAAGATCCGGACTGTAGTACATTGTTTAGCGAAAGACATGAAAGTAAGACGTAAAACATGTGGCCTAACTTGTAATCCTGTTCGGGGTATATGTATCAGAATAATATATTATTCACTATAGATAAAAAATAAATAAGTCCTATTCATAGATTATTATCGTACAATATGGTAAATATTCTTCTGTTGCGAAACAGGAGCGCTACTCGAATTGGTTCACAGAAACAAAATACGCTCTTCTCTTTTTCTCCCTTTTGAAAGCTCAAGAGAGAGCTCGATAGGAGAACGTCAACATAGTACAAAGTTCAAAAACCTTCCATCAAACAACTTCCTAACTTCTCAGGCGTAGAACCGAACGCGCCCCTAGTACAGTGGTTCTGGGAGGTGATGGAGGAACTTTCAGGAAGCGAACGCGCATTGTTCCTGCGTTTCGTATGGGGACGTACGCGGCTACCACGCGCGCCTCAGGACCCGAGGCAGAGGGACTTTGTACTCCAGGTAATATAGTTATTATGCACAGAATATAACAATATTGTTCTACAACAAAGACTATATCTTTTAGTCTGGGCTGATACGTTTAAGGGAAGGCGAAGGCACCTAAGGAGATACAATTTAAAAATTTCGGATGCCGACCGCGGTAAGAGCTATATATCCCTGCAATATGGTTTAATGTGAAAGGCAGTCGCGGGTGTGATACCAAATTATATTTTTAGACATTATTGTATAAAACTAGGAATCTATGTAGTGCTCAACAATTTGTTCAATCAGCATTAAATAATACGGCTCAGTTGTCGATGCGTGCTCAAGTCTAGATTTTATTATTTTTAACCTACATTTCAAAAAAAAACCTTTCAATAATAAAATTTTATTTGAATGCTGATTTTATTTGCAGGTGCTAGATAAGTACCAACCACCGGATCATTTCCTGCCAGAGAGCTACACTTGTTTCTTCCTTCTCAAGATGCCAAGATACTCGTGCAAATCTGTGCTGAGAGAGAAATTGAGGTAAGATCCACTCACTGATAAACACTGCATAACAGTGGAATAGCTACTCAGGGTTATATCTTGCCTACTTCAAAGTTGATAGAGAGAAGATATTATAGTTCTTAAAATTAAGTATTTAGTTTATTTACTTTTTTTGATAGAGAGTAATAAAATACGAAAAAAGCTATTCTTTCAATTTTTATTAGTAAGTATTATCGATGTACAAAATTTTAGCTTGGTCCATGCAAAGCTACGGTTCGCCCATATGGACCACACGATATATGTTCTTCCCCAGGGTTCAAACTAATTCGATCACAAATTTGATTAAACCAGTTTGGTTCTAATTATTATGTTTATAAGTTTGCGTTTGACCACTATCTCCCAGATGATATGACAGTATGGTATACTAAGGAACATGCTTGTCTAATTTTTATAGTATTAGGATCGATTTTTGTTTGTCAACAGATATGCCATCCATTTCTGCAAGAGCATAGATACAGATGAATATGCTAGGGTTGCCCTCAGCGCTGCCGAGCGCGTTTCTTCCGAAGAATCAGACTCTGAGGCAGACCCAGCACCCGCCCTTGCTACGGCGCAGCCGTCTCTTTACTCACTCACTAGGGCTCCTACTTGGCTATGAAACTAAAAAAAGAGAGATTGGAAGATGGACCATTGACATCAGCGTTGCTGTAACTTGATTGTAAACAGATGGCAACTACGATAATTAAAATACAGAAAGTATTCCTAAGCAAAAAGGAACTAAGAAATCTGCTTTGACAGAGTTATTGTATTTGGCTCCACAGATATATTTTTTAAACACGTGCAACTTTTAGGCTTCATTGAATCAAATAGCATAGTAGAGCAAAAGCGGTTTTGAAATTTCTCACATAGAAATAGGGTACATTTCAAATTATGGATCTCTAATAGAATAGTTAATGAAGCTTTTGGTAGAGACTTCACAAGGCAGGAAAATAAAGTTCTTCTTCTTTCTTTCTTCTTCTTCTAAATGTTAGTTATGATGTTCAATGCCAAAGATGACTAATTTATTGGCATAACTAGTTAGTCGTTCGTCCCCTGATATTAAGCGTCACGACCACCCATAACAGTTGCGCCACTCAGAACTAAACTACAAAGTTTTGCGTGAAGCTGAACTGCGCACGTCAGCGGAATGAAATTCAGGGTCTTAGTCTCATTTGTCCAGTAATTTCACTAGCTTCAAACAGGAAATGTGTACTTCATACAGTAGTGCAGTTAGTGAATTTTACGAAATCTAAAATAGACGTTTAAATAAAAACGGCAGCAGTATAAAGACCTTCTCAATTACCGAATCTTAAAACATTCATTTTATCATCTCTTGGCTTTGAGGCATTGAGTTAAATCAAGACCTTAAACTAGTAGCAATTAATGGTTAAAGCATAGGTTGTATTTGTGTCATATATTTGATATATATAAAACAAGCCATAGGTTTAGATTTTAACCTCAAAATATTTTTATTTATTTTAACACTAAATGTCTCTTAATATAAATGTCCTATAAATATAAATTTATTTTGAGAAATAAAATTTAGTAAACCTGAAATATTCAAATATTTGATAAATTGGCAGAGAACATTATTCCACTGTGAACTTTGAATACTCCTAAATTAAATGATATACTCATGATGATATTTCACATAATTGTACACAATATTTTTGTATTAACTTTCACGGTATTATAAAATAACGGTTCTTCCTTGTTAAAACCAATATAAGTTAAGGTTTATCATATAATTGTGTGTATTGTCATTATATAAATGACACACCTAGATTACAGGTAGAATAACCGAAATTTTTAGCTGGATTTCATTTTATGTCATGGGAACTGCATGTTGTTTTGATCCATTCTAGATCTAGTTGTGTCAGTTACATAAATAATGAATAAGGCATAGCATGCTCCCTTTAATTATATAGCATTCCATCCATAGCACTTTGCTTATACAATTTTCTCTTAATCCTAAATAACTGTGGTTGTCTGTATTTATGGAAGTTTGAATTTTATACAACGAGTAGGCTTCACTGCCATGGTGAGTTTATATTATGGTATTATATTAATAGGGTTTATTGGTCATTGCACTATTAAATGGTAGTTTACAAGGGATGGAAATATTAAATGTTATGTTTGCTTGTATAAATCCAGAACAATGCCCTATGCTATGTATTTATAAGAGCATTTGGGTGTTACGGGCAAGACAAAAAAAAATGGTTAAAAAATAGCTTGTTATTATATCTTGTTATAAAAATATGAAATCGGAGTGAGAGGAGCATTTTACAGAACAATCATTAAAAGGCTAGTCAAAGATATTGCGATAGAAATAAGTTGACACTAAAAGGAAATTATGAGCTAAATGTGTATTGGGATGTGTGTAAATGCATGGTATCTTAAGCATATATATATTCTTAAATTATTTAATAGTTGCTTTGCTAGTATTATTAGATTATTGCCATTTGGTGCTAGTGCTTCACGATAGTATAACAATTTTGTACCAAGAATATTAGTGTGCACAAAATAAATAAATTGAAGCAGGCAATATACAACATCAACCAGTTTCTTTGAGATAGTTGTTAAAATTGGTGATGTTACTCATATGAACAAATAATGTTGACTTTAAGTTACATATGGAGTTGTGTGTCATTTGCTTGTATAATTATCAGTTCAAATCACTTAACACTATTAAAGCTCTTTATTTTGTTTTGAATTCTAAATTGCATCTGATATTCTAATAAGATTAGGTACTGATAATATCTTTCAAATATTTTTCAACACCAAAGAATTGTTTTATGACATATAAGTCTTTGGTACTAAGATCTGAGATGACTGTGAGCTTATTTTATTATATTATGATTAGTCCAATGCAGCATTATTTATTTTGTACATGCATATAAGTATCATCATAAAATATTTATTCCAAGAATGATTTTTATTTAACCCTAAAAGAAAACTATCAAAATGTTTCAACTCGTAAGGGTCAATTCACATAGAGCGGCAAAATGCTTGAGCAGTTTTTAAGTGCTATTGGAATATAAACCTTTCTATTCAAACAAAGCTGAAAACAGTATGCAACATTAAAATCTTACCTACAAGACAGGAGCGCGTGCTCGAACATCGTCGCCGCGGCAGCGCAAGCATGCTCGAGCATGCGCGAGCAGTCGCGCGTGCTCGCGTTGCCGCGACGGTAGTGTTCCCAACTTTATTTTCTAGGGAATCGTACTTTTCAGTTGAAGAGATCGTAATTTGATATGAATACCCGAAAAAAAGGATGCATACAAATTTCAATGAAACATTGGGAAATTATTTAAATAAGTACCGTAATTTATAATAACTACGAATTAATATGTTAGGGTACACAATATCAAATATTTGGCATTTCTTAATTTTTAAATGTATTTATTTTATGACGGGCAAAGGTACTTTTAGTATTTTATATACAAACAATGAGTGATTTTCTGGAACTTTGGTTACCAGAATCACGACAAATTGCATAGGGAAATCTACACGAAGCAAAAAAAAACAGTAAGTTTTAAAATCATAAAACACTGCATCAACGACTAATAATAAAACAAAATAAAATTGAAATATACGTACTACGTAGTGTGTACTTTGAATACCAATTACGTAAAATAATAAAATAAATAAGGTGGTAAGAACAGCGGGGTGGTCATGGAACTTTAATGACAATGCAACAGGAGAAACATTATTCCTAATTTGAAAATTTTCATACTAACTATGCACATAAAGTGCATATTGAAACTGTCAAATCCATACCATTTTGTGTTTCTATCGGTTGCAATTAAGTTACATGTTCGCCTAGCAGATTAGACGACAATTCCCGTACCAGCGACGAGGTACGCTGCGTGCCTATAAAGTGCAAGTGGGACAAAGTTTAACAAAATTATTGGTTGGGTTCATAAAATACCTACCCAACAAAAATAAGTTTATGGTTCCTTCAAGTCTGTTGTTATTGACTTTTTGACATAATGAACGTAATTTATTACATTATTTTTATTTTGTTACGAAGATTACAAGATTTGAAAAGATCGTATGTTTTGCATACATACGATTTCGAATACACGATCGTACTTCGTACCAGGCCCATAAAGGTCGTATAAATACGATTTAAATCGTATGGTTGGCAACATCGGCGGCGGCGATGTTGCGCGAGGTTTTGCCGCTCTGTCTGAATTGAACCAAGAACATGCTCGAGCATGCGCGAGCATTTTGCCGCTCTATGTGAATTGACCCTAAAGAGTAGCTTAAAGTTAAGGGGAATAATAAGAAAAATAGTGGGAGTTCACATGATTTAATATGTACTAAATAACTTAAACATTGCCCTTACGGAAATAAAAGTTTACCATGAAGCTAACATAAACCAAAATTACAAGATTACTTCTTTGCTTTCGGTTTTAGGGTAAAGTATAAGATTAATGTTCCCATGACTGCATAGGTTGCTTTGGCCACCTGAAACAATAAATGCCACTGTAGATCTAAAATGATAAACTTATGCCCATTTTCACCAAAGACCCCTAAACTACACCCTAACTAGGAATCCCTTTGGCTAAGGGCCTCTTAGATTTGACCCTTATCTAAATTCGTTTTCACAGCGCTGAGTGACACTTAAATTGTAAAGTGACAGTTTATTATTTTCTACGGTTTCCAAAAACCGTATGTTGCCGATTTTCGTTATTTTATTTATATATTTTAAAGAATAATCGACAAAAATACAACCAATATGCTTTATTGATATTAGCACTAGAGTTTTTAATATATTATGCATCCGAAAAATTAAAACAAATACCTATTCTGGCGTTATGCGGGTAGAAACGATTGCCAAATACAATTGAAAAAAAAACTGGGGTTTTGATAATTTAACCTGCCACTTAACGCTAAGGGGTTGAGCTTCGGCCCCTTAAAAGTTTAGGGGATCCCTTAAGCTATGGGTGTCCCTTAATCGCCGGTGAAAACCAAATTACTGTCAGATGTCACTTTTTTACACACACACACACACAATCTTTTTAAGGGCCCCTTAAAATTTAGGGATCTTTGGTGAAAACGGGCATTAAACTAGTAGAATGACGTTTGCCTATAACAATGGATTTGAAAGCTGCATACATGCATGTGTGGCCGGCATGTCTTGAATTTATGTTTAGCAAAACATATTACAGGACCACATAACCTCGAAAGTATCCCAAAAAGTTTTGTAGCTACGAGTTTTGAAATAATATGAAATCACTTTACAACAACTTACGTTAGCTCTGCCTCTGTTGGTTTGGCTATTGAAGTATTTGGATAGTCCCTTGAGCTGGGATTCATCTACAGAGTCACCTCCGGCCATTCTACAAGAATAAAAATTGAAGTTAAAAACGGTTATCTCCACTCAATTAGAAAACATGGGCATATAAAATTGTGCCTATATAACCATTTATGTAAGAATTAGCGAAGGATAAAAGAAGAATTATGTATGTACCTTAAATATTAATATTTTATGGATTACGTAAAAGCAAAGCAAGTAGTTTAGCTGTCAACTACAGTGTGGCCATCTGTAAATTTCAGATTCTGCTGAAACTTTTTTAATTCTATATAGAGCTGGTATTTAGCCGAACCATCCCGGAGATGGCTACAGTATTCAATACAGAGTTGGACTTGCGTTAAATGAAGGTTTAAGAGCTGTCCCGATGTGAAATACTCCCGCACCTTCCCTAGCACTCCAAGCTTTTTCGCAGCTAATTTAGCCTTGGACTCGATATCTGAGCAAAAGTTGAGACTGGGTGTTACCGTAACATCCAGCAACTCAATGTGGTCTGTTACCGGTACTGACACATCCTGGAAAGTTGGAGATAGTGGGACATGCCCAGAGTTTGTCATAATAATAGGGGATAGGAAATAATAAAAAAGTATTTTTCGGAAGTATTTACTACCTTTGTCGTATGTTATTACTTCTTAGAATTCGATTCTTACTAGCGACACTGCTACATTTTTTAAAACGTTAAACCTATCTGCCAGTGTAAATTTGAGCCAAATTTGCCAAAATGGCAGAAATCTGCTACAAGTGGTCACACTACTAACAAATGTCATGTCCTGTCTCTGTCAGTTTCTTTTCCTCTCAATCAGCTGATCATCAAAACTAACCTGAAAACTTGCAGAACACCACAGACCTAGAATATTTCCATTACTCTTGAAAACGACTCACGAAGCGTGGGAGTGAGAGGTATAAATCAAGTACACACCACGAGAGGAAAAGAGATAGTGAAATAATGGGATGTGTCATTATTTTGGGCGAGTATTAGCACATATCAACACAATCTGTTTCACGACGAAGAGCATTTAGTAATCATGTACCAATCCCTTTACCAAAGTGCAAAACACTATTTTTGCAGCTTTTACATCTTATTCCGTGAATTCAAAGGGACAGACAGACATACAGACAAAAATTGGAATTTTACGTCGCTAGATGGCGATGGTAGGGGTGGCCTTTTACTTGGTTAACAACTGAATTATGAAAGTGTCTCCTACTGGGAAAGTTACGGATTTATTATAAGTATAGATTTGTATATAATCCCCTTCTAGTTTCATCTCCCGCAGAGAAAATGATGGCTAGCCCCTACTTACCGATCTTTAGCCGGCTCTATGGATTTACTGAAATCACATCATATTTTATACTTTCTTAGGTTTCTTCGACTTAAAGCATTTATGATATACGTAATAGAGTGCACAGAGGCTCATCGTGGCTTTAGCTGTCTGAAATGAAAATATTTTTTTAATAGGTAGGTAAATTGGGCTTGCTTGAGTATAGGTACTTATACGTATTTTATACCTACCTACCTATACGTAACGTAAGTACCTATATCATATAGGCTATATATAATGTAAGTATTTTAAGTAGGTATTCTATAATACTGGCAATCTATTAATTGAAGGGGTGTACTTGATCGAAGGGGCGTACGGCTGAACGATTTTGGTATCAAGGTGAACGCTGAACGGCAATACCATCTAATTGTATGGATATAGCTGAACGGTTTTACCGTAGTCAAAGGGTTTTAGAAAACAACCCTGCCTTGTCACGCTTATATTAAAGAGCTCAGTACGAAAAAGCATGCCAGTGGTAATTTCTGCCCTGAGCTGATAGTAGGTACGCCCCAGGGGGGTCTAGCAAAGATACCAGCGTGAGGCGTTAACCGCTCACGCTGACTCCCAATGTATGAAAATGACATTAGCTGCGAAAATGTTATCCGCAGGCAATGTCATTTCCCATACATTTTGGAAGTTAGCGTGAGATACAGTGACTTATGAACAGTGAATATTAGAGTGATTAAGATTGAAAACCGACGATCTGGTGAAAGTTGCGGGGAGCCGATGGATACAGGCGGCGAGCAGCCATTGAAACTGGTGCTCTCTGGGAGACGCCTATGTTCAGCACTAGAAGTTTTTAGGTGTGGAAAAAACCCAAAATTCACAACTGCCATTTTCAGATTCTTGCACAGATATCTACTATACTAGTCAAAGACAGATAGGACAGCTCTATATGATCGACAATTAGTTCCCGTGTCTCCACGAAACGCTGGTGTCGCCATAGTGATGTACCTAGCTCCATATTCAAATATCGATATCGATACCATAGTGACGCGCCACGCCAAAAAAATATCGACATGGAAGGTACATAGGAAGTTATTATTATTATTTTAACCTATTACATTTTAATACTATAGGAAGATGAAGCACCCGCTAATAAGGATTAAATGAAACAAATGAGACTGAAATAGCTTTTATTTATTTTTATTTCTTAGCATAAGCTTTGTATTTTTACTGCCATTTTTAGGCCATTTTTTTGGGTTGAAACCATTTTTATTTTAATTATTTATTTTTGCTATTCAAATTGAGTTTACTCACCAGATAAGCTCAAGGGAATCCCGTGCAACATTTCATTTGCAGTGAACAAGGATATCCATGCAGAAGACGGTTACCCATCCCATCAAATTGGGGGTATATCAAAGTGATTTTGGCGAACACGTTTGTTCACTAAGACAGGCCACTGAGCTCAGTATTTGTAGGAATCAGAAAAGACAACCATGATTCTCGTAATTTATCGTCCCTTGGGATACTTAACAGGCGATGAGTTTTATTAGTTGCAAGCTTCAACATGACATTTTCGCGTCGTCATAGTGTTGATCAATAACCATAGTCACTGCCCATGCTCAACTGATTGAGATAATTGGTATATAATTTGAAGTTAGAGCGATGGTAGCAGAGCAGTAACATGTGCACTTCGCAATCTTACGGCACCAGGTTCGATCCTCGGCCTTGCACCGATGATTTATCTAGTAAGTTATGTGCAGTTTTCAATGCCATCCGTGCCTCCGAGAGCCGTCGGTCCCGGTTGTCATAAGACCATCTATGGCAATCGTTACGGGTAGTCAGACGCCTGATAGAATCTGATACCAGGTCTAACCATCCTTGTTACTGGTTCCTTATGGGTTGTGAGATCAGATGGCAGTCGCTCAGGGCCAGATCTTGTATAAGGGCAATTTGAGCTTCAGCCCAGCGCGCCGTGGAGATAAAGGGCCCCCAGCCACCACTGAAATTTAACGGGTTTTATCTAGATTTACTTATAAATGTGCGAAACCTGAAACTATCAGGATTAACGAAAAACAAGAACAGCTGAGAATTAGGCAAACTCACGGTCCGATCCTGTAGTCGCTCGTGTAATTCTGGTAGCTTGCCGCTACAGATTAGACTGGGAGCTTGGGAGCCGACCCCAATAACAAATGCGAAATGGGAAAAAGGCAAAGAAGATGATGATAATGATATATTAATTTGAAATTATACACAAAAAGCCAGAAAAACTACGAATTATACCGATTAATTAGGTTGTGTTATGTACATTATTTCCATGACAACAACACAATTGACTTTTGACATTATAGAAGTCACTTGATGCAAAGAAAATGTCGGAATGCGTGTGACACGAGCGTTTCGTGGAGACATCGGTACTAAAGCTGACCCGGGCCTGGATTCTTGGAACATAACATTTGATAGATGCCACTATGACAGATGTCATTTTGAAAGATGTGTCCATAAACGACACATCTATCAAAATGACATCTGTCAAAATGGTATCTGTCATAATGACACACCTGTTAAAATGAAACATCTTGCAAAATGACACATATCAAAATGACATCTGTCAAAATGACATCTGTCAAGTGGGATGGCATTACCTCCAGCAGGGGAACTAAGGAAATGGATGAAGTGTTCTTTGGGTTTTGGCGGGAACGCGGAAAAGTTCACATCGTTGCATTGTATTATTTTTCAAAACATGTGCTTTTTCCAGTGTTAATGTTTAAAATTGGTGGCGTTTTACGCATTAAGTGCTGAATTACAAGCATGAGTGTGGGCAAGTGATATAATGTAGTGAAACGTGGTTTTTCGTGTTGTTTCCAAAATTCCATAGAATAAGCTTCTAGTAAAGTTGCCACCACTTTACTAGGGCATGACTTAGAATGGACTATGACTACCTGACTTAGAATCGACTATGACTAAGACTTGACTTTACGTGAAATATTCTATAACCACGATGAAAAATTACAATACTTGACACTGGCTAAATACACTATGTGTAGAGCCAAAATATAAGAAAAAAAAAAGTGTTCTTTGTAGTATAGGTAGTGTAGCTAGTTTAGTTTAGTTTTTATTATTGTAGTAGTTAGCTTGAGTAATAAAGGCACATTGCCCGTTAAAAAAAAAAGGAAATGGATGGAATAGATTTTAGAAGTGGGTAAATTAGGAAATGGACGAGGATAAGAAGAGTGCTAATCAGGAAGTGAACATTTTAGGATGTGGTTGGCTTTGGAAGTTGTCAAATTAGGATGAAGATAAGTTAGGAAAAAAATGGATAACTTAGGAAATGGACGCGATAAGAAGAGGACTAATCAGGAAGTGAACAAGTTTGGAAGTAGCGGCTTTGGAAACTGACGAGTTAGGATCAAGACAAATCAGGAAGATGACAATTTAAGAAGTGGACCAAATCGACCGGAGGGGTTGGCTAGGCTAGGTCACCGTATTCCCGAAATGTCATGGCTCTTCATAGAATACGATTATTACTTACTATAATTTAAATTGGTACAGACCCCAACTGCTCTTCTGCGGGTGCATAAATATTACAAAAACTTACATTAGCTCGACCCCTAATGGTTTGGCTGTTAAAATAACGGCTTATTCCTTTCAGACTAGGATCATCGTCAACTCCATGACCTGCCATAGCTTGATATCAATTTTAGATTTATTGCGTAGGTATAATTAATAAAAAAATTTAACTTTCAGAAAATTGACAGGCTCATAACCAAAAATATTTTTTCCAAAGAGCATGTCATTACTTTCAAGAGAACCTACATAAGTACATAGGTACCTAACCATGAAGTTACTATACCTACTTAACCGTGACTATGCCAAAGAAGTTTGACAGCTCAGCTGGTATTATAATAGCTCTGCCTTCTGAACTATAGGTTGTGGGTTCGATTACTACCCGGGACAAACATATGTGTGATGAACATCGATGTTTGTTCTATGGCTGGGTGTTGCATTGTAATCTACGTAGGTATGTATTTACAAACAAAAAGTATCTAAGTATTCTATAAGTTATCTGGTTCCCATAGTACAAACTTTGCTTAGTTTGGGGCTAGCTGTCGCTGTGTGAAATGTTCATACACATTTATTTATTTATAGATAGATAGATAGATAGATAAACTCTTTATTGTACACACCAAACATTAAAATAAAAAGTTACAAAGAATAAATTGATTCACAAAAAGTGGGGAACAATGGGCGACCTTATCGCTAAGAGCGATCTCTTCCAGGCAACCTTTGGATGGAGAGGATTGATCAAATTCGTAAAGGACGGGGTGCACATTAACTATCTGCATACCTACTAATAAGGTAATTAGGCCTTACCATATTACTAACTAAATAATGAATAAACATACACATACCTACATACTAATTCCTATATCGCAATAATATACCTACATAAACTACATATAACAATGTTATATAATAACTACATACACTATATGTATATACATATACCTAAATAATTAATATAATTATTATAAAATAACAAAAGCTTACGGAGTAATAGCGTTGCTAAATCCGTGATACATAGTAATAGTATCTATAGTGATCGATAAAGTTGAGCTACCCTGACAAATACAACTCCTTTACTTGATCTCTGAAATCAATACATTGTATAACAGGGAAAGGATATGGGCATTCCGGCGAAGTCGTATGGGCAGCCACTTGAGCTTTGCACGAAAATGAGAAACATGGTCATATTTGCGCAAGCCAAATATGAACCTGATGCAGAGATTTTGTAGACGCTCAAGCTTATTTAGCTGGTCCTCCGTAAGATCAAGGTAGCAGACGTCAGCGTAATCTAAAATGGGAAGCAAGAGAGATTGTGCAAGCGCAACCTTGGTGGCAGTGGGCAAAAAATTACGGAGCCTCCTTAGAGAACCTGCCGAAGCAAACATTTTGCAGCTAATGGCCTCTAACTGAGGACCCCAGCTCATACAGCGGTCCATTATGACTCCAAGATTTTTAACGGACTTACTGTAAGGGATGATCACTCCGTCAAAAACAATGCCTGGAAGTGTCAGCCAGTCCACCTTAGCAATCATTCTTGAGCTACCTAAAATAATGACCTGTGTTTTGACTGGATTAATTTTCAGTCCGAAAGATTGACTCCACTCGGTTATACGACACAGGTCATGATTTGTTGCTTCAATAGCTTTGTCTATTTCAGACAGAGGGGCTTGATGATATATTTGAAGATCGTCTGCATATAGGTGGTAGAAAGAAGTGAGATGACGAGATATCGAATTAATGAACATGGCAAAGAGAAGAGGTGAAAGGACGCCGCCCTGCGGCACGCCGGCTGTTGTGTCACACCAGGTAGAGACCGACTCTTCCAAGCAAACACGTTGCCGGCGCCCGTATAGGTAACTATGAAGCCAATCGATTACTGATGGAGATATGTTAATTGTACGAAGTAATGCAAGGAGAATATCGAAGTTGACAGTATTAAAAGCATTACTGAAATCCAACTTATATTTAGGTACCTATATTTAATCACTTCGTCTGTAATGTTTTTTTCTTTAATCTGTGGTCTCTATGCCAAAGAAAATATATATTCACCGTAGACTAGTATTGGTACACGCATTGACCTAAAATCAATGACCTATATATTATAAGCGCGAGTGAAGCGAGCGCAAAAAAAAATATATTTGCCGTATTTTTATTTCAGTAAACACGTATAGCTATTCAAACACGAATTACATGTCAGTCAGTACAAACGCGCTTGCTACAAAACAAAATACAGTAAAAATATTATATGCGCGAAAGAAGCGAGCGCGTAAATTTTTATATTTTCCGTATTAGATTTCAGAAAACGCGTATGGCACTTGAAACACAAATTACATACCAGTCAGTACAAACGACGCGACCAAAGCGAGCGCGAAAATTTTTATATTTGCCGCTACCCTCGGACCGGCGCTGATTCCCCCTCCCCCCCTCAAATCAGCGCCGGTCCAAGGTTTCCACGCTACTTTCCTTACTTTTGGGTAATTCCAGGCATATACCTATACCTAGGTAATTTAGCGAAGGGTTATTCAAACGTGGTTTATGTAAAAAAATGTAATCGTTTTTGCTGTTTTTTTATAATCATCATCATCATCATCATCAGCATCAGCCCGGAGACGTCCACTGCTGTCTACTCCCTCACAGAGCGCCACTTTGAGCGGCTGCTTGCCTCCTGCATCCATGGGCTCCACGCGGCTTTCTGCGAGCATCATCAGATCGTCGGTCACCGATTAGATAAGACTTAAAACTAAGTAACCCGTGCACAGCTGGGGCGGGTCAGCTAGTCTCTAATAAACATTGCGTCTTTGATTGTTAGTACGTGTCGAGTGTTTATTGGTAAAATAAATAAAACTATTTTTCTACTTTTGTAAGAAGTTTTTACTTATTCTTATATCGTGTTTCTTAAAACAATTCACACGGATCTTATATTCTAAAAAAAATACAAAATCTGCTTCGTAATCTCACTTTAAATACAAAGTGTAGGTAGTGTCAATATGTTTTTGTATCAGTCACTTTGGTGTATTTATCATTTATCAAATTAATCTTATTGAATATTAATCAAGTGCGCAACGAAGGAGAACTAAATTTTATAGGCGAAAAAAATAGAAATTTATTAGGGGAGCAATTACCATATTCTTGTAACCAGTGACGTGTGAAGAGTTATTTAATAAAGCTTATAACGTTAAAAATGTAAACATCTGTTTGGTTGTACGGTTTTAACACTAACGCGGCTGAACCAATAAGGATGAAATTTAAATATTAAAATTATAATGAGTGTGAATGATTTCAAATAAAATATAGGTATTCCGACCTGCCCGGCTAGCATGCACACCGCGACAAAATTTTCTCGACATTTTATCTCGTGAGTGACCGTGACACACAGATAACTCCCAAGCCGTGCCGTGACAAGACTATGGTAGCGCCTAAGTGTGTCTCACTCTAACAGCGACGACCAGTTTTCTCGCAGGGCGTATGCTAGGCCATCAGATTCCAGGATAGGTTACCAGATGGCCTAACATGCGCACCGCGAGAAAACTTGTCGCCGCTGTTAGAGTGAGACACACTTAGGCGCTATATAGTTTTATCACAGTCTCTCACGAGATAGTGTCGATAAAATTTGTCGACACACTATTCGTGAGTTACAGTCGGATATATATTTATTTAAAATGGGATGAAATTTTGTACACAGCTTACTTAAACTACACCAAGACCAGCACATTCTATTCCAGTAAGAGCGCCCCACAAGAAGCAGGCGAAATCGCAGTGTTTGGACACATGGGCATAATCTCATATTGCGCACTATTAGTCTTTGTAGACTAGTAGTTGAATGTGCACTTGTGCAGCATATTAATGTTCTTAAATAATACACTGAACTAAGACTAGCTCCCGGTTTGTCGTAAGTTTGTTAATGTTAAACTCATGTCAACTTAAAAATACTGAACGCTCATTGGTTGCCTGTTGATCATAGGCTGTCGGCAACCATGAGCGTTCAGTATTTTTAAGTTGACATGAGTTTAACTTTATCAAACTTACGTGAAACCGAGGGTAAAACTAAACGTTTCCTAGTTTATCAACAAGGGAACAATGAGAAGAAACTCAGTACTCATCTTAAAATGAATATCCTTTTGAGTGATTAACATAATTTGTTTTATATTAGTAAATCATAATTAAAATAAGAATATTAAAAAAATTGACTAACCACTGTAGGGCTCCTAGATCTACATAATAGTATCACTTTTACTTCACACAATAAAAACAGTAAGTACCTAATATCAATTCCTATTGGAACATAATAATTATATCTTATAAAAAATATTGTAATGATGGACTAGTATTCAATACAACGAAATACAATTTAATTAATTATACCATCCAGCATCCAAGTATTTTATTTTATCAAAAATATACGAAATTCGTAGTAAAATATTAATAAGACTTATAATTTTGTTAGTTTATATTACAAGCTAAAATTTTCTTTTGAGCATTTCAAAAGATGTGATTATTTTAAACATTTGCGGATAAAGTTATGACAATTAGCCCTATATTTCACAATACATATTCTAATGAAGCGCAACAAACAAACAAACAGTCTACGCGAACTCTTATAATCGGTACATGCTCTATCCATTAATACCAGCTCGATTCCACTGCATCATTTGCTACCAAACACATAATAAAAAAATATGAACCGGGGCCAACTGTCATAAATTTTCATCACATTCACAATACATAGAAATTAATGTAGATATTGTCCTCTATTAACAGAGATAGATCACAGTTTAGTTAGGACCAACAGCTTTGCATTATTGCACCAAACCCTAGCAATAGGCTTTTCTCTATTGCCTTCTTTCTGTCCAGTCTATAGGTATCACTAGTGTATCTAAAAGAGATCTTCCTCCCAGTCTTCTTTCTGCCTCTCGGAGACGGAGATGGAGGGCCGCGAGAGCTGCTTCAGCTCATCGTGAGTCCGTGGAGGTAAGGGATTGTCACTGAGGTCTACATACTCCAGCGCTCGAGATCTCGATAATCGGTCAACATCCACTTCTGTAAAAGACAAAAATCATAAATTATCATTATTGTCATATAATCAAAATATGTATATGACCTGATAGCTAAGTTAAATAGCAAATAACAAATGGGAAAAGGCAAAGAGGCTGATGATGACCTGATAGCTAAGTTGGTAGACCTGCCTTCTGAACTGTAGGTTGTGGGTTCGATTCCCACCCATGACAAACATTTGTGTGATGAACATAGGTTTGTTCTGTGTCTGGGTGTTATATTGTATTCTATGTATGTATTTACAAAACAAAAAGTATCTGAGTATTTATTAATCAGTTATCTTGTTTCCATAGGATGGGTTTTTGATCCGAAGTTACGGTAACCAAAGGTTAAAAATGCTAATAAACTCCAACCAACGGTCAAAATTTGTTAGCATTTTTAACCATTGGTTACCGTAACTACGGATCAAAATACCCACCCTTAGTTTGGGGCTAAATGTCTGAAATGTCTACAAATATTATTTATATACATAAGTTCCTATATGTTTTATTTTTGTGTAATTTACAGTTACCTATACAGCAGAAACAATAGTTTTATGCAATGTTGCATATCGAAGTAAGTAAATAAATAAATAAATATGTGTCGACATTTCACCCAGCGCCATCTAGCCCCAAACTAAGCATAACTTGCAGTACTATGGGAACCAAATAACTAATAGAATACTTAGAATAAATTTTAATAAAGTAATGTTTACTGTCAGATTTATCCCAATAATATTATAAATAGATTCAATTTGTGTGTGTGCGTTTGTTGACTTTTATCTCGGTAACTACTATACCTACAATTTTGATGAAGGAATGCTTTTACGCTGAATTAACACAAAAGATACTTTTATACGCGTGTGAAACCGGGAGGCGCTGCTGCACTAGTAGTAAATATATTTTTAATTAAATATATGTCTGACTGTTACTCATGAATAGTGTGTTGATTTCTCGACCAGCCCGGCTAGCATGCGCACCACGACAAAATTATCTCGACACATTATCTCGTGAGAGACCGTGACAAGACTATGGTAGCGCCTAAGTGTATCTCACTCTAACAGCGATGACAAATTTTCTCGCGGTGCGCATTGTAGGCTATTTGAGCATAATCATGATAATGTTAATAGTAAAATATAGTTTTGTTAATAAATTAATCAACTAAATATATTAATTACCAATTATTTGATTGTGGTGTGCCAGAAGGGTGTGGAGACTGGGACACTGGAAAGCAATGTGAGGGAGTGCCACAAAAGTGTTGTGTGATATATCCAGTCGTTCGAGGCAGGCCAGTGTGCACATCTCATCCGGTAGCTTTGCCATTTGATTATTTGCAAGGTTTAAATCTGAAAAAGAAAAAAATGGATTTGAATATAAAATGATTTTTGTATCATATTACCGCTGGCTTAGCGTAAAATTACCTACATGTTGACGTTACGTTACGTTGTTTGATACGTTACGTTTTGCAGTTACCTCACAGCAATCAATCTATGCAAAAGAAATTACCTATGTAGTAAATACACATGCACTACAAGCAGTGCCAAATACTTCACTGCAACTCCAGGTTTTATAGGTCTTAGGTAATTTTTTTTTTAATAATTAGTATATCTTTAAACACTTGTGTAATCTAATTTCATCATCAACAGCCTGAAGCTAGACGGCCGCTACTGAACATAGGCCTTCCCCAGACAGCGCCACCTTGAGCGGCTGCTCGCCTCCTGCATCCATCGGCTCCGCGCGGTTTTCACCAGATCGTCGGTCCACCGAATGGGGGCCCCGGCCTACGCTGCGTCTTCCGGTTCGTGGTCGCCACTCCAGAACCGTTCTTCCCCATCGGTTGTCAGTTCTACGAGCGATGTGGCCAGTCTAAGTGCCCATTGCCATTTAAAATTACTGTTACTGACTTATACTTAATATTGCGTCGAATTTATTGACGTAGAACTTAGTTTGCTTCATTAATCTTATAAAATAAATGTATAGCTCAATTAACTCACCTGTAATTAAACTAAACTTTACAGCAAACTTAGGAGGTATCTTTGTGATGACATTCCCACTGAGATCACAGCTCTTCAGCTCCGTGTGTCGCATTAGGTGGTAGACTGCATCAGGTACTTGCATAAGCTGGCATTCTGACAGATCTGAAAAAATATTACATTTTTTATTAATTTACAATTACACTAGTTGACCCGCCCAGGCTTCACACGGGTTAATTAGTTTGGCGTCCTAACCCTGCGACAGGTGAGTATAAATAAGTAGGTAGGTATAAAAAAATATTCAAACCAAAAATTTTGCATAAAAATTACATCCTTATTGTTTCGTGCAACCCGCACTTGGCCGTTTTAGAAAACATAAAGTATCCTGAATGTTATTCTGAAAAATTATCTAAGTAGGTATAGGTAACTAATTAACCATAACCATACCACAGCGAAAACCGTTCAGTAGTTCTAGGATGTTGAAAGAGACTGACATAACAAAAAAAAATTTTACATTTTATCGATACTGAAGTGTAATGTAATCAAAATTTTCCAAAAATGTTCAATGTACAGATTTTGCCCAGTTACAGTTTTATTATATGTAAGTATTGATTTTTTCCTATTAGGTCAATATACCAATAGACAAAACAATGGATAGAATACCTACAGGACTAAAAAGATATTTTGTACAGTTTATACTGCTTGTGGTAATAACTTACAAGACTTTGGTGTGCCTTGTCATTGAAATAAAGCTATGAAAACCATCTGAATTCATCTGACACAAGCTATTCGCATTTCCCACCGATATTCACTTTGTCAGATCAGAAACATTTCTAAAATCTATTTATTATTCAGACATGACGTCACCCTGCGTCACCATATCATATTATTCTATGCTCATTGTGTTCCACCAGTATCACTCGTCAATAATAAAAACTAAAGAAAGCAGAGTGTCATACCTAGTGCTTGGGACTCTTGGGCCTCTTCGCATCTCAAAATCACTCGTGTGACAGCCAAAGCCATAGTTATTTAGGCCTACAGCCAACTGCAACCTTTGATGTTACTATAAAACTAACTTATAATTTATATAATAGACTATGTAACGCACTAAACACAACGTCCAGTTCAGAACTGAGCACGCGTTTAGTATGCCAGCTAACAGTTATTTATAAACCTCAGGAAATGTGCCACTTTCACAGTCACGGATCCTCCTTACACCGCGGATCGCGATTCCTAAAAGTATGTACTTATTATACCTACTAGGTATTATATTATCTGTGTACCTATATAAAAATGTTGATTTTTTAATTGTTTTGTTATTATTCCATTATCAGATCAGATTTTATCATTCTAATACAATAATTTAAATTATAATTTTTGTTTTTGTAAAGACAACTTGAAGACGATGACGATGTCGTTTCAGACATAGGATAGGATTAGGTAATATTATCTAAATATCTAGTGTATTGCCTATTACTGTTTTTAATTTATGAGCTTAAAAAACTTAGTTATATAAACTACCTACGGTAAGAAGATTATAAAAGTCTTTTTAAAATCTCGCAATAAAAATTGTTTAGACTATCAAACAACAATAAAATGTTTGTTAGTCTAAACAATTTTTTTTGCAAGATGTTAAAAGAATCTTAGGAAAAATTTTTAGGGTTTGGCAACACTGACAGTGAATAAGCTCGACCACAGACCTAGAATTTTTTCGTTACGGCTCGTCAAACGTTAGCATATGCTCGTATATCAAGGAAGTTGGACGTATTATAATCTAATCATAGTCCACCGGTATAGTCTGTGCTGTGGGCTCGACGTACATCGGCGTAGCCGGCGGGGACGCTAACGTTTAGCGTAATCAAGAAGTTTATCTTTGATAACATTTTTGTTAGCGTACCTATAGTAGCTTGGCGTTGACTTCGGTGCCTTTGTAAAACTTGTTCCGCAGCAAGCAGCAAGTAAATTAATAACCAAAGGTCAGCCAGCAGTCACTCCGCGGGAAAGAGTGCCTGCGTTAGTAAATACACTATCTATGGGTACAAACTTTTATCTCATAGGTATTAAGCTTAGCATGGAGCGCTTGCAAGCTCGCTATATTTGCCAACAGTATATAGATAAGTAGGTAGCTACACATTAGATCAACCGAGTTACAGAGTGTGCTACAAAACGACTACGTATAGCATTGTTTTATAGTAGCACAATTATAGCGCGGAATAAAACCATGTGCATGTGCGTGCGTCTTCCGCATGTTAACGCACATAACTGTGGTTGTCTTCCGGGATCCGTTATAGGTTATGTTGGTAATATTTTATTTATAATTGGTGGCATAAATACTACCTAGGATCATTGCAAGCACAATTGCAAGTATTTGACGGCCTCTATGTTGTGATGGTTGAGCATGGCAACGTTATCCCGGAGGGTGAGGGTTCAATTCCCTTACAGGCAACACTCGCGAGCAGTTTCCGGGTCGGTATCAAAAATCCTAATATCTCCGAAACAGACCGCTAGCATAATGGAAGAATCACTGATTTACTGCTATAGGTACTTAGTGAAATTCTAACAAGGTTCAAAGCTGTGAATTATTAAATAAATAAACATGAAACGAAAATGTGCAATTTTGTATTAAAATAAAATTAATGGGATAAGTACTTACCTAGTAAAGTAAATCACTTTCTTACTTATAACCATTTTTATGAACATTGTCGAGGCAGTACTTATGTAATGTGTAAATTGGCTTCAAAACAGTATTTATTTTATTATATGCTTTGCTAGCAATATTATTTCTGGAGATATTAGGATTCTCGCGAGTGTATTTTAGAGGCTTATCAGTTATTATGTTGAACCAATAAGGTAGGTAAGGCAAAAAAATCTGTTAAACTTTTAAATACGCGTCAGGCTCGGAACGTTTCAACTGCGCAAAAGTTTCTCCAAAACAGCACACCATTTTATAAATACACTTCGAATATATACTTGTTTAGAGTCCACCAGCCAAAACGTATTCCAAAACAACTAATAATCTGCGCATTACACTTACAGTTTTTTCCTGATCTTGCATATAGTGTTGTACACAAAATGGTGGGTACCTAAATCTTAAACTTAGCCTGGGTGTTGTGGGACCATGGCCTGCGTAGTTCACAGATACAGGGAATCCTAGTTACGCTCCAGGGTCTATGTATCGCAAACTCCATAATACCGTTACATTATTAGATAATACTTAAGTTACTAGTATATAGGTAAGTAAAACTTTAAACTGAAACTAAACTAAGTAAACATAATTACCTATTATATTATTTTGCAGTTAATGGTTTTCCGACGGAGGTCATGAAAATAGAAAGGTAGGCACTATACCTACTCTAGTCATAACCGTTAATTACTATATCTACCTGTCTAGATAGTCTAAGCTAGTCGATCATAACGTAAATACCTACGTAATAGTTAGTTTGGGGCTAGATGGCGCTGTGTGAAATGTCCACTAATATTTAAATATAAATATGTGTGGACATTTCGCACAGCGCCATCTAGCCCCAAACCACAGATTACTGAATACCTATGTTACTTCGCCCAAACTAAGCTTAGCTTGCACTATATGAACCAGATATTAACTGATAGAATACTTAGATACTTTTTGTTTGTAAATACATACATAGAATACAATATAACACCCAGACACAGAACAAACATCGATGTTCATCACACAAATGTTTGTCCTGGGTAGGAGTCGAACCCACAACCTATAGTTCAGAAGGCAGACCTACTACCATACCGAGCTATCAGGCCAGTCATTTTTTTTATTTATTTACCTACTTTAGCTAGGTAGACACCTACCTAAGTACCTATATGGCTTTGGCAAGTATATAAGAACGCTACAACGTATTTATGTAGGTATACCTATCTATTTGCAAATAACTATTAGCGATTGTGTGCAGCAGAGTATTAATTAAACACATAAAATGAAATAAATCCGCGTAACAAAGGCCGCCTGTCTACGGATTGGCCTCGGTCAGTTTCACAATTTTTACACGATATCTTCGTTTGCGAAAGTAGAATGTAACCAACACTCATTCAAGCTAACTCACCCAGTTAGTGTTACGACACCATATTTTTCTTGTAATTATTCATTCGAGATGTCACTTAATAAATATTTTGGGCGTTATGCTAATGTTTTAAAGTTTGATTTGCACAAACTTGTTTGGTGAACTTTATCTAGTGGTTTTATTCCATTCATGTCTATGCGTGTTGTCAATTTAAATATGGAACATAATTATATAATTTCGAGAATTTAAAATATTTAAACTGTCACAGAATAGTCACGTCACGTTACTCATTTTGTCACTAGCTCACAATAGTCGACAGCTGTAACCTACTCTAACTCATCATCATTCGTTATTGGTCCGTTTTATCTAAGAGATGATTTAGGCAGTGTCTGTGATATGAACCGTAGCACGGCATTTATGAAGACCAATTCTCGCTAGACTTAAGATAAAGAAGACTAGGTACCTAACTTACTGTTGATACCCCTTAGAAATCAAAGTTATTGTTTATGGAAGGATACAATCGATGCTGCACTATATTTTTAAGAACAGAGTAAATTAGAATTACATACACCGTTATACGTAACACCAAGTTACAACTTTTTTTAAATTGACCATCATCATCAACTGCCTGAAGACGTCCACTGCTGAACATAGGCCTCCCCCAGAAAGCGCCACCTTGAGCGGCTTCTCGCCACCTGCATCCATCGGCTCCCCGCGGGTTTCACCAGATCATCGGTCTACCGAGTGGGAGGCCGGCCTACGCTGCGTCTTCCGGTTCGTGGTCGCCACTCGAGAACTTTTATTCCTCATCGGTTGTCAGTTCTGCGAGCGATGTGGTCTGCCCATTGCCATTTCAAATCACATAATAATATCGGTCACTTTAGTTTTCCTGCGGATCTCTTCGTTCCGGAGTTTATCTCGCAGGGAAACACCGAGCATAGCTCTAATTGACCATTCATCTTAATTTAAAATTCAAATAACGTAATATCGCACTTTCAGCACAGCATAAAAACAGTAGGTATACTTACTTGCTTTCAGCTAGTGGCGTAAAAAGTAAGTACGCAGGTACTTTGGTAATACTTAATGGCAGTGGAAATGGAAAGTCGTTACGCGATTCAACGAAGCTAAGGTATGGTACCTATAGGAGATAGTAACGAAGTGCTTTTTTAACATGCTTATAGAACGAGACTGGCGGAATTAAACGTAAATTTATATTACCTGTACTTTAGTTTTCTGTGGCCTAGTAACCGTTGTTGTCTGCCTAAATGAGCTCAATGATAAGTATGTAGGTACCCAAATAGTTGTTTTTATTTGTTTTTGACTCTCTGGACTCTAAGTCCGTCATCAGGCTAATTCTAAGGAAAGTAGGTAGTACCTATTTAATATCTACCGGTGAAAGCGCTAGGTAGTAAACTACGTATTTAAGCCACGAGGGTATAAGAGAAAAAAGTAGAGCACGTTCGATTTAAAAAAAGGTGTGAAACTGAAAAACACGTTGTAAAAGCAAAGATAGACAGCTTGGGTATGATTATTTAATTATTTTTATGTTCTCTACACAACATAAACATAATTAAATAAGTATTTGTATCTCCTCAGAAAGCTGGCTAGAGTGGTTAGCATATTTTTTAACGTTGAGCATTAGGTATTTGGTCACGGTCACTCAATTAGTTCATGGTCTTTTAATACCTATTTCCTATATGAATTTATAAATATAGCGCCACCTGCTTTTACTATTATGGATGCTTTTAGCCCTGATTTTATGAAGTTGGTTTGGGTTTATCCTGGAGCTTTCATCATTTACCACCTACAAGTTCACATGAATTTAAGTAATAATATGTAGGTGCCTATATGTATAAGAAGTTTTTTAGTTTGATAAGCCTTAATTCTTATTTCGTAAATGATACGACAATGTAATTATGAACTGGGCATTAGGTAGACTTTAATTTGTGGCACGTAATATAGGGAAGCACCTATAGATAGGTATATTTAATATATTCTACAACACTGATAAGGAGCCCTACTTTAGTCTCCTTCTATCTCAATAATGTCAGTAATCGTAACAACAACGCAAATAATTATTGTGATGGTGATAAGATAAGCCCCATCAATAGGAACAAAGCAAAGCGACTCATGCTAATGTTTATAAAACGGGTGCTAAGTTTATTAGCAGGTTACAGTAATTTGGGTTTCTAAGATATGCGATCTCAGATCTACTTTGTTTATCTTGGATTATTAGCTTTATTGGCCTTAATTGAATTTACAAGCGGTTTGATTCGCTCTTGTTTAGAGTTTAGTTTACTATTTCAATTGTTTTTTATTAATTGAGGTAGGTAATGTAATTTTATTCTAATTCATTCACAAGCTTTGGATAATGTATGAATTTACCCAGCTGACTGTTCTCCTGAGCATCTTCACATCGTCCCACAACTCTGATGATTGCTCTCCCTGCGAGCCTCGCACAGATCATCATCGCCGGTGCCCGAGGGTCCCTTTCCTCCGCCTCGGCAGGCATCCTCGGATTTTCATCGCAATCCGCTGGGGGCCTCATCACTGCACTTGGCTAACAGTCACTGCACAAAACTCCAAACAGTACTAAATAAACCACTATCACGAAGTAAGTCTTTCACCAGTAAAATCGCGTGTCATCTACAACCGCTCCGAAACGCAACGCGCCTAGGTCCGCGGCAGCACTCTGCAAAAATTCGTTCACCGCGTCTGCACCCTGCCTTTATATCGTTGCCAAAACAAAGAAACGTGGTGCGCAAGCGAGAGAACAACAACAACAAACACCTCACTCGCTCGCACTGTCTGATGCGCAGTTGACGCAGATTCAGGCGGAAGCACGCGGAAAATATATGAGGGTTCAAGCATCGTCACGGTTCATTACAAAGGGATAGTTGCTCCCCGCTTGAATAAACAATCCTGCGATTTAATTTTCAGCAGAATGCATTGTCACGTTCAAAGAGTGCATTGTGTGTCTGATCTCTGATTCCCGTTATCAGTTGGGCTTTGTTCGAGGCTCAATAGCCGACGTTTGTATGCATGTTCAATGACCAATGTGAAAGGCTTGGCCAAACATGATTTTCCGGCCTAATTCACAATGTGCCATCCATCAGCACAGCCGGCAGCCGCGTGTTGCAATTTAAGCGAACGCATCTGATTACTTACGATGAAATAAAACATGTCTTTGTTAGACGTCGAAGAATGTGTGCATAATAAAATACTTCCTTTGGACTATTGGATAAAGATAACAGTTACGTTGCGTCGCCAAGATCACCAATCATGCCAACGAACGGCCTTGTCCACGCTATAGTTCGTGACAGAAATCGACAGCCCACTTCGGATCGGAAAGTGTTATTAATCTTAAATCAAATTAGTAACACCTCGTCCAAGGATTTCAACAACTTTTTGTCAGATCTATACTATTCATATTACGCGTTTACATATCACTTATGATGAAGATTTATGGTGTATAGCTTTGTAACAAATTACATGTAAGCCCTTCCGTCACCATTATACATTATACAATACATATATAGGACATAACCCCCGGTTGGTGGTTGGTTGGTTGGCCATTAACGTCAATCATATGACTTGACGTCCACAATATTGTTCAGAGCACATTACCTGTATCTTGGCCAAAGAAAGACGCAGATTTTCGTCTCAGAACCTTGAACCGTTGCCAAACTTATCCTAACCCCCGTGTTCCGATGGCGTACCTACCTATTTATTTTGTAAAAGAAAACAAGCGGAGATTTTATAATGGCAATCGGTTCTTTTCAGAAGTTTAAATGTTTGGTTGGATTTTTTTAAATATTCTCTAAGATAATGGGGCTCTACGTACCTATCACAGACCCGGTAGTGGATACTACGTGTACCTATGTAGTGAATTTTTATGGTCCTACAAAGCCTCATAGAAAAAGAAAACGTCCTGTCGGTCCTATGTTTTTGTCTCTGACATCACAATGTCTTTATCTATATATAAAAGACTCTACCGGGCTTTACATCTTTACAATGCAGGTAGGTAGGTACCTATCTAATAGGTATACAATACACCATCAGCATTACCTACTGCTAATATTATTTTTTAAGGTAAATCCTGTCCAAAATACAGTGTTTGTTGATTCGATTCCACATTATTTACCGCGCACGCGCTCTACATCTGGTGCATTTTTATAGGTCAGTGCCATCGCTCTGCCAACACCTTTCTGAAATCGTTTTATGTTTTCAGATAAAATTCAAATGTTTTTTGTACGTTCCCAGTTTGATTTTCTCTAAACATGAATAACGGTTGTAAATTATTGTGACCGTTTTTTTAGTTCTCTATCTGTTAAAATCTATTTAATTTAATACGGCGACCTCGAGATACGATTTCCTTCTATATTGACCCGGTTTTTGGAACATCTGCGTTAATTTATGTTATGACATCGACTCATCGTACTACGGAAAATTTCTTGCTCACCTACTTTTATTGAAGTATAGTGTGCATAACACATCACTTTCCCAATGAAAATGAGTGGCATTTTAGGTGTTGTTTTGTCATCGTCAGATTCTTTAGTTGGAATAAAGTTTCGGAACTTTAAAACAAAATTCATCACGAATATAAATACATGCTTGTTGTATCTACTCTACCTATTGAAATGTTACACAATATTTCGAAATTATGAAATTGGAACTAAAACCGGCATTATCATGAACAGTGTATATGACAATGCGGTTATCTATAGCTCACATGTTGAGGGGACTATTCCAAACTCAACATTTTCCAGGACAAAAGTGTATTGACCACAATGTGCAATATTTTGTCCATATCAATTCAGCCGTTGACAATTAAGTCACACAAAAAGACAAAGTTTTAATAATATAAAAATATCATATCAAGGAAAATGCAACAGAAACGAGCCGTTTCGTCATACAGAAAGCGAACACGAAAACCACTTCATCAGACATATTAAACTTGATGAACGCACGCGCGGAAAGCGCACACGCGCTGGTGACGCACAAAATTTTCCAATACACGACCGCTGACATTTCGCAGAAGTTCCGCCGTGAAAGTTGAGGTCGATCCTTTGTGCTATTTCAGGAAAACCTGGACACGCGCCAGCTCCCTCTCCGGACGAACTTCGACGCAATTTAACACGAGTAAGGTTCTTGATCTCGCGAGCTGTTCATTTGAAACACGACCTAAATTCCAAGCGTTACACTTCAAATTGTTATGATAACTATCCTTGTTACTGCTATTTGGGAATCTACGTACAGATTTTCTTTGTTTATAGATAAAATCTAGATGGGAATAATGGCACTGTGTATCAACAGCACACATGTTTTTGATGAACCGTTTGTGCGTAATTTGGATCATGTGGATATTTTTTCAGAAGAGCGAACTTGCGCTACATAAAATTCTCACATTATAATAATTATAGAAAATACTAAAGAACTATTATAAAAGACCATATAATTATTCTGCAAAGTCTAGAAAACGAAGACCTAGCTTAAAACCTTTAGCCAAGTTTTTTTAATAGATAAACAAGGTAACGGGAACCTAGAGTTGTGACTTAGATAGCCTATAGATAGATAACTTGTGTAGATAGCCTTCAAATGAAACACGATTGACAATGGACAACAGTTTAATACGTTCAAGTAGGTGGCGCTGCGTCTTGACGCTGCTGCGCAAGCTGTGCGGCAGCGCAGCAGTGCAACATGAGGGCAGTGAGTGCGCAGGCGCGGCTCTCTCCGCCTTCCGCACTTGCGTCTTCAGCCGACAGCTCCTCACGCACCGCTTGCAGCTGCGGATGTGAAAACATTTATTGAACATTCACTAACACAAATAAATTACAAGAATATGACACACATTTGCGGAAATTACACTTTTTCTTACAATAGTGAAGGAAAACATCGTGAGGAAACCAGCATGTTAAAGAATCCCAAAATTAGGGAACATGCGCCATCCGGCAACCACCAACCTGCTGATGGCGGCGTGGTGAGTTAATATGGTTTACACTCTCCGTGTGAAAAAGAGATATCAGAGTAGATATTAGGTAACAGTAGTGCCGAATGCCGGTGCAGGTACGGTAGTGCTGCTAAACTAAATGGTATGATGGACTGCAAATATTAAACAGCGTGTAATTTATATATTTTTGACGCAGAAAGACGACTGAACCAGAGTTTAGATATTTATACATACATGATACAAAATTGAGAGAATTTCAAAATGAAAATGTCCGGCATTGCAGATCGCCGTGCAGCATGCGCTCACCATTTCATGTATCATGGCAGGCGAGAGGCGCGCTGCGAGCTCAGGCGCGCAGTCCCGCGCGGCCGCTAGCAGCGCGTCCGGCGGCAGCGCGCTGCGCAGCGCCGGCTGCAGCATGGCGGCCACGTCGCCCCGCGCTGCCCACGTCGCGCCGCACGCGCCGAAAGGGTTCGCCGCCACATCCAGAGACTGTTTCCTTTACGGTAAACAGGCTGATAGTGAAATGTGGCATGTTCTATCGCAATAGAAGTGAAACAGAAAGTGAACATTTAGAAAAAGATAAAACAATCAAAAAGAGCTAGAAACAGCACTCATTAGGATTCTATGTAGGTTTTCTGTTTGCTAATGAAAATATAGTTAAAAGCGGTACTTATTGAGGTAGATAACAAAAAGTACCTACAGGAAAAAGATGTTGAAAACGGATTGTTAATCGGTATTAAAGATCACGGAAGCGGAAGTTACATGATATGCGATGCGTGGCAAACTTTAGCAGGTAAGCGGTGCCGTTTATAATGAAGGATGTACATAACTATAGCACATGTACCTAGTCACTGCCTTTGTCGCTTGAACATACTGGGTGGCGCAAAAGTAAAGACCCTATTTGGTTCAGCTATAACATTTTTTCTAAATTAGAAAACTAGATTTAGGTTTTTTTAAATGTATATTTGTGCCATTAAATTTCGTACCATTAGGATTTAAAGATGATGTCTTTTAAATGGTGACCTCCAGAGTTGATACACATTTGAGCCCTATTTATGACATTTTGCATAACTTGCCGTAACACTTCCTGCGATATGTTCGTTATTTCTTGACGAATGTTTTCTTTTAGAGCTGCGAGAGTCTGTGGCTTGTTCACATACACCCGAGATTTCAAAAAACCCCAAAGAAAGAAGTCTGGACTGGTCAGATCGGGTGATCTTGCAGGCCAAGGCAAATCGCCAAAACTAGAGATAACTCGGCTTGGAAAAGCGTCCCTCACTAAGTCCATAGTGTCGCGCGCTGTGTGTGCCGTAGCGCCGTCTTGTTGAAACCAGATGTGCTCCAGCCCCAATTCGTCCAAACTGGGTATCAAAAACTCACGTAACATGGTTCTGTAGCGTTCTCCAGTGACAGTTATCGCATTGCCTCCAGCGTCTTCGAAAAAATAGGGTCCGATCACTCTGTCAACACAGATGCCACACCATACAGTAACTTTTAGTGGGTGTAGAGGTGTTTCTTGAATAATGCGCGGATTATCAGTGCCCCAGAACCGAGTATTCTGCTTATTGACATGCCCTGAGAAGTGTTACGGCAAGTTATGCAAAATGTCATAAATAGGGCTCAAATGTGTATCAACTCTGGAGGTCACCATTTAAAAGACATCATCTTTAAATCCTAATGGTACGAAATTTAATGGCACAAATATACATTTAAAAAAACCTAAATCTAGTTTTCTAATTTAGAAAAAATGTTATAGCTGAACCAAATAGGGTCTTTACTTTTGCGCCACCCAGTATAACTATACATGAAGCAATGTATCACAATGAAAAATGATAAATCAAACCTATTGATCAGCAACAATGACCTAGAAGCTATTAACTTGCCGCTTGATGCAAGGTTAGAGTGCAGTATTCCCATAAACGCAATCATTCGGGGTCGCTGCTATAGGAAACGATTTGTACAAGCCTTTCATGCGACAATAAGTCTATTAAAACTAATATCTTATCTTTATCTGGCCTTACTGACTGCAAGATTTTTAATAAGTTAGGTATAACCATGAAACAAGGAGGAGAGTAATGTCAATACACCAAGAAAACAGCGTTGATCAGAAATATGGCAACAACCGTCTTTAAACTAGATGGCGCTGCAAAATTAGCGGGCTATAAGTTGAGAGTAGATCAGAAATATGCCAAAAAACCGTTTTAAACCTAGCCCGCCATAGCTAGCCGTATAGCCCGCTCATTTTGCAGCGCCATCTAGTTTTAAGACGGTTTTTGCCATATTTCTGATCTACGCTGTTTTCTTAATGTATTGGCATTCCTCTCCTCCTGGTTCCATGGTTATGCATAACCATGGTATAACTGAACTCATGGAGTGAACATGCCGCCATACACATCAAATCTTACTTAGGTATTTATGCCAGTTTATATCGATAACTCAACGCCAATAGAAAACTGGAGTAGGTCTAGATACTTTTCGAAACACCTATATCAAACAACAACGATGGGTTTAACATTAAAATAAAAGACAGGAGTAGGCTCATGCAAAAAGCATCAACCAAAAAATTTGTGTAAGCGACTAAGCAGAATTTAGTATGGTTAAGCGTGTTACAAAACGTGCAGCCTTGGTAATCTCCATGCTTGAAGAAGCTATATTTACTTACCTAGGTGTGTGGCTCGGTGAAGGTGGTAAGGATCTGGAAGACGAGCTTGATTTGGGCGCTGACAAAGAATGGGCAGATCCGGCGCGTCGCAGCCCAGCTACTAACGCACTCATAGGACCACCGCCTTTTAAGGAAAGATTTTAGATTTTGACAAACCACTTTAAGAGTAATGCAAATCTTCTTAGGACATACAAAGACAAAAGAGTAAGAGAACGTTTACATGGTACGTGGAAACCGACATGGACAGGGTCTACAAGAAAGGATGACTGATGTCAAAGACAGTAACTACTAGGTGTTTACTAGGTGGTAGGACTTTTCTGCAATGTTCGTCTAGGTAGGTACCACCGCTTTGCCAGTTATTCTGCGGCCAAGCAGTAGTGTGCAAGCATTACTGTGTTCCGGTTTGAAGGTCATTGTAGCTAGTGTAATTACTGGGCAAATGAGACCTTACGATCTGATCTCACGGTCTAGTAGTCATATTACTGGACCGTGTGATGTCTCAGGATGACGTGCGCAGTGCAGTGTCACGCAAAACTATATTAATTTAGAGTTCCGAGTGACACTGCAATTTGTTATGGGCAGCCGTGACGCTTAACATCAGGCGAACGATTCGCTCGTCACGTCATTTGTTCACATAAAAAAAGTAAAATAGCATATCTTTTTGAGTATTGTATTGTATCGTAGTCTGACTTAGGGCGTACCGATTAAAGCAGTTTTTCAAATGATAATAGATACAGCCAATCAGAGAGATTAACAGGAACGAATGCTAGATGCTACCACCCGCGCTTCTGAGCTTTTTAATGTTACATACATTAAATATGGGTAACTTCAAAAGTAACATTATGGAATGCAATACACATTTGAATTTAAATTAAATAGGCAAGTACCTACTTACTTACTTTATTTATTATTTTATTTGTTTTTCTTTTCAAATTAAAGCAAATTAAGCTTGTTGCTGAAATAGGTTGAAAACAGTGTAAGGTCACAAAGGTCATCTTAATTGTTAGTTCTTTGGGCACTTATTCACAGACGTCTATAATATAAGACGTCTATAAGGCCTCTGAAACTATTTACTTAATTAATCGCAGTATTTAAAATAATACCCGGGGTTTCATCGGGGAAAGTATTGTCTTGACACAACCAAGGCCGCATTTCAATCTTTCGTATAATTGCGAAAATATTTCACATTTTCATCACACGCTCCAAAACTTTGCTAATTAATTAGGTAATTAATAGTTCTATTAAGCGCGTTGCGATGACGAAATAGTATGCCATCTAGCAATCCTTGGCACCAACCAGAGCGTTAAAGGACAGCTCTTGCAACTAGTGGAAGGCATGGAGAGATGAGGTAGTGTTGCTTTAATGTGAAAGTAAACGTTCAAAATTTCAATATTACATGAAAAATACTGATCATTGATCAAAGACTCTTAACCTTGAGATGTAGGCATAACTTCTTTGCTTGATAAAAAGGTAGGCAAGTAGGTATATTCATGGTGTCGCAATCTTGTTCAATACAAAATCCTGAACCAAATTTTTATTTTTTACTAGCTGACCCGGCAGACTTCGTACTGCCTTTATATGGGAAAAAGAAAAGGGCTGTTTTTAGGGTTTTCGCGGCAATTATTCGAATTTTTCTCACCTTTTAAACCTTCCCTAGACCTCCACGAACATTTCAAGACTAAGATAAGATAAATCCGTTCAGCCGTTCTCGAGTTTTAGCGAGACTAACGAACAGCAATTGATTTTTATATGTATATAGAAGATTTAAACATACATCTAAATCATACTACCTATATCTATGTACAGTCGCCTGCATTAATACATATACATTTCATAATTTTCAAAATGTCACGGTATTGAATTACCTACTCAAAAAAATTATGTAGGTAACCATCAATTTTTGTAGTAACTATACCCATATTCACTAATAAATGTAAACAAGACAAAGTCAGAAAAATAGTACAACAAAATAGTACAAAAATAGTAGTGACAATATTTTTAAAATTATGAAATGTATACTTATTAGTGCAGGCGACTGTAAACTTTAATATTACATTTCCAAAACTAATGCGGTCTTTTGGCATTTTATCTTTTATGAAACGGACAGCAATATTTTTTGAGCTGTCAAATTAGATTTAGTGTAAGATTCTGCGCAAAAGAATCAACACCCATCAAGGTTGAATCAAAACTTTGTTTTGCGAGTGTTGGGGCTGTCTGAAGGTACACATAATTTAACATAGGTAAGCCCTCAGTGTTTCTAACGAACGAGCATCTACGAAGGTAGCAATCAGACCGAAGGACGACACTGACAAACTAGGAAACGGATAATGGACCACTGTAACATTCAAAATCTATCAGGTTTGCATGGAACTGCAATGCAATACAAAACTCGCAGAATCGTTCTTCAGATTCCATTCACCGCAAGAAAAATTAGGCATGTAACAAGGAAAAATAAGCCATGGTTGGTAGTTAATATTTATCAGGTATGATTTATTAAAAAAACTTATGATTTACGAAAAAAAAGAAGAAGAAGTTTAAAATCTTATATTAGTCTTTACTCAATAATGTGTACAATATTTTATTATTAAAAAGAAAATCATACGTTGTAGTTCACTTAGTGTAATAAATTATATTATCTGTGGTTTAACCAATACTATAAAGTATGAAATTATATGATAAATAATAACTTGTAAAAGAACGTTGTTTTAATTAGGGCGAATTGAGCTACTGGTAGTTGTATTTATTGTAGTATTTAGTTTAAAGAATTAAAAAAGTGTTTATCAATAAGAAACATTTTGTTATAACAATGTAGGTAGCTGTTTTTAAATAAAGCGCGTCAGACAGAAACAATATTCCAGTTTTGCGTTGCATTTTCCGGCTGCAAACCTGGATTTTGAGTCTAAAAACAGAACAAAGGTAGACTCCCATACGAGATCACACTGAAAATACATAAATACGTAAAACCTTTGTGTGTGTTGGTCGGGAAAGTCCGGATGAGTTATGAATGTGAATCGCCCTTTCCGTCAGCATTCGTACAAATCGTCTGTACACAAAGAAAATGGCATGACATTTACAAAATATATAAAAAATATAACAACAAAATCATCAAATTATATTACTTTTTTGCCACGTTAGACCTGATTACTTAATCATTTGTTGAGGCACAAACTAAGAACTGCTTTATCTATAAAATTTACCTACTATACACAGTTCGACTGATACAAAATTAAGGGTCATAAGAACATAATATACACCCCTTTGGTTTGGCTATCTCCAAAATTCACCCTGTAACACTACAATGTACAGGCTATAGGTATTATAAGCACGCCATTTCGTCTCTTCAGTAACTTCACAACCCCTATGGACCTGCTTAATTTATTGCTTACCTTCCTCCTGCACATCAAGAGAGTCCTTTCTCTCCCCGCCAGCTTCCTCATCGGAGTCAGGGTCCATGACAGAATCTGCTTCGGTCATGATTACTTCTGGAGGAGTACAGTTCACTCTGATCGGGTTATCTGAGGAATTGACTTTAATAATTTTTTTCTGGAGGGGATTTTAAACGGGAGGTTAATAGTTGATATATCTTAAGATCAAGGCTATTCAATTCAAGGGCATGGCAATCTAGGTTTCAAAATAGACTAGCGATTAGGTTTTACAGATGCGCTTCATAATCTGAAAAGGACAGGATTCAAGCAATGGAAACGTATAAACCAGTCGATTACAGGCAAATAAAACCGAGAAAAAGGTAGAGCTTTTAAAAATTCAACTAAATCCGGAATTAATTAATATTTAGCAATAGATAAACAAAAACATTGTTATTAGAACTCCTATTTTCCGAACAAAACTACGCCTAATCCCAATCCAGACAAACAAAACATGTTTACAGATTACAGACGCAAAACCATGAAAACAACGTAATTTAATTTTGTACTGTTTATCAAAGGTATATTAGAAAAATACACTGTCCTACATTAGCCAAGTTTGATGGAGACTTCCAAGAAATTCTTACGTCATGCGAACGCGAAGCCAATTTACAAAAAGGAAGCGAGTTTGGAAGCGAGTTATGAAAATTGTATAATTTATAGCCATTGCTTATCCAGGCTTAATGATCATGGGGCATATACCCTAGATAATATTCATCAGGCATTGGCATCTACGGCAATATATCGGTTTTCAGTCTTACACATGGCCCTTAATTTCTCTCGGTATGTATTTAGCCCGTCGCGGGCACTGCCCTACTGCTAAGATCCCAACAATGGTACCTACTTGTTCCATGCACCTACATACATGCTCAGTCTAGTAGAAAAGTAAATTCATAAGAGAAGTATCACGGTAGCGAGCGAGTCAATGCAGTTCTTCGAGAATAATCGGTTCCATCAAAGAGTACAGTTTTCATATTTAGATTACATTCGGGAGGAAAATAGGCGATAAACGGCACCCGTGTTATGATGGACCGCCGCCGTCGATCTCGAAGAAACGAAATATTTCACCAATACCGCTTGGCCCCGTATAATAAGAGCCCAAAGTGGCGTTTTATGGGGGAAGCCTATGTTCAGCAGTGCGGACGTCTTCCGGCTGAAAATGTATGTATCGCTTTTTTGGGGCTTTTAGATTTACCTATCATTGACCGAAGGTGATGAAACGCTTCCAAACCGATCAAAAATTAGGAGAATAACGTGAAAATACTTCCATAATGTAAATATCAGCGGTTTCATACAAAACCAGAGCAACATAGCCTTCCGCGTGGCGTAGGCCGTCAATCCACATTCGTTACGTTCGCGCAATAACTTCTTAAATAAAATTGTATGTTGCCGTAGCCGTATTGTTAGAAATGTCGGAATTCTCCTTGTGTGTAACATGCGGTTTCATTATTATTTATTACGTACGCTTGGGAATTTATTACTGTACTTGATGATTCAAATGTTGCAGCGGTTTATTATGTATTGAGTTATTTGTTTAATGTTGCTAATAAATACTTTAGTAGACTAGTGAAGAAAGGCAGGTGGAAATAGAACTATGTAATAACGACTGGTTGTGTTGCCGCGTAGTCGGAGTTTCTTTAACCATATTAACTTGAGCAATGACATTATTCTATTTTCTTTCACAAAGGAGCCGGCTAGTTCCGCTGTTCGATATGTTTTTAGGGTTCCGTACCCTATTACTAAGGCTCCGCTGTCCGTCCGTCCGTCTGTCTGACCGTCTGTATCTCATGAACTCATGTGTGATAGTTGGACAGTTGAAACACACTTTTTCACAGATATAATAAAAAATACTAAAAAAATAGAATAAAACAAATATTTAAGGGGGCTCCCATACAACAAATGCGATTTTTTTGCTCTGTTTTATAGATAATGGTACGGAACCCTTCGTGCGCGAGTCCCACTCGTACTTGGCCGGTTATTGTAGGTACCTACTCTTATGAAAACGTAACTCCAAGTTTATAAAATCATTGTACTTATTTTTAAAAATAAACAAGATTTTATTGATGCTTAGATAATTGCAAGAGAAATATATACCTAAGTATATTGGCAATAGAACAACTGTATCAAAATATTGTGCAGTAGTGTAGATTTTGTTTTACATAGATAGAAAACTTAATAAAGGCGTAGGCGGTACAGGCAACATTCTGTGGTATACGCAGATACATTAATTTATGTATAAGATAATTAAGATGCCTAATTGCGGATTAGAAAAAGGCAACTAACTTCATAACGAGCCAAATTACAGCCTTTGAAGTAAGATCTTTGTCTAAACTCTAATTGCTAAACGAGTAACATTACAAATCACATTTAGAAATATTTTTTGAAGGTCATCGACCGTCGGTCGTTCCATTTTGGCTGTTTCAAAAATATTTGGCGCGATTTCAAACGCGTCACTAAAGTAGGTACCAACATTCGTAAATATAACACCTTTAAAAGCACAAAATGCATTTAAAAAGTGTACAGAGTGTACTAAAAAGCTTGAACTCTTGAAGGAGGAATTTGGGCCGTTTATAAATACACGACTTTGAGATTTATTCAGCGATATAAGGCGAAAGAAAAAAAAATCGCTTGTTTTTTCTTTCGGCTTCGTGTCAATAAATTAATTGCTTTGTTTGTTGGAGTGCGTGTGATTTCTAAAAACAAATTTTATTAGCATTTTCTCAAGTACCTACCTATCAAACAGTGTTGCAAGCAAAACTAATAACTATAGTAGGCAGGTAGGTTAGCAAACGCCTAGGCGTTAGGCGTTAGGCCTTCCAGGTTAACTGGTTAAGTCACAGAAGGTTCTACTAGAGAAGATATTTTTTATGCTTAAATGGTCATACGCTTGACAACAACTCACCTGAGTGACGAAGTTGTCTAAGGTGGAGCACATTTGCCCATGAAAACACGTGAAGCACGTTTGCAATGATTCATACGGGGAGTCCGTGTCTACACAGGGAAGTGGTGATTGGGGGTTAGAGCCATTCTAATTCTACCCCTAAAGTTGAAGCATAAAGCTATTGAGGTATCAACATAATATCTCATGCTTGAACAAAAGTACATACTCATGGAAAACTAATGTTCTATGACAAGCGGGATATTTTAGATACGATATAATATTATGGTAATAATATTATAATTATTGTAGTTCGATAGTCTATAGATGAAGAACAGATTAAAATTATGCTTATAAGGCGAAAGTAGTCCAAGATAAGATTTGGAATCTATTTTATCTTTTGTGGACTTCAATGGCTTGTTAGGGTTCCGTATCTAAAGGGTAAAACGGACCCTATTACTAAGGCTCCACTGTCCGTTCGTCTGTCTGTCTATCCGTCTGTCACTAGGCTCTATCTCATGAACCATTATAGTTAGAAAGTTGAAATTTTCACAGATTGTGACGATGTCATCCTCCTTCGTCATCGTTTCAGCTATTCACCTGCTTTCTTAGTTTTCGCATCAAATATTGGCCACTCATAATCTAGATTTAAATTCAAAATTAGAACATTAGTCACATTCCTTTCATTTTCCATACATTTTCGTCATTCTTCGTTTAACCACCGAGGCGTACGGTTCTCGCTTGTGCTCTACACTAAATTTTAATATTCCTCTGTTCATACAATAATCAGTGCTCTATTCGAGCAGTTTTATTTTACGGTCGTTCGAGTTGAACGAGTCTGCCATTTTATAATATATTCAGTTGGAAGTCACTGAATATATTATAAAATGGCAGGCCTTTAAACATACGAAATTATTGTTACATCTGTGAATAAACCCGTTCTCCCGAAGCCTACCGTTGTTATTTACGATAGTTCCGGATTTCCCAAAAGTTACCTACGTGTTCCCGTGAGTGTCCTCCCCTTTCTGAGCTACCGGGAAGAAGCTTTGGGGGGACCTCCGGGACAAGATGATGTATTTCTTTTGTCGCTATAACAACAAATACTAAAAAACAGAATAATATAAATATTTAAGGGGGTCCCCATACAACAAACGTGATTTTATCTCGTTAATGGTACGGAACCCTTCGTGCGCGAGTTCGATTCGCACTTGGCCGGTTATTTTTAATATAGTTCACAGCGAATATTTGTGTCAAATATCTAATACTTTTTATATTATACAAACAGAGGAAGCTGGATGCAAACCAATTTATTTATTTAATATCTAAGCGCTGATAACTCGTTCACACCAGAGTGTATTGTCTTTAGATATACGAAGGCGTTAAAGTTTTTGTAGTCTAGTACTCTTATTGTAGTCTGATACGAATTTGATATAATTATCAGCATCTTGTAAGAAGCAAGCAAGTGTGCTCATTTAAATGGCCGGCAGAGGAATATAGTCTTTATGACAGGGTACATAAGTGACAGTTATGGCCCTTTGAAAGTGCATACAATTATAGACGAATATATTGATACTTACTTGGATCTCTATTCGATACGCAAACGGATGATTCTTGGCACTTTGCGACGCATTTCTTGTGACAGCACAAACCACAGCTTGCGCATTGCATCGCGTCTTTCAACCAGATCTATGGATAATAAGCGCTTGGACTAATAAAAGTGTTTCCAAAAAGGTATGGAACATATTCTGCAATTCAATCAGCGCCATCTATAGGGAGAATTGAATACTCATCAAATTGAAAGTACCCTCATGTTATTGCATCGCTACATCGGCGTCGGTCGGTTCAACTAGGTTTTTGTTTTATCTCTACGCAAAATTTTGTTACATTTCAAATGAAATGTGAAACCACACAAGAAGTTATATATAAAAAATGCACAACAACAACAATGCCACCTAGCGGCATAATCTTTTTGTAGAAGATAATTTGTGAAAATACATTTTGATGAATTCATGCGTTTGTGTGGTAGGTTTAAAAATAGCCTTTGCGGGGTCTTAAGTTTTTATAGCTTAGGGCAAGGTTTTTATCGCAGCATTGCTTTTGTTATTGCAATTAAAAGTCAGCGCCATCTCGCAGAACTATCAAACAACAAATGAATGAACCATTACCTTTTTATTGCAGAAATCGCACTGCGTCGATCTATGGAAGTGCGTTCTCACGAAGTCGTGCGTCAGTTTTGATGGTTTAGGAGGTTTAGGGGGAGAGGGGTCTTTAGTTGCTGCGCGGGGGGTGTTTCGGGTTCCCCCTACTCCTTCCCACACCCACCAGACTAAAGCATCTCCGAAACATAGGCACGGCTCGAAGCCAGCGTGAGACGATAGCTTGTGGCTTTTGCTGTGAAGAAAATAAGGGTGAAATTTGAAGAAACAAGTACATTAACTTCTAAAAATTCAGCGCAAGTGTGAAATATTTATGTTCATGCGAACCTGAATTTGATGTCAACGTCGGGCGGCAGAAACTGATAGCGCTTCATATGATGCGGCACCGTCGAGTCCTGACATTCAGCCAACAAAGCCGCCAACGGTATATTCAAATACCCTAACAACACCTCATCTTTCTCCCCCGGTACTGTCGCCCATACATTTATATTCAAATACTTGTGATTCTCATTAAGTTTGAATTCAGTTTCTTCTTCAAAAAGTATGATAGGTTTCAACTGATTGCTTTTCGTCCAGTACATCTGGCATATTTCGACATGTTCGGTTTGTCTCGGGCCTCCGGTTTCGAATATCTGATCGTCTTCGTCCAAAATGGAATCGCATTTTTCGTTGCATTCTGAGGAGTCGGTTCTGATGATGGGTATGTCATGTTTTGTTTTGATTGAGGTAGCCTGTTTGAGAGGTGTGTTCGCTTCGGAAGCCGGTGGTGTACTGCCAGCGGAGCTGTCAGAAGACTTGTTTTCTACTGAACATCGGCGCTTGCGCAGGCCTATGTTAGAAGGTGAGGAGTCACTGTTTTTCGAGTGAGGTCGGGCGGGTTCAGTTTTCTGTTTGGTCGGCGTTTCAGTTTCGCTTTGGGGTTCTGGTGCTGATTTCGCTGGCGAATCTGATTCCTGTGGAGTAACACTTTAAGGATTATATTGCGTTTGAAATTATGATTTATCAGTTTCGTAGTGATTGTATAAGGAGAAGGTATATTTGATGTTCACGTCACTTCACTTGAAAGTAGGAAATGTGATGATAATACGACATAATGTTACAGACTACAGTTTTTTACGTGAGAAAAATGGATAGAGGAACCCTACACTAATTTTAAATCGCAGGTTTCATCAACATATTGAAAATTACAGTTAAGTACCTATATTAAACTATGACAATTAATTTAAAAAATTACAAATACATCGCCTAAAAAATCCAAAATATAACTAAATCTCTTGCTTTATCACTCCGATTACCCATTTTCTGACATTCCACCAAACGAAAAAGACTTACTTAAACAAGTAAAAAGCCAAGAATCCTATTAGCTCACCGAGGTATTACTCCTAGAAGTAGCAGCCCGCATGCCCTGCAGTCTGACCCCCTCCATGACCTCGGAAACTCTTCTAAACGAGAAGTTCGTCTTCATCCGTTTGGGTTCAAGTGTGTCTTCTCTACGAGGCGCCGCGTCACCACCACCGCGCTTCACGCGAACTGTTACTGCACGACGCTCCACTTGACGGAGAAGTTTACCCACCTGAAGAATGGTTCTAAGCTTCAGTAGCTACCAGCATACATATACACACACCCCTATAAAAATAATACATTTAATTTGAGTGTGAATAAGTAGCCAGTTGGTATTCTGCATTCAGTAGCTGTACTGTAGATGGTGAGTTCTAGCTTTGCCCTCTGCGCTGTAGATTGTGGGCTGGGCTCAATACCCCGAACACAATGTTTGTATGTATCTGTCATGTTTTTAAATAGTTTGGGGCTAGATGGCGTTGCATGAAATGGCTGTCAATATTTAATGTAATCATGTCGTTCACTTTTCAATATTAGTGCAAATTAAAAAACAGACTGAAGCAGTGCTCTTGTCGCGGCATAGAAGTAATGTTATTCCCACGATGTAAGCCCATGTGGCTACAAGAAAAAGAGCGCAGGATGTAACTACCAATAGGTATACTCACCTGAGCTCAATTTATGACCTGCTTGGTTGTATATGACCAGTCAAATTACTAACGCGAATCAGCGCTACATCTTTATATCACTGCACCAGTAACAAATAACGCTCATCTGAGCCACATTTCTAACTGGCTTGTCCATTATTATCTATGGCTCGTACCACGTCGACTCATGGCGTAGACACGGAAGCCAGGCAACATTAGCTCAATCTTATAGATTAATACAACTGTATACAGCCCTTGAGAATATCACTGAACCATTTACTAAGCTTCAGCCACTCACCTGCGCAACATTGTTAACTGGCTTGTTGTCTATGGCCAGCACCACGTCATCTCTTCTCAAGTCAGCACGGTATGCCGGCGACATCGGTACCACTGTATCTATAAGGACCACACCGACTCCTTGACAGCATACAAGGCCTAACTGCCCACAAACTGCTGGTAGCACTACGTCTAAGACTAGAACCCCTCGACGTAGTGACACCTGAAATAATAAAAGAATTAATGAGAATACATGAAATTAATGTAGATTTTGTAGGTTCTTTTGATTAAGTGTTGGCAAACGTACGCAACCAATGGCCTGGTGGTGGGCGAGCAAATAAATTGGGCACTAGCGAAGTACCACGTTACCTGACTAGTTAATTCATAACTGTACAGGACCGAATGAAAATGGCGCAAACATATCTCCCCTGCAGGAAAGTCCGTGGTCAACGAAATTCAACTTGTGCTACCAGCGTCCAAAACCACGGGAATATCATTACTTCGATTAAAGACACCAGTCTTCAATGGTAGTTTATCGGTAGATTATAGTATTTAAGTCAATTTCTGATAACGGCAAAGGAAAAAAAATGGCGCTAACATCTTACCCATCCGTGAGAGTCGACGGCTAAGGCGGCGCGAACCACACCACCTCCTCCAGACCATTGAAGTCTCGTCACTTCAACCAGCCTTATTGTGAGTTTACCGTGAGGAGTAGGGCCATCTTCACCATCTGTACTTCCCGGCTCCGATTTAGGGAAAAATGGTTTGTAGCTGTAAAAGAATAAGGTATTGGTTCAGTTGAATTAAGAGTATCGTTATATTATATTTCGGGTAATGTAAAAATATCCTCACTGAGATGCCGATTAGTTCCTACTCACCGTATCTTATAATTCGGCAGCGTATGTCTCTGAGCGACTGCTCTCCTGATATGTGCAGCGACCAGCGAAGCCAGCCTAGGTTTGAGCTGCCTCCCTTGGAAGCGCCCTCGCACTCGCAGCTCTAGCTTCGGTGGTGATTCAAAAGCTATCGCCCAGTGCGTGTATGGATTCCGACGGAACATTAGTCGCACGTTGCCGCTAATGCTTTCGACTGTGAAAGTAAGTATAGAAATAATTTTATTAAACAAAGACGTGAAAAAAAAGACCAGAGCATAATGTTTTTTAGTTTTATTGATTTTTCACATATGAGTGAATATAAAATGCTATTCAAATACCAACATCTAAGTAATGGTAAGACCTAACGGGTGACTGCAGCCAGATGCATCCATTCAAACCTGTGACTCAGGGTGGAGTCCCGCACCCTGAGATACAAGTTGATTCTTAGTTCGGGGGCGGCGATTTCACTTCTGGGAAGCGGGTGTACACGGAAATGCATCTGCCTGCAGTCTCTTGTTCAATGTTGGGTTGTTATGCTTTACTAGTGCCCTTGGCCTTACATAAAACTTGTATTATTTTTTGAAATAAAAACATGATTGATTGATTGATTGAATGGTAATGGTTTTTTTAGTAGGTATAACAAAGGCTAAAATTTCACACCCAATGTACCTACGCCAGATATTCATAAAAGGTTTAGAATTTTTCATTCTAAGAAAATATAACCGAGAGTGGAACGAACAATTAAGCAAAGTGCCTTTAACTCAATTGCTGTCTTCATAATTTCCAATTTTGTCGAGCATGCCTGGGTACTCAGGTATTTCGCTCCATGGAATTTAAATAATGAAAATCACTCAGTACAAAGCGAGAACAAAGGCCTTTAGAAAATTGGTGAGTTCTTTCACTTACAGTGTGCATAAAAAGTATTTAAACAGAATTAATGAAAGACCTAAACAATCAAAAATTAATCAGGGGTAGGTGTTATGGCAGGGCACGAGACTTACGTCGACTGCATGGGCATTTGGAACTACATCATTAAAAAATGTTCTTGCAATTACGTTGCTGCTATGAAGCTACAAAGCACTTTCCTGTGCCCTAAATTAAAATAAATTGCGTTTTTCGTTTCATGGTTGCCATTACATGTATATGGTAAACTATAGGTGTGTATACACTAGGTGGTAGGCCTTTACTGCAAAGTTCATCTAGGTAGGTACCACCACCTTGCCAGTTATTCTGCCGCCACGCAGTAGTGTGCAAGCACCACTCTGTTCCGGTTTGAAGGGCATTGTAGCCGTGTAACCTTATAGCTTATAAGTGGACCGATGATGTGGTGAAAATCGCGGGGAGCTGATGGATGCAGTAGGCGAGCAGCCACTCAAAGTGGCGCTCTGTGGGGGAGGCCTATGTTCAGCAGTCGACGTCTTCAGGCTGTTGATGATGATGATGATCATGAACCTTATAGCCGTGTTACTTTACGGTTTTTTAAATAGGTTGGGTAATTTAAAAACCTTTCCAACACATACGTAATTATATACACTTCTAGCTCTTATTAATCCAGAATTACACTTATGTCTTCCCGCAAAAAGTATTTGGCAGGAACTTAATACTACATAAACATAGGTACTTATTCCTTAATGGTCGTTGTATGTAGTAGGTATGTACGAACGCATGTGAGAGCAAACTCATCAATCATTCAGCAGCTTTCCCGGCGCACATGTTTAATTAAATAATCTGGAAGTTTCTGTACTAAATGTTACACTTTTTGAAGCCACACATTCGCAAGCATAATCATATACTTACATTGTACTTTTATTTATCAACAAAACTACGCAGTAATACGAATATTTACGCACCATTTATATTAGACGTGTACTTTCAAAAACCATATTTGTTTGTATTCCTTCAGTTATTTAGTAACATGCGTACGAATAGGACGAATCCTATCTGTGGACTTTATTTTGGATCGACGGACGCAGAAAATAGAGCCTCCAGAAACGTCATTTATACGTGTACCTACCTACTACATTTGTTTCTATTTTTTTTAAATATTGGTCTTGGTACGTGTACCTACATAATACATATAAAACGTGCCTGTTTTATTAAAAACGGCACTACGACAAAACAGCGTAATATAAAGTTATAAGCCAATATAAAGATATAATCTACCTGAATATCTAAGAAAGTACCTATACCTATATCACTTACGCGATATATTTTTTAGTATACCTACTACTAATTTATGACCAATAAATAACCAACATTTTTAAATGGCAGCCCACGCCATAAGCTCCATACAAAAAGTTTAAAAGCTCTTTCAAGTCTAAGATTTATTTATTTCCAAGAAAGTGTACTTATGTATAACATTTTACATTTTCAGTAGTACTTACTAGTGGCCCCCACACTAGGTAAAACCTGCCTACCTAAGTACCTTCAGTTTTGCATTGACTTCTGATAGACTACTTACTAGCTTAGTAACATACTCTCATGGTCTCTTACTTTTGGCCTCATTAGTAAGCTCAAAGTAGTGCAACAAGCTATGGAGAGAGCTATGCTCGGTGTTTGCCTGCCGGATAAGATCCGAAATGAGGTGATCCGCAGGAGAACTAAAGTGACTGATATAGCTCTTTGAATTGAAATTATAGAAGTTGAAATGGCAATGGGCAGGCCACATCACTCGTAGAACTGACAACCGATGGAGAACAAAGGTTCTTGAGTAGCGACCACGAACCGGAAGACGCAGCGTAGGCCAGCCCCCCAGTGGACCAACGATCTGGTGAAAGCCGCAGGGAGCCGATGGAAACAGGAGGCGACCAGGCGCTCAAAGTGGCGCTCTCTGGGGGAGGCTTATGTTAAGCAGTGGACGTCTTCAGGCTGTTGATGATGATGATGAACATATTTTAGTAATCTATGCTACTGCACCCACCTGTGATAGATATATTAGCAATCTTCCCCAGTAGCATCACAGCATCCACGTCTATCCTGAAGTTGCCGTCATAGGCCAAGTCAAATTTCAAGTCCAAGGACCTCAGTCTTGCGTTATCTTCCTCCAGTTCCCCACTTAGAAGGCGAAGGTTCGTGATGCTGGGAAACTCAGAACCGACTTCGAGGGAACGGAGCTGTATAATGAAAAGGTTTCCTGAGATAGATATTGACATGAAATAATGTGATGCAATGAAATAAAAATATTATCCTGCGTCATATGAATAAAATATGGGAGTTGATATGCTTAGACAGTTCTCGGTATCCTCGATGGTGAAGTAGAAATTTAAGGGCAGTCTCCGAGCACAACAATATCATATTTTAAGCCCTATTTCCCCTTGAATTTTCGCGTAACATTTATTCCAGTAAAAATTTCTCGTTTTACAAAATTACAGCACTGCTTATATTTGATTACGAGGACGACCCTCGGGCCTCGCTTCGTTTAAATACATATGAATTCTTTTATAGTCATAATCCAGGGATTCGCTTCGTTAGCCAGGATTAGGCATGGGCCAAAAGCTTTGACAAATCAAGTGTGAATGTGACGTGTAGGCACGTGTAGATCTGCGAGCTGATTGAGCTCGATTCTGTTTCCGAGTCAATGATTGAGAAGCGGCGGGTAAGTGATGAATTAATCGTGACTGGTTAGGGTTGCGAATCTTGATTGCTAGAGCATTCTACATAACTGTTGTGTTGCTGTATGTGTACCTATGTATAGCATAGTTTTTATTTTCGGCGTGTTTTAGAGAAAGTAATGCTTAATCCCCTACACTCGGTAGACCGACGATCTGGTGAAAACCGCGGGAGCCGATGGATGCAGGAGGCGAGAAGCCGCTCAAGGTGGCGCTCTCAGGGGGAGGCCTATGTTCAGCAGTAGACGTCTTCAGGCTGTTGATGATGATTGATGAATACTTAATGATGTTTGTACACGGTTAGTCTTTAACCTGAAGAATTACAATAAAACAAAATATTGAACTCTCACATTGAGGCTTATATTATTATGCGGAAACGTGCCGATAATAATGACGATAATAAAAGAGACAATATAAATACCGTCAATGATTCAAATATCTTCCCAGAAGAAGTTTTCGCGAGTAGTTCTGCTAGCTCTGTCGCCATTCGCCTCCTCAGCCAACTGGTGTCAGCTGTGCTTTGTTGGAATATGAACTGAAGCATGGCGTTGAGAGCACCTTCTGGTGTACCGCTGTATATCTTTACAATTTCCTTTAGTATTTCCTGTTTAGGAAAAAGAAAAGTCATGGATGCTTGTGAAATAATGGATGGAAGATAAGAGTTGAATACGGTGAGCTGAGCAGAAATTACGCTCACGATAATATTTATACCCCTCTGCACTAAAATTTTACAGTTCTTAAGCTCATAACTACTTATCTCTCTAGGCGTTTGGGTACGTACCCAAATGCGTTGCAGTAGGTACGAAAGTTATAGTAAAGTCATGATAGAGAAAGATATAAGTGCGAGCTTAGGAACTGTCAAACATTACTGCAGGCGTGCATAAAGTTCATAAAGTTAAATCAACGCATACGGAATTTGTTCTCGCTCTTACAACGGTGAAATAAAAACTTCGAGAAAAAACCGCGGTATGTTCAAGAAACCACAAAAGTTCGAGAACGTGTGTCATTCGACCCACACTTTTCCAACATGGTAGTTTATTTGGTAGTGTAAGAAAGCCCAGCTGTAGGAAAGGCTGGACGAGTCTAATATATTTACTGCCCACATAATAACGATTATGAACGATATCCAAACAGGCATAAAGAAATTGACCTTTCAGATTTCAAAGCCTTAATTTGACTGATGTTTTCCGTTCGCACACCATTTCCTAAAAACTGATTAATGGTACACGCCATCAAAGGACATTTCAACCCCGAATTTAATTCTATTTGTTAGAGAATCGAGGTCAGTGTAATTAAAGGGCCCTGCTTAGAGGAGGTCGTTACACCTAATGATAGCCGTTAGAAGACAGCCCAATAAAACTGGGGCACTCTGTCAACACATCGGAGAAATACCTACCGTAATACACCTACCTCTTTAAGGTTGGTCTTTCTTGCAGGTATCAATGTCCGTGAACTTGCCTAGTGCGAATTTAAGCCTGGTTTTCACAGGCCCAGTTTCTGACCACCAGTAGTCAGCAACTGTACATTTTGCTGTCTATACAGTACAGTCACTTTCCCGACGTGTTCTCACTACTGGGTCTGCATAGGAGACAGCAGTACACAGTTACTGTGTTACTAGTTCTGGCCAGGTGTTTCCGACCCTTTGCGTTTTCACGAGGCCAGCAAAATGGTTGATCAGTGCGATATAGTGCGGGAAGGTCAGTGGACAGTAGAAACAAAAAATTTTGAAGTAGCTGACCGACAGCAACTGACCGGTCAGTACTGGCTTTTTTTTTTACAATTTATAGGCATAGCGTTTGACCACTGTCTCACCTGATGGTAAGTTATGACGCGCTCAACTTTGTTTTCACGGACCCAGTAGCTGCCAGACAGTAACTGTCCTTCACTGTCCGCCAGCTACTGGGCCTGTGAAAACTAGGCTTTAGTCCGTCATCCTCGTCGAGATCGCAGAAAGACGAGATCTAAAATTGCGAAGATCACTGAATGAATTTAATTTTTAATTTAATGACAACACCGCAGAATGACGAGATCTAAGAACGACTAGATCTCACACTCGCAGAAAGTAAAATTATCAGAATGATATATTGATAAGTAAATAAATAAATAATAAATATATGTGGACATTTCACACAGCGCCATGATGATTACGTAGGTACATTATTTTTGGTATGATTAACGCTCATTACACTCTGTTATGCTTTGTATAGTTCTAATAGAGCCTAATGTAAGGTCTCCGTCGGTCGCTCGATAATGATTAGGAGGCAAATTAATTCTGTCGGCGTTGCTCGTAAAATGTGGTGACAGGAATGACTCGACTAAGTACGGGTATTTATTTACAACTGCTATCAAAATTAAAACGCCATAGCTTGACACGGTTTTAATTAAAATGAGTATAAGATTGTTTATTGAAACCTAACACTAAAGTAAAAAAAAATTACTAACTTCATTAAATAAGTACGTTGTTGTATCTACGTCTGTCTTCCCTGAAGACAAGCAAGGTACGTTCTTGGCGCTTTGTTGAAAGCAACTTTAACTTTTGTCTAATTACTTCACAGAAGAAACAACCTCAGCTTTGAACAATTGACGTAAGATCCAATAACATCGTTGGCTTAATCACAACAAAGCCTTCGAAAGTTTGTTTTCACGGCAACGCGTTTGAGCTTATCAAACTCTTAAAATAGAGTAAAATGAAAGCCTCTCATGTGCCGGTTATAATTTCCGTAATATCCGGGGTTCGAAACTTCATTGGACTTATTCAGAAACTTCGTCTATCAACTCTTGATAGCTTAATATATCCACGATAAAAGTTAGGATGAATTATTACTCTCTTGCGAAAATAATTCTCGACCACAGTGTTGCAAAAGACGTAGGCATACTATACGACAAAACATTCTAGGTTCAAGCTTTTTAGTCTAATGAAATTTAACAGTAAAGTTAGAAGTATTATAAATGTGCGTAACTGACCAAAGCAGAGACCTCATGCACAAACCCCAATGCATGATAGGCATTCTTATTACTTCTCGCTGTCAAAGCTTGGACAACCCCAGTAACGACTTGGCCAGAACTATAGTGTGATTTCCTTTCCCTGTCCAAAGAATTAGGATTGATCTCCTCACATACTGTGCATATCTTATCCTTATGGATTGATCGTGACATTACATGGATTTTTTGGACATGGCTAACCATTCGTGGGCCTGTCAAAATATCACACACACGTTTTAAGTCGAATATTTACACCAAAAGATTAACTTCCTAGCCGTTCTTTCACTGTGTCTATAGATAAAAGTCGTTGCACGTGCACAGGGCGTTAGAACCATAAAGAGTTCAGTCGGAGTCTTTTCTATACTTGACTCTAGTGCAATTTGAGCTTGTACAATTTATGCAACAGATGATACGTATATTTTACACCCCATTTATTTTTACGGACACCGCGCTCTGCATTACACGAAGTCGCGGGTTATTTTTCAGGGGTCATTAAATATGATACCCCTTCGAGTTATTGCTATTTCTGTGTAGTCTTATATCTCTGGGTGATCTTTAAACTTATACATTACTCTATTATAGCTCTCGGTTTCAGAACATAAATTGATGTTCCACAGGGGAATGCAAAGGTCCGGTTTAGATTTGAAGGTATTGATTGAAATAACTAAGACCACATAATTGTACTATTTCGTAAATGTGTAATATACAGGGTTATTGGTAATTCGACATACCTATTCCCGTTAGGAGATGATAGAGGTGACTATTTGCGATAATTTTAACCCCATGTATTATGCAATTATAGTATAGTAGTGTATAGTATTATGTTTAGTTCGTATACGAATTTCCGCCTGCTTCAGTACATTCAAATTGTTTGTAATAAACACATCAAAAACGCATGAAAAAAAGTTCAAAAAATTCTTAAACTAAAAAAAAATATCAAAACTTCACCGGTCCCACCCAGTACCCAGGTTTTCGGACCATTATTTTGAATATACTGTACTCTTCATTTCCATATACAAGATGTGCGGCGGTTGTGGCGGTTGCTGCGGCGGATGCTGTGGGGGATGCTGCGGTGGATGCTGCGGCGGCTGTTGCTGCCCTTGCATAACCATCCACACGTGCTGCACAAAGATCTGCTAGCCTCCAGTGCCCCCCCCATGTGGGGGCTGTGCTAGTCGGAGTGGGTGCGACAATATATTGGGCGATGTGTTAAATATTGCTTGTCCGTGCTTCCTTTCTGATCATTTTTTTTTCAGTTTCTTCGATATAAAAAAAGAGTGCAATCATTGAAAAATTTGTAAGATCGGTAAATAAACCACGGAATAATAAGCTTTTAAAGTTTCTGGAGAAATCGTCTGTACCTTTCTCGCAAAACAGAGCATCCCCAGATTTACTATGAAAACACGTGATTGTGACGTCATATGCCAAAGAGATTGTAAAGCTACCACAGCTTAGTAATGAAGCCAAATCCTGACGCCACTACAGTCATGTTTGAGCTGTCTCTTTCTACTCCTGTATTTTAAAATACTTGTAACTTTGTCATTTTTTGAGATATTTACTTTTTGTTTTGACGACTGTTTGTTTTTTGAGAAATATTATTAATTTATGCAATAAAAAATGGTAGTCATCAAGCCTGTTGCAGCATTTTTACAAGCTTTTTTGGTGACCCTTTTTTCGACACTGTAGCTTGAAACTGTTCTTATTATTGCTGTCGAAAAACTCGGAAATAGAACAATAAAGATGTTTACGTCTAACTTATTAAGGTTTAGGAACTCACCGGTGGTAAAGTGACCGGCATACTGAAATTATTTTCTGCCGTGGTGGGCTTCTCAAAGGTCCTCCAATAGTAGTACAGCATCAACAGCGGTATCGCCAGCGCGAACGCCGCTCCAAGCAACGCGGCTAGCAGCAGCCAGGGCCACTCTGGCATGTTTGCTTCTAGCGATTATAAGCTGGTGGAAGTAGAATACTTAGACATTGATGATTGTACCTAAAATCTATATAATATTTTTAATATACTACCAGTCCATTATCAAAGAATGCAAACTATGCCAGTAGGTAGATACTTACTCATCACAGAGGTCTAACCCAAAAAGCTTATAAATATAAAACACTGGAGAATGCTTTGCGAACCACGCTTTGAAGTAAGGCAATGTGGCTATGAATGACGTTGTTTATGAATTTCTTCCTTTTCTTACGTACGGGTAACGTGTCACCCACACATTACCACATTTCCCTGCTTCAAAGCGTGGTTCGCAATGCATTCTCCAGCTTTTATTATTAGCTCTTAGTCAAACCGACTTATTTATGGTACTTACCTAGTTATAAAGTTTGGACAAAATAATCTTCGAAGAGTAGGTAGGTATGAGGCTTTTATATTAATGCTGCGGCTACATTAGCGGGCTACGGCGAATATTCGCCGTAATAGACCGCTAAGCTAATGTGGCCGCATACATCGTCGAAAAAAATCGGCATCGCGTATAGCCGACGACGATGTTTTTGCACGCCAACGTACTACGAATATCCGCCCGATAATGTAGCCACAGCATAAGCGTGGCAAACAAGCAGACAGCCCACCTGATGGTAAGTGGTCACCACCGCTTATGGACGTCTGCAAGACCAGAGGCGCTGGTGATGGTGACCTCTATTGGTGCCTGCATGAATTTGATCAGTGTTTTTAATCCCATGACAAAACAAGCGCCTGGCCAAAATATTTAGAAGCAATAAAAATTTGAAAGAATTGTTTCAGATAAAAATAGCATCCAAGAAATTATTTTGCAAAGTTCAAACCCTTATTCTAGAGATTGCAGGTAGGTATTTAATAAAACTTGCGGTAACATATAAGTAAAAAAAAAACACAAAGAAGCGATAGAAACCAACTAAAATGTAGGAATTATCCATTATACCTATACATATAAATATTACTTGTATTACCTGTAAAAGCAGCAAACATGCTCAGCCTGCGAAGTCAACATGCAAGTATTAAAAGAGCTTCTAAGCTGTAGATGCTCATAATAAATGAATAACCGGCCAAGTACGAATCGTACTCGCGCACGAATTGTTTCGTACCATTATCTAAAAAAACGAGCAAAAAAATAAAAAAATCACGTTTGTGGTATGGGAGCCCTTTAAATATTTTTGTTATTCTGTTTTTTAGTATTTGTTGTTATAGCGACAAAAGAAATACATCATCTGTGAATATTTCAACTGTCTATCACGGTTAATGAGATACAGCCTGGTTACAGACGGACAAACAGACAGACAGACAGTACGACGGACGGACAGCGGAGCCTTAGTAATAGGGTCCGTTTTACCCTTTGGGTACGAAACCCTAAAAATGTGTAGGCAGATCTATGTTTAATTATTTATCAAAGAAGAAATTACGTCAACGATATGACGTGCGTTGATGATCCTCCTAACTCCTACCCCTCCCTGAGATAGCCATCTGAGGGAGGGTCGGATGATGTAGCTTTAACGACCGCCAGCCTTTCTGCCTACACCAATTACCTACCTACAACCACAAATTAGTACATCGTGTGTTTGCAAAACACACAAAATAAACCTTATAGAAAGTAATTTTGCTGTTATTGGCAGGCGGTAGATTAATAAAAAAATTTTTGAGTCTTAAATTAAAGTCAACGTTTAACTTAAACACCGGTGATTACGTAAATTTTAATACGCTAATGAGCTTTCGGCATGGTTAGGTGTGCAATCACAACTTTTGTGTATTTCAGGAAGAGGCTTTGTTTAAAGTTGAAAATGATGTTGTGAACTTTTGATGTCGAAATGGTTCTGCGCTTGATATTGTATTCATTTTGCGGGTTTTTTGTGGATCACGTAAAATATGGATATCAAATAAGTATTATAACTGGCTATACCTATAAGCACAAGGTAAAAAAAAATGTGTTGTTATCATGATGCAAATTTGGAGCACTACGTTGATAAAGCATTGTTTGTTTGGGTGTCATTAGAACGAGTTTATTTAAAAAAACTAAAATGGGTGTTTAGTTAAATGGTATTCGGTCATAATACTTCTTAGTTTTATTTTCTATTTACACAATTTGTTTGATCTGATTATTTATTTTCGTCACGTTGCAGCGGGCTTTCAGTATTGTCCTTTTTGGTTGATTTTATGATCAGACTCCGCCTTAAAACTATAACTATCTGTTGTTGTCGGTACCTAATTTAATCGAAGTTCGGTTACAAAACCACCATTATTCTATTTTGTATTTTCTTTAGCAAAAATGGTAGGTAAGTAGGTACCTACATTAAGCGCTTATAAAGCCTGCAATTTAAAGTCTATGTTATTCCTATACACGTGTTACACGTGAGTTCCTATAAACAGTTGTGGAAGTATACGAAAATGTTTTGAGGACATTTTGCTATGCCTATAATACATACGAAAGACTACGAAAGGGGTTGATCTGCCATTCGTGGCACCCTCCTAATATTAAACGCGCCCTTGACTGATACGAAGTCAAGGGCTACGTGCCCGGGCCTTGTATGCTCGCCTCGGGCCAAGGTACTAAACCTGTTTCATAATAATTATAATAACAGTAGACTATTTGGACGGTCTTCTAATTTAAACAAATAGAACAAAGTTATATAGATCACAGAAGGCAAAGGCTACGATGAAATATAGGAAAGATCCACGATCGCCGCCTCGAAATCAGCACCGTTTAAACAAGGCATATGCCTTGTTTTTGCTCTCAGTTGCGTGTGACCGCGCTTAGTGAAAGTGATGTAACTCACATAATAGGTACAGGCAAAGACTCTATATTCCTCAGAGACTTTCATGTGTCCAGTTCAGACCGAGCTATTTACCAATGTCACAGCGTTTTTTCACTGCGCTCGTGCAATTTTTGTCCAATTTCAGCTCGCCATTATACTTCTGTATGTACTGCCTATATAATAAATAACACCCAACGATCACATACATAGATTCTGGACTCTAACTAGGATTCCCTGTGTCTAGGGACCCAGAAACTACGAGGACCATGGTCCCACAACACTCAGACACAGAACAAGTATTTGTGCTTTTTTTCCTACTTGTCCTGTCACGGGAATCGAACCCCCCGCGCCGCCTCCGGGTTATGAGCCGATCTGCTCAACCACCACAGCACAGAGGCTGTCGGTATACATACAGCTGATGGTTCAGGTAATAATCCCATACTGTTACTACCTAATATGCCGGCAGGCGTGTGGTATTAAAGCTAGTACCTAAGCTTACGTGATCACGTTTCGCGTGTGTTTTATACAAAATGCACAATTTACAATGCATTTACCTTCTCCGAAATATGTCGCTATTGTTGAACGAAATTGCCAGTTTTGTGAGGCAATTTCAGAAGATTACGTACGAGATATGAGTTTTTTATGGGCAGATTGGTCGGCTTGGTACCTGGTTTTTTCTTTCACATTTGCGTAATACCTACTCGTAATAGCATACCTATACTATTCAGTATTCTGTGGTAATAGTATTATTTGAACGTGCGCAGACAGACAGACAGAAAGAAAAAAAAAACATACAGAACGTCAAAGAAGTGTAGGTACCGCAATAAAAATTTGCATCTATGAATTCAGCAATTAACTTGGTCTAACCATCCCTGTTTCTGGCTCCTTATGGGTAGCGAGGTCAGATGGCAGTCGTGTACCTAATTCTCTCGTGTAATTCTGGTAGCTCACCGCTACAGGCAGACTGGGAGCCAACCCCAAATAACAAATGGGAAAAGGCATATAGGATAATGATGATGAATTCAGCAATTAACTCTATATAGCCAACTTGAAAAACTATATAACCAGTTTCGTAGATATACCATAGATATATGTATCGTACACTCGTACACTCGTACGTAGGTAGATGTTAGAGTAGGTATCACTCATAGTAAAACTTATCGATAAATGCTCAAAGTTATTACCGTCGTTATGACTTTAGATCTCGTAGAGTGATGGATCCATCTCCCGTAGGACCTCAACATTACGCATTGCCTATAGAAGAGTAATATACTTAAGAATTCGAAAGGAAAATATTTTTCTAGTTATTGTTACCCTTTCCACCCCGACCCCGACGGCACCTGTTTACCAAGTACGGATAAGGTGGATCATCCTTTATGTTTGGACGTCGAACAACATTCCTAATCCTTTGTGATTCTTCACGAACTTTGCCAAAGTTTTCTCATCTAACTTTTCTATAAACATAGATCCTAAATAAATATCTATGTAGTTGTAGACAAAGAGGATTACTTCATCCAAACTGAAAACAAACTGTTCTAAAATACTCCCTGATAATATTTAGGTAATAGGTACTTGTAGGTACTGATAATAAGAAACTTTTATCATAAATACCTTAGAGAATCCCAATAACAATCATACCAGCTTAAGTACCTAATTACATTCAAGATTAAGGGCAAACGTCCATTTATAATTAACCATATATACAAAACATCGTGACCTTGAAACTGTTTTAGATTATCTTATAAGTAACTGCTGAGATTATTGATCCATCGAAATTTATAACACTTTGAACCTTAATGTAAACATTAACTTTCTAGAAAAAAAGTAAAAAATTTAGACATTAGTTATGCTAATAAAAAACAAAAATCTATACACCATTTTTGAAAAAAAAAAATCCTTAAACTAAGATGATATAGAAAAATTAGTTACGTAAGACGTCTGTCTGACCTTTATCGCGAATCTTAATCAAGTTTCTAGCTCAGGGCATCACCTCGACTAAAAGTTGTCAGTTTAATACGAGTTTCAAAACTAATATTCCTAATTACATATTCTTTGAATTTTGGTGTTTAATAGGTTTCATTTGTTATCATGAGATTGTGCTCACTGCTCAAGTAATTACTTTAGTACATACTCTAGGGCTCAATGTACCTACTATGCGTCAAAACAAATAAAATATACTTATTTTATTTGTATAGGCATAGTATTATTTTATCTGAGACTAAGGCCCGATTTCACCAAACTAGAATAAATTTTATTCCAGGTATAACTTTCCGAGATTTTACCACCAATTTTGTGAAGGAATAAGACTTATTCCTTGGATACAATCAAAATGGCGTCTTTTTTGTGTAATTTCATTTGTCAATTAGCTGTATCCAGGAGTAAGGAATAGCCGTATACTTGGAATAAACGTTGGTGAAATCGGGCCTTAGGTAAGTATGTTTTTTAATAAATTATTTTCTGTTAACAGCTATAGCTATAAAGGTCGGTAAAGACCAGCAGCGTTAGCCAGTTCTTAAAAAGTGCACTATGTTCGAATTTGAAAATTACTTCAGATATGGGTAGGATGGTTTTATACGCTTATCGAATATAAGTTCCATTCCATTGTATCAAGAATGAAGGTAGGTACTTACTATCAAATACTTTCTTGGAATAAGAGTAAGATCACTGTTCAATACATTATACATGCATGATGGATTTCCGCGAAGTATCGAACTATTATAATAAGAAAGTTGAATGACACGGTACAAATAGGTTTCTAATATGAATTGGCCACGGCACTTACCTATTAGATTAGGTATTATAAGGTAGTATAGTTTTCCTTTATTTCACAGGTATTTTTCTCTAAAGTGCTGTAAATGTGAGTCATATTACAGAACTGAAAGTCTTTTACATGTCTTTTATAATATAAGTGACTAGGGATCGCCCAGCGGTTTTACTCGGTTTCCGGCAGCAACTTATTTTCCGGGATAAAAAGTACCTTACCTATGTTGACTCCGGTAATATAAGCAGCTCGTGTGCAAATTTTCATGCAACTCCATTCAGTTGTTTTGGCATAAAGCCATCATAAAGCGAAACAAACAAACATACAGGCAACGTTTCTATTTAGTGTTGGATTGATGAATAATTAGTAAAAATAGAAGTCTCATGAAAAACCCATTAGCATTATCCAAGTTGAAATCTCAAAGAGAGTTAGCTCATATTTAATTCGAATGCTAAAGTTCTATACAAAGTGCGCGAGTTTAGAAAATAGATGAAGAGGTAAACAGAACCTATCTAGGTTGTCAGCTCATCCATTATGTATAGTTTGATTGCTCCCGCTTTCAATATTCAGGATTCACGAGGAATTGTGGAAATTCAGATAGTAACAAAGTGCCTGCCTGTTGATTGTAGGCCTGAAAAGGAAGCCACAGCAGCGTAAGATCAAAAACTAATCGATCCTAATTTTAGCAAATGCGGAGGGTGAATCGACCAAGAGCTTTACGGCCCAGCATAATATTTCAAGATAATAGGATGTATCGAACGTTATAGCACATTTTACATTTGTGAAAGTAGTTTTTCTGCTCTGATGAGGTAAGAAAACAATTGTTGCGATTTAAATACAAGGATTTCGTATCGGGTTCCTGGTGTACTTATGGGAACGAAATATTTTCTGACATATAAGTAGGTATATGAAAGTCGTTCGAGTTTTATTTTTAATGGCTGGTTAAAGGGTATAATATAGGAGGGGTTTTTGATAGGTAGACAGATAAAAGGATAAGGATTCATTGATATAACAAACACAGTGAAAATATTTTTTTTGTTAATACTGAATACTGTAAAAGAATGTTTTTTGTTTGCAATGAATGTGTAAATAGCTAACTAACTGACCCACCCCCGGCTTCGCACGGGTGCCTATAACCTTCGCGAAAGTGCAAGCAATAAGTTGACCAAGATTCATCGCAATCGGATGAACGGTATGTCACTGACATAATGTCAGTGTATAAAATACGATCAAACAAACATTCATTATATATATTAGATTTATTTATTAGTCGGATAATCTTTATCGAGTAACTGAAAAATGGCCTCTTAATTTGATGTGTGCCTATTCGATCTCGATATTTATACATAAAAATGAATCCATATTATCCCAATGGACTTAAAATTCAATACATCGAATTCAATTCCTATTTTAGGGGTTCAAATAATATTATGAAGAACTATTACTTATAACCCTCACTTAGCTTGATTAGTTGTATACCGTTGTTATAATCACACTGAATTCTACATTCTATCTGTGTATGAATAACACTAGGTAATGACATTAAAAAATGTTTCAATTTGGTCCTTCGGAGCTTGCGGTCATGCTATAATTAATTACCTACCCGCAAAGGGTGACGCAAAAGTAACCCATAACTTTCTAACTACGTGCATCGATGTACGGTAACTAAGCAAAAAACAGAAATTGACTAACTTCTAAATATATCTACTCAAAGCAAGCAACTATCTTATTTCTGTCTAAAATATAGGTAGCTACCGCTAAATTTGACTATTAAAATTAACAATAAGAATTGCATGCATTCAGTTATTACCATAATTATTGGAGAAACAAGCATAAAACGATTGCAAAGCAAATCTTCAAACCATTACATTTGATACCTACCATATAATTATAAAATGTGTTAAGTATCAAAATAGTTTAAAGAAGTAATAAAAACAAAAGCAAACAGATAACAAGCATCCATCGAGCACTTACCTTCTAACAACGTCGAAACTCTATAACAAGGTTTACCTACATAAAATCGATTAAGTATGTTATGCACTAAAACAATTGACATATAAACATCAACCCTAACTAATCGTATGGTATTCTAAGACTATTCAGTTTTACTAAACATGATTACGCCCGCCGGTTTGCCGGCGGCGATGATGTCCTTTACATCACTGGGGGCTTAGAATCATTGTTTTTCTTGGGTCTAGCGTCAGAAGCCTGATTGGGCATGCGCGGAATTTCGCCAATTGGACCAGAGTTCATGTACCTGATTTAACTTTAAAAAATAAACTTGTAAAATCCTTTGTAAGTCATGATTTTAATGCGCCGGTATTCGAATCTATTAATGATTTTGAGACTAAGGAAATTTGATATGTTTCAAATGCATCAAACACCTTATGAGAAACACGTCATTGACGCTTGCGCGAAGCGGCGATCGATAGCACACCTTATTTCTCTACAGGTGTATTACTTGATTAGGGAAACCACATCTAATGAAACAGAAATAAACATTGGAATGATATCTGATTATAAGTTTAGTCAAATCGTAAGTCATCTAAGACAATTTAAAGCACATTGTTGACCCGTCTCTGAATAATGTTAAGATATACAGCAGGCTGATGTTTACAATCAAAATGGATGAGTCTTTCCCCCTGTTTCACATTATCACGGGTCAGCGGGCAGAGGTCTGCCTATAAATTTGGGGTTTTGAGCAAACACTTGGCCGATAGCTTTCCTTTGTAGTTTACTTTCTAAAAAAATATTGGTAGGTATTATTTTCCATCTATAAGATTGTTTCTTTTTCTCTCAAGAGTCGTGGGTAGAACCAATAATTGGATACTTGACCTTTGACTTGGACTTTTACAAGGATCTATTCTGAACCCTTGTGTTTATATTTTGCATGACAACCATATTTAAAAGAGAATTTTAATCTACTGTCATGCAAACCTTAGGTATCTTTAGGTACATAGGTACCTATATATATCTAAATAGTCATAATATTGAATGTTTTGGCGAGTGTAATGAAGATGAGATCATAAGATCCTACTCTATATATACCTAAGCTCAAACTCTACGTTTAAGGTGACCGACTGTACGTAACACTAAAGAGCAATATTTGAATAAGAAAATTAATTTCTAAAGGTTCAAAGGTCTGAGGTAATGGAGTGGAATTAAAGGGCTCACTTTGTTTGATGATTTGAATTTTAATTGAAGTTTTATTAAACCTACGGATGGTTATTCGTCGTTTCTAGAAAAAGTGTTTGGCATATTTTTAAAGAAATAAAGCTTGTTATAAAGTTTGGATAAAAAGACCGTGGTTTGAGGGAAAGTACACCATACATGTTATTGATAGATAAGGAAACATTCCTTCATTATAAAAATAATAAGTAGGTAAACTGAATTCCTATATGCCTAATCAAATGCACCACACTTATATCGATCAAGTTTCACTAGTCAATGACCCATTGACGTCTAGCGGTCGGTGACAATAAATGACCCCTGATTGATGCACGCGACCTGCGCAGTAGTCAAATCACTTGAAAGAGCTTTGACGTCACAGGATGCAAATGAAAATGGGTTAAGCAAATGTTTTTGTGTAGTCACCATGATGGATCTTCACAATGGCAGATGCTATCTATGACTGATTATACTTATTATATACTATTAAGTGCACGTTTATCCCCCCGAAACCAGGCGCGGATTTAAGGGGGGAGGGGGCACAATAGGATATCTTGAAATATGTGTGTAATAACAAAACAAAGGGGGGCCAATAGGGAAATGTGGGGATATGGTGGTAAAACACATTAGTATACGATTTAAGACCAATTTGTGCTCTTTTGTAGAAATGGTGAATTTCATGCACCTGTATCTTCCTGGTAAATTGGCTAATTACCGCGCTTGGTACCGCGCTGCCTGCGCCGGGGGGGGGGGGGGGGGGGGGAATTATGTTATTCATAGTATGTCACTACTACGCTGTGGTAGCTCTACATAATATAGTCTCCTGGCATGTGACATCACAGCGCCATACTCTCCGTTTTGCGAGAAAGGGACAGGCGATGCCCCCTCCAGAAACTTTAAAAGCGTATTACTCCGTGATTTATTAACCGATTTTACTTATTTTTTCATTTATTACAGTATTTATTATTAAGTATTTATCTTTAATTTCAAATTTCCTCTCGGTTCTCACATCATCTACCTATAGGATTATTTTTTAGACAGTAAATATTAATAACTCAACTCATTATTTTCAATAATCAACATTTATTTTTGTATTCTTAAATCAGATATTCGATACACAAACAATTCTAAATCTATTCATACATCACTTTTTTGAACATAGTTAGTTGTCTCAACATCTTGATTATGCTTAATAAGAAATTATAGTAGGTATACCTACACAATAATACAATTATTCTAATAAATATTATATTTATATTATACTTATCACTGTCTACAGTAACTAGTTTATGCATCAGATAAGGCCGCTACACCGGGAAGTACTTTACCTGTAAATAAATATACATACATATTGTAGATAAATGTGTACCTACATACTATTATAAGAATAAATAAATAAATAAATATGTGTGGACATTTCACACAGCGCCATCTAGCCCCAAACTAAGCATAGCTTATACTATGGCAACCAGACAACTGATATAATACTTAGATACTTTTTGTTTGTAAATACATACTTAGAATACAATATAACACCCAGACACAACAAATATCGATGTTCATCACACAAATGTTTGTCCTGGATGGGAATCGAACCCACAACCCATAGTTCAGAAGACAGAGCTACTACCAACTGAGCTATCAGGCCATAATATAGTAATAATCCATCAAAAGCTCACCATAAGAGCCCAGATTTATTTTAAACCTTTATTTAATTTATAATATGCCATACCATGACTTGCCATTGTTATTTATTTTTATATTCAACAGGGCTTCTTGGTGTTAGCTTCGGCCCCACCAATGCCTCCCAAATGACCGGGCTAGACCCGAGAGCCTTAAGAAATGTATAGTACGACCATAGCCTAATTGGTAGGGCGTCTAATCCGGTGAGTTAGAAGGCGCGGATTCAAATCCCGCTGGTTGCTAAAATTTTAAGAACTATAATATCTTTATAGATATACCTACCTGAAGTGTGGTTTACACTTAAAAATCAATCCATGATAGATTTGGCAAGCGCGCCATCTCTCGTCATTAGGTAGTATCGAAATTACTACTAATGAATAGATTACCTGTCTTAAACAGGTTCTATAGATGTCGCCACGACTGCTTAGTCGGTGAACACATAGTCCTTAAGAGTTTCGCAGCTAGCGGTCATGCGACCATAGCCTAATTGGTAGGGCGTCTAATCCGGTGAGTTAGAAGGCGCGGGTTCAAATCCCGCTGGTTGCTAAAATTTTAAGAACTATAATATCTTTATACCTTTTTCTTCTTTTTTTCTTTTCTTTTATTTTCTTTTTATCTTTTTTTTTTTATCTTTAATATACCTGAAGTGTGGTTTACACTTAAAAATCAATCCATGATAAATGTATAGTAAAAAAAAAACATATTTATACTGGTCCACGTGAGACTAAATAGATATAGTTCTATGAAATAACTAAGTAACTAAAAATCTACAGAGAGAAGATAATACAATATTCAGTTAGATTGATTGACTTATACATTATTTATACTATATGGTTTTTCCTATCTTTTGGCCATTTTATTAGATATTTAGTTATATACAGGATGCAATTTAATTCATTAGCATAAATTGAGTACATGATAGTACATCATTTATTGATGATTATTAAAGGGTAAAGAGTGAAAATGAAAATGTTTTTTTTATTGATGATTAAGATTGCCGCGGCGCCTAACGTAGTTGACAAGAATGATTTTGATACTGTTAAAAGATTTATCGCCTTGTATGCAATTTTCAAAAACTGTACTTCATTTTTTTAAATTTCTACATTTGCCCCGCATTTGACCAATCTCACCTCAATTATTTTAATTTAATTTTGTACTGTAGCAGTTGATTAAGTAAGTTATCCCATTTTTTTTGGAGTTATTATCAATACCAAATTGATGCGTTATATTTCAAAAATGTTGGTCCACACGTGACCGGTGTCATGAGTAGGTACCTAGTTTCAAAGGATGCTAATGAATTCAATTACATCCAGCATAAGAAAGTCTTTGAGATTTTTTTAAATTTTTTATTTGATAGGCTTGCATACAACGCAAGCTTATCAGACAACATCACTGTCTCACCTGGACCCTAATTCTGTATGACCAATTTACGATTCCTTGCTTCGAAACCACGCGAATTCCTTGTCTTACACAAGAAATCTGCAAAAATCTATTCTCTATGAATTGAGAACGAAACCGCGCGAAATGGATGTGGAATTATCTGGGATTGGCGCGATTTGAACTGTCAAAAATCATATGTTCCACTGAGGCGCGTTCCGAAACACAACCCGTCAAAAGTTACCACCACTTATTACAATATTAATTATTCAAAATAAAACTAATTTTAATGTAAAGTGAAGGTATTTCTAAAGGTTTTCTGTCAAATTTTAATAATTACCCATGGCTTTGTTAGATCACAACATAAATGTAAGCCATTTCTTTATTTTAATTTTTACCGGGTTTGGGATGAAAAATCCTTTAGTTCTAATTCGGAATGCACTCCACGGATCCAAAATCTGTCATAGATAATTTGTCTTAGATTATACATAATACAAAAATTGACGATTCCTTGCTGTGACACGATTTGAACAAGACACGATAACGGCGTGGTTTCTGTATCGTGTGGAATCTGTGTTTTCATACAGAATTATGGCCCTGATGGTGAAAGTGACGATGCAGTCTAGGATGTAACACACCTAGTAACTTTAGTGATTAATTATGCTTCTCTGTCTTTGAAATTTTATTTCAGGTATGTAACAAGAACGTTCCACATTATTATTCCATTAAATTAATTAGTAATTATATAATTTATCATCGGTTGATTTGAGTATTCCGAGTTGAATAAAACGAATAATTCTTTTAGACAAAAATGTACTCCATTGATTTTAATAGAGGTAGATAGAAGTTAGACTTACCCTCGAGGAGTTCTAGAGATGCCCCACCCCCGGTAGAGACGTGAGAGACCTTGTCTTCGGTGCCCCACTTCGCGCAGCAAGTGGCTGTGTCACCACCTCCTGCAAATGGAGAAATATTTCAACAACCTGCTATTCAAGACACATTAATACCCGTCTACATTAAACTTAACTCGTCATAGATCTACTGCAACACATTTGGGTACCTCCCAGAGAGATAAGTACGAACGTAAGAGCTGTCAAACTTTAGCGCAGACGGGCATCAGTCTTAAATAAGATGACATCGCATGTCGATGGACGTTCGTACAGACAAAATTGTAACTTTCAATCGACATTTGACGACATTTGGTGCGAAATCGGCACGTTGCCGCCCCTATCTGATTTATGAAGTAAATTACACGACAAGATCGGAACAGGAGATAGATACCTAACGTAGGTCCGTATTTTCACAAAAAATTCTTTCTCCATATGGGGCACTGTTTCATTTTGAAGCACTTGTTTTGATTAGGGGCACTATGTTTTATTAAGGGGCAGCTCAGGGGTACCGTTTTTTAATCGGAATAGTCTAGTTCTATAAGAAAGAAGACCATAAGAGGGTATCCAAGCTGGTATTTGTGGTTTACTTTTCGAACTGTAGTTTTATCAAAACTATAATAATATAAGCACTGATAAAACAAATTGACATTGACCTCAAACTATCGTTTGGCCTCTGTCTTCTCTTAACATTTAGATGAAACTTACCAATAATAGTGATGGTTCCATTGGCAGTTGCCTTGACGACGCCATCCATCAGAGTCCTAGTGCCTCCAGCAAACTTCTCGAACTCGAACACACCAGCGGGTCTGTCAAGAACAATATACTGTTATAGTAATTTGTATTGATGTTATTTAAGGCGCGCAGCGTGCTACAGAAAGAGCTATGCTCGGAGTTTCCTTGCGAGATAAGATCCGAAATGAGGAGATCCGCAAAAGAACTAAAGTCACCGATATAGTTTATAGAATTACCAAGTTGAAGTGGCAGTGGGCAGGCCACATCATCCATCATCATCGAACAACCGATGGGGAAGAAAGGTTCTCGAGTGGCGACCACGAACCGGAAGACGCAGCGTAGGCCGGCCCCCCACTAGATGGACCGACGAACGTAGAACCGCGGGGAGCCGATGCCGGAGGCCAGCAGCCGCTCAAAGTGGCGCTCTATGGGGGAGGCCTATGTTCAGCAGGCTTATGATGATGATGATGATGGTTTTTTTGTGAAGATTGCAGTATTTCGGCACTGTAAGAAACGCCGTTATTTATACCCTGAAGCAAGCTACAATGGATATGCAATAGAAAGAGAGGTGACTAGTAGTTGAATACGATTTCAGGCGCAGATCTTTGCAAGCTATATTACACTTAATTGCGTCTTTATTAAAGTGCTTTTATTTTATGAATTGTTTTGCAGATTTAATCTTGTACACCTCCACTATTCATTCGTTTGTGACTGAAGATCTAGCTATTGGAAAACACACAAACAGACAATGTTTCACTAGTATATACATACTTCATATTTGGCAAAAGCTATTATAATGCTCAATGGAATACCAGGCCTGGTACTGGCACACTCCACGCTTTAGGTACAAAGCTACAAGTACGTGAGACCTAGGGCTTCATCGCATAAGTCTAATGGAGATGGTGATGGTGTGCTGTCTTGCTCACACTCACGGACTTGTAAATTGGCGCGTGCAGGATGGCAAGCGAAGGCAATGTCCAGCGCGGCTAGCATGCAAACCGCGACTAAATTTTCTCGACACTTTATCTCGTGGGTGACAGTGACAAGACTATGGTAGCGCCAAGTGTCTCACTCTAGCAGCGACGCCAAGATTTTTCGCGGTGCGCATGCTAGGCCATCTGTACAGTTAGTTATAGGGATGCAGCACAGCTTACCGGATCGGTCCAATACGCATAACGCAATGAGTAAGAACAGCACTATAGCGATAGAGAGATACCTACTTAGGGTAAGCTTATAGCGCTGTGCGAGCTAAACTACACTTTATTGCGGTATAGCAAGAGTCGCAATTTAAGTGACTTCGTGAAGTGACCCTTCTGTACCTGTACTATTAAGTAATCTGTGGTAATACATACCCATTCCACACAATAACTTTAGCTCTGGCAATAGGGTCAGCAAAAATTTCCCTGGATTTAGGTCCAACATCAAGACCCATCCAGCCATCAGGGATCCCAGATGCCACATCCGCTGTTCCAACCTGAAAAATAGTTTGTACTTTAAGCTTAAAGTCCCTATCTATTAATGATACCTCACAACACATTGTTAGAGAATTTGACTGGAGACACAGAAGGTGGTAACAACTGGGAATGACCCCCTATAAGTAGTCCACAGGTAAATAGGCTTGTCCTGCTATTTTTTTATTGCCTAAATCAATACATTCCCCAACAAAATAAACCGTCGTGTAAACAAAAACTAAATATCTCAAAAATTATAAAATACAGGAATAGAAAGAGACAGCTCAAACATGCACTGATGTCAGAATTTGGTCCTTCATAGTACCTCATTACTAAGCTGTGGTAGCTTTACATACAATCTCTTTGGCATGTGACATCACAATCACATGTTTTCAAAGTAACTGTGGGGATGCTCTGTTTTGCGAGAACGGGACGGGCGAATGCCCCCTCCAGAAACTTTACAAGCTTATCACTCCTTGATTTATATACCGATTTTACTTATTTTTTCAATTATTGCATTGATTTTTAGCCTACTTAATAAAAACTGTATTTAAGTGTTAACTTTTAATAGCAGGCAACTAGCCTATTCTAACTACTTAGGGACCTAGAGCCAAGCCATAACTGCAAATCAATACTAGAATTTGTCACGCGAGCGAAGCGAGCGCGAAAAATGTTATGTATTTGCCACATTTTACATATCAGAACATACGTGCAACGTACGTTCAACCGTGCTGGTCACGTTTTAAAACAAAGCACAAATAGTAACAGCGCGAGCGACAAATTTTTTTCTGTATTTGCCACATTTTTTATTTCAGGAAATACGTGCAACGTATGTTCAACAAGCGTGCATATATTTAAACAAAGTATAAATATTACTAGCGCGAGCGAAGCGAAGCGAAGAAAAAATTCGTTATTTTGCCATCTCTCTCCATTCAGAAAATACGTATAGTATGGCCACTTGAGCAATTGATTCCACAGTGTGCAATTAAAGCGCAAAACTTGCATTGAAGTTTTTTTCTCGCATGTCACTGGATATTCTGGAGCAGCCTCGAACGAACTAAGCAAAAAGTGGCTAAAGTTGTAATGTAGTCGATACTCTAACTTGGCCTTGTCTAACTATCATAAATCAAATACCAGTAAACCACGAACAGTGCTAAAGTTAAATATATAATTTAGCAATTTTATAACCTATCAATCAAGTAAAAAAAAAAGAAGCACCTTTTAATTTTATTTGCTTAAATGAATTCAAATCATTTTTTAGTAGTTTTAGCCCTATTCTAAACTGTCAACTCTACCTACAACTACCTACAACTACCTACTAAAAATCCTACTCTAATTATCAAAATTACCTACCTCAGTGCACGCGAAACACAGCAAAACGCGAAAAATCACCACTTTTATCTGTGCTCCTTGCACAACCTGGCAGTTTTCGTTACCCATAAAAATATTACCAGTAGAGGCAACGCTGCTGACTTGGCTGACTATGACAAAGGGCCATCAAAATGTAATTTTTCATCTTGATTACATGTTGTTTTTTACTATTTTTATAACTTTTTTCGTCAACGATAGGAAGGCATTCGGAATCCAGGGGGGTGCCCCCCTCTGGGTACGCCCATGATCACCCAATACATCCCGTACTTCAATAATGTTAGAACAGATTTTCGATGTTTACCTATAAAGCAGTTAAAAAAAATTAAATCTGATTTCTATTAAAAAAGGCTTCAACAGAAGATCGAATATCTCCAGAGTTTTACATTACATCAACAAAATAATGTTACCAAAATAAAGTTCATTCGTTAGTTCGTTTTTCTAAACTATATACTACAAATTATTTCATAATTTTAAATTAATGCTCTTATTTATATATCAATAAATGAAACTTAGATATATTTGGTCGAACCGACGGACGCTGCGAGCTCGGTATCGCGCGTGCGGAACTGAGCTCGCCAAAATATAAAAGCAGCCTTAAAGATAAATTACCTGAGCATTTTCATCGAATTTGTCAGCAGTGATGAAGTCCACAGGAAGGTGGACCTTGACATTGTTCTTAGCAGCTTTCTCCAACAGCTTAGCAACTATCTTGGCACCCTCAGCATCATATAAGGAGTTACCGATCTATAAAGGGCAATGGTTTAATAACTCTGGCAGGTTTTTACAGAGAAAATTAATTTGTGTGGTGTGTTGTCTAATCTACACAGTATAATAATCTCTACCTGACTGGCCTGTTAGCTCAGTTGGTAGTAGCTCTGCTTTCTGACCTGTAGGTTGTGGGTTTAATTCCCACTCAGGACAAACATTTGTGTGATTAACATAGGTGTTTGTGCTGTGTCTGGGTGTTATATTGTATTCTATGTATGTATTTACAAACAAAAAAGTATCTAAGTATTGTATCACTTATCTGGTTCCCATAGTACAAGCCATGCTTAGTTTGGGCCTAGATAGCGCTGTGTGAAATGTCTACACATATTAATTTATTTTATTTATTATACTGTGACGAGCTAGTCGTTTGTCTGGTGTTAAGCGTCACGGCTACCCATAACAGATTGCAGTGTGACTTGGAACTCTAAATATATGTAATCAAAAGGCTGTAACATAGTAGTAGAATTAACATTTTTTGCTCTTTCTCTTCCTGCAATCGGCTGGGCCTTGAGAAGAAGTGTATGTGTGCAATTGTGCATTGGTCTTGTGATGGTTGAGGTCCAGTGATCTCATATTCCTGTTGCTATATCCTTGCTTCTGTTCTACAATGCTACATCTCTTTAGCCTTTTTTTGGTGATGAAGAAAGAAATAACCTAACTATGACAATTAAAAATCAAGAAAGATTTTTGTTTAGCTTAGTGTTTCTTGTGTTAAGTTTGATTTTTTATAAGTAGTAAGTTGGATTATGTTACTTACACTCATTCCCTGAGTTTCCTTCAAGAATGTGTAAGCCATGCCTCCGCCAATGATCATCTCATTGACCTTGTCTAACAAATTCTCAATCAACAAGATCTTGTCAGCAACTTTAGCACCACCCAAGATAGCAAGGAAAGGCCTGGAAACAAATTTGGTTTAGAAATTCTGAAGGAGTGTATATTCATGTCAAACTATTTAGATTGATAAAATGAAAAGATCAAGAACTTAATTCCCAGAAAATTTATCTATACGTAGTAGATATTGAATTGTCAAACTCAAATTTTATTATTGTTAAGTTTCTAGAGTGAAATATTAATCTGGTAAGATTTAACCCCTGGACTCCCATGATTGCGGTATCAAGGGGGTATTGATTGTTATTCTAATGATCTGCAAAATGCAGGTATTCCAGGTGTTAAATAAAGAATGCTACTGAATCATTTTATTGATTTGTTTAATGATTATGATTGAATTCACTTCAGTTGAATTTGCATTAGTATTGCCAAAATACTTTTATAAATATTTTAGCCAATTTGTAATGTACTTAAAAAAGCCAAACAGGCTTAAATTAAATAAATATTATTACCTTTCTGGTTCATGTAGAGCTTTGGCAAAGTATTGAAGTTCTTTTTTCAGCAAAAAGCCACTAGCTCTTTGTTCAAAACCTTCACCCATCATTGAGCTGTGAGCTCTGTGAGCTGTTCCTGTGATGCAAAGAATTAAAAATAAAGCACAACTTTTTTTAGACAGCCAATCTTATAACTTAAGCAGCCAATGCTTTATTATTGAGGTATACTTACCAAAAGCATCATTGATGTAAACATCGCCAAGCTTTCTCAAACTGGCTCTGAATGCCTTGACTTTTTCAGGATCAGCTTTAACTTTAGCTCCACTGGCATCCAGACCCTTGCCTTCCTCTTCAACATGGAATCTAAGGTTCTCTAGAAGGATCACAGATCCAACTGGTGGGTCTGCACAAGCACCTTCTACTTCTGCTCCAACACAGTCGGCAAGGAATGTGATATCCCTACAAGAGTATCATATTAATTTTAATGATAATACGGATATGGATATGTAAATATTATTTATACCAAACAGAGTAAATTGTGCAACCAACATTTTGTTCTCAATTGCTTAAAATACCTATATAGGTATATTTTTTTGGGTAGGTACCTACTTAAGTACTTCAATTATACAAAATAATATACTATACTAATGTTTACCTATTAAGCAGCTTCTTCAGTTCTTCAGCAACAGGTTTCAATGTGTATTTGAGATTTGCCTGACCATCGGGCCTTCCCAAATGGGACATGAGCACAACCGACTTTGCGCCTTTCTCGAGGGCATATTTGACAGAGTCTAAAGCGGCTACAATGCGCTGGTTGTTAGTAATAACACCCTCTTTCAGGGGAACGTTGAAATCCACTCTAAAATAAAGAAAAACCAGGAAAAATTAAGCAAGAACACCACCATTGATTTCTTGTTGCTACATTACCATGAAAACTGACCTCATTAAAACGCGCTTGCCGGATAAGTTTAGGGCATCAATACTAAGCTTGTTAAGAGCCATTTTGGTTGTGAAATTTCTATTCGTTCTAAGAAGAATTTAAAATTCCAGAGCGCCGGCCAAAACTATCGAAATTCAATGGAAAAATGACAAGCGAGCGCGACCTTGAGAAATTGAGAATGTCAAAAAGGTCAAACGAACCACAGGCTAAAGAATACTACTTAAAATTATTTATTTCTTTAATCTGTGATTGGAGCGGATGAACCTTAGAGTATAGACTAAAGGATAAACGGCCCCCTTATTACCTAATTTGCGACAGGCGTAAATCTCGCGGTGATTGCTGTCATACATCATTAGCGGTGTGGCGTAGCATACATGCTCGACACCACTAATGATGTATGACAGCAATCACCGCGAGATTTACGCCTGTCGCAAATTAGGTAATTAGGGGGGTTTCGTGTCATGCATTGGCTGTTATGTTCTCATTGATTTTAGCATTATTTATCATATTATCACACAGATTATTGTGTCCACAGATCATGATTGTGTCACAGCAAGAGTCGCTATTTATTTAAGGTGGAACGTTTCACTAGCGCAGCAAATTCAAATTTTCTTGCGTTCTTTTGCCAATTACTCAACGTTATTACATGAAAACTAATTTTTCGGAAATAAATAGAATGTATCAACAAATAACGATTAAAATTATCTCCTAGAAATTATTGGTTTAGCGACAGATGGCAATAATCAATTTTCTTCTTAGTTTTTCAGTCTATTGCCATTTGTCGCTATACCAATGATAAGTAGGTGATACTTTTAATTGTAATTTATTGATACACCATATTTATTTGCGCAAAATTAGTTTTCATGTAATCACGTTCAGTAATTAAGCTATTATTGGCAAAAGAACGCAAGAAAATTTGAATTTGCCGCGCTAGTGTAACGTTCCACCTTAAATGATTTTGCCACAGATTTTGCGGAGTGAGTCTTCTGTTTGTAGTACTATATATATTTATAGTGCTAAAAGGTACATTCAATTGTTTTGTATCTCTTTTATTTTACATCCTTTTTGGGCATAAATCCTACTTCCTACCCTAAACCTACTATCCTACTAATAATATTATAAATGAGAACGTTTTTGTGTGTGAATGTTTGTTACCACCTACCTCCGTAACTACTGATCCAATATTAATGAAATTTGGAATGGACATAGCTTATACACTGGATTAACACATAGACTACTTTTTATCCACGGGTAAAACCGCAGGTGCAGCTAATAAATAAAAGTGAGAGGTATTTGTATCCATGATGATTGACAGCACTAGAAAAGGACAAAGGACTAAGGATAGTGCCTCTCACTGTGCTCGTTTTTGCTATTAGCAACGTACAGTCCTTTCGATAGTAGGTTTATGGATTGTATTAAGACCACAGATTAGAGAAAAAACAATTATTTGAGACCAAAGAGAGAAAAAAAATACAGCTTTGAGTTTCACAGCGACATGAGATTCACTTGTGCGTGGGGTCGGGTCGGGTGTCACAGTGTGGTGTGTGGTGTAGTATGTTAGCGCTAAAAATGTACAAGTTTTGTTGCTGACTATACACACCATAAACAAATGGGAGGAACGCGCGGCGGGAGGGAGTTTTTTGACGTACGTAATGTTGGCAGTACTGTCAGCTCTTCGCGAAATGAACGCATTGGGACGCCCGGATTTGGAATGTTCTTTGAAAATCTACGTTGAATTTTATGAAAAACCGCGAGTGGTTGCGAAGATACTTGAATTGCCCGTAGCCGAGTGTGATTTACAAAGTTATTCTGTTTCTATTAGTGACTGTGTTGGGTGACGAACAAAGATCATATCGATAGTGCGTCGAAAGTTGAAACATGGTGCCGCTAGGTCCCGGCCCTGGCCATACTGCAGCACACCAAACTCACGGTGGTCCCTCCACCACTCTATCTGGCCCAAATTCGCTCTCACAAACTGCTCCTCAAACAAACAAGTCTTCAGCGGCGGTAAGTTCAACGGCTTCGTGGTATTTCGTCGGTTTGCGTCAGTCTGGCGGGCGGCACATGTTTATGTAACTTCAACTTTGTTCGAGCACGTGCGATTTGGCGCTAATTTTGCCATCGGTTTGCAGAAGCCGAATTACACTCTGAAATTCACCCTTGCTGGGCACACGAAGGCCGTGTCGTCCGTAAAGTTCAGTCCAAATGGAGAATGGCTGGCTAGCTCCTGTAAGTATATCATTCAAAATGCATAAATTTGTTCCGCTCATCTGGTTTCCCAGGCGGTAGTACGTAAAATATGGGAAGCCCATTTTGTAGAATGTACTCCTTTGATTTCACAAGGTCCAAATACTTTCATCTGCTGGTCTCTCAGGCACTTATTCCACTTGAATAACCAGGAATTCAAATGAAATTTGGCTGGGGCTCAAGTTAAACTAGGACTTATAAACTGTGTAATCCAATTTGAATCTTAACTCTGTAAAAGTTAAAGGTGAACATAGACTAATTTACTTATGTATTTTAATCATTGGTTGCTGACATAGAATTTTTCCAATTCCATTGTTTTACATAGAATACTAAATCATTCTGATGTCCTAGTTAAATATCCTCTTTAAAATAAAAAGTGGAAATTTTTCTTTATTAAATGATGTTTCCTGAAACTATTTATTTATACTTTTTTGAATCTTTCATCACAATTTCACCAGTTTGTTATGATGAAATATTTCTGAGATGAAACTAGACCCCAAGTATTCAGTTTAGCCATGAGTTTTTCTAATTTGGAAAGATGTTCATCAGTGTTTACCCTTGAGTCTAGATATGGGTTGTTATCATTTATGCTTATTATTAACTTTAAATTCAAGTAATATTAAATCATTTGATGTTTTTAGTCTAACTAATTAAACAAACTACTACAATAATAAAACTGCTATACCTACACTAAATGCTATTTAAAATCACTATTTGGTATATTCCATAATGTCAAAAAGTTACATTGGTTGAAAATTGAAATGCAAATAAAACTTTGTTTTTTTTTGTAGTATCTATCTACATAGAACAAATACAAAGAAGTCTTAACAAAGAGGAGCTTATAAGACAAAATGTAATAAGTACCTACTTACATTTCCATCCCGAGTTATCTATAAATAAATTAGTGGAAACATACTGCAACTGATTAACCTAGATTTGTAATAAGTTTATTTGCATGACTTCATAGCAGATTGCATAGTTGAATAAGGACTCCTGGCAACAGAAATTGTTATGAAACAATCCTATATTTTTTATGAAATATGTATCTATTGGAAACCAAGTGTTGAATAGTGGATCATATCTAATTCTTGACACATGTAAATTTTTCAGGTATAAATAATATGAATGATGATAGATATTTTACATTAATCACCTCTACTATTGTATATTAGAGTTAATCTAAAGTGATGTAAAGTAATTATCAGATACATTTATTTCATATCCCTTCCTGTAGGGTTAGCACGGCCGGTAGACAAAACTGTCTTTCCCCTGTTTTACTCCAAGCAAGTATGAAGAAAGTGACGTAAAATGGGGAAAAATATTTTTGTCTACCATCCACACTAACCCAGCTGAACTGTACATTTTATACCTAGGCTGGGTAGCTGTAACATGTACCTATTGCTGTGTATTTGTCTTTAATAAAGCATTATTGCTTATTTTTATAAAAGTTCCATAAAAAGTAATATTAAAGCATGGCTGTAAATATATATTGTTATTGTTTTCAAATCTTTATCTAAGAATTTCAAGCAGGGTAGCATTTGATCTTACTGAGCCCTTGAAAACAATATATTATGTTTGTTGTAATTATAATAACTACATTGTAATTACATACGTAAATAAATGTATACCTGAAAAGTTGAGTATAGAGAAATATGAATTTTTAACCATATAAATGTAACCTAGATTTACTGAGCAAATAAAGATTTCATTAATTCATTCATACATTAAATTGCAAAATTATGAATGAGAACAATTTTATAATTACTAGAAAAAGTTAAATACCTAACCCACACACCACTCTTAAGGCCACACTCCACTATTTTAAGGAGCTGGGATGGCTTGGCTAGATGCTGGCAGAGGGAAATGCACAAATACACCCCAAGCGGGATGTCAGTTCAGGACTTGTCACCCCTTGTAAAATTTGAATTAGTTAAATACCTACAACTACATACATCATGCTTACATCAAACCGATAAGTTGGTAGTTGGCAAGGTATACTGTGATGCTATATTTCAAGGCCATGCATATTCATACTTTTTTGTACCAAAATTTGGCCTCTGTAATGAAATGAAGCCACAACTAGGAAATACCTACCTACTATATTTTTTACCAGTATAATAGGCCCGATTTTGAAGGCTTTAGTTGACAGTCCTTAAAATACTAAAAATATATCCGTCTCTTACATTGCCGTCTATTTGACAAGGACAGCAACAGTTTTAGAAGTTTTAGATCTGTCAACTAAAGCCTTTAAAATTGGCCCCATAACTGGCATAGCAACAGCTGTTTCATAAAAATAATAGATAGCTTGTGGTAACTACAGACTAAAATAGACTAATGTTATGGTTTAATTATTAATCTGGAGAACTATCCAGCATTGTTTTAGTACCTACATGGTGTCAGTATCTATGATGGAATGTATTTGACAGTATTTGAGTAATAAACAAGCACAGTAGATTTGAGCTCAATGACCTTGATGTTGTTATAACACAGTTGTAAACTTGTAACTACATTTAAAAAAAATAGATATAAAACATTCACTTTACTTTGGCTAGTGTTTGGTTCTAAATGTCAGGTGATTTCCTACTAGCCAGTCTATTTTTATCATGTCTGTCAATTTTGTCTGTCTTCTCTGGAAGTGTCACACAATTTCATCTGTGGTGACTGTGGTTCACCTGCTTTTCCTCACAACTAATTTTCCAGGATAAAATGTTTTTTTTTATTTTATTTTGATAGTGTAAGCAATTTGTGTGCAAAATTTCATCCAAAACTGTTCAGCCGTTTCCTGTAAAACTAAAACAAAATTAGTTGCCTAGGCTTGGCAAAAGGTTTGGTGGCCAACAAATTATTGAATGAACCCTAAACATTAAAACTAATTATTATTGCCTTTGACATTTTCCAACTTTGATACTTACAGCCGCTGACAAACTTATTAAGGTGTGGGGCGCTTATGATGGCAAGTTTGAGAAGACTATATCAGGACACAAAATGGGTATCAGTGATGTGGCATGGTCCTCCGACAGCAGACTGATTGTCAGTGCTAGCGATGACAAGACTCTGAAGGTAAGAGATTTAACACAACACTTGCCCCCGTTGTCTCATATGTTTGTTAAAGTTAAACTCATGTCAACTTAAAAATACTGAAGGCTTATTGGATGGAGCATTTGATAATTTTAAGGTGACATGAATTAACTTAACAAACATATGAGAAACCGGGGGCTAGACACCAATACCAATTACCATACATGTTACCTCACACTCGCCTGGCTTTTTTACCACTTTAGTAGTAATTCTGACATTATTGTTTGAAAATTAAGCTAATGCTTGTATGCACTAATATTTGACAGCTCCTATGTTTGCATTTAGTCTTCTATGAAGTACCTACTGTAACACATTTGGGTATGTCCTAGAGAGATAAGTGCGAATTTAGAGCTATCAGACTTTATTGCAGATGGGCATAAGACCCTTAACATCCTGCCATTACGCTATGTGTGATATCACATTTCGAAATGTTGTGCAAGGTTTTATCTTGTTTTTGAAGAGACTGTGAGCGAGCCACAGAGAGACAGACTGAGAGAAACTAAGCGTGGAGTTTGCTAATTTAATTAAACTGCCATCTGATTTATTGATTAAGATCTCATTATTATTGTGACAAATAGAGTATTCTGCTAAACTACAAAGTTAAAGCACAATAAGCTCCATAAAAAATTGTTACTGTAGTCTTATCCTCCGATTAATTATCTGTAAGTTTTCTTATACATCTTCTGTATATAATAAAACTGTAATTGAGTCAAATCTGTACATTGAATATTTATTGAAGATTTTGATTACATTACACTTTCAATATAGACATGAAACAATTTATTTAAAATTTTTGCCTGCCTGTCTATCCCCCTTCAGGCGAAACCTGCCTTCTTTCGCCGGCCCATCCATTCATGCTTTTCACCTATCCTTTTCCCTTTTCCCTATCTTTTTCTCTTTCGCTTCCCTCTTCCCATGTACAGAGATAGAACGTAAAACTAGTTAACCCATGCGAAGCGGGGGCGGGTTAACTATGTAGTTATAAAATGAAGGAGAAAAAACAATAAAATGTTGTTAAATGGCAGTTCTTTGGAAAGCCACTAATCAGCCTACCAAAATGTCTAAAACTATTCCGTCAACACACTCCCTATGGAGGCATACTTAGCATACACATTAGGGCTTATTCGATCTTGTCCGACTAATAGTCCGACGAATTTTTTTTGTTATTGTTGATAGGCAATGTCTCAACTGATGGAAAGTGATGACGCAGTCTACGATGGTGCATGCTTGCCTAGAAGATACTAAACTGTTTGGACGAACATATTCTAATTTGTCCAACTAAATAGTTAAAATAATAGTGGTAATACTTTTTAGATTGACTAAGTTAACATTCTTGGTAGGACTATTTGAACATTTTCGTCCAAACAGTTTGATCATAGGACTATTAGTTGGACTAGGTGGAATAAGTCCAAATTAGCTAATTTGGACTTATCTCATCTAGTCCAACTAGTTGTCCAATACCCCCTATTTCAACCCCCTGTAGTTTTAACATATCAATACATAACATAATAATATTTTGGCCTAAGTGTCGGGTTACTCATTCATTTCTTCATTGTGCATGGATGTAAGTTTAGTAATAAGTTAAATTGTACCTTACTCTAAGATCTGTGGATATTGTGAAATAAATAAATTTTAATGTGATTTCAGATTTAAGATCCATTCTTACATTGAACTTTAATGAACTTTGCTGGATTATCTATCACTGTTTATTTTTATAGGAATCTGTATCAGTTCCCACACTTGCAGTTCTTAAATTCTTATCTTCTGGGATAAGATATGCCACCTTCATATGATACCAGGAAACAGTAATTTTATATTTTCAACTGACTTCTTAAAAAGCAGGAGGTTCTCAATTCGGTTTTTGTAGTCTGGTTTGTAAATCAAAATAACTGGCATAAAATATGTCTTAAAAGTACTTCTTGGTATTAAATTAAGGTATTTGCAGACAGTCTAACCCTTTTTTAAATTATAAGGATGTTTTTGGTACTTATTATTTAGGTCTAAGTATATTTTAATCAAATTGGGCCCCCTGTATATTTAAGATCATTTAGTATATATATTAAAAAGTTATGATAAGCAAAATTAAATCAAATAAAATGCAAGTAGGTATTAATCATGACTTTGTGCTGTTTTTTTTTTTCTAAACAGGAAGCCCTAGCTTTTTTTTAAAGTCATAGATAGGCTTACATTGACCACGGTCTCACCTGATGGTAAGTGGCGACGCGATCAACGATGGATTAAGGTAACGCCTAAGATGATAATGGGGCCAATTTTAAAGGCTTTAGTTGACAGATCTAAAACTCCTAAAACTGTTGCTGCTCTTGTTAGATACTAAACAATGTAAAAGACGGCTTTATTTTTAGTAAGTTAAAGACTGTCAACTAAACCTTTCAAAATTGGGCCTAATATTAGTTTTAAAGAAAGTAGTGCTTGTGAGCAAAAATTAAATTGTGAACGAATTTGCGACACCTTTATTTTCAGGTATGGGAACTCAGCTCTGGAAAATGTTTGAAGACTCTAAAAGGACACAGCAACTACGTGTTTTGCTGCAATTTCAACCCACAAAGTAATCTTATAGTTTCGGGCAGTTTTGATGAGAGTGTGCGGATATGGGACGTAAGAACAGGTAAAACAATATTTCTTTATGTTATTTTAACATTTCTGTAACATTTTTCTCAAGTGTTGTTTGTAGCAGACCTTTTTCATTGTTTTCAACATTAGGGCTCCTCCATTGAGGTGTGTATCATACCTCAATGGGCTCCTCACATTTACTATCCTATCCTAATCCTATCCTATCCTAATCCTATCCTATCCTCATCCTATCCCCATCCTGTTCTCATCATATCCTCATCCTATCCTCATCCTATCCTCATCCTATCCTCATCCTATCCTCATCCTATCCTCATCCTAATCCTCATCCTATCCTCATCCTATCCTGATCTTATCCTCAACCTATCCTCATCCTATCCTCATCCTAATCCTCATCCTATCCTTATCATATCCTCATCTTATCCTAATTCCTTTCCTAATAATCCTAATCCTACTATAATTATTATAAATGCGAAAGTTTAGGTATGAATGTTTGATACCTCATATCTCTGTAACTACTAAACCGATTTTGATGAAATTTGGAATGCAGATAACGTTATCACCCGCGGATATAAAGTATCATAATATGTGTCTTTTTATCCGCAGGTGAAACACTAGTAAATAATAATCACCATACTTGGCAAACACCTTCGTGAATCTAGAACATGTATTTAATGCAGACCAAACAGAATGTATCTTCTCATGGATATATTCTTATTCGGCTCCTACGGCACCAATGGGAAGATAATGAGTTCCCGTTGGTGCCACCTGTTATGTGGTTGTCGGAACCGTATGGCTTGATTTATTACGCATCTGAATCCTTCACTTTTTGTATTTGAAAGCCATACGAACCGTCATTTGTTTTTCTGAAGATGCTGCTGAACAGATTGACTTTTCTACCGTTGTATCAAGATAACAGCATATAAGTCGAGTTTGCTAGTCTTCCATCAATTTCATACGTACATGATAATGGTGGAAAGTAAGTCAGTGGGTCAAGATGTAAACGCGTTGTTGCTATGTCGCGCATTATTCAAGTTAGTTTACATAACAAACTGGTTCTATGCCTCTCAATATGTGTTTTGCCTAAAGTACGTGGTACTATTATGTATTCTGTGTTTAACATTGAGGGCCCTATGAAGAATAGTTAAGGTTTATCGTTTCTTATAATGCAATATCACGTTTTCGTTGGCAACGTTTCACGTAAGCGAGAAGTTGACTACATTTTGAGCATTGATTAAAATTAAGTGACGTTTATAAGTAAGGCTATAAATAAAAGTAAAGATAAAAAACCCTGTTTTTTGTTTAACAATGGACAGCGTTTTATTTTTTATAAGCTACCGAACTTAGAAAACTCAAAACCGTATTGAGATATCCTCTTGGCAGACTCTGTGGTGTTATGGTTGAGCGGGTCGGCTCATAACCCGTAGGCGGCGGGTTCGATTCCCGCAACAGGACAAGTATTTGTGTTCTGTGTCTGGGTGTTGTGGGACCATGGTCCTCGTAGTTCCGGGTCCCTAGATACAGGGATCCTAGTTAGGGTCCAGAAACTATGTATGTGATCGTTGGGCGTTATTTATTTAAAGAGCCGCGAATATACGAAATATATCATACTTATATTGATAGTTTTTATTAAAGTAAAAGTCAAAAAAGTTAATTAGTTATGAGCAGATACGATTTCGACGTACTGTTTTATTAATCTCGTGTTTTTTTTCTATACCAATAGGTATTATGAAGAGGAAAGATTTGATTGTTTGTTTGTTTGTTTGCATTGAATAGGCTCCGAAACTACTGAACTGATTTGAAAAATTCTTTTACTGTTGGGAAGCTACACTATCCCCGAGTGACATAGACTATGTTATATTTTCAAAAAAATTAGGGATCCCTTCTTAAACTCCAATAATGTGCCCGAAGGTGTAAAAAAGTTACCTAAAATATTCTTTATATTTACATCGCGTGTGCTGAGAAAACTATTAAACCCGTGCGAAGCCGGGGTGGACCGCTAGTTCTATATAATCTTCGCTTTGTACATTGAAATGCATTAGTTTAGTTGCTACTTTAATTCTTTTATGTTTATGTGATACATTTTCAGGTAAATGTTTGAAGACATTACCGGCACACTCGGATCCAGTATCAGCCGTGCATTTTAACAGAGATGGAAGCCTCATTGTATCATCAAGTTATGACGGACTATGGTAATTATTACAATTCAGATTCAGATATTTTATTGACACACGACATAAATAATAATGTCATAAATCATAAATGATGATGTCATAAAACTTGTTTTGTTTTCATTGGTCAAACGCTTTCTCGAGCGAAGAGATTAATATTATTATGTCCATTTCTACAGCTCGTTACACCCACTGGGGATGTCATTTTATAATGTTTTCCTTTACTAACAAATTAATTGTGTTTTTTTTAAACTTGAAAACGAATCCGTATATTATATTAATTCCATTGTTACTAAATTTAAAATACCTTTTTTTATTTACTTTTTATTTATTTATTTCCCTTCGGCCGCGTACGAAACCAGAGGTTCGTAACCAGTTACGGTGGAAGAAAAATTCTTCGTAATACGATACTAGTTACAGTGGAATACGTTTTTTTCTTTACACGGTACCGATTGATACATCTACAATCCAACAAATATTACGGTTATGATGTAGCACACTTTATGGCATGTTTTTTGGTAGGATTAACGCCCTCCCCTAGAACACGAAAACATATTTTCGTGTTTTTTTATAAAGGTATTCATTTATATTTATTCGAAAATCAACACATTGTTTACACCAGAAATGTTCAATAGTGTAACTGTAGAAAATTTTATGTAACATAGAGTTGCGTAGTAAAAGCGTATTCTTATGTGTAGGCTTCTATAAAAATTCATTTCATCATATCTAAAAAAACTTAAATAATCCAGACACATAAATAGTTTTTTCCATTTCACAGTCGAATCTGGGACACAGCATCAGGTCAATGCCTAAAAACGCTTATAGACGACGACAACCCCCCGGTATCCTTCGTGAAGTTCTCACCAAACGGCAAATACATCCTCGCAGCTACACTGGACAATACTCTGAAACTATGGGACTACAGCAGAGGAAAATGTCTGAAAACTTACACGGGGCACAAGAATGAAAAGTATTGCATTTTTGCCAACTTCAGTGTTACAGGCGGAAAGGTATGTTGATTTATCATAGGAAAATTTGTTCACTTACCTACCCTCTCACAACGCAACCACTAGTCCTGGTCTCTCTCTAAACTATGAAGCTATTGATGTGGCTTAAACGATTTGTCTCACGACAGGTGCTTAACAAGTACACTGAAGCTTTGTGTGGTATTCATTATCCATTGCATTATTAGAACTCAACGTTCGAATAGTCGTTAGCAAAGAGCGAGCATTGTAAAACTGCTTATATACAATATCGCGACTGCCGTTTGGCCACATGGTATTTTTAACCATTTAATGTGTTCTGTTTTTGAGCATATTGCCGCGACACTGGTTCCACCCCCCGATCATATCTCCCTTTAGTTTCTAAGATCTGTGTAGAGCAGTTGTAAATACCACATAGCGGTCACCCAAGTACTGAAAAAAAAACGTTGCTTGGTTTTACCGATTTTTTTACTGAAGCTAGTATATGAGTTCGCTATTGCAGTAAGCCTATAAACCACGTAATAAAAATGGAATGGGACTAGGCAATCACGAAGCAAACTAAGTAGAATAATGATTTTACAGCTAATTACAGAACTAGGACACAACCTTGAAGGGCATTGTAGCTAGTGAAATTACTGGGCAAATGAGACTTTACGAAGTGATCTCACAGTCTAGAAAACTTTTTTAGACTGTGAGATGTCTCAGGATGACATGCGCAGTGTCACGCGAAACTTTAATTTAGAGTTCCGAGTGACACTGCAACCTGTTATGGGCGACTGTGTCGCTTAACACCAGGCGAACGACTAGCTCGTCATTCGTTTACATAAAAAAAAAATCAACCGTTTGGCGAAGTTTTTACATCAGCACCCCGATTACAACCCATCGAAAACGTTTCAATTCGAAATCTATACTCTCCGTCTCCTTCATCCTGAATGTAGATGAAGGAGACAGAGAAAATTTCGAATCTAAACGTTTTCGATGGATTGGGAATCCATTTCATTATGCCAGCTCCCTGGTCTCGCCACTTCACGACGACTAACGACTTATTTACCAACTTAAATTATGGCATGGTTAATATACTTACACAGGCCAATGTCTCGTTGATTGCTGATATGGCCTGATATCGCTAATTCCACTATTTTTGACGTAACGATACATCATTGGTTGTTTGCATTTTTTTAAAAGAATAACCCATTCATTTTCTGGGATAAAAGTTATCCTATATTGGCCTTGGTAGCAAAAAGCAAAACATCCACTGGCGCAGAGGCCCGGAATGGCCTACTGCCGGGGCGAGATAGTGAATGCTAGCGCGACCCTATCTCGCCCCATCCCGGCGGCGGACGGATCACGGGAGGGTTTTTGGTGGGTTCGAGTCCAACCTACCCCATGCCATCACCCCCCTGGTGGCAATGAAGTGCGAAGGCATTTCCTCACCAAAAAGAAAATTATAGCAAAAATCTTGATTAACTTTGTGCTTTGATTAATTTTGCCGTAAATGCTATTCAAATAAACCAACATAAATAAAATGTGGTAGCGTTATTCAACAAAGCTGCAGATTTTCATGTCATATAGACTAAAACAACGATATAATCCACAGTGGATAGTGTCTGGCTCCGAAGACAATCTGGTCTACATCTGGAATCTCCAATCGAAGGAGATCGTCCAACGGCTCTCCGGGCACACAGATACAGTTCTGTGCACCGCTTGCCATCCCACCGAGAACATCATCGCATCGGCAGCACTTGAAATGGACAAGACTATCAAGCTTTGGAAGAGTGATACTTAGGATTTGTTCTGGTAAGTCTAATTTACCTTGCATCATTTCTTGAATTGCAAGTCAGTTTGTATCACAGAAGCATATTTTTGTTATGCACAATCCACATTGCGCCTAGGCTAACTGGAATGCTCCCGAGCTTTTAGTTTGTCTATAAACATACAATCGTATCCCCCCCCCCCCCTCTCTTGTCCATACAAAAAGTACCAACGCTTTTCCACCTCTAAATGTTATCCGATTTTGATAATAGTTTTATATGTTGTCTACCCAGTAAAGAACTGCTCGTACGTCTTCCTTTTTTAAGTTTTTACAATAACTTCGTATTTATAGCCACCTAAAGTTACGAATATACTAATACGTCATAATTTAGACGCCAAAAGGCGTCTAAATTATGACGTAGAAAAGTAATTGTCCAGAACAACACAATTTCAAAAAAAATCAAAATGTTCAAGCATAGCTTATAAATCTATCCAAATGATTGACTCCAAAATGAAAAGTTCTTGCCAAGTTTTAGAGGGTGTAAACCGTTGGGCCCGAAACGCTAAAATGTAGGTAAATTCACACATGGACTCTAATGTCTCTACCATACATGTGGGGAGCAGAGGCCACAGCCACAACATTTTCAAATACCAGGATGGTCTTCTTAATTAGTATTATTACATTAGAATTAATACTTGTTACGAAAGCGTTGGTGGGGAAACATTTATTTTAATATTTTACAGTAAGAAACTGTTCCATAGTTAGATGATATTATTTTAAGAGAATCAGATCCCTTGAAGTTAATACTAGTACTTTATGACAGAATATTATGTATGTTCTTTTTCCTTTATAAACAATTTGTCCCTTTGTAGTAGTTCAATTACACCTCCCTTGGAGAACTGACAACCGATGGGGAAGAAAGGTCTTGAGTGGAGACCACGAACCGGAAGACGCAGCGTAGGCCGGCCCCCTACACGGTGGACCGACGATCTGGTGAAAACCGCGGGGAGCCGACGGATGCAGGAGGCAAGCAACCGCTCAAAGTGGCGCTGTGGGGGAGGCCTATGTTCAGCAGTGGACGTCTTCAGGCTGTTGACGACGATGATGATGAGTAGTTCAATTATTAGTTCCCATGTCTGTACTAGTGGGACTCATGTGTCTCAATAGATAATTAATGACGAATGATTGTACTGTTGACACAATTATTCTAACTGTTGGTAACTAATATTAGCTTTCCATTGGTTGCAGGCTTCCCAGCAGACAGTGATCTGTATACTGCGGCTTCATATTGTGAGCCGGAATGCCACGGGCTTGTGAATATTTTTAACAAGGATTACCAGCATTTGGTACTTAGGACATTGTTGCAGAGTGTACATGAGTGTGTTAAATTACTTTACATTTAGTATATCGCAGATGGTATGTGTGCATTTTCGGTTGTTTATAAGATATACATATTTTTCTATCTGACATGAAACGAGAGATATGAAATGTATTAGCCATTATGTTTTAGTTAAGATTGAGTTTAAGATTCCGCTTAAGAATAACTTGTTGGACGCAATAAAAAATTTAGTAGTTTAAACTGTGTTTTTATTGAGCAGTTGAATTGTTTAGTCGCGCTCGTAGCGGGCGTGGGCGTAATACAAAAATACATCCTTTTAGGATTTACTCCCACTCAGTTTTTCTTTTATGTAACGTAAACAAAAATATACCTCTGTAATACATTCCTATAGATTGGAGTAATTTATAATAAACTTAAAATAAACCGTTGGCGGAGGGAAAAGTGCCCAGAATGCTGGCAGCATTACCACGCTGGATGGCAATGCTTATCTTTTGTGCAAAATAAAAGCCAGCATTCTGGTCACCTGATGCCTCCACCAAACGTTTGGCCAAGTCCCGGTATGTTTCCATGGCGGCGGGCCCCCATGGACCCATTGTCTCCACCCCAAACGGCTCAAATATGTAGGCCCTATCAAGGAGTGCATATTTGTGCCGTTTGAGGTTTTCGGCCTTGATGGCGGCAGCGCCGGCTTGAGCTGTTGTTAAAGGAAGATGGGACAGAGCCAAAGTGTCAACACATGTGGCATCCCAAACTAGAGGCCGTCCCATCTTCCAGGGGATGAGAGTCATCCCGTCGGGTCTTTTGCCGTCGTCTCGCATCAGTCCATTAGGTTCTAGGACTGATGGGACACCGGCACTAACTAAAGCCCGACGGATGATATCGTTCAAGTCGGCGTGCCGCGGTATTCGTCCTGTACTTTTTATACAGGACAGTCCATGAAGTCCGAGCCCGTCCACCATTTCACCGCAAGGACAGCGATGAGGGACTTGGCTAGGTGCACCTATTCGTAAAGATACGGCTAACCGGAAGGTATTGTTATCTAAAAGGTTACCGAAATTTCGGGAAGGCAAAGCATGCAGCCAAAGCCCCGACTCCCAACGAGCGACTGCGAGTAGGCGAGCACGCTCTGTGGAAGAACTTGCTGTATCTACGAGTTTTTTATATTCTAAAGCACAGAGCGGCCCGTCCCACTGCCTCTGAGAAGCGGGGGTTTTGGGCAAGGGGTCGCTTGGGCAGGCTGTTCTCCAGCTCTCCGTAGCCTCCGCAAGAAAACCGAAATTATAATTTTGAAGTGATGGGGATAAAATAGCGTTTACTAATTTTTGAGTGCTGTAGGCTGATGACAGGAAAGCTGGCAATGATACACTGGAAATTTTGCGTATGCCAAGACCTCCAAACCTTATAGGCAGTGAGGCCTGGCGCCAAGCGCGGTCGTCAAAAGGTGTATTCAGTATGGCGGTGATTGTATTCCTTTGAATGTTGTCAAGCTGTTGTAAAAGTATAGGGTGATTCCAAAGCTGACAACATCGAAGGACATACATAAATTTTGGGACAAATAGGCAATAGCGTAAAATAAAGTAGGCCACATGTGTATTAATTTTTCCAAGTCGGTCTGAAACAGAACGGAAATTTTGAATTTTTTCATCTACGAAATTTGGTATTGAATCGTCTAGGATAGGAGACCCTAAGAGGCGAAGAGATTGGCTATCTAGCAACTTAATTTGGGGGGCGATTTTTTCAAAAAGATTTATGGTATCATTTTGTGAGGTCATCAAAATGTTGGGAATAAAAATTTCACATTTTGAAAAATTAAGCGTCAGGCCTATTGCGTCAAAATCAGTTACTAAAGAATTTAAATCATTATAAACTGTATTGACATCGCCTCCTAGAGTTCCATCATCTAGGTACCAAACATTAAATTTCGATTCTAATTTTTTAATGATAGGCTGTATAGCTAGGCTAAAAAGAGCCGGCCCGAGCGGATCGCCTTGTTGGCATCCTACTTCAGATGAAATCAGATTATTTTTATATATTAATTTTGTAGGTTTACCATAACATTGCCAAATAAAGTTGTAGATGAGGGGGATTTTGTCTTTTACTCGGTTCAGAAGAACGCTCCTTCCTACCGAGTTAAAAGCGTTTTTAACATCCACCTTCACCAGCACCTCACCTCCTTGGTGGGCTAAGAAAATTCGCAGTGCGTGTACCGCTGCCTCGCAGCCACCACGTGAGCCAAATCCCAATTGATGGGGTTGGAATTCCTTACAAAGAGACTCTCTTATATTTTTACAACAAATTTTGGCTGCGAGACGGCGGTACACAGTACCTACGGCTATCGGTCTTATGCCTCCATCCTTTTTCAAGAGAGCGCATAGGTTTGCTCCGTAGAGAATGTCAATTATATTAACGTCCACCTTGCCTCCAAGCATTAAGTTTATTAAAATCGTCAGCTCTTTTAGAAGGGCGTCACCGGTCTCACCGCAACCAGGGCCAGTTAGGTCTTTCAGATGCTGCGGTGTCAAAGAGTCAAGCCCGCCCGCAGAGCCGCTTGGGAAGGAGGCAAGTGCTGAGCTGACGTCATCAGGAGTAGCTAATAAAGAGTCCTCCTCGGATGAATCTGGAGGCGGAAGGAGATTTTGATAATTAGCTGGTGCTGGTGGATGTTTCTCTTTCAGAGCCAACAAGGTTCCCGGAGTGTTCGGTGCTATTGTGTCATTGGAAAACAATAGTCTTGCAGAACCCCTGATGTCTCCTTCGGCCATCTTATCTTCAACTAACCTGTAGGGTACGGAGTATGTACTTTTTGTTTGAGACCGAGATGAGAAAGAGAAAACAGGGCAAGACTTAGAATTTTGTTGACAATTTTGTTTGATTTTTTTGGTTAACGAATTTTGTTCTAAAGGGTTTTTCGAAACATGAAGAATTCTATATGGAAAAGTCAACAAGTGCTCCCAAGCCTGGATTGAGGTGGAACTATTGCAGGTAGTTACATTTTTTATGTCATTTATGAGGCATTTCGCAACGCTAATGCGAGCACCCCGTGGAATTCTTTTCACGATTGGTAAGTTGTTTTTGAAATCAGATAAAGTTTTCCAGAAATTGGTAGTAATTTGAGTAGTAGGATGTTGCACCTGGTTAGAATTTAGATCTAAACGGTGGGCCTTACTAATATGTATTTTCAGGCCACGATTACCTTTGAAAAAACGAGTTTGGGAACACTGGTCACACTTAACTAGGTTTTCCAATGACACGTTGGCGTTAATATTTGAATTTTGGGTAACATTCCGGCTAGCCGTATCTTGTACATTCGAGTTAGAAGTAGTCACAGCAGGGGTAATAACTGGCGGCAGACTGGATGGCCCTGCAGCTTCAGTATCGGAAAAGGGTAGCTGCCGTCTACAACGTAGAATCTGTTGAGGCGGAGGTGATGGATGGGTTTCTTCGGGAGTATGGAATTGCTCGTCATCTTCGCTAAAATGCGGAGACAGCAGCGGCATAAACATACATCAAGGAAATAAAATCTAAACAATGAGTTGTTGTTTGCAACTTTTCTTGACGTGGTGGTGCACATGCGCACTTCCACTGCGCGCTGCGCACATACACAAACTCGGCTAGGCGCTGTAGTTGCTCCTAGCAACCATGACAATCATTTGGCATCAACTTCGTGTCAAACAGCAAAAATATACTGCTTCTCACTTTTCTGTATGATGAAAAATCACGGATTCCTAGAGTAGTTTAGGATAAAATGTCATGTGGTGTTTAATTTTGTTAAATCAGATCTTGGGGGGAGACGTATAGGATTGGATAATAATTTATTTAAATTAATCTGTTTTAGGTGCAACCAACCGTGACAGCGTCAGTTTTTTTAATTCAGTAATTTATTAAATATACTTTATTATTTATATCTTAGCGGATTTTTCCTACAAGTTGTATGAAAAATACTTGTAATTCTTTTGAGTTTAATATATGCCCGTGGCATTTTTACTAGGTGGTAGGACTTTTCTGCAAAGTTCGTCTAGGTAGGTACCACCGCTTTGCCAGTTATTCTGCCGCCAAGCAGTAGTGTGCAAGCACTACTGTGTTCCGGTTTGAAGGGCATTGTAGCTAGTGAAATTACTGGGCAAATGAGACTTTATGATCTGATCACTCAGTCTAGTAATCTGATTATTAGACTGGGTGATGTCTCAGGATGACGTGCGCAGTGCAGTGTCGCGCGAAACTATTGTTTTAAAGTTCCGGGTGACACTGCAACTGTTATGGGCGGCCGTGTCACTTAACATCAGGTGAACGACTAGCTCGTCACGTCATTCAATCACATAAAAAAAAAAAAAAAAAAAAAAAATGTACAAAGTAAGTTTGAATTGGTATGTTATCCCGAAAGGGGGGGACTGAGACCATTATAGCCCACAAGTTGTGAGAGCCTTACCGCGTGTTTCCTAACGTCCATACTAAAAAATAAATCCACTCAAAAACACGTGCGATCGCTACGAGAGTTAACAAGATACTAAAATAAAGAACAAAACCGAGTGAAACAATAGCTTAACAAAATTACGTCTGCCGGAGAGGACATGGAGAAAAAGATTGAGCATCTCACAAAAGACATCGAAAACCTTAAATCTGCCGCGCTTACCGCACAACCCGATGCGAATGTTACCTATGGAGATATTATGATGGAGATCCAGGAGCGCTACATAAGAGAAAAAAATTTGGTCATTAGTGGAATAATAGAATTAAACTCAACTAATCGTGAAGAAAGAATCAAACATGATAAACAAGAAATTTACAAAATTATAAAAATAGTAGATCCTGACTGTCCCAAGCCCAATAAAATATTCCGTCTTGGGAAATACAACGTCAACAAACCACGACCTATCAAAATCTGTTTTAATACATCTGAAATAGCCAAAACAATACTCCGTAACAATAGCAAGATTTACGAAAAGATACCTAGTGTGAAGTGATATTCCGATCAAACGATTTGCCAAAAAAAGCTGCTAATTGACCTACGTGCCGAATTAAAACGCAAAATGGATGAAGGCGAACATGACTTAACCATAAAGTATTTAAAAGGTGTGCCAAAAATCATTAAATTAGTATCTACTTAAAACTTAGTTAGGTACCTACCTACTCCATAGCTTAAACATACTTAAAAAATACCTATCTTATTATTTAATAATATTATTAGTGTTCTGATTCATAGAAACTCGGTTGCTATCAGGCCCTGCGACGAATGCAATATGTAATTAGCATTATACAGCTTCATATCACCGAGCGGTTGTGTATTCTGTCTGCCTACCCTCAACAATGTTTACATTCTTATCACACTACTTTTGGAAACTATTTTAGGAATGACAGGACTTGCTAATATTGTATTGCTTACTTTATGAATGTATTGCAATAATGACTTCGTTACTTAATACTCTTTCCTACATATGTAAATAATCTAAGTACTTGTTAGCATTTCTGCAGCGTTCTATTTTATTTCGTACATAATTTATACCCACTGTAAGGCTTCGTCTGTTCCCGTATAGTATGCGCCTACCCGCTTTATTTTACTTTCCGATGTACAATATCTAGTTTTAAGTACCCACCTACTCAATAAGAACAACTTAGTTTTATGCATAACCTGTATTTCTCATATAAGTGAATTGTATTCTTTTGAGAAATAAATATCTTAAACCACAATAAAAAAAAATTCATTTCCAAACACAGGTCGCCAAACTCATTTAAGTGCTTTCGGTCAAGGACGAAGTTCAACCACCCAGCTGCGCTTGGCCTATCTTCGAACGTAAACTACATACGTTACATGGCATTTCTTCAATGAAAAAGTAAAGTCGTAGAAGAAACATTGTCTACCTTGCGGAGTAGATTTACCTCCTTTCGGCATAATATATCAATTCAAACTCAGTGTATGCTAATGTAAAACTTCAAGGTTTTAGCCAGGTTACCTTATAACTAGTAATATTACTTTTCTGTGCCTATTATTGGTTTTGATTAGACGTGTGAACGGCGTGAAACAGGTGCTAAGAATTAAGATCATAAAATCTAGATTTTTCTTAACCACCAGAAGCACTAGGTGCCTCGAACTAAAAGCACTAATAATACCGACCCGCAATGGGAAATTAACTTGGTACTGATAACCTATTAGCTATCTGGTGCAGCGAATTAGGTCGGCCGACTCCTGGGACCCCAAGCATCTATAAAGTCATGGCCCGATTTATGGTAGCTATCCACCTCTAGTTTATATCGAGAAAGGGTGCGTGGCATTTTTTTATTAAGATGGCTTAAAACTATTGAGTAGGTAGATAGTTGCTTTGAAAACTTATTGCAGATTTAGTTTGACGATGTCTCGACAAATTCTAAGTTCCGGGACACGAGACAGGCGGGACAAAATCACGAGACGTCCCGGGACATAAAGAAACTTATTTTTGCTGAGTTGTATCCAAATCCACTATTGGAATCAACATTTATTCAAAGATTGTCATCATACGTCCATGTAGTTCAAAGCCGTGAATCAATTAAATTTCTTATTTCGAGATTTCATTCATGAAGTAATCCTTTTAGCCTTAGTAATGAAAAATCGCCACTTGAGAACCAATTCAGGACTGGGCTTCATTAACTACGAGCTTTTTCAGACCAGCACTCAAGTAGATTTTCACGACAGCGTTGTACTGTAATACCTAGGGACTGAGTTCGCTCTTTATATTTATGTTTATTACACAATCTCAAAAAAGACACTCACGATTACTATACCTACACATCATTGTTGATTGTAATTTTATGTTTAGCACAATAACATAAATTAAGTATGATTTTAACTTGTAAAAGTGCTAAAAATAGCCTATTTGCAATAAGTAATTTATTGGACTTTCTTATTGTACCTACCTACCTAATCATAATAGTAACAACAAGAGTAATGTTAATGTAATAAGTACCTACACGACGTCTACGAACCACAAATAGGTACCCACCGTTTTCATATAAAAAAGATATTCATTCCTTACCACGGTTCATCGCCGACTCCTATGGGTAAATTCGATTGGAAACAACCTACGGTATAAGGCTGGGAATTCGTGCGTTTGACACAATTTATTTTTTATATCCGCCTGTAACACACCGTGAATATCTAAGAGTGTTTTATCGCTTTCAAGTTTCAAGAGACGAACGGACGTGGAATCTTTTAGATTTTGCCTCAAAGAAATAAACGATGGTGCAGTTTACGAGAAGGGGAAGGACTTGAATACTCTATTCATCTTACCATACCACTGTGATTTCGGAAAGATTCTTTAAATAAAACACCATGAAATATCGAAGCGACCAACATGTTGTTTGAATTTTTTCAATTTCCACATATTGCACATCCATTTGAGCATGGGGTTTCTACTAACATTGCAGGCGCATATTGTTAATAGTTTTAGAGAAACTATGAGGCGCGGAATTATCAACTGCGTGGTACTATCTAACTCTCCCCTGCTTGATCTATTCAACTTCCTGTGCGGATTTGCGTAGGTAATTCTAATAATAAAAATAACTCGAGGGTAGGTATAGGTACTAACCTTAAAGTATACCTACATATAAGCAAGGTACTGACCTACAAAGAGTAGCTACCCTCGCTTCACAAAGGTGCATCTTGCTTATTAGATGCTTCAGCGAGCAGCGAGTGCCTAGCATCCGCGAATGATTACTTACGTGGAACTAGCGGAACATAATATAAAGGCAGATATTATTGTTTCCTTGAAATTTTATTTAATTTCCAGTGGCAATGTTAAACCTACCTAGACCCTACCTAGCAGATGTTATATATTGTTTCCTTAAGATTTTATTTTATTTCCATCAGCAATTCCGGCAATATTAAACCTACCTAGTTTACTAAAGGTAGAGAACAATGATCTGTAGTCTGTAGGTAGAGTAGGTACTATTTATTTCATGACACCGCATAGCATAGACTAGGTAGGTACCGCAGAGCATTTTTGCGTTATTCCTATCCGTGCAATGTTGCCTAGAAGAGATCGCTTTGATCGATAAGACCGCCCATTGTTACACTTTTGTTGTTTGTTCACTTAGTTTTTAACGATTTGTGATGTGGTGTTTCAATAAAGAGTAATATCTATCTATCTATCTATTCTAATATCTATACAAGAGGTGTGCCGCGGCCATAGAGAAAAATAATGACCACGGCTTTACCTAGACTCTTAGATTATACTAATACTAGTCTATGCCCTAGACGTAAGCGGAAAGCCAAACCAGACAATAAAGTAAAAAAAAAAGTCGTACAACTACAAACAAACATACCTTCAAGCAAAGAGTTATATGTACTACGTACATAGAAGTCTTTGCCTACAAGCAAACATGTTTCATTTTTACATTGTAGTAGAGATAGCAAAAATAACCACCTTCGTCTTTCTATAAAAATATTTGTAAAAGCTTCTTCGAGTGATCCTTCAGTTATTATCCACGTGATTCAATCTTAGAGTCAAACAAGTACCTACCTACCTTACCTACCTATACCTTTATGCAAACCTATGCAAACGTATCACGAACGTCGGTATGCAATAGAAATACCAATACCTCCGTGCTCTGTCTCTATAGATAAGTATCTCACAACTACGGCTATGCGACTCGAATCTACATCACTGTCTAAGCTGAGCTGTAGGTGGTGCAACTTGGAATCAAAATAACATGCCTGTTGAATAGGAATCCCCGTAGAGCTAAGAATAGGCTTCAGGTGCGGAGCGTTACAAGGCTTATCAATTAATCTCCTGCCATAACATGTGGATATGGTCTATGAAATTAGATGTAAGTAGATACCTACTTAGGTAAAGGAGTCTTTCAAGTTAAAATAAATGTTATTAGTCTACTTTTGAAGTAGCTGGGTAGGTAGCTGCATATAATTATATATAGTGGATGGCTGGCTCTGATGCTGATGTGATTGCCTCTAGCATCCAAAAATGTATTTAAGGTGCACTATATTTAGGCCTAATCACTGTTTAACTCTTGAAATTACGTATTACCTAGTAGGTATCCTACTTTACATGTACATGGCTATTAGGTATCAGTTTGTTTACCTACCTTGCCTTGAACGCCTTGTCATAACTTGTCATACTTAATTCCAATTTCTGTCATACAATCACACAGGCGCGGATAACCGAAATTTCTTAAGGAGAGGCGCAATAAGATATCATGAGATATGCATGTAGTAACAAATCATTATAGTAGGGGAGCCCATGAGGCGAATGTGGGGATATGGTGGTAAAACACACAAGTATACGATACAAGACCAAATTGCGCTCTTTTCTTTAAATGAATTCCATACACCTTTATCTTCCTGGTAAATTGGCTAATTACCGCGCTTAGTGCTGGACTGCCTGCTCCAACGGGGGCGCGCGCCCCCTGCGCCCCCGCCTGTATCCTCGCCTGCAATCACAGCAATGTCGATCGGTCAGCAACAATATCGTAGGTAAGTATCGCCTTACTGAAAAAAATATTTGTTATCGGGAAAAGCGGACATAATAGCGATGTACTTATACAAGTTTTAATATCCTTTTGTGTTCTTTATGTAAGAATTCTATTTACCCTGCACTGAAATATACCAGTCGTGAAATATCTCTATTTATTCAGTTCCACTCAGTGCATTTCCATTGCGTATTGACTTTTTCGTTGAGTTTTCAGTTTTAGTATTTGGTACCTTACAGTACAAAATAGGTTACTATAAGGTGTAGGCATTTTTTTGTTAAGTACCTATTTATTTATATTTATTTTTTAATATTAAAAAGGTCTTTTGTGTATGTCTCATAGCACTTGCATGATGTCTTGTAGTTGTGCCTATCTACCGACAACACAAACACAACAAAATAAATATCCACAGACAACATAACAATTAACGACATTGGTCGAACTGGATATTGTACGTATACGAAGTGCTAACTGATCGTTAAGAGAAACCATGGCTCAAGTACTTCAATGCAGTGGTTCATATATATACATACCTACCTATAGAATATTAATTTAATAAACCCTCTAGCAATACCTAAGTACCTACTCGTACTACCGTACTAGAGCCCTGGATACCGTTCGACGAGAAATGCACTTCAATTGCTTCGTTTTTATTAGAATTCCGTGTACCATGAAGAATTCTGTTCAGGTAAATGGATAAAGGTTTTCTAGAGTACTTGTGTATTTTTTATTAATTATAATACTAGTGTATCTTAGTAAAGTAAGTGGTTATAGTAGTATTTTCAAAGTGGCGCTCTGTGGGGGAGGCCTATGTTCAGCAGTGGACGTCTTCAGGCTGTTGATGATCTTAGTAGCAATAGAAATGATTGCTACTTTTAAATAATTGTCATTTGATCATATGATGTATTTTTTTCATTGTGATTTCACCTGCGATTTTTCACAGACTGATTTTTCATTTGCCTACTGAATTATGTGATCAATGGTGATTGGAGGTGCTTTATGAGATAGAACAGAGATGTGATTTAGGAGCAACCTAGTGAAGTTGCGATCTGCTACAAATGATTACAAAGAAATATAACGCTACTCTCTTCAGTTAAACAAGATCAAAATTTACCGCTATATCACAGGCACAGATAGCTTATTATTATACTCTACAGGTCTCGAGTTTGTTTACTGAAGCATAAACTAAATATATTTTGATATTTACCGCTTATGCTACTCTCGTATTATGAAATCCGAAGCCACCACCCATTAGGTGTGATTATCACACAGATTTGTAGCAGAGTATGTGACAAAAAGTAGCAGGTGTGAATAATGAAAAGAAAATCATATGATTTTTCAGATGCTCCTTGTGAAATGATCCATGCCTAGATCTTAGTCAATGCTCAAAATCTGCTCTGATGTGCGTCTTAACTATATGAGTCATGTACCTACGTCGTGAATGGCACATTGGGATGGAAGGGTTTGCTGACTTTACTCATCATGGTAATCCATCATCACCACTTAACTCCAGTTAAAATTAGTTTATATACACGTGGTAGGCCACAGTTGTAGGATATGTAGAAACTAATTTTATTTTTACAAAGATATGAACCTAGATTATTTTACGGTGGGATTTTTGATTTGATGAACCAATGGTTAAAAAACTAACTTTTGACGATTGGTTAGAATTTGTTATAATTTTTCGTACCATTGGTAACCTTAACTATGTATCAAAAAACCTACCCTTAGTATAGAAAAGGTTATAATAGGAAATGCGCACGGAACCATCTGCATCCATTTATAGGTGCCTACACTTATTTCTTTCCTGACGACGATCGTGCCACGTGCACTCGCTCTACTCGAGAAAATCTTGAAAAATAATACGAAAAAGCCAACAAGTGCGAGCAGGACTTAGGTAGGTAGTATAGCTGGTACTACCTATTGCTTATACCCTTAATCCATTAACTTCGTTCACGATTATGCATGATTAAGATTTAAAAGTGGTCTCAGTTCTCGGCATGACGAAGGTTAGATGATTTTCCTAACTATTGTGTGTTAGGTAGTATATACATATAGGTAGCAGGGTATAGGTAGATAGGTGGTATGGTAGCTGTTTTTTGTTTCTTTCCAACCACCTGCTCCATTTTTATACTCACCACATATTCTTGTCGTCTATTTATTTCAGCGTCAGTTAGGTATTCTAGATCATTTCACACGATACCATGTTTAATCCTATATATGCAGCTGATTTCATGCGATCTAGAGATAAAAATCATCGTAGTGTTTTTCATAAACTTCCCGGACTAGATGTCACAATACCTCCTCCCGTCCTCTTCTCGCCCTGGTATATACCTAAACATAATATGTTATTCATTGACTGATTCAATAGTAAACCCTTAATTCGTCAAAAAATCAAACAATACCTATGGTATTTTTTAGGGTTCCGTACCCAAAAGGTAAAACGGACCGAATTACTAAGGCTCCGCTGTCCGTCCGTCTGTCTGTCTGTCTGTCACCACGCTGTATATCTCATGAACCGTGATAGTTAGACAGTTGAAATATTCACTGATGATGTATTTCTATTGCCGCTATAATAACAAGTACTAAAAAACAGAACAAAATAAATATTTAAGTAGGCTCTCATACAACAAAAGTGATGTTTTTTTGCCGTTTTTTTTCGTTTTTGGTACGGAACCCTTCGTGCGCGAGTCCAACACGCACTTGGCCGGTTTTTGTTCTTTCAAATCCTTTGGTTTAAGGCGGGACAAAATCACGAGACGTCCCGGGACATAAAGAAACTTATTTTTGCTGAGTTGTATCCAAATCCACTATTGGAATCAACATTTATTCAAAGATTGTCATCATACGTCCATGTAGTTCAAAGCCGTGAATCAATTAAATTTCTTATTTCGAGATTTCATTCATGAAGTAATCCTTTTAGCCTTAGTAATGAAAAATCGCCACTTGAGAACCAATTCAGGACTGGGCTTCATTAACTACGAGCTTTTTCAGACCAGCACTCAAGTAGATTTTCACGACAGCGTTGTACTGTAATACCTAGGGACTGAGTTCGCTCTTTATATTTATGTTTATTACACAATCTCAAAAAAGACACTCACGATTACTATACCTACACATCATTGTTGATTGTAATTTTATGTTTAGCACAATAACATAAATTAAGTATGATTTTAACTTGTAAAAGTGCTAAAAATAGCCTATTTGCAATAAGTAATTTATTGGACTTTCTTATTGTACCTACCTACCTAATCATAATAGTAACAACAAGAGTAATGTTAATGTAATAAGTACCTACACGACGTCTACGAACCACAAATAGGTACCCACCGTTTTCATATAAAAAAGATATTCATTCCTTACCACGGTTCATCGCCGACTCCTATGGGTAAATTCGATTGGAAACAACCTACGGTATAAGGCTGGGAATTCGTGCGTTTGACACAATTTATTTTTTATATCCGCCTGTAACACACCGTGAATATCTAAGAGTGTTTTATCGCTTTCAAGTTTCAAGAGACGAACGGACGTGGAATCTTTTAGATTTTGCCTCAAAGAAATAAACGATGGTGCAGTTTACGAGAAGGGGAAGGACTTGAATACTCTATTCATCTTACCATACCACTGTGATTTCGGAAAGATTCTTTAAATAAAACACCATGAAATATCGAAGCGACCAACATGTTGTTTGAATTTTTTCAATTTCCACATATTGCACATCCATTTGAGCATGGGGTTTCTACTAACATTGCAGGCGCATATTGTTAATAGTTTTAGAGAAACTATGAGGCGCGGAATTATCAACTGCGTGGTACTATCTAACTCTCCCCTGCTTGATCTATTCAACTTCCTGTGCGGATTTGCGTAGGTAATTCTAATAATAAAAATAACTCGAGGGTAGGTATAGGTACTAACCTTAAAGTATACCTACATATAAGCAAGGTACTGACCTACAAAGAGTAGCTACCCTCGCTTCACAAAGGTGCATCTTGCTTATTAGATGCTTCAGCGAGCAGCGAGTGCCTAGCATCCGCGAATGATTACTTACGTGGAACTAGCGGAACATAATATAAAGGCAGATATTATTGTTTCCTTGAAATTTTATTTAATTTCCAGTGGCAATGTTAAACCTACCTAGACCCTACCTAGCAGATGTTATATATTGTTTCCTTAAGATTTTATTTTATTTCCATCAGCAATTCCGGCAATATTAAACCTACCTAGTTTACTAAAGGTAGAGAACAATGATCTGTAGTCTGTAGGTAGAGTAGGTACTATTTATTTCATGACACCGCATAGCATAGACTAGGTAGGTACCGCAGAGCATTTTTGCGTTATTCCTATCCGTGCAATGTTGCCTAGAAGAGATCGCTTTGATCGATAAGACCGCCCATTGTTACACTTTTGTTGTTTGTTCACTTAGTTTTTAACGATTTGTGATGTGGTGTTTCAATAAAGAGTAATATCTATCTATCTATCTATTCTAATATCTATACAAGAGGTGTGCCGCGGCCATAGAGAAAAATAATGACCACGGCTTTACCTAGACTCTTAGATTATACTAATACTAGTCTATGCCCTAGACGTAAGCGGAAAGCCAAACCAGACAATAAAGTAAAAAAAAAAGTCGTACAACTACAAACAAACATACCTTCAAGCAAAGAGTTATATGTACTACGTACATAGAAGTCTTTGCCTACAAGCAAACATGTTTCATTTTTACATTGTAGTAGAGATAGCAAAAATAACCACCTTCGTCTTTCTATAAAAATATTTGTAAAAGCTTCTTCGAGTGATCCTTCAGTTATTATCCACGTGATTCAATCTTAGAGTCAAACAAGTACCTACCTACCTTACCTACCTATACCTTTATGCAAACCTATGCAAACGTATCACGAACGTCGGTATGCAATAGAAATACCAATACCTCCGTGCTCTGTCTCTATAGATAAGTATCTCACAACTACGGCTATGCGACTCGAATCTACATCACTGTCTAAGCTGAGCTGTAGGTGGTGCAACTTGGAATCAAAATAACATGCCTGTTGAATAGGAATCCCCGTAGAGCTAAGAATAGGCTTCAGGTGCGGAGCGTTACAAGGCTTATCAATTAATCTCCTGCCATAACATGTGGATATGGTCTATGAAATTAGATGTAAGTAGATACCTACTTAGGTAAAGGAGTCTTTCAAGTTAAAATAAATGTTATTAGTCTACTTTTGAAGTAGCTGGGTAGGTAGCTGCATATAATTATATATAGTGGATGGCTGGCTCTGATGCTGATGTGATTGCCTCTAGCATCCAAAAATGTATTTAAGGTGCACTATATTTAGGCCTAATCACTGTTTAACTCTTGAAATTACGTATTACCTAGTAGGTATCCTACTTTACATGTACATGGCTATTAGGTATCAGTTTGTTTACCTACCTTGCCTTGAACGCCTTGTCATAACTTGTCATACTTAATTCCAATTTCTGTCATACAATCACACAGGCGCGGATAACCGAAATTTCTTAAGGAGAGGCGCAATAAGATATCATGAGATATGCATGTAGTAACAAATCATTATAGTAGGGGAGCCCATGAGGCGAATGTGGGGATATGGTGGTAAAACACACAAGTATACGATACAAGACCAAATTGCGCTCTTTTCTTTAAATGAATTCCATACACCTTTATCTTCCTGGTAAATTGGCTAATTACCGCGCTTAGTGCTGGACTGCCTGCTCCAACGGGGGCGCGCGCCCCCTGCGCCCCCGCCTGTATCCTCGCCTGCAATCACAGCAATGTCGATCGGTCAGCAACAATATCGTAGGTAAGTATCGCCTTACTGAAAAAAATATTTGTTATCGGGAAAAGCGGACATAATAGCGATGTACTTATACAAGTTTTAATATCCTTTTGTGTTCTTTATGTAAGAATTCTATTTACCCTGCACTGAAATATACCAGTCGTGAAATATCTCTATTTATTCAGTTCCACTCAGTGCATTTCCATTGCGTATTGACTTTTTCGTTGAGTTTTCAGTTTTAGTATTTGGTACCTTACAGTACAAAATAGGTTACTATAAGGTGTAGGCATTTTTTTGTTAAGTACCTATTTATTTATATTTATTTTTTAATATTAAAAAGGTCTTTTGTGTATGTCTCATAGCACTTGCATGATGTCTTGTAGTTGTGCCTATCTACCGACAACACAAACACAACAAAATAAATATCCACAGACAACATAACAATTAACGACATTGGTCGAACTGGATATTGTACGTATACGAAGTGCTAACTGATCGTTAAGAGAAACCATGGCTCAAGTACTTCAATGCAGTGGTTCATATATATACATACCTACCTATAGAATATTAATTTAATAAACCCTCTAGCAATACCTAAGTACCTACTCGTACTACCGTACTAGAGCCCTGGATACCGTTCGACGAGAAATGCACTTCAATTGCTTCGTTTTTATTAGAATTCCGTGTACCATGAAGAATTCTGTTCAGGTAAATGGATAAAGGTTTTCTAGAGTACTTGTGTATTTTTTATTAATTATAATACTAGTGTATCTTAGTAAAGTAAGTGGTTATAGTAGTATTTTCAAAGTGGCGCTCTGTGGGGGAGGCCTATGTTCAGCAGTGGACGTCTTCAGGCTGTTGATGATCTTAGTAGCAATAGAAATGATTGCTACTTTTAAATAATTGTCATTTGATCATATGATGTATTTTTTTCATTGTGATTTCACCTGCGATTTTTCACAGACTGATTTTTCATTTGCCTACTGAATTATGTGATCAATGGTGATTGGAGGTGCTTTATGAGATAGAACAGAGATGTGATTTAGGAGCAACCTAGTGAAGTTGCGATCTGCTACAAATGATTACAAAGAAATATAACGCTACTCTCTTCAGTTAAACAAGATCAAAATTTACCGCTATATCACAGGCACAGATAGCTTATTATTATACTCTACAGGTCTCGAGTTTGTTTACTGAAGCATAAACTAAATATATTTTGATATTTACCGCTTATGCTACTCTCGTATTATGAAATCCGAAGCCACCACCCATTAGGTGTGATTATCACACTGATTTGTAGCAGAGTATGTGACAAAAAGTAGCAGGTGTGAATTATGAAAAGAAAATCATATGATTTTTCAGATGCTCCTTGTGAAATGATCCATGCCTAGATCTTAGTCAATGCTCAAAATCTGCTCTGATGTGCGTCTTAACTATATGAGTCATGTACCTACGTCGTGAATGGCACATTGGGATGGAAGGGTTTGCTGACTTTACTCATCATGGTAATCCATCATCACCACTTAACTCCAGTTAAAATTAGTTTATATACACGTGGTAGGCCACAGTTGTAGGATATGTAGAAACTAATTTTATTTTTACAAAGATATGAACCTAGATTATTTTACGGTGGGATTTTTGATTTGATGAACCAATGGTTAAAAAACTAACTTTTGACGATTGGTTAGAATTTGTTATAATTTTTCGTACCATTGGTAACCTTAACTATGTATCAAAAAACCTACCCTTAGTATAGAAAAGGTTATAATAGGAAATGCGCACGGAACCATCTGCATCCATTTATAGGTGCCTACACTTATTTCTTTCCTGACGACGATCGTGCCACGTGCACTCGCTCTACTCGAGAAAATCTTGAAAAATAATACGAAAAAGCCAACAAGTGCGAGCAGGACTTAGGTAGGTAGTATAGCTGGTACTACCTATTGCTTATACCCTTAATCCATTAACTTCGTTCACGATTATGCATGATTAAGATTTAAAAGTGGTCTCAGTTCTCGGCATGACGAAGGTTAGATGATTTTCCTAACTATTGTGTGTTAGGTAGTATATACATATAGGTAGCAGGGTATAGGTAGATAGGTGGTATGGTAGCTGTTTTTTGTTTCTTTCCAACCACCTGCTCCATTTTTATACTCACCACATATTCTTGTCGTCTATTTATTTCAGCGTCAGTTAGGTATTCTAGATCATTTCACACGATACCATGTTTAATCCTATATATGCAGCTGATTTCATGCGATCTAGAGATAAAAATCATCGTAGTGTTTTTCATAAACTTCCCGGACTAGATGTCACAATACCTCCTCCCGTCCTCTTCTCGCCCTGGTATATACCTAAACATAATATGTTATTCATTGACTGATTCAATAGTAAACCCTTAATTCGTCAAAAAATCAAACAATACCTATGGTATTTTTTAGGGTTCCGTACCCAAAAGGTAAAACGGACCGAATTACTAAGGCTCCGCTGTCCGTCCGTCTGTCTGTCTGTCTGTCACCACGCTGTATATCTCATGAACCGTGATAGTTAGACAGTTGAAATATTCACTGATGATGTATTTCTATTGCCGCTATAATAACAAGTACTAAAAAACAGAACAAAATAAATATTTAAGTAGGCTCTCATACAACAAAAGTGATGTTTTTTTGCCGTTTTTTTTCGTTTTTGGTACGGAACCCTTCGTGCGCGAGTCCAACACGCACTTGGCCGGTTTTTGTTCTTTCAAATCCTTTGGTTTAAGTTCATTGTGTTTATATTACCGAGAAACATATTTGATTTTTGGTAAAGTTTATTTTACAAATTATGATTACTTATTACAACATAATTATAAGGCACGGTTGTAACTGACGCAATTTTTATTTTGACAGGTCGTGCGGGAATCCAAAATTAGCCAATAAGCAACTGATGTTAATTTTGATTGCATGATTGGAAAGAGCACACAAAAATAGATAGAGTGCCTTGTTTAATGTCTTTAAAGTTTGATTATTGGTAAAAATATCAACGATGTATGAAAAAAAAAAGTTTTTTGCCCATACTGAAAGTTGACTTTTGTCTCATACGCCAAATGAAATTTCCAGCATCTTAAGTATAACCTATATCTTTTTTCTTATTACAGCGTAATAAAGCATGCTGAATCGGCATCTCAGTAGGTATCAGCACAAACTACTACGAAGAACAGAATATCTATATCAAAATTTATCGTGCAAACACCGACTATAATTTTACCTGTTGACTTGGACAACCAATGTTTACATGCTCCTGTATTATGACCAAATAATCTAAAACCTGCCAGTAACTTTGGTGATAAACTCAAGGGACCCAAGTTATTACGTTAAGTTACGATACCTATAACTATTGTCAAGATGAAAGGAAGTTTCTGATGGAATAAATCAGAAGCGTTGGATTGTGAAAATGGCTTGTTCCACATGCTGCTTCAGTTCTATCACAGATAATAGACGTGCAATAAATTGAAAGTTCATCAACTTCATTGGGTTCATTCATGTGTTTGCAATAGTATATTATTACAGAAATGAATTCTTCTTCTTCTTCTCAAGTAGACAAAGTGGTCAGCCCTGATGTCAGAATTTTTAGGCCGCCTTAAGGCTTCTGGCTTGGCTTAACGGCAATTGTCTTACGACAACAGCCGAGTCTGACGGCTTACGGTCAATTCAGACAGAGCAGCAAAATGCTCGGGCAGTTTTTAAGTGCTATTGGAATATCAACCTTAATCCATTTGACAAAGCTGAAAATAGTATGCAACATTAAAATAGGTAAGATTTTAATGTTGCATACTATTTTCAGCTTTGTCTAAATTAAATAAGGTTGATATTCCAATAGCACTTAAAAAGTGCCCGAGCATTTTGCTGCTCTGTCTGAATTGACCCTTAACGTGCCCTCCGAAGCACGGTAGCGCTCAGTTGTAAAAACCTCGTTTTGCTAACGGTCATCTATCAAAATAGTGACCGCAGCGAACGTTGCTTAACATTACCTATAGGTTAGAAACGGCTAATCGTGCTTCTCTATGAGCGCTTCAGACAGAAACTAATTAAAAGACATAAAAATATCCTTTTAAAAATGGGTAAACCGACTTCAATCGCCTTAATACTGAGAAATATTTGTATGATATTTTCATCTACTTATTAAAAATCCCAGTTATTTTGATCTGAAAACCAATCTACTCAACCAATTTTGATAAAATTTCTATTTGAGGACCACAGAACAGAATAGAGCAAAAAAAAAACGATTCTGTGCGTGAGGACCAATCTGAAAGTAGGTAGGTACACCTAGGTATTATCCTATCAGTGTTTTTCCTATGTAAGTAGGTTATACCTAAATGACGGAGATGAGTTAACAAACATGAAAAAGTAAAAAAAATACAACCGAATTGATAACTTCCTACTTTTTCAAATTTTTATAAAAATTATAAGTAGGTCTGATACTGAACCCGGTTTTATTTAGTACTAGCTTTTGCCCGCGGCTTCGCACGCTTGTATTGTGTTATTTCTACGTTTAGGTACTCTAATAATAGCTCATACATTTTCATGCATTTTCTATATAACAAACAACAAATCCACTAAATCTTTTCGGAGCTGAGCACGTATTAGCACACGTGTAAATTGCATTTACCTATACGATGCGTACATAATTAATTTTGTTAATACTAATTAGAAATTAGAAATACTTACTTAAGTGCGCCACTGTAAAAGGAGTCGACATTTATATGTCCACTATTTTCCACGTTGTCTCATTTCACTGCGCTTTCAATATAGTGGTGGGAGTGAGGAAATAACATGTGTACAAAGCTCAAATCAGAATTGCTTATGCAAAGAATGTTTCATTTTTAGGGTTCCGTAAAAGTTTTGAAATAAGGCAAGCAATGGGATCGGTATCGTTTTTGGCATTTGCAAAATTAGCGTTGTTGTAAACCTTTCGGTTTGAGAATTTCGCCAATAATGCCACTTTACCATTTTTACTCGCTACCCAAAACGAACACAAAATAACCAAATGCGGTTTGTTATCTCAAATGTCAAAAGCAAATTGGCGGAGTTTTACATAACACACGTAAACTTACGTCTGTCGTCTTTCTTCTCACTTCTCCGTGCTATATCATTACGATAACTACAATTTTCACAATGAAAATCAGTAATTTTACATAACCGCGACAATAATTCTACGTCAATCTCTAATGTCAAAAAACGATCACTTTTAACCACAGCTTTTAACCCACCTCCACAGGTGGGTCAAAAATGGCAGTTCACGATGGCATTTTTGACTGTTTTTGAGCTATCCGAACGGTGAACGAAAACAGTTAAAACGCAACTATTGCTCACACATACCCAAAACAAACGGTGCATGTGATCGTTTTTAACTGTTAATTTTGCCACCAGTGGGCTATCCGAACGCAGGTTAAGAAGATTTAAGCACGGATGTACAGACTATATGTACCTACTCCGTGGAAGTATAATAATCCTCATTGCATCATTTTTGCTCTAAGCTGTGGTTCTTGCAAAGAGAATATCACCACTTAGTTTGTTCGATGAAAAGCCCACAGACCTTAAATATTTTACCTTAAAAAACTCATTTACATGAAAGAAGAAGAAATCCAAAACGCGGCCATGTTGTTAATTCGAGTATTGTTGGTGACGACGACTCGGTGTTTCCGATGAAAAGTAAATAAAGTGCGATATAAAAGGAAAGCTTGTACTGCGGCAAAAATCAAATATATATTAAAAAATTAAAAATTTACATAGAAATTTTAATGCGACATATTTTTCCTTGTCAACCTAAAGTCTGTCTATCCCTTCTAGACAATTAAAAAGAAACTAAAATAAAAAGAGGCTAAACTCCGACCTCCGTGTCGCTCACACTCCCCACCCTAGTGCTGACCTGGCAGCACTCATCCTCCATCGGTATCCTGGCGACACGTGCCACTGATCGCTTCAGAGTGCCGGTAGAAGTTCGCACAGTGACTACACGCACTCGACCATCTCTACTGGGAAATGTCTCCTGGATGATGCCTCGTGGCCATACACCCCTAGGGGAATCGGGATCGGCGACAAAAACCAAATCACCTACTGCTAATGGCCGTGGTTGCTCAATGTTCCACTTTTTTCGAGGAAGCATATCGGGCAAAATCTCACGGACCCATCTTCTCCAGAACATATCTGTCAACGCCTGAGATATGCGCCATTGTTTCCTTAAATGGAGATCAGAATCATCAAACATTCCAAGAATAGGTAAATTGGAAGAAGTTCCTAGCAAAAAATGGTTAGGTGTCAATGATTCCTTGCTTCCAGACTCAACAGACACGTGGCTCAGTGGTCTGCTGTTCACGAGGTTTTCGACTTCTGCTAAAAGAGTAATAAGGACCTCGTCTTTAGGTGCACGCTCTTTCAATATAATATTCAAACTCGCTTTGACACTTTTTATCATGCGTTCCCACGCCCCACCCCAGTGTGGGCTTGCTGGAGGAATAAATGACCATTGTGTTCCATAATTGCTGGCTGCAGTCCTGAGGCTCTCTTCATCTAATTCCAGTATAGACTTCTTTATCTCCTGACAAGAACGCAAGCATACGGAACGGACGTGTTGTGAATCCTTACTCAAGAAATATTATACCTATAACACAGAAAAAGTGACTTAAAAGTTAAATCAAAGAATACATTTTTAATTGCCCATCAAGTGCAGTTAACGTCGTTTTAGTTCTGGTGTCTATTAAACAGTGGTGCGTCTCACCGGCTTCCTCACCCCCGTGGAAAAGGGACGGCCTACGATAATTCATCTCGCTCTGCACTGGGTGCGTCATAACTAGTCGTAAGCAAGTGCAACCAAATAAACGGTAAACAATGTCCATGCGGCACTCGCCTAATAGTCCTATTACGTATGCTGATAGCAATGAGCCCATGGAAATACGCAGTGAGCCGGATTTAAGGCAGCCGGAGTTGTCCAGTATGGGCAGTAAAGCAACTGTTAGAAAGCGAAAGCAACCTGATGACGATCTCTCTGATAAGTTTGACAAGTTTGAAGGTAAAATAATGCAGTTATTGACAAGCATGGCTCAAAATCAGACACAAAAACTAAATGAAATCTCCCAAGAAGTCTCTGTGATTACAGACCAAATAACACATATTAAATCCACCACAAGCCAACTCGTCGAAGAGCAAAACCGGGTGAAACAACAACTTAATAAAATTACATTGGCAGGAGAGGAGATGGAGAAAGAGATCGAGCATCTCAGGAAAGACTTTGGCACCCTTAAATCCACCACGCTCACCCCACAACCTGAATCAATTGTTACATGTGAAAATATCATAATGGAGATCCATGAACGCACCACAAGAGAAAGAAACTTGGTTATAAGTGGTATAACAGAACTTAACTCAGATGATCGTGAAGAGAGAGTCAAGCACGATAAGCAAGAAATTTACAAAATTATAAAGTTAGCCAACCCTCACTGCCCGGAACCTAATAAAGTATTCCGCCTTGGGAAATACGTTGTGAATAAATCAAGACCTATTAAAATCTGTTTTGATACATCTGAATTAGCTAAGACAATACTCCGCAATAATAGCAAAATCTACGAAAATAACCCTAATGTAAAGTGCTATTCTGATCAAACAGTTTTTCAAAAAAAGATGTTAATTGACCTCCGTGCTGAACTAAAACGTAGAATGGATGAAGGCGAACAAGACCTAACTATAAAATACGTCAATAATGTGCCAAAAATCGTTAAAATCTCTCCAAAAAACTAATTACTCCAGAAGACTGTGAAGAACAAGAGTCTAAAATTACATATCAAATCACTAATACCCACTCTGATGTAATATATAATCAAAACTCACTAAAGTGTCTATATGCCAATGTAAGGAGTATTGTTAAACGAGGTAAACTAGATGAGCTTAGATGCATAATTGAGTCAATACCAAGTACACTACATATTATCGTCCTCACTGAGACTTGGATATCATCCGACGCGCAGGCAGAAAACCAAACTCTCCACAACTATACTCATTACTATAACTATCGCACAAATGTAAGAGGTGGCGGTGTATCAATTTTCGTACATAACAGTATAAAACATAACTATGTAGAGGACTTATGTAAAAACGAAAACCACTATTTATGGATTCATATTAACAAGTTCTCTTTAAATATTGGTGCGATATATAAACCAAATAGAACTAATGATGAAGATTTCCTAGAAACGTACTCACTACAGTTACAAAGAATGAGACGTGCAGTTGTTTTTGGTGACTTCAATTACGACCTATTAAAAAAAGACAAAACGATAACTGACTACAAGAAAATGCTAAAAGAAAACGGATTTGATCTGCTTAATAGTCTAGAACCTACCTACTGTACCCGAGAAACTACCAGCACACAAACAACACTCGATCATGTGAGCAGCAACTTAAAGAATAATAAATTCCATTTGTGTGTCGTAAACTCGGCGATGTCAGATCACAAGCACCTTTACCTGGAAATACACAAATACAAACCGCAGAAGAACAAAAAAGCTCATTATACAGCGATAAACTATGAGAAGCTATACACGTCACTAGAAAATATATTATCTGAAGACTATGACCTTATCTATGAACAACTTGAAGCAAAACTCATTGAGTCAATCAAACAAAGCAAGATAACCAAAACAAAAGTCCAGAACTCGCCAAGATCAGACTGGATCAACAAAGATGTTATCTCGACTATAGACAAACGAAACCAAATCTGGCATGACCATATAAAAGCAGCAAAGAGTGGGGACAAGAATCAAGCAGATAATATTAAAGAAAAACTAGTAGTTATAAGGCAAGAAACACAAGAGAGAATTCAAGATGCGAAAAGCAAATACTACCGAAAAGCTTTCAAGGATTGTCACAAAAAACCGCATAAAATGTGGCAACTAATTAACTCTCTTAGCAGTAACAAAATGAAAACTAGTACTGCACCAACGAAGCTAGAGACAGGATCAGGATCTATTACTGAGCTAAATGATATTTGTAATTGTTTTAATTCATTTTTCTCTAGCATAGGCTCAGTATTAGCAAATCAAATTCCTAAAATGTATCATGTGAGTGACTCAAATTTGCAACAGTGCAGTAAGCAAAATGAGTACGACTCTATAGAACTAAATAATTTCCTGCCTGCTACGATGGATGAGGTTAGTAAAGTTATAGACCACCTAAACACTAATACTAGTAGTGGTCTTGACGGCATCTCATGTAAAGCCTTAAAAAGTGTGAAGAATCTGATACTAGGTAAATTAACTTCTTGCATCAACCATTGCCTTCAATGTGGATATTTTCCTGATTCTTTAAAAATGGCAAAGGTCACTCCGATTTATAAGTCTGGCAAAAAAACTGATCCAGGCAACTATCGCCCTATTTCGGTTCTTCCTGTTATCTCCAAAGTGTTTGAAAAAATTATATATAACCGGCTCGATAAATACTTTAAAACTATTAACTACCTTTACAGTAAACAGTATGGCTTTCGTTCACAATCAAATACACTCTCAGCTTGTGTAGATCTTATAACAACTCTAAAAAATAAAATAGATCATAAACAAGTGGCTCTTGGGGTTTTCATAGATCTCAAAAAAGCTTTTGATACGATAAGCCACGTTTTATTACTGCAAAAACTATACGATATTGGGATCAAGGAAACTGCTCATAGACTGTTGAAGTCCTATCTCTCTAAAAGAAGTCAGGTTGTTAAAATAGGCAATACCCAGAGTACACCTGAATCAATCACTTTCGGAGTCCCACAGGGTTCTATCTTGGGGCCTCTGCTGTTTTTAGTGTACATAAATAATATACGTGACCTTGGTCTTACTGGGGATGTCACTCTGTATGCAGATGACACGTGCCTCTTTTATTTTGGGAAAGACATACATAGCGTCCTTGACCAGGCGCAAAACGACTTAAATACTCTGAATATCTGGTTCCAGTATAATTTACTGACCATAAATGTCACTAAAACACACTACATGATTTTTACAGCAAAAAATAAAAAACTGCCGGATTTTACGCCACTACACATAAATAACGAATACCTTACGAAAGTAGAAACAGAGAAATATCTTGGACTCACCTTAGACTGTAATCTAACTTGGAAGCCACACATAAATAAAATCTCTTTAAAATTGTCTAGCTTGCTGGGTGTACTCCGGGGCATCGTACGTTGTTTTCCAAAATCCGTTAGGTATACTATCTACAACTCCCTTATAAAATCACAAATTACCTATCTCATTGAAGTGTGGGGTATAGCAGCTAAAAGTAACCTACAAAAATTGCAGACAACCCAAAACAAACTTATAAAACTGCTATTCCACTTTAATTACCTGACTCCTACAACTGTTGTATATAATAAAACTAAGCTAATGACTCTTGCACAAATATATAAATATCATACATGCATACTTATAAGAAAGATACTATCAAAAGATATACACACACAAATAACGTTTACAAAAAAATCGCATTTCCAAACTCGATCAATGAGAAGCGCAAATAATATTTCCCTGATAAAACCACGAACGAAACAATTTGGCCAAAAAACTATCCAATACGAAGGTGCCGATATTTATAATAAATTACCTAAAGATATAAAAAGCATACAGTCATTCACATTGTACAAAAAGAAACTAAAATATTATATTATGAAAAATCATTGAATATTGTCATGAAAATTCCGATTGCTATCAGGCCTCGAAATAAATGCAATACGTAATTGGTCCCTTTACCACTCTGTATCACCAACTGACCGGTTGCGTTCTGCATACCTTCAATAATAAATTTATACTTGCATTTATTTCATACCGTACTTACTAAAGATATTGGGAATTGATTGTTTGTTTGCCTTTTCTTTTTTCTTTTCTTTTTGTTTGGTTTCTTCACAGTTTGTAGACCGACGAATTTACTTAACTACATTGTTTAAATATGAAGCACAACCGGTACATACCTACGTGAGTTTTATTTTTGGCCTGTTGCAAATATAAAGTTTATCTTATCTTATTAAACTAGTTCTAAGTGTTAATGTGTTCTATTATAATATTAATATTGTTCTTATTTTATACTTGCGATAGTCTAGTGGCAACAATAATGAGTTAACTACATAATTCATTAATTAGTACCTACGTGTACGCCAAATCTCATCGAAATCTGTTCAGCCGTTTCCATGGTGAGTTATAAATAAACAAACACATTAAGCTATCATAGGTTACATAGCTACCTACTTATAAAGGTTCCGTAACAAAGCATAATTATGGCCTAAAACTACAGTCTAGTACCTAAGTATGGGCCTACTGATTCTAATAAATATCTTTACTTAGGTAGGTAATCTAATTTACTGTAATCATTTCGTAATAATATTTCAATATTGATAAGTTTTGGATTGTGTTCAACTTAATTGTTAACCTATTTATGTTCCTTAATATTGTTTATAACCTGTATTCGCTTGTCGGTACCTATACTTACCTACGCTTTTGCCACTTGTAAATATTAGGTTTTACACATGTAACGGTCTGTTCCGATATGCAATGCACCTACCTTACTATGCATGATATTGCATAATTTAATGTTAAGTAGTATAGTATTAGTTCTAAGTACCCACCTTTATTATAGAATAGTCATTAGTTTTATATGCCTACCCTGTATTTCTCAGATAAGTGAATTAATAATATTCTTTTGAGAAATAAAGATCTTAAACCAGATCTCCGTTTCTGCTCCTCTCAGATTTGTACCATTATCAGAATACAAAAATCCTGGCCATCCTCGCCTTGAAGCCATGCGGCGCAACGACATCAACAAGAATCGGTAGTAAGAGAAGGCACAATTTCAATATGGACGGCCCTTATTGTAAGGCATGTAAAAAGTACACCATATCTTTTTTCTCGATGTCTAGCGACGGTAACCTCCATTGGTCCAAACAGGTCCACACCACAGTGCATAAATGGCCTCTGATGATGAGCTACCCTTCCAGCAGGTAAGTTACCCATCCTAGGTATTTCAGGTTTAGCCTTTCTAATTCTACACAACATACATTTAGATGATATATTTTTCACTGTAGGCCTTATTTTAATTATCCAATACTTTTGTTTTAATTCATTGACAACCATCTCCTGATTACCATGTCCAGCTCTTATGTGATAATAAGATACTATTAACTTTGCAATATGATTTTTACCATCTAATATTACAGGTTGCTTCACATCTAGAGAAACTTCAGCGGCGGCATCAATGCGACCTTCACAACGAAGTATTCCATGTTCATCGAAGAACGGCGATAAGGTAAGTAACCTAGAATTCTTACTAACACATTTATTTCTTTTTATTTCAGATATATCTTCACTGAAGGACTGGAGCTGTGAGTACTTAATCAACAAGTTTTCAGCGCGAGCCATCAGCACACAATCACTTACAACTCTATGCTTACATTTGTTAATAAATTTTAACAAAGCTGCAGTGCTTCTCACTAGGCGTAACCACGACGAAAATCTATTGGGATCTGGTACGGCAGGTAAGTCTTCACTCGCTATTTGTATTGTTGACACACACTCAACGTCATAACTTTCTGAACTTCCAGGTGCACCGATGTCCGTCGGCCACGCGTGTTCATCACAGTATAGAAACCTCGGTCCAGTGAACCACTCTTTCTGAAACACTGACACATCATACGACTCCCTGGTAGCGACGTCCGCTACATTTAAATTTGTAGGTATATATCTCCATTCATTTATATTAGTCAACTCATCTATTTCTCCTAAGCGGTGAGCAACAAATATTTTGTAATCCCGTTTATTATTGCGTAGCCATTGTAGAACAGTCGTAGAATCACACCAGAACACTCGTCGCGTAGGCTTTATTCAGTGCTCCTTCTCAATACTTTCTGCTAACCTAGCTGCCATCAAAGCTGCCTGTAATTCTAATCTAGGCACAGTTGTAGGCTTAACAGGTGCTACTCTGCATTTGCTAGATACAAATGCAACTTTGACTTTGTTGTTTACGGTCCAACGCCAGTAAGCTACACAACACATAGCTTGTCTCGAAGCGTCACTACATACATGTAACTGTAAGTCAGTATAACTTCCAAAATCATCAACGCTTTGAGGGATTGCGCGCGCAGGTAAACAATGTGTATCGGTTATGTTCGGTACATTCGGTGCATTTTGGTAACATCTTGGTAAGCGTATGTCACCGATTGACTTTAAAACGTTCAACCATTTTATCCATTTTTCATAAATCTCATCGTTTAAAGTAGCGTCCCAACCAATGTTAGACGTCCACGTATGTTGCAAAATAATTTTTCCGTTTATAGTAAATGGTGATAAAAATCCATAAATATCAAAAACCGACATTATTAATCGTAATGCCTCTCGTTTAGTGGGTCGCTTCCCATCTAATATCTCTGACGGAATTCTTTTGAACGAAACGTCAAATCCTAGGGTGTCATCTTCAGGGTACCATAAAAGTCCTAGGGCTCGTTCACTGTCCGGTTGTTGACCAATTTTTAATTTATGTGCGTTAGAGGCGAGCAATTCATTAGGAAAAGTTTTTAGTACCTCTGCGCTATTGCTCAGCCAGTTACATATCACAAATCCACCCTCCTTATGAACTTTAGCTACATCGTTCGCTAAGTTAATGCACGCTGTTTCATCCGGTTGGCTATCTAAATACTCGTCCATGTAGTGCTGCTTACATATTGCATCTACCACCGACGGCATCGTGGAACGAAAGCGCTGCGCGTTTTTGTTTTTAACGAACTGAGCAATAAATGGGGAACAATTCGCTCCAAATATCAATGATGTCATCTTATACGTTTTAATAGGACAGTTTAAATCATCGCGCCATAAAAATCTCAATACGTCTTGATCTTTAGGTAGAATTTTCACCCTTAAAAACATATCTTTTATGTCTCCAGCAATAGCAATTCTATGTTCCCGAAATCTTAACATTATACCGAATAAAGACATAAGTAAATCGGGGCCCTTTAATAAATAATCATTAAGTGACAAATCTTTTGTCTTCGCCGACGCATCAAAGACCAAACGTAACTTCTTTTTGTTCGGGTTATCTACCCCGAAGTGAGGCAGGTACCATGCTTTTTGATTTACATTTTCTACAGTTACCTCCTCGGCGAAGTCATTGACGAGCAAATGTTTTACTCGCTCCCGATACCTCTGTGCGTACTCTTCATTTAAAGACATCTTTCTTTCAATTCCTCTCAGTCTAGTAAGCGCGGTCGGTCTAGAGTCAGGCATCATACAGCTAGGATCACGCCAAGGAAGTGCGACATGCCATCTACCATCAATTAATGTAGCACTTTTTTCTAGGCAATCCAAGGCACGCAGGTCATCAGCGTTCTGACGAGGCTTCGCTGATATACCCATCGACTCAATAGTAAATGAATTTCGTACCTCGTCATGCAGTTGTTGTAGCGCCAGTCCGTCCTCATCCCGAGCCACACGAACATCATCCCTGATCAAGAGAGTGGAGTGACGCTGCGATGACATCACCGGCACTCTTCCGTGGACGCACCAACCTAGAGGTGTGAGTGTTGCACAGGGTTCGTTAATCTTACCTACCCTTGTTTCTAATGGCAATAACAAGTGATAATTATCCTGCCCTATAAGTAATTCCGGCTTTACACACTCATCGCTAAAATCTAACTTTAAATTACTTAAATGGCTGTAGCTATTACAATTTACAGAACACAAATATTGTTTAGGTAAATTTAGCTCCTTAACACTACGCGCATTAAGTTCATATTTCTTCCCTTCGCAGGTTGACAGCTCGAGACGCACTACGTCAGTTTCACAAACAAGTTCATCATTGTTCCACGCACCGAACACGCGGATTGTGTCCCGATGTCCGCGCAGCCCTAAGCGTGACGTCAGAGCGGCACTGATAAGACTCACAGTGGACCCGTCGTCCAACAACGCATACGCGCTAATAATACCGTTCGGTCCATGCAGATTAACACGTACGACTTTCAAAAGAACTTTACAGTCGGCTTTTGAATCAATGTGAGTTACACTTTCAGGTTGCAGCTGCGGTTGACTTTCAGAGACTTCCATCTTGTTAAAATCTCGTTGACTTTTTTCATCCTGTCTATGGTGTGCGTTATCGCTTTTCTTTGCGTTATAGTTGTAATGAAGTAGGCGATGATGCGCTAAGCCGCAGTTATCAATATCGCAAGCGGCGGCCGGGCAAATATCTCTTTCGTACCTAGACGACAAGCATTGGAAACATAGTCTATTCCTCTTAACAAAAATCCATCTGTTTTTTCGTAGCGCTTTAATAAACTTTTTGCAGTCTGACAGTTTATGTATCGAGATACAGCAGTAGAGACACTTCTTGTCTACGTCTGTTTCGTCATTCAATAACACAGTGTGTGAGCGGGTAGAAGTAGGCTCCGGGAATTTCCTTCTGTAATTTCTGCTATCAAGTGTACTGCTCGTATCTAATAACGCCATAGATCTTACTTTAACAGCTTCTTCGTTGAGAAATTCTGATAATGTGTGCAGTGTTGGTCTCTTACCTTGAGTGATCAGCGGGTAACAGTAATCAGCCCATTTTGACAGCATGACAGCAGGTAGCTTTGACAGTACGCATGCTATCACATTCGATGCTACCAAGTATTCCTCGCGACCAATGACACTAACAGCTGCGACAAAGTTCCGCACTTTTACGGAGAAAGGTACAATTTCTTTATAGTACTCCTGCGATACTGGGTGAAGTTTCTTGATGTCCAGCATGATTCTCGCCAGGATCGTATCAGGGTTGCCAAACTGTAGCTCCAGGGTTGACATTACCATCTCTGGCGATGTAGCACTTATAAGTAGAGCTGAAACGGCTTCACGCGCTGGTCCACGAAGACATTTTCGTAGACGCCATAAGTTTTCTTTTGGAGTGAAGTTGCATACCTGTGTGGACTCCTCGTAAGCCTGCCTGAATTGGAGCCATTCCATAGGGTCTCCACTGAACGGCGGTAAGTCTTTGGGTGTACATATGCGACTCAATAGGCTTGCATTAGGGACGTTGTTTGCTGAAGCGGATGCTAAATTTTTGAGAGCGCTGGCCAGAAGTCGAACCGTCCCATCATCGTTACCGACATTATTTGCAGTCGGTGGACACAGCGCGCCCGAATTGCCACCATAATCGGGGGCGGGCTGTGCATCCAGTTCTTGTTGGCTATTCTCAATCCACTTCTCTACTTCACTGATCGTATTGCTTTCAGAACGTGCGTACTCACTGTTGGTTTCAGCTAATTCAGCAGCGAGCCGCTTGTCGATTAGCTCCATTTGTATTTTCGCTTTTGCTTCTGCGGCCTCCAGTTCCAGCTTTGCCCTCCGTGCCCGTACAGATGAAGACTTCGACTTTGTCTTTGCAGATCGATGCTCAGTTAGCGTAGGTACCGCGTTCAAACTTACAGTGCGGTTAAGTGCCAACTTCGCATCATCCTTCTGCCCATCAGGTTCTGTATTCGGCCGAGGATGTCGGATTTGAGGCTCCATCGGTGCTTCCTTTTCCGTTCGTTCGCGTTCTTTTCTAAGGAAACTTCTTGTATTCACCATAGTGTGCGGCGGAGTTCGTAACATTGAGATCCGTACTCGAAGGAAATGTTGGTGACGACGACTCGGTGTTTCCGATGAAAAGTAAATAAAGTGCGATATAAAAGGAAAGCTTGTACTGCGGCAAAAATCAAATATATATTAAAAAATTAAAAATTTACATAGAAATTTTAATGCGACATATTTTTCCTTGTCAACCTAAAGTCTGTCTATCCCTTCTAGACAATTAAAAAGAAACTAAAATAAAAAGAGGCTAAACTCCGACCTCCGTGTCGCTCACAAGTATCTTACCATAATGTATATACTTACCTATTTCTAAGTACCCTTTTAAATTATTTTTCATAAAATATTTCGTATCATTCATCATCAACAACCGGAAACGTCCACTGCTGAACACAGGCCTCCCCGAAAAACGACAGTTTAGACGTTTATCATGGGGGGAATTTTCCATAACCACCACGCTTGGCGGGCAGCTTGGTGATCGCAGAATGTTCTAATGTACCAGGGAGAATGCTGCTGCCCATTCTCTGAATATTCCTTCAGCGGCACCCGCGGGAGGAGATGGGGTGGTCCTACTCGCAAACCGGGACCATACGGTGAATCATCAATGGTTCTTATCATTGGCTAAATACAAATGTCGTCTAATGCTACAATAAAAAACATCTACTTGTTGCTTTTATTTTATTTTATTTTTTTATCTATTTGTTGATTTTTGTCTAACTTCTAAAATGCTAAACAACCTGTAAAACATAAATAGGAAACCAAGAAATTGTTTTGATTCTCTTATTGCTGATTTTTCAATGGCTGGATAACGGTTATTCGGGACTAATAAATTATAAACCAGCTAAAACAAAAACATTTAAATTTTCAGTATTCCGCTTAAAAAATTCGCTTTTTATTTTTACAGTGTTTTGTTTTACCTAATGAACAACTTTTATCTGATGATTGAAAAATCACCTTAGAGTACCGGTATCTACTAATAATACTCTTTGGTCGTATACATTCTTCACAGAGCCTTTTTTCTTTAATCTGTGCCTCCAGATAAACATGTGGCACAGAGTGTAGTTATCCAAAACATTAGTAATCTCCCCCCTTTTTATGGGTGACTATACCTTCATGGTTAGTGGCAAAGTTGCGCCGCATTTGGCGGAAACAGTAGCCAATATAAAAAAAGTAGTCGATTGTCTTTTTCTCTAATCTGTGACATGTCGTAACTTATACACCGTAAGTAGCCAAAAACAACACCAATCGGCCATGTTGTTTAAAACTCCGATTCGTTCCGTAATGAAATCTTAATAATTGTCATCAAATTTTTTAAACGATATTTCAATTTTAATATATCCTATGTTAAGCGCCGGTTATTTCTAAGCATATTAGTAAAAACCGCATGAAAATCCATTCAGTATTTTAGGAGTTCAGTCATAACAAACAAACAAATAAACAAACAAACAAACAAACAAACAGACAAAGTGTTTAAAAAGTGGCTTAACGTGATCAGCGGCTAATTTTAAGCCAACCTGTGTAATTTTTTTGTTGATATCTTGCAATTACAGACTTTTTTATCTCTACAGTTTTATTATATGTATAGAAAAAAATCGATAATAGTGTAAGTAGAATGTAATAGGTACCTACCTACAAAAACTAATGATTAGCGAAAAAGACTTATACTGTCTAACCTCTATTAGATTTCGTCTCACAAAAGAAGTCCCGCGGCATAAAGCAGAACTAATTTTTACAGATTGGAAGTGTGACCATTTGTACCAATTTTTTGCAATTGTACTGGGTGGCGCAAAAGTAAAGACCCTATTTGGTTCAGCTATAACATTTTTTCTAAATTAGAAAACTAGATTTAGGTTTTTTTAAATGTATATTTGTGCCATTAAATTTCGTACCATTAGGATTTAAAGATGATGTCTTTTAAATGGTGACCTCCAGAGTTGATACACATTTGAGCCCTATTTATGACATTTTGCAAGATGATTTTCCTTCAAAATTGGTTATGAGTGACGAAGCGCATTTCCATCTCTCAGGGCATGTCAATAAGCAGAATACTCGGTTCTGGGGCACTGATAATCCGCGCATTATTCAAGAAACACCTCTACACCCACTAAAAGTTACTGTATGGTGTGGCATCTGTGTTGACAGAGTGATCGGACCCTATTTTTTCGAAGACGCTGGACGCAATGCGATAACTGTCACTGGAGAACGCTACAGAACCATGTTACGTGAGTTTTTGATACCCAGTTTGGACGAATTGGGGCTGGAGCACATCTGGTTTCAACAAGACGGCGCTACGGCACACACAGCGCGCGACACTATGGACTTAGTGAGGGACGCTTTTCCAAGCCGAGTTATCTCTCGTTTTGGCGATTTGCCTTGGCCTGCAAGATCACCCGATCTGACCAGTCCAGACTTCTTTCTTTGGGGTTTTTTGAAATCTCGGGTGTATGTGAACAAGCCACAGACTCTCGCAGCTCTAAAAGAAAACATTCGTCAAGAAATAACGAACATATCGCAGGAAGTGTTACGGCAAGTTATGCAAAATGTCATAAATAGGGCTCAAATGTGTATCAACTCTGGAGGTCACCATTTAAAAGACATCATCTTTAAATCCTAATGGTACGAAATTTAATGGCACAAATATACATTTAAAAAAACCTAAATCTAGTTTTCTAATTTAGAAAAAATGTTATAGCTGAACCAAATAGGGTCTTTACTTTTGCGCCACCCAGTATATATGTTTTACATCATTTACTAATTAAAATCGATATTCACCAATTATTTTATATTGAAATTTTGGGGAGTCCAAAATAGTAGAGGTTAGCAACATTCCGTCGTGCGATTGTAGCGGCGCCTCTGCGGGTCATCTTTCGTGAGACGAACTCTAGGTAGGTACCTCTAATATTATCTATGGACGAGTATTATTATGACTAATGTGATGTAACTAGAGCGAATTCTGTGAATAGGCCACAAATAGACCATCGTAGGTATAAATCCGAATACTTCTGCTAGCCGTTAACGGTAGCATCAGATCTAGAGATTAGGGATTGCAATCCGGTGTTATTTTCAATCCGGCCGGATCCGGTCGAATTTTTGTTGATCCGGCCGGATCCGGCTGGGTCCGGCCGGATTGATCAAATCAGGTTAATTTTCCCTTTTCGGTCCAAAAAGGACTGTTTATGAGATAATCAAGTGAGTGTACATAATATGCGAGACATACATAGCAAAAAAAATTTGTATATGTGCAACTACTATGCGTATCAACTTTATTTAAGATGTTATAATCAAAAACACTATTAAACATCTACCACAGTGTAACTATAGTCAAATTTTAACGTAATGGGTGGTTCAGGCTTCCAGTTTTCACAGTTAGATCAATTTTAGTACACATTATTAAATCTAGCAGTTTTCTATTAGTTTTACGGTCATGATTACGACTTTAATTTTATGCTGACCTATATCATGGCGCCACGCAACGGGCATCTATTTGTCGTTTTTTTAAAATAAGTATCAAACTTTCATGTTGTATAAAGGTAATGTGTGATGTCTTGAATAAATGTATTTTCTTTCTTTCTTCTTAACATAATCAACTTTACCTAATCTACTGAAATTCACAATAATTATGTATTTGAGCACGCTAACTAAGTGTCATTCTCATGATAGATATCATGATGAATCTGTGTAATGAATGGCACAATCATAACAAAAATGCTTTTATAACTTCGTCACCCCAAGTTAAGATAAAGTTTAGTCATCTTACGCACCGGTATGCATTTAAAGTAACCTATACTCGTGCAGCAGTGCGATTATTTTACCAAAAATTGGCATCCCGGATCCGGTAGATGTACAATGATGCCGGATCCGTCGGATTACCGGATCCGGTTTTCCAGATTGCAATCCCTACTAGAGATGGACTTCAGTAAATACAGTTAAGGGTTAGTCACGCGTGTCAATGTACGAGATTGAGCATTATTTGTAGAAACCGTAGGCATCGGAATCACTTAACCTAGTTCAAATCCCATTAACCAACCAAATACCAAAGGCTTTCCATCGAATTTTCTTTTCATTGCAAATTGCGCTGTGTTTATAAAACAAGGCGTATTTATGTAAATCGGCCGGCCGTGATTCATTGAGCCGGTCCAGTAATTCTTTTTGGCCTGTCATTAATCATAACTTAAGCCAAGTAGAGTAGCAGTCGATAGTCGCTGCGGCGCACCTGCGACTTGTTTACAACTTGCTGTGTTATAAACCCTTATTTATATTGCTAAGGGCTGCATATCGATTGATATAATGGATTTTATAAATTTTTGTATATTTTGGTAAGCGGATCGTACGGATCGTACCTACGTATTTCTGCAAGCATCGGGGTTGGCATCAAAATGGCAAAAAATATATAACTATATAATATGTTTCAAATAAAAAATACTTAGGTATAAATTAGGTAGTACCTACTACCTAATGTATACCTAAGTTTTTTTTATTTTTTTATTTTTATATTTGACTAGCGTTTGACCACAATCTCACCTGATGGGAAGTGATGATGCGGTCGAAGGTGTAGCACGCTTGTCTAGTAATAAATACCTATTCACTCTTGAGTTGAACAAGGTTTTTTTTATTACTTATAGCCTCAACAAAAAAAAGGTTCTCGAGTGGCGACCACGAACCGGAAGACGCAGTGTAGGCCGGGCCCCCACTAGGTGGACCTGGTGAAAGCAGCAAGGAGACGATAGATGCAGCAAGTGAGCAGTCGCTAAAAGTGGCGTTCTGTGGGGGAGGCCTATGTTCAGCAGTGGACGTCTTCAGCCTATTGATGATGAAAGTCACAACTAATGAGATTTTCTCTGACTTATTACAAAGCTTATTACTAACTAGAGGCGCCCCAGTTCTACCCGCGTTCAAATGGGATTTTTTAAGCTTCTTGTTATGAAAAACGATATGCGTTTGTGCGCAATATTTCATCCAAATGCAATAGGTATAAATTCATTCATATTATTCAGCCGTTTTGGCGTGAAAGCCACAATCTACAAGACAAACAAATGCGAATAGACAACGTTTCACTTTTACTCAGCATGAGTATCAGGAAGGTTATAAAGTTGTTTTTTTTTTACGGGCAATGTGCCTTTATTACTCAAGCTAACTACTACAATACTAAAAACTAAACTAAACTAGCTACACTACCTACTACAACGAACACTTATGGACTGTATAAAAGCCGCGATGACCTATAGATAGTGCTTCAGCCCAAGTTGCTTAGTTTTATGGTATCCTTCACTCCTACTGTTCTTTACTATTAGGTATAGCCACAGTATAGCTCGGTGACGCTGCAAAGGTAGGTAGAGCTATTGGTCTACAACGACTTTCATTAGCCTGAAAAAAAAATCTTTAATACTCTTCCACGTCGCTAAATATAACAATAGGTACTCTCCTCCCTATTGAAGGATGCCTAAACCACAGACCTAAAATATTTTCGTGCTGCACATCCTAGGGCTAATGGCCTAAACCAAATCCGTGGAAACTTTAATGATATGATTATAACAGCTGCATTGGTTGGCTCTTATCTCAAAAATTATATGTTGACCACTTCATGTCTTCAAAATATTTTCCATGTTTTAAAACTACCGTCATAACAAAGTTTACGCACCACACTGTGAATCTAGGACTCTACAAGTTTTTGCATCGATTCAGCTCCCACCCGCGAGCAATTTTTTAAAAGGAACTGCAGTTTTAATCTGCGCGTCAAAGCAGAGCAACAGATGCGGCTCGCACGTTTGCCTAGAAAGCCTTAACGATGGCATGTATACAAATCTTAAAAGGCTTCCATAGCCTGTAACGGCTAGAAAACTGGGCGCGCGTCAGTCACCGTCGCGACTCATCTACGTTTAGACGCTTTACGTGACGTACCAATAAACAGAGACGCCGCGAAAAATTAAAATTCTGTGACAGTCCATTTTCAAATAGGAGTGACACCGGTTTTGGAATTGGGATTGGAATTTAATTTGTTTCCGGAAGTGTCCATTCCGTTTCCGTCTGCGGGTATTTGAAACTGTGAGTTTGTTCAAGTGATTTTCAATATTGGTTTGGATGTGCAGGTGAGAAGGGTTTCTGTTAAGATTTTCTTAATAAACTGGAATCGAATCATTTATTGTTATTTTATGACTTGTCTGTGGCAAAACTTCTAATTTAGACAAAGATTAATTTCTAATATATACCTGCGCCTGTACTTAGTAAAAAATATTGACGTTTAAACTGCCAATGTCAAATGAGCTCAATTATAATTATATGAGTACCTTTAAAACCTTTATTTACAAAGTTTGCTCGCTAATCTAGTTTGCATGCAGTCTTCACGAATAATTGTAATGACACTTAGGCTCGGTTTTGTCACCAATAGTTACGGTAACCAATGGTTAAAAAACCCAGCCTCAGGGTGGTTTTTTTTTCTAATTTGTTACCAAAGTAACAAATTTGAAAAAAATATTAGATTAAAAATATCTGTAAAACATCGACCATCCATTTCAAGTCAAGAACTTGTTAGATATACTTAGGTTGTAAAATTATTCTGATTTTTTAACTCTACTTATAGGAACCAGCTACAATATTTACGGTAATCGCACCTATGAATTTAACAGCTGGGTTTTCAGTGCTATAAATAATTCTATCACGTATTTATAATTATTTATTATTACTTATTTTTAAATACACTACCTGTACGTACCTATAATTGTGACATCTGCCTTCTATGGCATTAAATCTTGCGAATCAAAGTAAAGCCTAATTACAGCTTTATTTAATTCATAATTCATTTATTCATTGTGTAAATGGGTACAATAATACAGGTGTCAATTTTATAACATTAAGAGCGCCATATACTGCTTTTCAGCATGCAATAATAATGTAACTACTTAATTAACAATGTCAATAAATAGTAAAAACATGTCAATACATTAAAATAGTTACATAGGTACATGTTAATTGAATAGTCATATTAAAAAGGTATACCAGTAAAACAATAAACTTCAATAAAATACAGAATGAAAAATGATCAATAACAATAATTAATAAAATGTCAGTTCAAAATAATTCATTAAAAATGCATAAGACAATATTTATCCGCCAAAAACTCATTAACTGTCGTAAACCTTATCCAATAGAAAACATTTGACTGTAAATTAAAAAATGTGATTTGCTTCATTTTTATTTATACCAGCCCTGAGACTCCTTTGAGCGTTTACTTTAGCCCCATACTTTCTAGTTTTGCCATCCGTGGATGGCAAAATTAGAAACACAGTTGAAACATTGACCATGTTTATGATAAGTATGTATGTTTTTTTTATGAGAATGAATGACGTGACGAGCTGATCGTGATACAGTAACTCTGACTCCAATTAATAATTAATCAACGTATTTCAGGACGCGCATAGGTAAATTAAATAGACGATAATGTTACTACTTACTGTAAACAATGACAGTAATGCCCATTTTCACCAAAGATCCCTAACTACACCCTAACTAAGAATCCCTTTGGCTAAGGGCCCCTTAGATTTGACTCTTACCTGAATTCGTTTTCACAGCGCTGAGTGACACTTATTGTAAAGTGACAGTTTATTCTTACGTTACGGTACGTTGCCGATTTTCATTATGTTATTTATATATTTTAGAGAATAATCGTCAAAAATACAAGCAACATGCTTTATTGATATTAGCATTAGAGTTTTTAATATATTATGCATCAGAAAAAATTAAAACAAATACATTTTCTGGCGTTATGCGGATAGAAACAGTTGTCAAATACAATTGAAAAAAAAAACTGGCGTTTTTATAATTTAACCTGCCACTTAACGCTAAGGGGTCGAGCTTCGGCCCCTTAAACTTAGGGGATCCCTTAAGCTTTAGGTGTCCCGTAATCGCCGGTGAAAACAAAATTACTGTTAATTGTCACTTAAATATTTTTAAGTGTCCCTTAATTTAGAGACCTTTGCTGAAAACAGGCATAAGATCCTTAAAAAAAGGATTTAAATCAACTTCACATACTGAGATATACTTGTACTTATGACATATTATTTTCAGTCAATTTTCATTCATAATGAAACCAATTTCGGTGAAATTTCTATGAGCCCTATTAGGTAAGGGTAAAGTGATACAAGATAATCCCTTGGGGTATGATCATATTATGGTCCTTTTGTGTCCCAGATCGTTTTGTAAATGGCGGAGTTCTGAGGTAACAAACATAAAAGCTTTTTTTACTAGGTGGTAGGACTTTTCTGCAAAGTTCGTCTAGGTAGGTACCACCGCTTTGCCAGTTATTCTGACACCAAGCAGTAGTGTGCAAGCACTACTGTGTTCCAGTTTGAAGGGCATTGTAGCTAGTGAAATTACTGGGTGTAGTAATCTGATTACTAAACTGGGTCTGTCTGGGTATGTCTCAGAATGACGTGCGCAGTGCAGTGTCACGCGAAACTTTATTGTTGTAAAGTTCCGGGTGACACTGCAACTGTTATGGGCGGCCGTGTCACTTAACATCAGGTGAACGACTAGCTCGTCACGTCATTCAATCACATATAAAAAAAAAACGCAACCAAACCAAAAACCTTCTCCTTTTTTGAAGTCGGTTGAAAACAGTATGATGGTTTAGTAAGCCTTTTATTAGTGCTTCTTTTCTATTTTATGTTATCGTTTACCCCTACATAAGAATCGCGTGTTCACAAAAAAAGCGCGATGAACTGCAAAAAAGAGTGTTTTTATAATAGAGTTTTCTCAGTTAAATCCGAAAATGAATAAAAAATGACGGAAAGTTGACAACTTTTCCACGTTGCTACGAAAAAAACAGACAAAATTTTCTTTTCGAGGATTAGGTAGATACAGATTGAGACAATGTAATTGATGTTTTCCCAACTTTCCGACGTGTTTTTCTTATTGTTCTTGTTGAATACTCAAGTAAATTTTTGCAGAGCTAGAAAGAAAATTACTTATTACGCTTATTTTACGAGTCAATATAATTTAAAAACAAGCCAAGCTCTAGGAAAAGCTTCAGTTGATTTTGATTTTAGGAAGTAGATACCTACCTAAATAAGTAGGTGTATATACTTATGTATGTTTCTGTGCCTTCTCTTAATATTGTAAATGTTAGAAGCGTTTCCGTTTAAGGATTTCGTGGAAAATGCTTTATTAATTACAATCTTGTTTAATTAAACATCCGTTCGCCAAGTTTCGAGGCTGATAAAAATCCAATAAAGTTGAAAACAAATTAGGAAAATGTAGGTAGGTACTTACCAATTTAAGTAGACAAATGCTCGAGTTATGTTCTATTATGAGTTTTTACAAAATCTTCACAGTAGGTACCTACCTATTTGTGATATATCCATGCAGATATGTTTTTAGCTGACATAACATGCGTTTTAACATTATGTACTTAGGTACTTCTAATGACGTACTTTATGAAAAAAAAAACAATGATTCGGTAAATATTACGCCAAACATTGAATGATAATCATATATTTAAATACTGACCTAAAGTTGCGTAATAATTTGCTTATTTACGTACCTATCTAAATAGCTGTGTATATAGGAAAGCTACTTTTACTACTTATGAAAGGACAAAACATCTCTAGTAAATTACTGCGTATTTAATATAACAATAATTACACGTGATCCAAAATACCTACATATTAACATAATAATATGTTGAGTAGGTACATGTCTTGTACAATATGTGAGCGTACAGAAATAAAAGAATAATCAACGCGGGAACGGATAATTTTAATGAAATTTTATCGGTCTACGAAACGTAACCGAGCTTCGTTTCATTTTCATCCCACTTAACGCGAATAAAGTCACAGAAACAGCAAGATTTAATAGATTTCCATTCGAACACACTCTATTAAAATAAAAACACGGCGACAGAAACAGTTTTTATGTATAGGTATTTAGGTATAATGTTATGAGTAGTTTGATGTTTACCTTGAACAAAACTAATCTGTGCATATAGAACTGAGAGTACAATGTACCTATTATAATTACTAAGGCTTTCTCGGCTTATCCCCCGTTTATATGGTGTTCGAAGGAATCCATTAGGGTGGTATTACCAGCTCTTTGTTTTGTCGTCTTCCACGTAATGGATTGTGAGCTGGCGTATGAAAGAGTTTGCTATAGTTCAGTGACGTAATATGAAATTGTAGTGTTTTCTTGTGATGTTCATGTTATGAACCCCAATACACTCTTGAATTATTGCACTTAAGGTTAGAACAGACCAGCCTATGACAGGTCGCCGCAGGCAGCGGCCAATGAAAACGATCGCGCCGTGTGTGTATCAATCTTTAATTAAAAAAATTAAAATAATAATAAACTTATGTAATTTGAAACATGGCGTTTTCCAAGTTGGTTTAAGAACGATTTGTAAACAAAACTTCAGGTCCCAAATAATAAATATTTGCATTTCCGTAGGTAGGTAGGTAAAGAAAACATGAAAATGTTAATGAAATGTTATTCTTATAAGGACAATATTTATAAATTAAAATGCCTAACAGACTAAATAAATTATACAAGATGACTTAGTTTATGGGATTCAATTTTAGCCTGGCCTCCCCAAAAGCGCCGAAAGCTGCCCTGCTGGCCTGCTTGATTCCCTGGCTGAAGGCCACGGAAGGTGATCCACATGTGCTTACTTATTATATCTTTCACTCATTGAACGACTTCGGCTTCTGATGTTGCCGGGTCCGAGAACGACATAGCAAGGATCTGGCTCCACAGCTTGCAGAGATGTTTGCTCTGTTTGTTATAATCGTAAGGTTGAATTTTGCTTGACTCTTCAGCAAACATAAGTACTTAGGTCTCTCTCAAAAAGTCTCTATTCATCAATGGAAATTTCGTTTATTATTATGTTCTCTAATTTACATAAATGCTTTCCCCACGAGTTCTCAATCTAGGTCACTTATAAGAGCCCTGGCGGTCTGTAAAAGCTCCACCGTGACCAGTAATACAAAAACTGAATTTAAAACCCATTTCGAATCGAGAGTGCTGAAAAATGTCACGGAAATATCGGTATTTGATGGATTCTAAAAACGATGAAGCAATTTCAATGCTTTCTGAGTAAACCTTATATGTGGGTTTAATGTTATACGTGAATGTGTTTAGAGTTATATGTCGATTCATGCCAGACGGGAGAGATTTTGCAACATAGTTTAAAGTATTTATATTTTTACATGATAATTATGTGCTGAACTGCCGATATGTGAAATCCAGTTTGACATGTTTGTGCAAATTTTCTTTAAATTTTTGTTTTGTTTTGGAAAAGAGAACTGAAAAACAGAGCTTTTATAGACAAAAATGTTTATAAGCTGGGTGTCCGTGAACGTGAAAATTTGATGACTTCTTTTAGTAGAGCATGTAACCTGCAGTAAAACATACATCTTCAAACTTTTTCTTTAATTCTCCTTGGCACTATTAAAATTGACACCCGTGTTAATTATTTACAATTAAAACCTTTCACAAACTCACAGCAAAGTATTATGCTAAGTACTATTAAATGGATGTAGGTATATTATATTATTATATGTAATATGTATTCTATAGATGATTAAAATTTAGACTTCTACGATTAAGAGTTGTATTGTGTAAAACAAGGATATTTTTGGATACCTCCATTGTAAAAGATAAAAGTAAATCAAATGTAGATCACCACGACACGGGTCTAGAGTCTAGTGTGGGACCGCTGTTTAATTTGGAAAGCATCTTTACGTAGGTACTTAATTTAATGCTTATGTTCGGCAACTAATAATCTTTCAATCATAGACTTAGGTAAATTGAGTGAATTTCTGTACCTTCGATGTACCGTTGTTTTATTTGTAATAAACTTTATTCTATTTTTTTATTCTATAAGCTTTTTTCCTATGTACTGAAGTAACTGAGTAATTATATGAAAACTCGAAACGTTGATAGCTTTTTATCTCGAGAAAACAATGAAATACCACGAGCAAATAGCGGGTTGACACGAAGGTTTTATCCTGAGTAGACAACGTCCAGCCCAAACCGCTGAATGTATTTGGAGGGTGTTTTCCTTTTAGGGTGTCTGTGGGTGTAGGGGTGTTCTAAGGATTTGAAAATGTAGCCCCTAAGGAGGTTAAATGTGGTCTTAGAGATTGTATAAACAAACGCTAGTACCTATAATAGTTTATAAATTCGTCAATATTCAGATTATTAATTATTAGAAGATTAATAGATTATTACACATTTTCGGCTCTTATTTACACAAAAATGAAAAGGGAATCAGCGAAACAGATTTTTACATTGTCATTTTATTTTTATTTTATACAGTCTCTATAGATTAGTGAGTTCTACGCTTAACTAACACTGGCAACAAGCTCCAAGCAACTATGCATGAAATAATTAGGCATGGAAATGATTGCTACTTTTAAATCATTGTCATTTGATCATATGATTTATTTTTGTCACTGTGATTTTTCCCAGAATTTGATTGTTCATTTGCCTACTGAATTATATGATCAATGGTGATTGGCGGTGCCAAGGCTTGGAACCGGTTTCCAATTTACCGGTTTTTTACCGGTAAAAACCGGTTTAAGCGTATATTCCGTTCGGAGTGAAACCGTTAAAAGAGCGTTATAAAAACCTTTATTAATCGGTTAATTCCACGAAGTACTCGCGTCCAAGCGTCGCGTTGCCGTTGACTTTTCTCAATCAGTAAATTAGGTCTATCAGAAGAGTATAATGAAGAAGTACACACCGGTTGTCTGTATGACCGAGGTGAGATCACACAAAAATCGTTATACGTAGACAATTTTACAATTGATGTTCGTAATATATGGAGATACCCACCAACGATAACCGCATCCCATGTGCGTTTGTTATGACTTGATCTATGATACTGTAAAACACTGCGTGCAAAAACCGTTCTAAACCGGTTTATTGAACGAAACCTTTATTACGAACTTTTTTAACCAAAACCCGTGTGATAGAGGTTTCGGTAGAACGAAACCGAAAAGTAAAGTTCCCTATGTACTTAGGCGTTAACCGGTTCGAAAATTAACCCGGTTTCCAAGCACCGCCGCGGTGCTTTATGTAATAGAACAGACATGTGATTTAGGAGCAACCTAGCGATTTTGCGTACTACTACAAATGATTACAAAGAAATATAATGCTTCAGTTGAACAAGATCAAAGTTCACCGCTATATCACAGGCACAGATTGTTTATTATTATACTCTACAGGTCTCAGTTTGCTTACTGAAGCATAAAATTTGATATTCACCGCTTACGCTACTCTCGTACTAAGAAGCCACGACCCATTAAGTGTGATTATCACACTGTGATTTGTAGCAGAGTATGTGACAAAATGTATGATTTTTCACGAGCTCCTTGTGAAATGATTAATGCCTAGAAATAATATTTCGTGGCAAGTCTCAAAAATATGACGCGTAAAGAACGTAGCATTATAATAATTGCTACGTCAGCCGGTAGACCGCTTTCCTCGAGAAATTGTAGCGAGTTTAGACGATTTTATACATGTCGTACTTTTATGGGATTTACCGGGGTAAGTGGATTATATGGCTTAATAGATTTAACGGTAAAAGGCCTGCTGGCTTTACTTGTGTACATAATATTTTGTTGTCATTAGTAGGTATGTATAGTGATGAGAAATCACGTAGATACCTTGACTATAGACATATGAACTCTTTATTACCGTGGTGTCAACCAAGGTAGTATAATACAAAAAAGAAAAACAACTTATGATTAGGTTGCAATGGGTGGTCTTATCGCTGAAAAACGATATCTTCCAGACAATCTTTGGATGTAGAAAGATAGATCAATAAGCATTGACGGTGGTGCTTTAAAAGTTACTATCATCATCATCATCATCATCATCAGCCTGAAGACGTCCACTGCTGAACATAGGCCTCACCTAAAGAGCGCCACTTTCAGTAGCTACTTACTTGCCATTCAACGGCTCCCTGTGGTTCTGACTAGGTTGTCAGTCTACCTAGTGGGGGGCCGGCCTCTTCCAGTGGCCCCCCACTAGGTGGACCGACGACCGACGTCTTCCGGTTCGTGGTCACCACTCGAGAACCTCTCTTCCCCATCGGTTGTCAGTTCTACGAGCGATGTGGCCTGCCCATTGCCATTTCAACTTTCTGATTCTAAGAGCTATATCGGTCACTTTAGTTCTCCTGCGGATCTCCTCATTCCGGAGCTTATCTCAAAAGTTACTATGCATAAGTACAATACATACTAAGATTATTATTAAACTAGTTACTTAGGTACTTCTTATATCACTATACTTCCTATATAGTAGGTAGGTAGGTAGGCACATATCTAGCCCAAAATACGAAATAGGCTACAGCTGAGTGTACAGTTTACGCTTTACGTTAATAAACTGAAAACTTATATATTTTTTTTTTTTTTCTTATAGTTTGGCTCCACACATAGTGTATTTAGCCAGTGTCAAGTATTGTAGTTTTTCGTCGTATTATGAAATATTTCATGTATGTTCAAGACTTAGTCACAGTCAGTCAGGGTAGTCATAGTCCAGTCTAAGTCAGGTAGTCCAGGTAGTCATAATCCAGTCTAAGTCATGCCCTAGTAAAGTAGTGGCAACTTTACTAGAGGCTTCTATGGAATTTTGGAAGCAACACGAAAAACCACGTTTCACTACATTATATCACTTGCCCACACTTATACTCATAATTCAGCACTTAATGCGTAAAATGCCACTAATTTTAAACATTAACACTAGAAAAAGCATAAGTTTTGTGAAATAATACAATGCAACGACGTGAACTTTTTCACGTTCCCGCCAAAACTCTCAAACTTATATTTATTTAATCATTAACTTCTTAAAATCAGTTCGTTTTAGAAATACAGAGTTCAAATCAATAAAACGAATGAATTAAACAATTTCGGGTTTTATGGACACCATTTGTCAATTTGGTAGATTTATAATGTTTTCATTCAATGAATTCGGATTGCTTAATAAAAGCTCCATTTGTAAATGAAGCCCCATCATATTTCCGTTTTTATTAAGGGTGTTATTCCGGAAAAAGTGCTGTTTGGACGTTTTTTATTTTAACGTCACTTGGATTTCCACAACACGACAAAATACGTAGCTCTTTAAAACACAAGAAACAGAATTTTTGAAAATACTTGAAGAATAACAACGTCTTGTCATTCATTTACAAAAAAAAAAAGAATTTGCGCATTTAGAAAATCATAAATCTGCAATAACAAAAGGCGCATTTACACAAGATAGGGAAAGAGTCAAGGCGGAGTTTATAAGCCTCCATGCACCTATATCCACCACAAAAATCACAACAAACAGCTAACCAAAAAAATCGCTCAGCTGTTAGGGAGTTCAACCAATATGCTAACAGAGGTCACCCACCCGAGTTCTAAATGCTGCTAATGTCGCAAAAGCCTCAATTATTTTCAGTCGCACGTCACGTATATTTTTATTCTCCTGTACAATAATATCATCTAAATGCCTAAATGCGACCATTCACCCTTTCTTCCGTAGTTACGCCGCAACCCAGTGCTGGCGAGGTGTGGCGTCGACTATTTATTTTTATCGCTCTAATGCCGAATATCCACTACGTTAAAGCTCATCTATTATTGCCTTCCGAACAAAGGAAATCTGTTGTTCTTATGTTTCCTCGTAGAGTTTGTATACCTCATCAACTACTAAAACTGAGGCTTTTTTTTGAACGGGCTAATGCTGTTGGTCTCTACCGACCTTTACAGTGTCACCGGGTGGGAGGGCAGGCGCTTAAGGCGCCCAACCGTCAAAAGTGGGAGGCAACTAGCACAAGGGCACCCCTGGGGTGCGAGCCTCGGCTTGGGCCGTTGCCGGGATAAGAGGATCGAGAAGGATACGTCCACTGGAAGAGTGGCCCCTATGGAAAGTCGCGACCGTTATAGCTAACCTATGGGGGGTACGTTGACCTCGCCGGCAGGGTCGGTGTCTGATTGTGTTACGCTGGTATTCTATACCGGTGCCGAAAGGTACCTGAGCCAGAAGGGCTAGACTGATCCGGTGATCCTAGCGCAGCCGACACAACGGCTGCGATAGGATCATCCGGGTCGCTCAAGACGTGTCTTGGGCGGCGACGACGGGGTGCTAGCACTGAGGCTGAAATGAAACCTGGATTTATACTCGCCTTGGCAAGGATAATAATACCTATTAATATTATTTAAAGCCGCAAGCGAGGTGCACGGGGTCTGTATGGCGAATGTAACCCGTGATAAAGATATAGTGTACCTACAAATTCGGAATTGCACCGCTACACACACACACATCAACAGCCGGAAGACGTCCACTGCTGAACACAGGCCTCCCCCGTAAAACGCCACTTTGGACGCTTATCATAGGGGGGGGGGGGGGGGGGGGAGATTTGCCATAATGACCACGCTTGGCTATGCAATGCAATGGCAATGCTGCTGCCTATTTCCTTGATATTCCTATTGATATTCCTTGATAGCCGGCTCTTTCATTCAGTCATCCCTAGAACCTGGTCCACCTTAGGAGCTGGCTCCTCCAGCACAACCCTTCACCAGACATAGCTGGCGATATCACCAGCGCTATTATGTCATTACATGGCAAACCCAACTGAGCTTCATCTACATTAAAAAGTTATTATTTTTTTACTAAGTCTTGACTTTATTCGGAGGGTTCTGTCATAAATATTATGTAAGTACTGCTTATTATTCACGTACTAGGTCACATTGATGTTTTTTTGTGTTGGTAACAACACAAAAAACATCAATATGACCTGTTTATCAAAAACAATGAAACGTAGAGTGAAAAGAGAAAACGAAAAAAGAAAGAAGTAAACAAAAGACATATAACGAAAGGAAAATTTTTTAATCCTGAACAATAGTATATATCTGTTATTATGCCTTAAAGGTCAGTTAGCTTGATTCTTAAAAATATGTTTATTTTTCTCTGAAATCACGAAGGCGAAGCTGCGGTTAAAGGGTACGTATTTGCATAAAACAAACGTACAGTACATTTTAAGCATCGCGCGTGGTGGACATTGAGCCTAATCGTGGCGGCTTGGTTGACACCGACTTTTCCGTCCGTCAATCATCATTAGACGTTATTAGCTGCAAGTAATGGTTGATACAAGTGTATAACGAACTTTATTGCAACACTTGGGCTTTAAGTGACGTGATGTAAATCTGGAACGAATAGCTGTAATTACCTACCAGTGTGTTGGAAATTGAGCTTTTGTATTTATGTGCGTTTTTGCCCCTTTGCACGTTCAGCCTTTTTACTAGTGACTGCATCCTGATTGGTAATTTTTGATTTATTAGTGGTACCTAATTACATCAGAGATGGGTGCGTGAACCACACATTTTTATACATTTTTTTTTACAAAAGAACTTTAATTAGTCTGTATACTAGCCGCGATGGCCTGTAGACAGTCCAAATGCTCCAGCCCAATACCGGTAGGTAGCGTACCCAACATGCGTAGTATTGCCTCGTTGAATTGCAATGCTGATTCGTTGAGCCAATGAAAATTAGTTAAAATTAAAATTAATTATTATTAGTAACAATTTTATGATTTAAAAACTTTTGGAAAATAGAAAAAACAAAGAGTTTTTTAAGCAAATAAAGTATGAATCCGAAACTTGAGTAGATATTTACTTACGTTTGATAAAATGGCACTATAAATTTGTACACGCAATTGACTGTTGGATTACCAAAATAAATAACAAACAAATCTTTGCTGCTGTTTCTTGTTAGTCTTGAAAATAGTATGATAAAATGAATCTCGCCAACAATACGATATTAGTAAAAAACTGGGTAAATTTTTCTTGAAAAGTAAGTACCTAAGTGTAAATGCTAAACACTGAACAAAAAACTAAAGCGGCTATAATATAGGGTTAACTAATACCTATCACGTCTTAAAAGTATTTGTACCTACAATGGTTTATTTCTACAAAGGGTAAACGTAAATCCACCCCGTAATTGTAACGAAAGTTGTTTTCAGAAAATTATTACCGAATAACGGTTTTCCGCACCAGTGGGCAAATATGGAGCACGTGTGTTGTCGGTTACAGTATATTATAACACTATTATTGTGTTTGCTCAGATATGAAGTTTTATTTGCAGGCAGGCGTGATTCATAATAATATTAATGGAGAGTCTTAAACCACAGTTTTATGATTATATGCACTAATAATATTTGGTACTGTCTGGAAATATGATTTTTTTAATACCTTTTATTCAATCCGAGACTTAAGGGAACCCCTTTTTCCAGTCAACTGCATTGAAAATTATAAATATAATATCATAAAATATAAATACCTACGTGCGAACATTTCACACAGCATAATCTCAAATTAACCAAAATTTGTAGGTGGGCAATCAGATATCCGAGAAAATAATTTAACACTTTTTTTTGTAAATTCATACTTAAGTAAGTTTTTTTGTAAATTCATACAAAAGGTAGTGAATATTGTTAAGTATACTTATATATACAGCCAAGCCTAATATTGTAAAACACAAATTACCAGAGACAGTTCAGGGAATGTTCTCAGAACGCTGGCTGTATTGCAACGCTGTATGGCAATGCTGATTTTTTGGGTAAAGTAAGAGCCAGACTTCTGGTCACTGGCCTCCACCAAAAGTTTTGCCAAGTCCCTGTATATTTATACCTAACACCCAGACACAAGACAATCATCTAAACCCAAATTAAAGGATACTTCTATATTAAGAGCTTAAACGAATAAAGTTTATTGGACAAATGTTATTTCTCAGCTCTGGGAGTACATTAATTAATTAACCATTCAGTCCAAACCACAAGAAGCCACTTCAAGTAGGTACTTAACACGATTCTGTCGGTGTGACCTGTTAATAAATGCGGACTTTGTGGTTTTATATCAATGGAGCTGTCATCACCCAGCACATAAATTATTACTGTGAACGGTTGTTTAACTTAAACCATGGATTCTAATCTTGTAAAAATCAACTGAAATCATATAATTTTTTTCCGTATTCAGAAAGGATTGAGCTGGTTCCTCCCAGGGGATCGAAAAAGATTTGTGATGGGTCCGTGAGGGTAAACGTTGAAGGAGGGATGACTTGGTACGTAAGTGTTCGAGGGTCCAAATAATAAAGTAGTTCTTATTAATGATGCATATTCTGTGGAAAAGTGGGTTAATAATAAAATGAAGGGTAGATACCGGTTCTAATCCGTGGTGGACGAATATAAGATGCGATTGGAAAATTGCTTTTGTAAGACGCAGTGCAAATATTACAATGAATTCATAGGATAGGACTACAGAGAGTGTTTTTTGTTCATGTTTTGTCTGTTGCAGATATCCATAGGTTATGGTTACCGCTGAATACTAGAGTTGGAAATAACGGCTTTTTATTGACAACGAACTATTTCGTTGTGTGATTTGAAAATAGCCGGCTATTTTAAAAGCTATTCGTTGTAGGTCGTTTACGCTATCAATGAGAGGCTTTTTAGTTGATAGACTGTGATTCGTTACGTTACGCTGCTATAATATATTTTCGTTGTATATTGGCACTTTAGGTACAGTGTACCTTACTGCCGAACACATGCCTCCCCCATAAAACGCCACTTTTGATGCTTATCATAGGCAGTGCTTGCTATAATCACCACGCTAGGCGAGGCTAGGCTAGGTGGTATGCTTGGTCACTTAGGTATGATATAAAAACACAATTTAACTAGAATACTCCCCTTATTCAACTTCGTATAATTAATATGCCCCGCAGCGGGGCAGATAAATTCTTTTGAGTGGCTAGGCCAGCAGGTCGTGAATTAACTATGATAAAATGCCGTAACTCTACATATATCATTCACTGATCGTGTGAATTCTCCATAAATTACATAGTTAAACGCCCTCACATTGACGCCTCACTGGATTCCCTAGGTTTATTTCCACAACCCTTCTGTTATAAACTTCCGTATACGAATACGAGTGTATTTATTGGGTTAAATTTTTCTATAAGATTTGCGGGGTTCCTATAACTTGTTGTGTTCTTTTCGTGCAGATTTCTCACTGCTGGTTTTGCTTTGATGCTTACTGAATGTTTTATTATCAACTAGCTACGCCCGCAGTTTCACCCGCAGATAAAAAGTAGCCTATGTGTTAATCCAGTACATAAGCTATCTATATTCCAAGTTTTATCCAAATCCGTCCAGCCGTTTGAGCGTGAAGGAGTAACAAACATACACACATACAAACTTTCAGCTTTATAATATTAGTGTGATAATGTGATGTGATCTAATAAAATAAATATATTTTATGCTTCAAATGAGTTTATTTGTTTGGTTCGCTCTACCCTTGACGAAGCAATCAATCCAACTCAAAAGGACTGACTTTGGTAGTCCAAAATTCATTAAAACTACAAAGGTATTCTTTTCAATCATTAAGATTTAATAATAAATCTAATAAATATCAAATATCAATATCTGAACCTACGTACGAAATTAATAAAACTTTGCTTAAGCTATTTTCTAGCACAAAGTATTAAGAAAGATTAAACTTGCCGTGTTAAAGATAAGCGGAATAACACGAGCCGTAACTAATATAACACGTAACTCAAATTTTACGTTTGCTGTGAAAATCAAATGCCATAGACCGCATGCGATGCAGGAAGCACCAGAATAAAATGGAAAAATACACTTCACCATTCGAGCGTACCGTGGTCAACTTTTACGTCAATTGTGTTTATCATATCAAGCGAGTGCAGCAACGCAAATTACTTGCTAAAATCAATGTTATACACATTTTATATAGTTATGGTGGTAGGACCTATCTGCAAAGTTCGTCAAGGTAGATACCACCCCTTTGCAAGTTATTCTGCCGACAAACAGTATTAGTGTGCAAACACGAGCTAGTGAAATTACTGGGCAAATGAGACTTTACGTTCTGATCTCACCGTATAGTAATCTTATTACTAGACTGGGCTGGTGTCTCAGGGTGACGTGCGCAGGGCAGTGTCACGCGAAACTTTAAATGTAAGAATTTCGAGTTGAACTGCAATTGTTGTAGGCGGCCGTGACGCTTAACACCAAGCGAACAACTAGCTCATCACGTCATTTGTTAACATTAAAAAAAATGTACTATTAAGTTAAAAAATACGTGGATTTTTCAAGTCGCGGAGAGATTTTTATTAGATAATCGTGGTTCGATTGCGATCCACGCCGCTAGTCTACTACTAGTTTCTTACCAAGGTAAGTAGCAAATAAGCACACGACCCTCTTAATGGGAAGAGATCAGCGTAGCCTTTTTTTTTTTTTTTTTATGTAATTAAATGACGTGACGAGCTAGTCGTTCACCTGATGTTAAGTGACACGGCCGCCCATAACAGTTGCAGTGTCACCCGGAACTTTAAAACAATAAAGTTTCGCGTGACACTGCACTGCGCACATCATCCTGAGACATCACCCAGTCCAGTAATCAGATTACAGCCTATAGACATTTGTATCACTAGACGTGTCACTAATGCATTGGTTACCTTTTCGTATTTAAACAATTTGTATTTGTAATTTGTAAAAAAATAAAAAAAAAAAAAAAAATAAATAAAATAAAAAATAAATAAAATTTCACTTTGCTAAATACCACTCTGACTCTATAAAGTACTAGGTACATAAAGCTACGAGCCAGGTCGACGACATGTAACACACAGGTAAGCCCATTGCGATTTGTCTCGATTCTTGAAATAATCATCGAAACGCCGTGGCGTAGAGTCCGAAATAGCTTAGTTTTAGCCAGCTATCGCGACTATCGTGCGGAAATTGCGCCCCCAAGAAAGGGGCCGATCTAATCTACCCGTTGCGTGCCGCAAGCGTCATTAGCGGCATCCACTGATAGTTCACCTTTTCTTTGCCTACACTTCGCACTTTGCATGCTTAGAAGGATTTAGTTACGCACTTCTGTAGGTACTGGTTCCTTTAAACACCAAGATAGGCAGGTGGTTTATTATAGTTGGAAATTGAAATTTTCTGTCTTTGTATTTATTTTATTTTATTTTATTTATTTCATCACACAATCCACAGATCTTAAAGTAATGTACATCCCTTAATTGTATTTAAGGATACCCTGTTGTCAATTCAAGAAAAACTTTAAGAAATTCTAGAAATTTTAATAAATAAGTACCTACATAAATCGGGTAAATATATTTCTTATATTCGATCTAGAAATCGATTACCTATTTGTGATCGTGATAGTAGCAAGGGGACTTCCATTTCAACATACCTATCTATAGTAGTACTATAGCTATCTATAATAGGATATATAAAAAAAAAAAAAAAAAAAAAATTGTCTCTCCTGTACTAAATTGATGTTCCAAATTTTATAAAAATGTATATTAATAAAGTGTATAAATGTTAAAAAAGAGCACGGACCCAGGTGTCTGTGGAAATGCAGAAAAAAAAAGAAGAAAAAAAAAAGTACTATAGCTATTTATGAATTTAAATAGATATATTGCTTTGATTTTCATTATTCACACATTTAAACGGTCGTTGTTTGTTGATACAATACCACCGTGTTAAATACCTGTGGGAACTATACCACTGAAACTCTCGCTTCATTATTTGCACTGGACATTCAATATACTATTATTATACCTAGATTTGTATAAGTACGCGTCGTTTCTATACCTACAAAGGTACACGTAATTTAGATTGGAATATTAGCTAAGCCTGTAGGGTTAGCACGGCCGGTAGACAAAACGGTCTTTCCCCTGTTTTACTCCAAGCAAGTATGAAGAAAGTGACGTAAAACGGGGAAAGACAATTTTGTCTACCGTCCATGATACAATAAGTGAAGAGAAACGGAGTGGGGTCTATACCCCATTCCGTTTCTCTTCATTTATTGTAGAAGTCTTCAGTTATTGTGAAGACAGCACGTTGTTCTACTCTGTAGTCATAGGTACTACAGAGTAGAACAACGTGCTGTCTTCACAGACTTCTCATTGCCGCGTTTGGCGTACTACCTTTATTACCGTATACCATCTCCTACTAATCTATATAAAAATTAACCTAGTCTGCTTGTTTGATTTTGTTTGTGTACCTTTTACTGAAATGGCTGAACTGATTTCGCTGAAACTTTGCATACAGATTTCTAACACTAATGTGATTAATAGCATAGGTAGTATACTTTATGGTACGCCACGGGTGAAACCGCGGGGCGCCTATAGTTCCTATTCCCTTCGATTGACAGATCTCATCGGGCACAGAGACCTAAGTATTTTGTCTATGCTTTAAATAATTATAAATGTAAGTATTAGGTAGTGTAGCAGTAACGCAGTAGTAGTGAGAGTGAGTGTAGACAGACGTCGATTGTTTTTCTCCAATCTGTGGGAAATATATTTATAATAATTAGGTACTCTAATTACTTATTTCTTACGATTCGCTCCAACGCTATTCCATCCACGCTGTTTGCTACCGGCTTTATAGAATGTTTGTTTTGTTTAGCCAATTAAACAAAGTATTGTTTTCATTTCAATACAATTCGTTAGTAAAACGTTGCTGCCCAATTTTACCGCACCTGAAATTTTGAGAAACAACAAATAATTTACCAAATTCGCAAAATTTTCACGTCTTAGGGAGAAAGATATTAATGTCGTAAAATATATAGGTACCTATATAGTTGTGTTGCGGGCCTTTAGTGGCATTTGGGGAAACCTTCAATTGACTATCAGTCCGAGTAGGTATTGACGCTACATCGATTAACAATTAATTAACAGTCTGAAGACTTCCACTCCTGAACATAGGCATAGAGCGCCACTTTCGGCGGCTGATTCCCTCTTGTGTCCATTGGCTCTCCATGGTTTTCACCAGATCGTCGCCAGCGGTCCACCTAAGTGGGGAGCCTACGTTGTCGTCAGTTGAGTTTCTTTCTTCCCCATCGTTTGTCAGTACTGCGAGCGATTTAAAACAAATAGAGATTATTATAGACCTATTATAACTGAAGTAGAAACCATGTATAGATATTGACGATTGGAATTACCTACAGGATCGTCTGACTTATATCTACTTCCATTCTTATATCCGTACAAAGTGGCCACGAAGGGACTAAAAGTGATTCTTATAACTTTTATTATTTTTCTGAAGCGTGAAATTACGGTCGCGTGAGCGGAACCCTAATGAAGTCCGACTGGCACCAATTTGTGGGAAAACACTAAGGAAAGTGAATTTGAAACTTTATTTTTGATTTATTACCGTTTTTTAGTTACCTATATTGTTATAGAACAGTGATAACATTCAATAAGTTTTGCAACGATCAAAATTTGACGACATCATATCATAAATGTATGGAGCAACCCTTATTAAAAGGGGATAATGAAATACTCAGATCACTTCCATAGAAAACATTTACTCTGAGCTTCGCTCTTTTTTCGTACACGATATTGTATGCGTTGCACCAAATTTAAATGGACCAGTTCAATGAGCTAGTACACAAAGTCTATTCTTCCTTTTTATTGTTATCGAATATGCATCAGTCAAAAAAAAACCAATAATTGGTCCAACACATCTTGTAAATTATGCCGTGCTATTTATTCCAAACAATCGCTAACTAAACTGACCAATATAGCTTTTAGAAATAGCAAGTTGAATTTAATGGCAATGAGAAGCCCACATCTTTTTTTATGTTAACGAATGACGTGACGAGTTAGTCGTTCGCCTGAAGTTAAGCGTCACAGCTGCCCATAATAAGTAGTTGCAGTATCACTCGGAACTCAAAATTGTAAAGTTTCGCGTGACACTCCACGGCGCACGTCAACATCACATCAGATCAGATCATAAAGTCTCACTTGCCTAGTAATTTCACTAGCTGCAATACATCGCTCGTAAAACTGATATATGACAGCCGGAGGAGAAGAAAAGTTCTCGAGTGGCGACCACGAACCGGAAGACGCAGCGTAGGCCAGCCCCCCATTGGGATGGACCGACGATCAAGTCAGAACCGCGGGAGCCGATGGATGCAGGAGTCAAACAGCTACTCAAAGTGGCGCACTGTGGGGGAGGCCTGTGTTCAGCAGTGGAAGTCTTCAGGCTGTTGATGATGACGACGATGACGATGAATTGTTTTGATAAGTAACCGTATTGCATATTCGTATATATTCATTTAATTTCCTATGTACTGACCGTACCTGAGCTGCAAATTAATTTGTAAAGGAAAAATTTGAATCACGAGCGGGACCTGTAGATTACGCTGAGCAGGCGATACTGCTATGAAAATCATAAATATTCTAGCTGAACTGTTTATAAACAATATCGATATTCGAGACATTTTAATTTTTTTTTTTACGTAACTTTTTATTTTCCCATTGGAAAGTGATTTAAATTAGATTTAAATGTAAAGGTTGCATTAATCTAATTCGTATGCCATAAGAGCGTAAGTAAAATGTGGCGACCTTCTCTTTGCGTCGAATCTCAACAAATTGCTTTTTTTTCAAGCGAGTCTCCGAAAATGAGGTACCCTCATTTATTATTCGGGGAGGGCATTTTTAAATCCGTTATACGGTAGCGATGAATGGATATAGGATATTTTACTCATCGATCGTAAATAAAATACTTTGTGGGTAAGTTGGTGACGAAAATTTGTGAACTTTGATTAAGCTGACATCAAAGGTTTTTATTATGCTTTCGTTATAAAAAAGCATAACTTTAATATGCTTGTATTAGTAGGTTACAAGAAGACTTCACTGGAACTGTCCGTATCAGGCGGTAAGTAACAAATAAGAGGGAGGAAGACAATTAGTGTTGGCTTCGTAGAGCGACGTCTCTATCACTTGACATTATGTAACGTTTTGTCGCTCCAGTTTTTTTTTCTATTTATAGGAATAGCATTTGACCACTTACTAACCTGGTGGTAAGTGATGACGCGGATGATGATGATTTTTCACGTGACAAAGATGATGCTGTCAAAGCCGGCCCTATACCTGTTTAAGTATAGGTATAAGTACATACCACGTACATCGACGTACCGTGACATCAACATGTCAACATAATCTAATACTCTTTGGGCCGTATTTACAGAACTATAGCCTCAGCCGTGAATCTCTGCTCAATCAGAAATTTCATTCACAAAATAATCAAATAGCGAATGCAATCTCTACTTGAGCATCAGTTGACGATTAAGCATAGTCCTGTAATACAGGCCTTTGAAAGTCGTTTTTTGTTGACGTTCGTTAAGCCTAGCCTGTGGTACAACATAATTATGGTGTCTGCCGAGGTATGTATAAATCTGGTATAAACTGACAAAAAATGTATGATTCTTGCTAAGTGTGTGCGATCTTTTTTGTTTCCTCATCATCATCATTATCATCAACAGCCTGTATATGCCCACTGCTGAACATAGGCCTCCCCCAGAGAGCACCACTTTAAGCGGCTGCTTACCTCCTGCATCCAACGACTTCCCGCGGCTTTCACCAGATCGTTGGACCGAGTGGGGGGCCGGCCTACGCTGCGTCTTCCGGTTCGTGGTCGCTACTCGAGAACCTTTCTTCCCCATCGGTTGTCAGTTCTACGAGCGATGTGGCCTGCACATTGCCAACTCAACTTGCTAATTCTAAGATCTATATCGGTCATTTTAGTTCTCCTGCCTGGTCTCCGTTTTGTTTCCTATTATACAGATAAAGAACCCTACTGTTGTAGGTAAAAAAAAAGCAGTCAAATATTTTCGGTGGTACCTACTGTTAGCACAGATTAGAGAAAAAAAAACAATCGATCTTAGTAAGACTGAAAAACGCAGCAGCATCTTCTCTATGTATATGCCCAAACCAGCCAAGGCTTAAAAGCTTGCAAGTCTTTTAGAGGTTACAGAGTAGGAAAGTAAAGAAAACTTGTGAGCATTGGCAACTTGTCTCTCCATCCAATTTCAGGTAAGTATATCTACTTATTTGCTCTACTGTGATGGCTAAACATTATAAACACTGGTTTACATACCGTTTCTATTCTGTATTTTAGTACCTAGGTATATACCAGTCTTTCCCAAGTGCGGAACTACGAGCTTTTTGACAAAGTGAGGCTAGTTTGTAATTGTTTATGCTAAGGCGATTTTTGTTTTGAGTTTTGACGGTATTTTTAAGAAGATTTTTAGGTAGGTTTTGTTTCAACTCGTCCATTAAGTGTTGGTACGCTTTACAACCAGTATATAAGATTTGCTTACATTGAAAAATAAATTTTAAATTCCGTTACCAGCATAATTTCTGTAAATGAAGCCAATGACCTTCAAATAGGGCCTTAAATTTGCCCCATTTGTTATTTAGATGGCGCGAAAGCAGTACAAATGAACGATTAACGTTAAATTTGTAATTCTGGGAAAATTATTATTGGATTAAATTCGTACCTTATATTATCTATATTCAGTGTTAGCAAAAGTCTAAGTTTGTACTTTTTTGTTTGTTGCATTATGCAAAATCACGCAGAGTTTTGGTGTAAAGAACTTTTTGCGTTCAGCAAACAAGGGAAAAAAATCAATTAAACTTTTACAAAAGTCACATTTACCAAATGCTTGTGCAGAGAGGCAAGCCACGGTGACGTGTTGAGGGGTAATCAATCAGCCACCTTTCCACGGGAAATGGCATTCCCCTTGTACTTTTGAACATTGTACCTATAATGGAGCAGTCTGGAAGCGTGAAACTAGGGACGTTGTATCAGTTAAAAGTTTTCCCCACGTTGCGATGATTCCTTTTTAAATTTTAGGCCTTTATAGTTTGGAACGTTCAAATAGTTTTTTTTATGCAATTGAATGACGTGACGTGTGACCACTTTGTTACGTTTCACATGTCAGTACTTTGGGATACCGTCTGTACTAATAATTTCATTATTCATAATTTCATTTCACATACCTCATTCTTAATAATGATGAAATTTATAATGGTGGTTATTTATAAATAACTTTGTTCATAATAGTTACTTTTTATATTGATTTTTTCTTATACAATTTATTCAAATAATGTTTAAATTTATAAAATTTTATGTTATAATATCAATGTTAAGAATTTTTTTATCATATTTTTTTTTATTATAAATATCATTACTTATAATTTTATAATAATCAGCATTCATAATTATATTGTTTATAATGTTTTTTTTCATATTTTTAGTTAACATAATAATAATTTTGAGGTAGTTAAATCATTACATAGATATGCATGTATACCCTAAAGATACTAAGATACTAGTCTAAGGCAAAGTCATAAATAGGTGCGACGACGAGCGAAGCGAGGAGGAGCGTTAGGTTAACTGTGACCACACGACGCACGAGCCGAGCGAGCGAAGCGAAGCGTAGCGAGCGTGCCGCGGCAGCGGCCGGCGAAGTGCCAGAAGTCACTTATGCTTATATAAAAAATTACAGAAACCATCTATATTAAGTTTCAGATAACCTCTATTTGATTTAAACAAAGTTCACCAACAACACTAAAATCAACATAACATGAGAAAATATAAGTTATTTTACAATTACCTACAGTCCACACGTTAATTTTGATTGTTTTGACTGGATAAAGTACCTGCATAGATTGAAGAGCAAATTGGCTTGCCGTAATACGTTTTTATAACTGATTAAGATATATATAACAATCAACAGTTCCAGTCACATAATTTACAGTATTATTGATATTTTGTTTTATGATTTAAGTTAGTTATGGTAAAAGAACATTATAAATTTGTACTGTTATGTTATATACGCCTTATGAGTTTCATTCTTATAAATTTGGATTATTATTAATTTTGATTTATAATAAAGAAAATTAGATGTAGTGAAAGTATGTTAAATCACATTATGTGAAATGATGATTATAAGTAACATTTTTATTTGTAACAAAATTATGATAAACGATTTTATAAGTTTCGACAGTGAACCCAGTACTTTTATAATATGCAAAAGGGTAGGGTATATATGTATACTGTCGGATTATACATCTAAATTGAATACAAAATGATACAGAAATATCTAGTGTAATTCCGCTCAAATAAATCAAAATTACTCCTATTTGCCTGCTAAGCACCACATAGAACCACTCAGATCCATACAGAATCACACAGAATGACTTAAAGTCACACAATTTAAGATACATCACACAGAATTTAAGATTTAATTTTCAGTTTTTTATACTTTTTTCTTTTTTTTCAGTATTTTGTATTTGATGCGTAGTATGATCTCATTTGCGACACTCTGTGGCAGTGCAGAAATCTGATGAAGCAGCATAGTGGTCATGTCAAAAAAGAGCTTCCCTCTACATTTCTTACAGTAGTTTGAAGTTACTAATCATTTCTAACGTTGTCTGTTAGAAACTGTAGTTATGTATTCCAAACAAGTTGTGATTGACGAGTGTTGTTTGTATAACCTTCGGCAGCTTCGACTGTTGCTAGTAATTAAAAGATGGTGTAAGGTAGGCACAGTTTGATCGAATAAATCATAATTATCGCATAAATATTATAATGACGATATTCCTAAATATAAAATCTCTCGGTAGGTGACGCACGTCTCATAAATGATTTAAGTAGTTTTTTATTTTTTATGATTTTATATGTTTTTATACTACTTGCATATTATTATTCTTAATTTGTGAGGATATTTTTGAATTTAGTCTTACTTTGTGAACACACAACGCCATCTTTTAGAAGTCATTGAATTTATAATTTAAAATGTCGGTAGTATTACGAGTTCTATACAGCGAGCTGAAGTAGCCCGCACGGACGCAAGTCGATTTCTGATTTTTTACTTAAATATAAAATTTTCGTGTAGCAAGTGTCACGAACTAATGTGCCCCTTCCACTATCTTGTTACTGTATGCTCAGACCTTTTATTTCTAACACTCTCAACAAGCTTTTTTTCATTAATTAAGCAGTCTAATTACTCACGTTCTTGATTTCTCTTTGCCAAAAACTTGGTATCGCTTTCCTCTAAGAATTATGCCTAAGAGTTTTGTAATTACTTTATTTTCTTGTTTTTTTTTGGTAATTAAAAACGTTTTCTGCCTCGCAGATAGAGAAATTAATTAAGACCGAAGGGAGTTACTGGCTAAAGAGGTCAGTTTTAGGAGTGGGATTTCATTTTGATAGTGTCCTTTAAGCAGGTAAATTATATTCTGAGTGATTGCATCAATAAATAACTTGTCTTTAGAAGTAAACTGACCCAAATAAAGACAAATTGAAAGCTATTTACAGTCTACCTAAAGGTAATAATTATTATAACTCTATCAATTTTTTGAAAAATAAATGAAATCTGGCCATTTTAGCAACTAGTTGCTAGCGACGCTTGCCAACCTTCTAAAAAAATAACCAAGTGACCTTCATAAATGCAATGAGTATCTTCATTATATATAGTTCTTTTTACCAATTTTTCTATATGTCTTGTGTATTTTTAGAAGTTAAGTTTATGAAAGCTCTTTACAACTATTTCTTAGGAGTATACAGGGTGGTTCGTAGACCGTGTCCTTTCAGTGTGTGCTTAAAGGGATTGTTGGCTATCTTTTAAGCGTAATATTTTTTCAGTGATTTTTTTTATTTTTGAGTTATTCAAAATTTTGTGAAATTGGAATTATTCTCCGTATTCGACTTTAGTAATTAAGCTATTATTGACAAAAGAACGCAGGAAAATTTGAATTTGCCACGCTAGTAAAACGTTCCACCTTAAATCACTGATTTCTGAAAGTACGGGCGTTAACTAATAAGTTTTTGAATTAAATTACATTAAAAGAAACCTCAATGACTCTACTGACACTTAAATTAAATCATAATTAACCATAGTTTTTAAAAACAGTGCTTAAACGTGAAACAATTTTTTTCCTGAAAGTGATGACCGTGGAAAAAGATGGATTTATTTCAAAATGTAGACAAAATATTCTTACTGTAGATTATTTTAAAAACAGGCCTTTTTCAACGGCTTTCTAATGAGATGCCATTTATCAAAAAATATTGATGGGTTCCAAAGATTCTCACAGCCAAAGATGACAAGACAACCCCCCCGTCGACACACGAAATCATCCATGTAAATACATGTATCACGATCAACGTTAAGCCATAAAGCGAGAGTTAGAGCAACCAAGTTTAGTAGTTATAGACATATTTACTTAATAACTTCTTTCTATTTCTTTTAAAAAAAAATAAGTCACAAAGTAAAAGTAAAGTAAATTACTTTTACTTTTTGACTTATTTTTGTTCTTGTTTTTATATGTCTTATTTTTTTTTGTATGTTTGTGTTATGTGTTTGTTAGGTATCAATTGACTCGTAAAGTCTATCGCACGAGTAGAAATAGGACCAAATGCCGGGTAAATAACATTCGATAGTGTTCATGGCAACAAAAAAAATAGTTGTTTTTTTTTTGGTTTAATAATTCATAACGGCTGTAATATTATTCTTAAATCCAGTAAATTGTAGATTTTCATTCGCACTTTTAAGGTTCCGTGCTTGAATAAACCTTTACGTTTTTATATACCTACGGTTCAAATATAACCAGTACAATGCATCTCCTTCAAGAAAAAGATGGGATATTTATATGAAATTACGTCTGAGTCCAATGACAACCTATCATAATATTCCCTCTAGATAAACTGAAGCTCACATGAAATATTAACTGGCCCGCACGTACGCAACGTAACTCTGGAAAAGCGCCATCCCTCGTGTATAGTACCTCGCTTAATTGGACTTATTAGCAGCCAAACAGGTCCTTTTGCAGGAGGTAATTTTGGGGACGAAAACAGATAATTATAAATAAATTCTTAGAACTAATTTAATGTTTGATAGGATATCGAATGAAGGAATTCGAAAATTCATACATAAAATGCATGTTTTATGAATAAAATCTGGAGAAAGATTGTTCTATTGTTCCGCTCAATAGATAAAATCCATTGAGCGGAACAATATCGACGTTGCGCTGTGCAACTGCAGGTTAAGAAAAAAAACATCACGTCGTAGGTAGTATGTACCTAAACACTAACATAGATAATGTCGTTGATGGTATTACAGAACTAAAGACGTTCTATAATAGGTATTACCCAAAGATAGGTCAATGGTATTACCTGATGGATCTAGAACCGTAATACTTGTACGTGAATGTGAATTGTACTTTTGATATAGCTACTTCGATTGCATTTTATGCCAGTCTTCGACAGAAGCTGCTTGTAAATAAAACAAAAATTAAGAAAGTAGTGCCTACTAAATTAAAAATATCGTGCTTAAGAGCCAATACAATGCCAAAATGCTTAAAATGGCTTAGCATGAAGCAGTGCCCTGTCAACAATATTGCAACAATGACTTTGAAATTAATGTAGGGTAAAGTTCAGGACAAATGCTACTGCAAATGTATAGTGAAAACACGAATTAATAAACTTTTCTTGATAGAAAAAAATTACAAAGTTACCTCCAAACCGTACAAATAAACGGCGATTATTCAATGAATACCTTAAATAAAGTCATGAAACTTTGTGTAGTAGTTGAACTAAATATAATGGAGGGCTTATGTATAGTGGATTTTTAAAATACCCATTATGTTCAGTGTAATAATAAATTACCTAAACTATTGCGCGTTGGAACCATTTTAACTTAGACCGCCCCTGCCGCGCGGCCCCTGGCTCATCCCCGCTTTGGCCTAGTACTATACATCTATTCTGTGGCTTTGGCTTGAATTCACGCTAGCCTTGCACAAGCCCTTAAAGACCTTACTTATACTTACTTAGTTTCAATCAACAAGCAAAAACAAGGCTAAGTAAATATTACTGCAGCGAACTGCACATCAGTTCGCTGCTATTTTTCTCTATTTGTTACTTGCACGTGAGCCTTACGCGCGCGCGGTGCGTGGCTCGGCAACTGTGCATTTGCCAGATCTGGGGCCGTACTGTGACCTCTTAGCGCGATTCAAATGACGACATAAACTGAACCGCTACAATACAATTTGTACGGTATTGGTTTGTTTAGGTCGTCATTTGAACCACCCTAAGAGGTCACAGTATGGCCCCTGTACGCACCCTTGAGCAGCTGCTAGGGGTAGCGGTAACTATATGTACGTAACTAGCGCCGTGCAAGCTAAACTACACTTTATTGCGTTGTAGTAAAAGATTCAAATGACGACCAAAACTGCACCGCTACAATACAATTTGTACGGTAGCGGTTCGTTGAGATCGTCATTTGAATCGCGCTAAGAGGTCACAATATGGCTCCTGTACGCACCTTTGAGCAGCAGCTAGGGATAGCGGCAACTATATGTACGTAACTAGCGCCGTGCAAGCTAAACTACACTTTATTGCATTGCGCATAGTGCATTGCGTTTAAAAGTCGCTAATATTTGTGTCATCGCGGAGTGAAGCTTCTGTAGAAATATTTTAGGATACTTGATAGCGAGTTCGGTACAATCGAATAAACTCATACTAGGTAATTTTGCCCCCTTATGTTAATCCTGGATACAGTCCTGTAGCCGAGCGGATGTCCAGCGTTTCGATAGCTTGGACGTGAACACTCAATTACTATGGACTTTTAATTAGAGGCAGCTTTCAATTTGGAAAGCTTTTTGATTACTCTATTGTTTCTACTTAGAGAACGTCCGATACAGAATCTAGAAACCTAAGGTACTTACGTCTATACCATGGATGTATATACAGTTAACTTTTATCTTATATATAAAAAAAAAAATTACAAGTTCTTAAATAAAGTAAGTATCTAAGCGTATTTTTTTATTTATTCTAACCCTTAATTTATTTAAAATTCACCCTTTACTTATATTTTTAAATTTATTTAACCAAACTATTAGTAATTTTGAAATAATTTAGTAATAAATACAAAACCAAACAGGACCGATCTGAGCCGGAAAACGCAGCGTAAGCCGGCCCCCACTAGGTGGACCGATGGTAAAAACCGCGGGGAGCCGATGCATGCAGGAGACGAGTAGCCACTCAAAGTAGCGCTCTCTGAGAGAAGCCTATGTTCAGCAGTGGACGTCTTCAGGGTGTTCTGTTGATAATGACAAAAAATATTATATGTGATACTACAATGTGTGTGTAATACTAATAATGCCTCCAAATAATTTTTTCACGTTCCTAGAACTTACAAAAAGTACATGTATAACGCTCCCACACACTAGCACCTAATTAATCAACGCACTCCACCAAACTGCCAGCCAACAATGGAGTATCAGAAAAAGCCATTTTCCAATAGCAACAGGGTCATTGAAAACCTACAATGTCCTTCTGAGAGTATTATTTTTGGCGCGAGCGCGATCGGGACGATCCGCCGGGTGAACAGCAGCCAGTACGGGATGCGACCTGTTGACGGGAGGTCGGCCACCAACTTACGACCTCCTTGCTCAACCTCTCAATAGCGGGACATTCGAATAAAGAACGCTCTACGATTTGAATATAACGTTCTTTTTGTGAGTGACCAGTGAAGTTGGAGTGAAGTGTTATCTGTGAGAAAAGTTCTTATGATAAATGGTACGTTATTCAATTGTTTTGGCACGAATTTAATAATGCAAAGATTTATTTTTGTAACAAGCCTGTCTTATTGAGCTCATAAAAGGTTTATATTGATTTTCAAATAAAATTTATGGTTAACGAGTTTACGAACCACTTACGCTTGGAACAATGGGTCATTGAGGGACGACGTAAAGTGAATCAATGCTTTATGGGTCACATAAAATTTAAGGACCATCTGTCCTACCGCGTAAGCTTTGCATTGTGAGTGTATGTCTATATTTTTAACGAAAGATGGATTTACAGTGGTGAATATATTTATTTGTTGTTTGCGCAAACTTTTACCTTAATAAAGATGACTGATTAATCAATTGAAAATATCAGGTTATAGTAACACTTTTTCAAACGCGACTTGAAAACATACCTCAACGTACCTATTATGACTATATGTCTGGACAAACCTAACCTAGGTTTAAGGCATATTTTTACCAAATGTAAGTTTGTTTTTTCTGATGGTTAAATAAATAAATAAATAAATAATAATAAAAAAACATTCATAAAGTTCTGTGCGCGAATACACCGTTTTCACTTTTACAATAATGTGATTTTCATGTTTCATGAATACTTAAGACGAGAGAGAGAGGTATACGTACCAAACGTTTTCTACCTCTAAATGTTGTCTCTTGATTTTTTTATATGCTGTCTATACAGTGAAAACTATGCTCGTGCATTATCAATAGCCTGAAGACGTCCACTGCTGAACATAGGCCTCCCCCAGAGAGCGCCACTTTGAGCGGCTGATAGACACCTCACGGCTTTCACCAGATCGTTGGACCACCTAGTGGGCGGCCGGCCTACGCTGCGTCTTCCAGTTCGTGGTCGCCACTCGAGAACCTTTCTTCAGTCAGTTTCGTTGTCAGTTCTACGAGCGATGTGGCCTGCCCATTGCCATTTGAACGTGCTAATTATAAGAGCTACATCGGTCACTTTAAGACTCTACTGATACCCTTTTTAAAGGATTTCATGTTGACATTACGGTATCAAAATTCGTTCTGGCGTGATATATTTTCTTTGAGATAGAAAAATCTAGGTCTATAGGCCTTTAAACTTTTAAAGGCTTCTAGATTTTTTAATACATAAAGATTTTTTTTATATTCCATCAAGAGTTTTTTTGTTAAATTGTTTTTCTTCCTACGCTTTATGGAAATGCTTAAAAGTTGAGGTAAGTAGGTACCTATCTGACATTTGACTTGCGTGGGATATATTATGTTTATTAAAATTGTAGAACCCTGATTTCATGGGCCAATAAGTTAGAAGAGAAAATAAAACCCCCTCCTACCTACTATTAGAAAAATATAAAAATGCTGACGTGAATGTCATGAGCGAAAATTTAGGCATAGATTTTCAACTAATAGTGTTTATAGGTAAAATGCCTTAGTTCTTTTTCATGCAGGGCTGCAAAGTTGGTTTTTGGCGCGAGTATTACGACTACTTACGTTATGAATTAGGGTCCTGATGTAAACCTTGTTTTTGTTAGTTTTTAGCTTCTGTTGCTTTTACGCTGCAAGGGCTGAGCCAATTTTGGTGATATTTTGCGCACTGGCCATAAACAAAATAAAATATAATAGATAAATAAATATGTGTGGACATTTCACCATAGTCAACATAAAATCGTTAAAGCTCCGAAAACTAAGAATTCCTTCAGGAAAAGGATAAGTTGCTGGTAAAATGGCAGGGTGTTTCTATAGTTTTGGGTAAAACATCTTCTTCTTCTCTTCTCAATCGTGTCGCTCTTGACAGAGCGGTCGTGATCGTCACGATGAGTGTTGGGCTGATGTAGCTCGCCTCACGAAATCTCGCCATCTCTCCCTACCGGCGGTGATTCTGGCACACTCATGCAAGGGAACACCCACCGCAGACTTGTTCTGCACACAGTACCTACCTATTACCAAATTTTTTTTAACGGGCAATGTACCTTTATTACTCAAGCTAACTACTACAATAATAAAAACTAAACTAAACTAAACTAGCTACACTACCTACTATAAAGAACACTTATGGACTGTATAATAGCCGCGATGGTCTATAGACAGTCCAAGTGCTCCACCGTGCTGTACCGGTAGGTAGCGTACTCAACATGCTGGCAGCATTGCCACGTTGAATTGCAATGCTGATGCGTTGGGCCAAATAAGTGCCAGCATTTTGGTCACGCGTCGCATCGACCAGGCGCTCTGATAGACTTTGGAAAACGCGATGAACTCCCGGCCCCACGGACTCAGGGTCTCAACACCAAACGGCTCAAATATGTAACCGCTACCGAGATTACTAATCTGCGCCGTTTTAGCTGCTCATTACCAAATTCCATATTCAATCTGTCATATGAAATGCTTATCAATACCGATGGCTTACTAAACTATATTAACACGTCGTAAATGATGTCACCGCTTAGTAATTGACTGGTAAATTTCAATACATAATAACATGGTCGTGACGTCATGGATTTAGTTTTTGATTAGAGTGGACGGGCACCTACGTCAGTATCCTCCTTTAGTTAGTGGTATTAGAGGTAAAAATTATTAGTAAAAGTGACAGGTAATATAGGGTTTAGAGGCGTTGAGCAGTAAAAGTCACTTAGCGGCCTCCTATCAAAATATACTGGTCGATCTGTGAAATTAACTAATTAGTGTTAGTTCTATCTAAGTTGGTGCTAAGGGTGTCGATCAAAGTATAGTGATACTCTTCTGATAAAGGGGAAATGAATAAGTCAGAGATATTTTAAGATTAATTTAACGTTAGATAATGTTACGCATAACCGACACCATTTTTTTCTTTATGCGCAAATAATTGGCTGATTTAGAAATTTGAGTTGAATAAGTTACATAGTGATAAGTTGTGGGTGAATTCATGTTTTACAGTGTTACTGAAAAAGATACGGCATGGGCTATTCAAAGTATTCACGCATACTGTATAGCTTTAGAAGTAGGTATACATAACATTACAACCCGTAAGTGGTGACCTGCCAGTAAATGTTCCAAAAAGTCTTAAAAAACTGTAGAGTCTTATGTGAAGTGTGTACCAATGTATTATAACTAAAAGCTTTTATCTACTTCAATAACAGTAACAGTATTTTCACTCGTTCAACGTTATCTATTATTTTTATTTCGTTGTAACGAAAGAGAAAATGATTTGAATTAAATAAGTCAATTTTGCCACCGTGTTAGGCAATTTCGAGTGCGCTAATAGGTAACTTATTTGGCTATGAGAGACTGAAAATATCTCACAAAGAAAAATTTTTTTGGCTATTTTTAGATAGATAGATAGATAGATAGAAAATGCTTTATTGCACAAACAACAAATGTAGGTACATAGGCGAACTTAATGCTAGAGAGCATTATCTTCCAGTTAACCTGGGTGTAACATGGAAATTTATGTGGCAGTACAACGCAGCTTAAATATACAAAGTATATATATTTTTACACGTTAATAAACTAAGACTCATCAAGTATATATTACCTATCTTTACCATGAATATTAATAATACATTTATATTTAAATATATAATTACACTATATTATATACCTACATATACATATTCATATGACAATGGAGTTACTAATATTTTTGCTCAGGTTCGCTAACATTGTTATGACTTAATAATATGTTATTTTTTTACGGGCAAAGGCATTCTTTGTTCTTTAACTACAATAATAATAAAAAGTAATAAACTAGCTACACTACCTACTACAAAGAACATTTGGACTGTATACTAGCCACGATGTCCTAATAGAAAGTCCAAATGCTAATGTGTTATTTATTTTTATACTCTGTGTAGAAAATGTGTACAAAGATATTTTTCCAATCAACCAAGGCGTGCAGAAGAAGAAGTAAACAAAGTTGCAAAATTGATGATAGTTAGCTGCGTTTCCACCAAAGATGTGCGAGGCAGCTGGGCGGTGCGAGGATGCGTAGCGAGGCTGTGAAACGATGTGAGTGTTTCCACCGGAGATGTGCTAGGCCGCTGAGCGGTACGAGGATTCGTAGCGACGCTGTGAAGCGTTACGCGGATGAGCGGTGCGAGGATGTGTAGCGGGCTCGTTTCTGATGCGCGCAGGGTGATGTGTGGTGGGACCGGAGCGCGCACACAGCTCTCGCACACATCCCATACAACACATCTCTTGCACACATCCCTCGCAACACATCCGTAGCACACATTTTCCCTTGTTTTGCATGTACACAAACCTCGCTCCGCTGTTTCCACTAGACCTGCCAGTGGCGAATTTACACATTTACCGCCATTTTAAAGGCGCGAGCAAGGTGAGCTCGAAATTTTTTAAAAACATTCTTGCTCTACCTTTAGACCGGCGCAAATTTTGGGGTATGAATCCCCAAATCCTCCTCTCTCCTGCCTACGGTCATGTGCTATATCACACAGTCATCAATAATGCGCGAACACAGCGAGCGCCAAAACTTTTCATGTTTTAAAATAAAATGTAGATAAAAACACGGGAAAGTTCAGCTATTTTGAAAATAAGAGCTCCAAATCATAATGAAATGACTGACATGAAAACACAAAAACTGTAGTAGACACGTAAGAATATAAATAAATAAGCCCAATTTTGCCGCCCCCTAAAATTTGCCGCCCTGGGCTCCGGCTCCAGCCTACTCAGCCTACTGCTAAATCCGCCACTGAGACCTGCGCTGAGCGAGGCTAGGTAAATCAAGTGATTCTATTTGGTTTTTAACAAATCCAATATTAATTAAGTTCAATATTATCCCTTGCTACCAATCCTCGCATATCTCTGGTGGAAACGCAGCCTTAAACAAAATAAAAATTCAAATAAGGTATAGTAGAGATTGATCTTAAGAAGTTCTGAGTGTTGACTCCACGAGTGTGCCTACTAACGTTCTGTTTATCTCTACCAAAGCTTTGTTTGCTTAACACCCACCGATTTGGGCTTTTCAGATAAAGCTGCATAATTGACTGCTTATCTATAAAGGTCAGAAAAATCAGTTACGCTGACGCACGAGCATTGTCACTGTATATTTTTTTCGTTGAACAGTAACACAACATGATCATATTGACATTGCTAAACGGTATACAGGTATATTTTATGTAACATAAATATTATATATTTTGGCTGGACTTTTGGTACGCTTTAATATTCCTGTTTGTATCTTAGCTAGAATATTATCATTGTAATTTGGAACAATTTGGAAAAAAGCTTTTGACGCCACACCATAGATCAGCTGCTTTTAGAGGTAGTTTCCGTTATGCCGCAACTAAGTGTTGGAATAATATTCCACCGCCGATCAGGAACCTGCAAAATATTAAAATCTTTAGGACAAAACTTAAATTATTTTTACTTCATCATCCAAAGAGTCAGGAAACATTAGTGCATGACACTAGTGCTATTTAAGAACCTAAATCTAATCTTTGTTGTAACTTACCCATTTTTTCTTTTTTTCTCTGCTACTCTTGGTTGTTTCTTATTGTTATGCCAGACTTGTACAATATTTTGAGTGGAAAACTGTACCTTGTACTGTGTCATTTTTACCTTTCAAAAAACTATGCATATATTAAACACTTGTTACACTTCTTATACTTAATTTGTTATAGACTGAAAATTCAAAAATGATTATTACTCGATTGTTGATTAAATTGTTTTGTTATTTTTTAAACTCAATATAAATCGTTTGTTGTAATGAACTGTAGTGTATGTTCGCTCCGTGATTTCACCAAGAGGTCCCAACGGAAGACCAGCGCTGGTTCAGCAGAACCAGCATTATGCTGAGTTGGGGCTGATTTGTGGCAACGGCTTTTTCTTTTTTATATTTATAGGTAGTATACCTATATACCAATGTGTATTTTCTGTGCTTAAAACTGTTGTTGCAAATAAATTAATTTCATTTCATTTCATTTCAAATACCTAATGCTGTTTACGTTTTGATAAAATTACATTCTATACCTACTGTAAAACTGGTATACTCATAGATATACCTGCTTATCATAAAAACCGTAGGCAGATATATTGTGCTATTTTGATGCAATGTAATTCAGTTTAAGCTTCCATTACGCTGTTTGACTAAATAAAGTAAGTAGATATACTATGCTAACTTAATTTTACCTTATAAGATATTTTCGGCTACGTGTTGGTGTGTGTGTGCCAGTCTCTGCTTTTTTCGTGTCGGAAGTATCCATACTGGTAATACAAGTGTACAACACCCTCGTTAACACTATGTACTCGTAATCTGACTTAATGTTGTACGCTGATAACGCTTATCAATGGAGTGCGTGCCGTGTCGTGATTTGTGATACAACTTAATGTTGGACGGAAACGATTTCTTTTACAAGTAATGCGCTTCTATAAAAGTTTAAAGTTTTATCTACAAAACTCTTTTCATAGCCTATAGTCATGATAAACATAACAGTTAGGTTAACTTTTTTTTTATTATTGTTTGATAGGCTTGCGCTTGACCACTATTTCACCTGATGTTAAGTGACGATGCGGTCTAGGATGTAACGCGCTTGCCTAGAAGATATCTGTTCACTCTCGATTTGAAGACTCCAAGATTGTTGTGAAAAAAACTATGACAGCCTCTGTGGTGTAGTGGTTGAGCAGGTCGGCTCATAACCCGGAGGCTGCGGGTTCGATTCCCGCGACAGGACAAGGATTTGTGCACATGAAAAAAAAGCGAAAATACTTGTTCTGTGTTGTGGGACCATGGTTCTCGTAGTCCTGGCTCCCTAGATACAGGAAATCCTAGTTAGGCTCCAGGATTTATGTATGTGATTGTTGAGCGTTATTAATTTATTATTAATTATTATTATTTAACTGATTCAGCTCCTCTAAGTTAAAAGCTTACAACACAGTGGGACTGCCTAGCGTGCAGGCTGCATGTGACGCGTCTTTGCAGCGACTTACTGTTGATCAGTAAAAGTTGGATTGGAACAGACCGGCTATGTCAAATACAAGTCACCACAAGCAGCGGTCACGCCCATCGCGATTTTTCAACTTTAACAGGCCGTGCGCCAGGCCGTGCTAATATATTGTTTTGTTTTTTTATGTTATGAGCGACAAACAAGCATACGGCCCGCCTGATGGAAAGCGGTAACCGTAGCCTATGGACATCTGAAACACTAGGGGCGTTGTCGACGCGTTGCCAGCTCAGTAAGGCTTAATATGATGTGACCTTAAGAAAATGCAGCAATTTGTATGGTTAATGCAATTTAAAACCTATCGATCTAGATACAAGAACGCACCATGCAATGGTGCAACAATTCTGGAATGCTTTTCTTGTCTCGTCTCTACTGAGAATGCGTATACACATTGAAGCAAGCTTTCTCTTCGTAAAATCCAGAACACTTTGTTATTTCTATTGGTACGCTTAAAAGAAAGAAAAGTAAAAAGAACAGTGTAACACTTATGATTACAAAAGAGGGTAGGTACAAAAAGTTGGTAAAAACTGTGGAAAAGGTAAACTCGTTCTCAGCTCTAGAAAAAGCTATTCATTAATAAAGGTAAGCCTGCTTACAAGCAGGCTATATTTAGTTAGTTTTTATCCTGGTTACGTTTGCGTCACAGATTAGAGAATAGTTATTTATGATATTAGGGCGGTAAGTTGGTTTTTACAAACGAGTAGACAAATGTAAGCCCGAGCCGAAGTCGAGGGCTTAACATAGTCGCGAGTTTGTAGAAACCAATTTCCGCACGTGTATCATACAACGTTTTTCAACACATTTGCGAGAAAACAGTAGAATAGGTAATGAAACAAACTTCTGTTCATTAGTGGGAAAGTCGCAACAAACAATATTTGATGTTCCTAATCTAATAAGAAAATGGGCTAAAAATGCTAAAATGGCGCGCATTTACAATGCAAATGGCCCCACGTGCGTGTGGTGAAAAGTAGAACTACATCTTTAGTTTCATTTTCTCTTTAGTTTTAAAGTGAGACAAACGTATTGAGCAAAAACGCTTCCAAGGAGTTTCGGTCATTCAGCTTATTTATTTTCGTAATGTGAAACTCCTTGGTGAAATTCTTAATGTTTTATTGAAATTAAAAGAAAACCGTAAAGGTTACGCACGGCGCTATACAACGAAGTATGCGGTAAAATAGGTACTTAGATGAGAGTACCTATTTTACCGCACGCTCCGTTGTATGATGCGTAATGTTTAACTTTCGAACAATGCAGGCTTTGTAAATGCATTTTTTGAGCAAGTGTGTTGAAGGAGTTTTGGCGGGAACGCGGAAAAGTTCACGTCGGTGCATTGTATTATTTTACAAAACTTATGCTTCTTCCAGTGTCGATGTTTAAAATTGGTGGTGTTTTACGCATTAAGTGCTGAATTACGAGCATGAGTGTGGGCAAGTGATATAATGTAGTGAAACGTGGTTTTTCGTGTTGCTTCCAAAATTCCATAGAAGCCTCTAGTAAAGTTGCCACCACTTTACTAGGGCATGCCTTAGACTAGATTATGACTTAGACTAGACTATGACTACTCTGACTGTGACTATGACTTGACTTTAAGTGAAAATTTCCATAATACGATGAAAAATTACAAAACTTGACACTGGCTAAATACACTATGTGTGGAGCCAAAATACAAGAAAAAAAAAAAAGAAAAATAAAAGTGTGTTGAAAAAAAATCAAATGACGTTTGCGTCCTCGTTTGGCGTTTTAGTTTTAAGAAAAATACGCTTCTTTTAAACAAATTAAATAAATTATTGTTAATAGGCTATTTTGAGCACTTTTACGGCTCTTTAGTAGATAAATAAAAATAATTCAAGTTAGTTAATTTTAATCCAAGTAAATAAAATTATTATTTAATGGAATAAATCGAGTGTGGCTCAGCGGTTGTCTGTGTGACTTGCAAACTAACGCATCCTGGTTCGATTCCCGCTTGGCCCTGGGGAAACCGGCGTGTTTAAGAATCACAAAATTCGAGGACATTATGTCATCCACCTACCCGCACTAGGCCAGAATGTTGGATTACGGCTTACGCTCTCTCCCTGTGAAAGAAGACCCGTGTTCCAGCAATGTGGACCTAATAACAGCCTATACCTAGAGAATAAAAAATGAATAAAAATTAACGGAGTTACAACAAAAAACCAACAGTAATTATTAATTGTTGCTGTGATTGAATTACTGTTGTTTTTACTGAAAATTTCCTTCAACTCTGGAGACGTAGATGTTATTTTTTTTATTCAAGCTTTGTTTGGCTTTTACCACATGGTATGCCAGCCCCATCATACCCTAACTTAACTACATGTATCGCTAATTACTAGTTTTAAAAATACGTAGATATTCTAGATAGGTATATCAGGCTATTGGATTCGGTTACCCATTACTGGCTAGTATAAAAAAAATAAAACCTTTACATGAAGCCGCGGAACTGATATTTATTTAATCAGAAATGTGATATTGGACTTTCCTTTAAAGGCTATTTTTCCTTTGATAAAAATGAAATGTTTCTGCGAAATATCGTTTTTTGTGTGATTATTTTACATTAAAATAGATATTTAAGCCATAATCATCATTATCATCATCATCAACAGCCTAAAAACATCCACTGCTGAACACAGCCTCCCCCAGAGAGCGCCACTTTGAGCGGCTGCTCGCCTCCTGCATCCATCGGCTCCCCGCGGTTTCCACCAGATTGTCGGTCAACCTAGTGGGAGCCGACCTACGCTGCATCTTCCGGTTTGTGGTCGCCATTCGAGAACCTTGCTTCTCCATCGGTTGTCAGCTCTACGAGCGATGTGGCCTGCCCATTGCCACTTCAACTTGCTAATTCTAAGAGATATATCGGCCACTTTAGTTCTCCTGTGGATTTACTCATTACGAATCCTATCCTACAGGGAAACACCGAGCATATTAACTTTCTCCATAGCAGCGTTGCGCGACTTTGAGCTTACTAATGAGGCTAACAGTAAGAGACCATGTTTCAGTTCCATAAGTCATCACTGGCAATACACACTGGTCCTCCCTAACCTTCGTTTTTAGGCTCTGCGGTATTTTGGACGAAAAGATAAGTCGAAGTTTCCCGAACACTGCCCAGCCGAGTTGGATTTATTCAGGTTTCCGCCCAGAATATAAGTAGCGTGCCATATTCGGCCCTTATTGTTGTCAGTGAAACATTGCCGCAGCTGATACCCAACTTAATTTTATGAACATTTTTAGGTACCTTACACATTTTACGTTCCAACAAAAAGATCCTTAAGGAGAACGGCCTATGTTCAGCAGTGGACGTCTTCAGGCTGTTGTTGTTGATGATGATGATGATGATTATCCACTCACGTGCCACGCTCCGCGCGCCGCTAACCCTTGTGTGCCACCTGAGATTTAGTAATGCGCGGCAGGGCGTCAAGTGGTAAACTAATCGGTTCTAACTAAGACACCTAATGACTATTTACCTATTGAATGACTGTTGTCTCAAGTGTACAAACCAGGCTTTAAATTGTAATTAAGTTGATTATTCTAGGTGATGTCATTATTTTTCAATAAATAGTTAAAAAGTTAAATAGGTTTTATTTTGAAATCTAAAGTGACAACACTACTTTTTTTCACATTCGAAATAAAGTTTAATTCAATAGCTTTAAAATGACACCAAAATATTTAATCATGTCCTAGAAAAAAATTTAACGGCAATCGTAACTATATTGTGCCGGACGCATGTTCGAACATGCTCAGTTGGCGGGAATTCATCGAGCATTTTAGGCCGTTTACAAACGTTAATTTTATTCCATTAAATTCCAGTTCCGAATTCGATTCCGATTATGCAAATTAGACGAGAGAGGTATTAAAAAAACGAACACAAATTTCAGAAATTATAATTTTAATACTTTTATATTAATAGTCGACATTATGCTACACTAATCACAGATAATTAATAGTTATAATAAAACCAGTACTACCACCACTACCACCACTACTACCAGTACAGTTACACCATTATTATAATAAAATTAGTAAATATTTACCATAGTTAAATTTATCAATAATTAAACAATGACTTTACTTAATTATTGATGAATTAATTAAGTGCTAGATGAAATAATATTTTAACTGACCGAATTTAAAAATAATAATATCCTTTTAAAAACTGACTTTAATCCGCTAAATTACATACTGAGAAAAACTTGATGACAATTTTTTTTCTAGTGTTTTTTTTTTTTGAAAATCTAAATTACTGAGCCAATTATGATGAAATTATAACTGTTCATTTACTGCCTTTGTTATGTTTTTATTTAGTTTGTGCAGCTTTATTGATTGTCTACAAAAGTAATTTCATACATAGTTACATAGTTAACAAAATGAAAAAGTACCAATGTAACGTAACCATTATTTAATACATACATTATTATACATACAAAATCCCTCAAGTGCCGTCACTTGTTGAAAGCACTGGCTCTCTCAAGGCCACTGGCTGTATCTGCTGTGTATAGAACTAAAAAATATACACAAAATAATTAATTTTGATGATACATGTACCTACACCAGCTAAAATAAACCTTTAAAAAAGCAAAACGCCTACTCCTCGGACTGCGTAGACAGGGACTGCCCTTGTCCTCAGCCACGTCATCTACCACGGCCTTGGCTTCGCCGTGCACCATGTCCGGCACCACGCTCTTCCATATTTGCTAAAACCATTTTATAAAGTTAGTAGAAAGCGCATGCTTTATTTAATTGCTCACCTAACCCGAACACACAAAAAAAATGAAAAAAGTTAAATACTTATTTATTCAAATTATTAACCTAATACTTAATTTTTTGCGAAAATCACGTAACCGCCACCCCCTCCCCCCTTTTTGTAAAGGAAGGTTCCACTCCCCTCTCCCATCCCCCCCCCCCCCTAAACTTTATATAACACTCACTTAGCACCACTAAAGCAAAGCCTACCTATATAAATTATATCCATACAAAAACTGAAAAATGTTTAAGTTTTTTTTTGTGAGCACAAAAAAATATATTATAGAAACTTAAAGTTTTGCAAATTATAATTTCTTGGAGAAAAGCAAAAACAAGACTAATATGCACATTCATTATTAACATCATTTTTGGCGTCTGTTGCGAGCCTATTTCGTAAAAAGACCCGTTCCGCGCAAGTTCAGTCGTACTGCCGTCACCAAGTAATGTTCAAATAAACCCCTTTCCGTGATCTTACACCATAGGATACATGTTTTTGGTATCAATTTGTTCGTAAATAAACACTCTAGATAGATATCTAATCATAAATTCTTTAAACTAATAATTTATGAAGTAGTATTTAAATGAAGACAACTAGAGCCGCATTGAATTTTTTTCCTACAAGTCTTTTTACTTGATACATCCAACTTATTATATACTTACTCATCAAAAAATTATACCATTCGAAAGAACATTAAATTACGAACGCACTACGTTGACACAATCACGGAACAATAATTTTATTCTCTTTGAGCACAGATCTTGCAAACTTCGATAGATTATTCACAAAGTACCAAGAAAAGCTGGTACCAGGCGTTTATACTGTAGCAAATTTCAAGACCTAGCTGTCAAAGTCAATATTTTCATACCATAGAGCCAAATCCGTTATATTTTACGGTTTTTAGGTAGGCCCGACCGACCGACCAGTTTTATGGTCCGTGGCACATAAGGTTTTGCAGGATCCGCCAGTTTACTGGCGCGTGGCACGTGAGTGGTTATGATGACATACTAGGTTAGGTTAGGTAGGTACCACTGCTTTGCCAGTTATTCTGCCGCCAGCAGTAATGTGCAAGGACTATTGTGTTCCAGTTTAAAGGGCATTGTAGCTAGTGAAATTACTGGGCAAATGAGACTTTATGATCTGATCTCACAGTCTAGTTATTACTATACTGTGTGACGTCTCAGGATGACGTGCGCAGGGCAGCGTCATGCAAAATTAAATTAATTTGGGGTTCCGAGTGATACTAAAGTAATATGAACTATAAGGTTGTGAGGTTCGATTCCCACCCGGGATAAACATTTGTGTGATGAACATCGATGTTTGTTCTGTGTCTGGGATATAATGTATTCTATGTATGTATTTACAAACAAAAAGTATCTTAGTATTCTATCAGTTATCTGGTTTCCATACTACAAGCTATGCTTAGTTTGGGGCTAGATGGCGCTATGTGAAATGTCCACGCATATTATATATATATTTTTTTATACTGCAGTCTCTTATGGGCAGCCGTGGCATCAGGCGGACGACTAGCTCGTAACGTCATTCATTTAAATTAAAAAAAAAAAAACATGAGCATTGTAATTAAAAATCACTTCTCAAACTTTGTTTATTCTTCGATAGCTTTATGTATACTTTCATCGTAACTTTTTTATAACTAAATAGGCCCGCATTTGACCGCAATCTCACCTGGAGGAAAGTGGCGGCGTCGTCTACGATGGTATATAAGTATGTACCATCAAGTGCCTAGAAGATATCTATTCACTCGCGACTTGACGAGCTCCAGATTGTACTTATCGGGAAACAAAGACGCTGGTAAAGTGTTTCGTGCCTTCGCTGCTCGGATTATAAATGTCGAGTCAAACCGCTTTGTGCGAATCGAAAGAATATCAGCCATAAATGGATGGCGTGTAGTACGTCTTGTCGTCCGATGGTGAAATGGAGATGGTGAGATTAGATTGTGTAACTCCACAGCTTACTCACCGAACAAATTAATAAATTCACGACACGAGTATTCGCTGAATAGAACAGAAATTGTCAGTTTGCCCATATTTTTCTTTACGATAATCTTCGCATCTTGTTACAAAAGTATGAACTTTACCTCTCTAGTATCCTTTACCAGTGTTTCATTTGCTTTATGAAATAGCAAGAGAGTACCCAATTAATTAAGGGCATCTCGGGTTCAGTACATTCAGCGCCGGTAATGATGTGGTTCCACAAGTGCTCACTCGAAAGAACACTGAAACATGAGTGAGTTTCAGGAAATCCCTGTTGAGTATGTTTTGACAATACGTATGTATACCATACATAATAAGTTCTCGTGTATTGGAGCCTCATCATAATCGGGTTATGTCGATACTTGACAATATCATACTTTTATGATAGCCGTGGTCCATATTAATGCAGATTTACATGTATAAAATTAAACCGCAAATAGTTACAGTCTTGTGAAGATTTGTTCTTTTAGTTTTTGTTAAGGATGGGGTGTTTCAATACAGTTAATAATTATATTTATGCGTTGGTGTCTACTAACACCAGTTACTAAATAATTCGGTTATTCAAAGTCTTCATTTTCAATCATTTATATTGATTTCGTTGCCGCGACAGCATGTTGTATCCTTAAAAATAATTAGTTCGTAATGTAAATTATTTTTCATAGCTCTAAACCTTATAAGTTACTGGTCTCCTAGTACTTCGATTTCTTCTTCCTTTATAGAAACACTTATATAAATAAATGCTATAAATCAGAAGATGCTGGGCTTAGTTACGCTAACTAAAAATAAACAATTGGTCTACCACTGCCTAATGCATAATGTCAACATACTAAAATCATCTATTATCACAGACCTCTATGTGTCTCTTATAATTATGATAGAGCAAGCAAAAAAAAAAAAAATCAAACAAAGCAAATTTTATGTAAATTAAATAAAATCTATTAAAATTGTTGTTAAAATTATAACTTTGGTTTTGTGGTATCCATGCATGCATGCGTAAAATTTCCAATCAATTAGCTTTTAGCGTTCGCATGATCACTTTATACATTGAATCCTCTCCATGCTGATATTTATTTACAACGTGCATTTAATTTGGCGTGTCAATTTAATCAACATATATTGCTACAAATTAATAAAAAATGTGAGTATTTTTATATTGTATTAGGGTATTTCAAAAACGATTCATGACATGATGATGATTTCTAAAATATAAGACAGTATGTACCTCATTGTTCATAAGATTTATAATTATACCGGGACCCACGTTTTCACATGCTATCTGCCCGATTTCCTTCAGGAACTCAGAATGAAAAGTATCGTATAGTCCGGTAGAGTACGCTATCTGTATAATAAATTTCAGGAATACGCCACTCACTGAGTTAAACACACACACACAGGTACATTACAGTCATGTGGGATATGACTGACTTTAAAGCTCTTCACTTTAGCATTTTGATTGTCATTAGTTCAATAGCCAATATATGGAACAAATATTTTATTAAATAGCCGTAGCTATTATGTGGTACAACTTAACTAGCTCAGTGGCAGATGGTAGGACTTTTTTGCAAGAGTCCGATGGGTAGGTACATCCGCTTTGCTAGATATTCTGTCGCCAAGCAGATGCAAGCAACTAAGTATATTATGGACATGTTGAACGTCGCGTGATTCGTTTATATAAAATGGTGCGGTAGATTTAACATTGTATGCTTATAATACGATTTATGTATAGTAATATATATAAGTTATATTATAAGCGTTCGGTAGAGTCATGAAGCGTCGCATCTTCATGCGGCCAGTTACGAGAGTTTTATGTTTATGAACCATTTACGGGTTTCACGTAACATGGTCGTAGTCAGGGAATTGTAAAGGACAACACAGCCCCGGAATCAGATATTCAAAGCCCAACAGGAAAAACAACAGTAATAACGTGGGCATGTCCCTGAATTTTAATATTCATTAACCAGGAGCGGATTAGCATTATTTTTTATTAACAGTTTTAAAACTTATAGGTACTTTAGTTTGGTCATGATAGATCTACTTAATTGTTGCTTATTTTAGTTTTGCGATGAATGATATCTAGGAGATACTTTTAATCGTAATTTGTTGATATATTCTATTTCTTTACGTTAAATCAGTTTTAATGTAATCACGTTTAGTAATTAAGCTATTATTGGCAAAAGAACGCAAGAAAATTTGAATTTCAGCAACGTCGCCTTTCGATTCGAGTTAACTTTTTCTTTTTATTCTCTTAAGTCTTATTACATAAATGCTAAGCTTGCATTAACTATAGCTACTATGTTACAACACAAAATATTTGGACGTTACATTGGCTATTCTAACTACAGTCCAAACACACCAGCCCACTACCAGTTGGGTCGAGTCTCAACTTCTTAAGAGAAGCGTATCCCCCCTCTTCTCCATACAAAAAGCGCCAACGATTTTCCACTTCTAAGTTTTATTTGATTTCGATGTTTTTATATGTCGTCTACACAGTAAAAAGTATGCTCGTACGTCTTCTTTTTTTAAGCTTTTACAATATCTTCGTATTTATAGCCACCTTAAGTTACGAATTTTTGGCATCAAAGTTATGACGAAAAAAAGTAGTTGTAACAAGATCAAGCAACATATATTAAAAAAATTAAGACGTACAAGCATAGACTATGGTTTATCTGAGCGATTGACACCAGAATCAAAAAGTTTTGTTAAGATTTAGAGGGTGAAAACCGTTTTCACCTGAAACGCTAAAATGTAGGTAAATTCAAAAATGGGCTCTATTGCCTCTATCATACGTGTGGAGAACAGAGCGACGGCAATAACATTTTCAAATATCAGGTCGGGCCTCTTAAATGATGTCCGTCAACAATCACGGAAAATCTGCACATGAACAATAGTGAGAACCAACGTGATTCAAACACGCAAAAAGAATCAAATAATCAGTCAGTCAGTCTGTTCCAGCCAAAGTTAAAATTTAATCTTCAAAATCGAACAGAATGAATAGTGATAAATCCTATCCTCACTACGTTCCCATCATGTTGTGAGTTAGACATTTTCCGCCAAATGTATTTTTATGAGACACGTACGCTCACTAAACTGCGGTTTTTATTATATTGTAATTCGATTTCATTATGCGAAATAACCACGTTGGTTTTTGATCGAATAAAGTGAGGCTGCGATGCGGAATGCTATTACAATTCGAATAAGATATTTTAGCATTATTGTTTACTGGTCTTAGAAATATTTAGAATGTGTGAGTGACGTATTAATTACCATAGATAACGGTAACTTAAAGGTTGGTTAACAGCTGCAGCTCTGAATTTTATTGTCTTAGGCGGGCCCTACACATTCAATTTTATTGGTCAATTAAATTGACGAGTCCATTTCCGTCAATGTTTTCTCCATACATTAAACCGAAAAATATTGACCTAATACTAACCCTACACGATCAATAATATTGATCAATCATAAAGATTGATCGATAAAATTGAACGCGTAGGGCCGGCCTTACTAATGTAGCACTACAAATAGAAATATCGCCCGTATTGCGGAGCCTGTCAGTATTATTACGGGAAAGAATTATTGCCCGTGTTACTACTGGTAGTACAACTGGTAGTGACGGATAAATCGGAAATGAATGACGTCACAACGAATAATTCTTCAGATATTACCTAAACCCCCTTGAACTTAACCTTGATTCTAAAAGTGTAAACTCTCCTTGTTTCAGGTATAAAGTGCAGTGTAAAGTAGATGAAAAAGTTTAGTTTATATAAAATGTGGACGATGCAGTGAGTGCAGTGAGTGCAGTGAGCCGCAGTGAGTAGCAGTGGGTCCACCGGCGGCCGCCGTGGCCGTGGCCATGCCGCTGAGTTGACGGCGGCGGCCGGCCGCTTCTCACGCCGCGGGACACAGGACATAGGTAAGGCAACTTCTTAAGTAGTTTAGGTACTAGGGCCCGCGTACTAGGGACAATAGTCAGTTTAAAATACACATGTTAGTCAAGTCATGTTAGTACATAGTAAAAAATGTACTCTCTCTCTCTCTCTTTTTAGATATAAACCTACAGCACGTTTTTTACAGAGAAGCGCGACTGATCTCAAATATGGCTGAAATGCCTGAATTGACAAACTTACACTATAATAATCCTATAGTTTACTTATTACCATAAATATTTACTTCAACTTGGCTCAAAAGTGTCAACGTTTTGTATACATGAAGCAAATATACTACAATAATCTGGTGCAGCCAGCAACATAATTAAATAAAAACTATTTTATATCAACAGCAAGCACTTAAATTTTATTGCAAGAAACTCTATAGTTGTAGTTTCAACAGATATTCCTTCCGCAACGTTGATTGTAATACCCTATGAAGAACTTATAACAAACCGCATCGCCCGAGTTCACGTTTCCAAACAAACAAGTTTTTCCTTATTACTTTTTCAGTATTAGGCCAGCGTTGCAAATAAGCACAATACCAGCATAAATTGAATTTTATCTATTTATTTAATTTAAACGGCTACAACTTAATATCATTGCATTGATTTGACTTAAAATACTTGAATCTATAAATGCGTTAGAAAATTTGAACCAAGTGAGCGTCTCAAAAGTCAGGTGCAATTTCGACGAAGAGAAGGTATAAAATCGGCTTTATATACCTCAGAGCTCAAGATGGCACGTCGGCGACCGATCTCGGGATGTACTTGTGTTGCCTTCATACCGTCTTCACAATGGAGAAACGCACGAGTACCCACTCATGCGTTTACAGCGTCGAACAGTGTTTAAAGTTCGGATTACACATAATGAAATTAAACTTAAATTGCGATTTTATTCCGGTTTCACCGATTTTCCTGAGATTTCTGGACCGATCAATATGCAATGTAAACAGAAATGAATACGACTACAAAGATAATATTGTAGTTCCTAAAAATTTAAGCAACCAGCGGAATTTGAACCCGCACCTGCCAATTCAGCGGACTAGACGTTCTCCCAATTGAGCTATGATTACATGCCAGCTGACTGCGAAAATCGATACACCTATGTTTTTGTACTTTTTTTTCAAATGCTGCAGGGTGCTTAATAAGAACTATAATATATTTATAGATTTACCTTCAGTATGGTTTACACTTCATCCATTCCATGATATTATGAATACGATTATTACTAAATCAAAATAACTGAAAAAACATGTCGTCCAAGTACCTCTTAACTCAGTATGAAATTAAGGTGATTAAAGTCTAATTATTGTGTTATTCGTTTTAAAATTTTAATTTACTGTCAAGTCGAAGACCTGCATTTCAGTACTAGGTATTAAAAAATCTGTTAATGAAACTTTTTATATACATTATACAGGTTGCAGGTACATCATTTATTGATGGTTATTAAAGAGTAAAGAGTGCAAATGAAAATATTTTTAATGAAAATCATGAAGATTGCCGCGGCGCCTAACGTAGTTGGCACAGTTGATTTTGATACTTTTAAAAGTTTTTTTTTACCTTCTAATTCTAATTTAACGTGGGGGTGATAAGTCCTGCACTGACGTCCCGCTCGGGGTGTATTGTGCATTTCCCCCTGCCAGCATCTACCCGAGCCATCCCAACTCCTTAAAATAGCGGAGTGTGGCTCTAGGTTGCTGGCACAGCTGCTCCAGTGGCACTGATGTTGGGTGTTGGAGTGACGATGATGAGGCATTCGAGATTTCTTGGGCAGAATGTTCTCGTGTTAACATTCCTGATGTGTATCTGGCTTTCTCTGTGGCTGTGCAGTATCTTAGCACGTGTTCCACATTCTCATTTTCACTCAGGCACCCTCTGCATTTTTTTTTACCTTGTAATTGTAATTTAAATTTTGTACTGTAGCAGTATAAGTAAATTATCCTATTATTGAAGTTATTATCAATAACAAATCGATGCGTTAGATTTCATAAATTTTGGTCCACACATGACCGCTGTCAGGAGGTACTAGGTACCTAGTTTCAAAGAATGCTAATGAATTCAATTACACCCAGTCGATTGTGTAGTGTATTTATAATTATGTCCCGAGCTTGAATACTGGTTAGGCAATTATGTGTATCGGTGATGGAACGTCACCAGCTTACTATTCGCACGAATGTGAAGTTTCGGTACGTGACTGTCGACACATCGAACGGTAGGTATTTGTCTTGGTAATTGTGTGTCGAAACCAGTGGACGAGGAAAGTGAAATCGCTTGAGAGAACTACATTTGTCACGTGTCTTTATATCCGACCGGATTATAAAAGGTTGGATTAGCTTTTAGAGGTATTATTATTATGTAACTTGTATTATAATTATTATTGTATTTAATGTATTATACCTTGCGTCTTTGCTGAAAAAATTAAGCTTTCTTATTTATTTATTTATTTCATCAAGTAACACCACAGAGCACTAAGAAAATGAGAAGCGTCATTTTCAGGATTCCGTACCCAAAGGGTAAAACGGATCCTGTTACTAAGGCTCCGCTGTATATCTGTCTGTCTGTCTATCCATCTGTCTGTCTGTCCGTCTGTCACCAGCCTGTATCTCATGAACCGTGATAGTTAGACAGTTGAAATTTTCACAGATGATGTATTTCTGTTGCCGCTATAACAACAAATAATACTAAAAACACAATAAAATATATATTTAAAGGGGCTCCCATACAACAAACGTGTTTTTTTTTTGCTCGTTTTTGTAAATAATGGTACGGAACCCTTCGTGCGCGAGTCCGACTCGCACTTGGCCGGTTATTTTTGTGCTCCGTGATTAACACGCTATATTTAGTTTATAGTCACTATACTCACGTAAAATCTAAGTAATTTTAAAATACATCCAAATTCATCTAAAAACTTTAATTTAATTGCTAGATTATTTCTTTTTCTTCTCTTATTTTACTAGGTTGTAGGACCTTTCTGCAAAGTTCGTCTATCGTTCAATTATTCTGCCGCCAAGCAGTAGTGTGCAAGCACTACTGTGTTCCGGTTTGAAAGGCATTGTAGCTAGTGAAATTACTGGGCAAAAGAGACTTACACAGCCTGGAAATCTTTTTTTGACTGTGTGATGTCTCAAGATGACTTGCGCAGTATGCAGTGTCACGCGAAACTAGATTTCCGAGTGACATTGCAATCTGTAATGGGCGGCCGTGACGCTTAACACCGGGTGCACGACTAGCTCGTCACGTCATTCATACAAGTACTGTACATACAAGTTTAGATAATGCTTATATATTAGTTTACATAATGCTTACATATTACTTTACATTTACGATAATACTTGCATATTTTTAAATAATATAAGAACATCAGGGGACATCTTACAGTGAACGGTCTGTATATAGTCTATTTGTTTGTTATCGTATCGTTACCTGACAGGGAGGATGTAAGCTTTTTTTAATCGAGTTTCAATGTATAAATAAGCTGATAAAAAAGCTTCAGGAAGTGATTATAAGTAATACCGATAAAGCAATAAGGAAGAATACTAAAAAAAACAGAATTAAAAAAATATTTAAGACCCATACAACAAACGTGATTTTTTTGCTCGTTTTTATAGTTAATGGTACGGAACCCTTCGTGCGCGAGTCCGACTCGCACTTTGTCGGTTTTTTACATTAAATTGGTTTACGTTTGGCTACATTTTGCTCCGCTCCACTTTCTATTATAAAAGTAGGTATTATGTTTGACTCATTATTAAATTGCGAATCTACCGTGAATAGCTCGTAATGTAAACAAACGCTACAGTAATTTAATTACATCACCTTTTAATATAACAATTAAATTTTCACGTCAACAACTTCAAACTCGCCTTCAAATAAGTACTTAATATTAAAAGTGTATTTTCATACAAATAACGAATCCGCTTCAACTTTCTCGGGCAGAGAATTTGGAATTCAATTCTGGGAAAGAAGGGTTTTGTCATACTGAAAGAGTTTATAGTATTTCCATTAATTTAGGAGTTATTTTAACAAGCATTAAAAATATGCTATCGTGTCGATTTTGTGTCGCATCCTCTAAAACTAAACTAAACTTAAAGTAGGGGCACGTTAAGCTATATTTTTTTTAACGGGCAATGTGTTTTTATTACTACTTAGCTACTTTTACTAGGTGGTAGGACTTTTCTGCAAAGTTCGTCTAGGTAGGTACCACCACTTTGCCAGTTATTCTGCCGCCAAGCAGTAGTGTGCAAGCACTACTGTGTTCCGGTTTGAAGGGCATTGTAGCTAGTGAAATTACTAGGCAAATGAGACTTTATGGTCTGGTTACGTAGTCTAGTAATCTTATTACTAGACTGTGTGAAGTCTCAGGATGACGCGCGCAGTGCAGCGTCACGCGAAACTATATTAATTGAGAGTTCCGAGTAATACTGCAATCTGTTATGGGCAGCCGTGATGCTTAATATCAGGCGAATGACTAGCTCGTCACGTCATCCATTTACATAAATAAAAGCCAACTACTACAATAATAAAACTAAACTAAACTAAACTAGCTAAACTACCTACTACAAAGAACGCTTATGGACTGTATAATAGCCGCGATGACCTATAGACAGTCCAAGTACCCAATATGCTGGCAGCATTGTATAATTATAATGCTTTAACATAGGTAAGCACTAAATAAACTAGGGCCTTTATCTAATTAAAATGCCCTGTCTCGTTTTCGCTCGTGCCATTTCATGTCAGCGAGAACTTGACAAGACATTTTAAAATTTGCCATAAGTTAATTACAAATATAAGTATATATGATTTTTATAATATTTATTTGTTAGTATTCTGAAAAAAAACAAAATAATATAAATTTTAAGTTTAAATTAAATTTAACTAACGTTTATAAGTAAGACTAAAAGTAATGTTTTATAACTGTTTCTTCCCGCTACCCGCGTTTACTAAGGCCAACCTTTAATGATTTCGAATGAAGAATTCTGACATAGGAACGCGGAGTTTCTGAAAACGCAACTTGCGACCGATTTCACGAGTCGCGAAACTTTTTGATGGAAACGCAGGTGTATGCGTGTGTTTAAATTGAAGATTTCATGTTTGTGTGCGTAAGCCTCGCTTTCAATTTGGTATAGACGTGATACGCGTGCATTTACAGAACATAAGTAGGTATTATAAGTATCAAGCTGTTTTTATTGAGGTTGTTGAAACGATTTGAACGTGAGTTTTAACGTTTCAGAGCTGCGATGAAATATAGGGTACATCCACGATCACCGCCTCGAAAACGTCACCATTTTTTTGTTCTCAAACGCGTATGAGGCGCGTCTGTAAAAAAAAAAATTTCTTAATCTGATGGAGTTATAAGTGTACCACTTTATGTATGGTTTGTTTAGAGCCACTACCACGAGCTTATCAAATAAGTTATAATCATAAAGGCTTTTAGTCTTCGAACACTAGAGTTGTCAGAACTTTGGCTGTAGGCACAGATAATATAATACTATACTAGTACTGTAGGTATGTATAAAAAACTACCGCGAGTGAATGTGAAATCAGAAGGGTTCAAACTCAGAAAACCGATAATCCAGTAGCACAACAAAACCACACACCCTCAGAAACAAGTTCCATAAGGTTTAAGTTTGTTAGTAACAGTGTAAAGTAGTATGCATATAGCAGTAAAAATAAGAGTTTTTTAGCGTTTGTAACGTTTATATTTATTATAGTATACACCACACTAGAGGCAATTAAAACCAACCAATGAGGCGTTTCATTAAAAAAAGAAATTGTATTTTATGTATGACCCAATAGATGGTGCCAGTTGGGGTTTTACCAAAATCTGCCACTGTCACTGTTTCAAGCATAGACCACAGATTAGAGGAAATGTGTCAAGGTACTGACTGACAACTCTTAACTCTTCCGTTTTTTTATATATGCGTTGCGCGATAGCTCCGCTTTATTTTGAGTCATAATATTAACGTTTATCTATCTCGCAGTTCTTCTGTACTTCAATTTACTTAAGAAGAATGCACCACAGACTAGGCTAGTACTTAGGAGATACTACAGACAATGTACTCGTGGTCCACTTAACTGAATTTGACATTTCTTTGTAGGTAGTCTAAGCATTTTCTTATGTTTAAACTACTCTGTGGTTTGAAAGCTTTAAACTATGTACTTACTGCGCCATCTAGTAAAATAAGCGAAACTAGTTTTTTTTAAATAAAACCCCTCATTCAACGGGCAGTGTTGCCACTATACTATGGATATGTGTGCAGGAATATTTGTACTTTTTGGTCTCATACGTTTTATGTAGAACTAGCCAGTTATGGTAAACAGAAGTATTGATGTAGGTATATAGTGTACTCTTCTCTGAAGTTGTATAATAATGATAGTACTGTTAAAGCGACTGTGATGCTAATACTATAGGCAAACGGCTAAATTGGCACGTCCTTTGTTTACATGTAAATAAATAGTTAGTTATTGAGCTTAGTAAAAAACTGTAATTCGCAAGGAATCATAGATAGATAGATAGATAGATCTATCTATCTATGATTCTTTATTGTACACCAACTAAACATAAATATACAAAGAAACTTAATTGACTTGTGATTGCTAGTACAATGGGTGGTCTTATCGCTTAAAGCGATCTCTTACAGACAACCTTGGGATGGAGAGAAAATAAAAAAATCAAATTGGGACTACGGAGTACATAATAATTTTCCTGGGCATTATTCATCTCTGAGAGATTTGGTCTAGTCCAGATCATTTTATATACTCAAAGCTCACTTTGTCAAACTACTTGTAGGTAGGTGCTATTATTTTGTTCTATGCTACGGAACGGACGGCCCAATATGATTTACTGTAATATGCATGAAATAAAGTAGGGTTTTTCGCGCTCAAGGAAAACAATACTTTCACGCGTAGGTGGGTTCCCCAAAGTGAAGAAATGTGAGATGGGTCCTGTCTAAACACGTCATCGTATTCTTGTTGTTTTGATGAAAACCCATAATATTATTTGTCCAAAATATTTTTTGTCGTTAATTACTCCTGTGTCATGATCTGTAATCTATTTGAGCACTTTACTGTTGTTGGTTGTTATTTTTTGAAAAAGAAAGAACAACAAAATGTTTCTTGAACGACAAGTAGAGCGTCACGTAGGGCCAGTTTTAGACTAAGCGATGGGAATATCTCTAAAATTAAGAATATAATCGACATTCTATCTCCTATATTGCACATCATCATCCTCTTTGCCTTTTTCCCATTTGTTATTGGGGTCAGCTCCCAATCCAACCTGTAGCGGCGAGCTACCAGAATTACACGAGCGACTGCCATCTGACCTCGCAACCCATAAGAGACCAGCAACCGGTATGTTTAGATCAGGCGTCAGATTCTATCAGGCTTCTGACAACCCGTAACGATTGCCATAGAGGTTCTTATGACGACTGGAACCGACGGCTTAACGTGCTCTCCGAGGCACGGAGCAATGGCATCGAAAACTGCACATAACTTACTAGATAAGTAAGTCATTGGTGCAGGGCCGAGGATCGAACCCAGTGCCGTAAGATTGCTAAGCGCACATGCTACTGCTCGACCACCATCGCTCACTCGCATCTGCTATGTTGCATATCGGTTTTTAATTTTAATCTCTGAATTATTTTCTCCTTAAGTGACTTTGACTGCCGTCGCCCACCATAATAATGGGTTCATTTGGGGGGTCACTTGATGGTAGGTAATTGTGTTAAATACAACATCATTCCCACAAGTGCTGGTGGAAGCTTTTTGGAAGTTTTTGGGAATAGTGTTCCTAGTGGCACTGCAACTGTTATGGGCGGCCGTGAAGCTTAACACCAGGCAAACGACTAGCTCATCAAGTCATTCATTAATATTTATTTATATAAAAACAAGTATAGTCCTCCTGTTAAACTAGACTTAAAGGTACCTATATAGTCTATTAAATCCTGGCCTGGAATCATGGCCGTATCATTCTGGAATATTATACGTTCCATTTATGTCCTCTGACTTACTATACTATGTATATTGGTGATATATATAAACATGTCAGCATGTTGTGTACAACCTTTGTCTTGTCCGACGCTATTGAACTACGATTCCTTTGTTACATAGCTTGTAACAACGTTTGAGTAATATGGTTTGCAATAACTATTTTACTGTCATCTTTATAGTGTAAGTGCGAGAATTTAGCCACTAATTTGAAAGATCATCTCAGGGACTAATATCTTTATGGTTCAGTATTTTACTAAGATAGTTCATTACTAAGCAACGATGCTTACATTCAGTTTAAAAATGATGAAGTCTCATTATAAATCCGTATACTTAGTAATACTATGATAATAAGTTAACTTAAAGAAAATCTAAAAAAAAACCATAGTTAAAACATATTTGGAAAAGGTAGTAAATTATTTTTGAGAAATGTTTGTATTACAGCATACTCAAAAATCATCTAATTTATATTACCGATATCTAAGTACACAGCCTAAAAAAGTGAACAATAAAAGGTAATAAATAGAAAACAGAATTTAAAAAAAATATAATAATAGTAGAAAATCAATAATAGTGTAAAAAAGCTCAAAGCTGGTTACTTGAACGTTTCCCATGTGATCAGTTTCATTTATGTCAGGACGAACCAATTTCTTCTTATTTTCGTAGCAGGGTTCTATTGTGACCGAAAACGTACCTATTGAAGCATGCAGAGCTATTTTTAACATTTTTTGACCGACTTTCTCCAATAATAACCTTATTTGCTTTATCTCTTGAGCTTTCGGTGAAGGAAAACATAGTGATGTATGTTGTAATATGTAAATAGTATGACGGTTTAGAGCATCTTTGGTCTATTCTAACTTGCCATGTATGGGCTGTTTTCCACAACAAGGTCCTAATTCCGCATGAAAACACAGATTCCACACGATTCAAAACAACGTCGTTATCGTGTCTTGTTGAAATCGTGTCACAGCATTAGAAATACCTTCACTTTACATTAAAGTTATGTTTATTTTGAATAAATATATTGACATAAGTGGTGGTAACTTTTGACGTGTTGATGTTTGGGAACGCGTCTCAGTGGAACAGTATGATTTTTGACAGTTCAAATCACGTCAATTCCAAATTAATTTCACGTGGTTTCGTTATCATTTCATAGAGAATAGATTTTTGCAGATTTTTTATGTAAGACTAGGAATTCGCGTGGTTAGTAAGGAATCGTAAAGTGGTCGTACAGAATTAGGACCCAGGGGCCATTTCCAAATGAAACAAACAAACGTGCTTACTTGGTTTACCATTCTAAAATTCTTCTTCTTCTCGTGTAGACAAGTGGTCAGTGGTGGTTTAGTATCAGGATATTAGTAGGGTAGTAGGAGAAGCAAGTTTTTTTTATAAGAACGCGACACGACGTTCATGTTATACATTAGCTGCGTAATTTACGTCGGATGATGTCAGCGCAGACGGATCATAATGCACTTGGAGCGCTCACTTACCCGAATAATGCAATGAGGAATCCATGTCAGGGTTGCCTCTAATGCCGTGGTATTAATAATGTTTACCTTTTAAAAAGGTAAACCAGTTTTAATCACCTATATGTCATTCTGAGAAATACTTGATTTTCAAGTAATGCAACTTGACGTCATCCATAACAACGTCTAACATTTAAATGAGTTTCATTAATAATATTGAGATATTTTATTGTAGAAGATCAACAGCTTTTATATTATTATTACTGTTTTATTTTTATTAGGCTATCTCTGATATCTACCTACTGTACAACTTAATTTATTAATTTGTGTCTCACGAAAGATAAATATAAAAAGGAATAATTTAACTTTCTTTACAAATTGAATCTGCAGATTACGCTAAACAGGTGATACTGCTATAAAAAATGTAAGTATTTTTATTAGTTATTTTATTGTGAAGTATTTTTTCTAGTATTATCTTTATGACTTTTTTACTAGTTTTTATCGTCTCAAGTTCTATGGATCTTGTCTGAAAATAAATTATAACGATTATTTATTATTCAGTTAAGTCATGGAAAAATAGGCCAATAAATGAACTTCTTAATTATTATTATAAGTACATTTTAGAAATAATATTAGTGGAATGAGAGCGTGTGTGGTGTGTGTGCGGGATGCTTACCTACACTTACTGTATTTTCTAAATTATATTTTGCTATGTTTATCCACTTACATCCCGTAACGGTTTTAATTTCCCTGTCCCCCGTAGCAGCGCTATTTTTTTTTGGCGGGAACTCGGGCCGCCACGTTCGGCACTTTGGGAATAATCGTTCCTGTGCCTCTGGTGTTTGTTTTTAAAGCATAAACTCTATGTTTCCGGTTACAGGAACGAACAACGCATCCGCATCCGCATCGTTTTATGTCCAATATAATAGTAAAATAATTAGCCAGGAGCGTGCAAAGTTGTCCCAGTCAAATAAATCTATGTTGTTCAGCGAAATATTTATTTCTACGAAATTAAAAGCGATGACATACTACTTTTTTGTTTTATTTGTATAAAAGATATACGTTCGCATCCAATGACATAAAAATATCGACACAGACAATACAAAAATTAGCCAAATAATTTTTTTTAAACTACAAATATTACGGCCGAACAAAAAAAAAATGTCAACTGACTTTAAACTTTTTTTTTTATTTTCTAAAATTGCATGGGTGGTGGCTATTTTGGGGTTGCTAGGCGTAGGAAATATATTTCTACTACGACGTACACCTCAATTTAGCAGAAAAAAAGCACCATTTTTAAATTTTTGCCGATATAAAATTATAAAAAAACTCTGCGTAACCACAGTTACGCGGGGTATTAAGACTGGGTGCACCTACGCAGCCGTGGTTACGGTAAGTTTCAAAGTGGGTGCGCAAGTGCGTGTATAAAATATTTGGTTGCTTAGGGCTGATCTTTTGATCACAGGACAAATAACGCCCAACGAACGCCCAACTATCACATACATAGATTCTGTACCCTAACTAGGATTCCCTGTATCTAGGGACCCATGAACTACGAGAACCATGGTCCCACAACACCCAGACACAGAACAAGTATTTGCGCTTTTTTTCAGTGCACAAATACTCGTCCTGTCGCGGGAATCGAACCCGCCGCCTCCGGGCTATGAGCCGACCTCCACACCTTGGAGGCTGTAATGTATTAATGCGTTTTTTATTTATCATAGTAACATTGCACCAACCCTATCAAGCTCATGTCGTACATGTAGGTAACTCAATGACGGCCTTCCTTGTGTCTATAGATTGAGAGTTGAGACGGCAGCTGAGCGCTTTTGTTGAATTTCCTCTCGAACGAATAAATTTTTCCTATATGTATCTAATCATGGTACAGTAGTTTGACTGGGTGGTAGGACTTTTCTGCAAAGTTCGTCTAGGTAGGTACCACCGCTTTGCCAGTTATTCTGCCGCCAAGCAGTAGTGTGCAAGCACTAAGAGTGTGTATTGAAAGTTTCTTTTGTCCTTGTATTAATGTTATTTATGCGATATTGTGTGTTTTATGTTGGGAGTTCATTTCATTTCATTTCATTTCATTTCGTTTCATTTCATTTCACTACTGTGTTCCGGTTTGAAGGGCATTGTAGCTAGTGAAATTACTGGGCAAATGAGACTTTACGAACTGATCTCACAGTCTAGAAAACTTTTTTAGACTGTGTGATGTCTCAGGATGACGTCCGCAGTGTGCAGTGTCACGCGAAATTTTAATTTAGAGTTTCGAGTGACACTGCAATCTGTTATGGGCAGCCGTGACGCTTAACACCAGGCAAACGGCTAGCTCGTCACGCCATTCATTTACATGAAAAAAATAAAATAAACAAATGGGAATTTACAAAAAAACCTCAATAAATGTTTTATAATCCAAATTGGTACAACATTTTACGCTATTTACTTAGGAATATGACTCTAAGTTTTGTGAGTATACTGAACTCACTCTTACAACGGTAAAAGAAAATAGTGTAAAGATAATATCCTAAAATTGAATCAAAAAATTTTGTATAAAATATTCGTGATTTTGCATTGGTTAGGTGAAAACCTCACCATGTACCACCAGGGGGAAGGGGGGGTCAAAATGTTGCTGAAAAAACATCACATGATTAATAGCCTACCCCTTATGGGAGAAGCCCCGTGCCCCAGCAGTGAAGAAACATCAGTTATTTATATATCAAAATACTGTAGTACTTTGATATATAAATAACTGATGGTACAATGTAGCTTAACCTGTATAAAAACCTAATACTGTGTCTAACTCAAGACCTAGTCACGACACAAATTTATTTATTTAAACTAAATATTATAAAGGCGAATGTTTGCGCGTATGTGTGTATGTTTGTTACTCTTTCACGCTCTAACAGCTTGACGGATTTGGATGAAAGAAATAGAAGTAGCTTATACCCTGGATTAAAACATAGGCTACTTTTTATACCAAAAACGGGAACGGTTCCTGTAGGAACACGGGTGGAACCGCGGGGCGCTGCTAGTTGTCTATAATTATTGTTTCGACCAATTAACATAGCTATATTTAAATTTATTGACATCAGTCTCTATCGAAAGAAAAATTATTGAAAGCGGAAGTGAATAGTTTAACTTTTGATATAAATTTTACCTACGGTACCTATTCTGAAGTGTTCCTGCAAAGAAACAAATGAATCCAGAAAAGAATGAATGATAAGTTACATTTGAAGTATTTATTTATTGGCTACTAGTTGCGCCCCGCGGTTTCACCCTCGGATAAAAAGTATCCCATGTGTTGATCCAGCGTATAAGAAAGTTTGTGTATTGTGTGATTGTTTGTTTGTTTGTAGAAGGTAACAAGCAATCACACACACATACACACACAAACTTTCGCATTTACAATATTAGCTGAAGTAGGATAGGATAGGATACAAACTATTTTTGATACTTATATTCAGCCGTCAAAAAAATTCTACATACAGCTTCAGTTATGCCATTGGCCGATTTTTGACAAATTAATTGCTTCACTTCTCATGACTCCGTTTCCAGCTGCAACTCTTCCAATCTCGTTGTATAAAAGATGTCAACGATGGGTAAGATAAAGTCGCTAACACTACTAAAATATTGTTTATTAACGGGATATTTACCATGCAAATTATTTGTATTGAGTTGCCGATATTACGATGCTGTTGCAAGCACCATGATCACGGACGGACTGAAGAACTTGCGGGTAGATGATAATAAGGTTTGGGCAAACGTAGCGGTCTACCCTCCTTCGCACACGTTTACTACGCGTCGTACCAGTACTAATGCCCCTATTCTCACTATACATACACTCGATCTCGACACACAACACTCACAGTATCACTTTTTGCGCTTGGAACGAAAACATTTCGGCGTTTACATAAACGTACCACTGGATTCCAGATACTTGACAGTTTAAACCCGTCCTCACGATTGAAATTTACATGGTAAATATCCCGTTAATAAACAATATTTTAGTAAGATAAAGGCGACCCATTTTTTACCGTGCGTTACTAAATATTTTAATATATTAGGCCACTGACCGACCTTTCAGCCGCACAAGTGCATACTTGAGCCCACCATTGTTACTGCGGTCAATCGAAACGATCAATACATTTATATACAAGATAAATGAAATAAAAATAAATTATGAAGGATTAGAGATTTTTAAGGCCGAAGAGATGTTAGGTAAGATCTGAGTATAACTATAAGAATTTATTACTTAAATTGTTTCCACATTTATAAATGTTTAATTAAAACATTAATAATACATTAATAAGCAATTGAATATCTTGATATGTACCTATTTACAAGAAAAAATATTGTGTTCATTATTTCTGTTTTTTTTTTATAGGAATGAATGACATGACGAGCTGGTCGTTCACCTGATGTTAAGCGACACTGCCGCCCATAACAGTTGCAGTGTCACTCGGAACTTTAAAAAAATAGAGTTTCGCGTGACACTGCACTGCGCGCGTCATCCTGAGACATCACACAGTCAAGTAATTAAATTAATAGACTGTGTGATCAGATCATAAAGTCTCATTTGCCCAGTAATTTCACTAGCTACAATGCCCTTCAAACCGGAACACAATAGTGCTTGCACACTACTGCTTGGCGACAGAATAACTGGCAAAGCGGTGGTTCCTACCTAGACGAACTTTGCAGAAAAGTCCTACCACCATCACATCTGTTCATATAAATGAATTCTAATCTATCGAGTAACTTCCAATATTAATAGAAGATTAATCCCGAAAAAAGTATTTATATAGTAGGCACCAAACTCACTAATTAACAAAAATTCTATCCATAAGCTCAAAGCTTTTACCCAATCCAAAACATGCCTATAAAATACTCCATTAGCGTTTAATAATAAAGTTGATGCTTAAATTAAACAAACCGAACGCTGCACTAAGTTATTTGTTAATTTACAGCTCATTAACGCTGGTTTTCATTACCATAATGTACTTTGAAGTTGTAAAAATACGACGAAGTTTTTCGCAAATGGATAGCGTACATTGCTGGTTTGAAGCCGGCTCTGTCAGAAGTATTAGCTCACCAACGGTTCAATGGTTACGTTAATACAGAAAGTTGTTGCGAGTTAGAGCAACGCTGATATGGTGAGGAGAGACGAGAGATGCCTGGCCACGCTTTAGGCACCTGTTGCCTGGAGCTCGTCGCTTCAATCCAAACTGGGATAAAAAGGGGTGTCCCCCCAAGATGTACCTAAATGTCGTTTAAAAGCGGAAACTAATATTTAGAGCTTAAGCTTTGTAAGTCCGAAACGTTAAGTCCGTTAAGTCTAGGTTGCCGGGTTCGGTAAACGAGTTACAATCTGCAAGCAAGATTAAATTGGTTCCTAGAAGAGAGATTCGGCAATTTCATCAACGCTGTAAGGTAGAACCTATATTTATTGTAACCCAGCTCATAATCTTTTGAGAGTACAAACCAGGCCTCTTCAGATGATTCATACCGGATTTACACACCGGATCATCCAATAAACGTTATGTAACATTCCTTTTTCATCATTAAAAGTCATTTGTGTTCATTTACGGCCACTGTGGTGTGGTAGTTGAGGATGTCGGCTCATATCCCAAAAGTGCGGGTTCAATTCCAGTGATAGATACAAAGAATCTTAGATAGGGTCCAGGGGCCATAATTACTATGTGATCGTTGGGCACCACTATTATTATTTTAATCAGTTGGGCGATATCTGCCAACAGTAGATTTGGATTCTTAGAAATCTATAGAATTCCAGAATAGCAGTCACAGGACTCATAAGCATCCCCGAAACTATCAATCGCGATTGACAATCTTTACGTGATTGATCGTCTCGAATTAAGTTTCGATTGAAGGCGTATCATACGCGCATGCTTCAGTCGTTTGTTGGACTATCAATCAGAGAGTCGTGTTCAAAGGTCGTGTTGCTCTTTGAGAGCGCCACCAAGAATAAAGCCAACGATTGACATTTGCTATCATTGAACGTTAATTAACCGTTAGTGCACGGTGCTTCATTCAGTCAATCAAACTTTCATCATTCACCGTCAATACCGTGACAATAGCTTCAATCACCAAAGTAAACGATCAATTATTGCATCAATGGGTATCAATCACGTAAAGATTGTCAATCGCGATTGATCGCTTTAGAATATTTTTTTGTCATAGTTACACTTTATTTGAACTGAACATTTTGAAAGTCTCTACCCTCACCGACGAGAAACATTTTATTGACTCGAAAGCTGTTACCAAGAAACTGAATTAAAGTAAGTCTCAGCATCGGTCTCGCTGATTGCAGTTCATCTTATTTAACTTAGCCGTGGAGGCTGATGGAGTTACATTTTGCAGTTGAGTGACCGCAAATCTTCCCTACATATAATAATTGTGAAATTCTGGTATGCTTTGGAACACATACATAATTATAACCAAAGTAATTTATCCCATAGGTTCTATTGTTCAAAAAATATCGCTTGCGCGATGCAGGCCCGCGGCTTTTTGCCCTTTTTCCATACATTATGAAATTTTATTTGTATCAGCGCCATCTAGGGACAGTGATGTGTCGTTGTTCGTTTGTTATGACTGAACTCCGTAAATACTGACCTGATTTTCATGCAGGTTTCACTTATATGCTTAGAAATAACCGGCGCTTAAAATAGGATATATTAAAATTGAAATTTCATTAATTTTTTTGGTCATAATTATTATGTTTTCATTACGAAACGAAACTGAATTATAAACAACATGGTCACTTCATGGTAAGATGGTGAGGTTATTTTTGACCATTGACGGTAACTTTATGTCATCCATCTGGTGCCTAGCTGTTTATCTGGAGGCACAGATTAAAGAAAAAATCTCTGTGTAGGATATGACCAAAGAGTAATAATTATAACCACTACTTTAAGAGGTAGGTAGGTACAATAAGTAATTGAGAACTTAACCTTCTTTACTACCTATCTATTTTATAGTTATTCTATTTATGCCTTTACAGGTTGTATGACTTGTATGGCGTTTTAGGAGTAAATAGATACGTACCAAAAGATAATATATTAAAGCTTACATAATTTAAATTTTTATTAAATCTTTCGAATTAAAAAAAGATCTGGCTTGTGGATTTAAAAATAAAGCCATTTTTTCATTCCCATGCAATGCAGGTAGGAAATATACTATGCAGAACAAAGACTACACTGACACACGTAACCTATTCAGAAGCATGAGACTGCACAGCATAAGATGTGGCAGCTTCCAAATACCGGTGGCTGTCGCGCGTAAACGTTACCTACTGCTGCGAAAGTACTATAAAGTTACCATATGTCTGGATAAACCTAACCTAGGTTTAAGGCATATTTTTACCGAATGTAAGTTGTGGTGGTGCGTGGCAGCCATCGGTGGTTGTGGACGGTGGCCGGTCTGCATCGGGGCTAAGTACCTATAACTATTACTATAGGTAATGTAGTCCACGCGTGGCAACGCCGCGGGCAGCAGCTAGTATTTAAATAAAAGCAACGTCGACGGTATAATACCTACTAGTAATATAAAATGGTACTACTCAGACAGGGGAAGGAACCACGAGATACAGGGGTAAGTGGTCCCAGTTACTGTTTTGATTTTTAAATAATAACTTGGCAATATATTTTTACACACATAATCTGATCTAAACTTTATATTTCTCGAAATCATTTTCAATTTTCGAGTACCTTGCAGAATATTAAATGGTATCCTTTACATAAGCTCAATCATTTTGATTGAAATGAATACCTGAACCTCTTGTCATCTGAAATCAATATCATATCCGTAACAAAGCGGGATCAGTCACCACTCCAACTCTAATTTCCCGACGAGTGTCTGATTCAATTGGCTGAAATTGAACTGCGTCGTCGATTAATAACGGTTGATCATTCCCACTTACGTTTATGTTATCGTTGACATATTACGAGAATAATTTAAGTATTCGTCTTTGTATAGAATGTGTTCATCTTATAACAAAATCTGTCAAAATGTTGACATCACCGATGCAACAGTCTTTACAATTAAGAAACATTTAAACTTTCAAAAAAATATAGGTACATAATTAATTTTTTATCACCTTTCAAGAGTACGGAAAATTATTTTAAGCATGCACTGTTCACATCTAAAAGGACGTACACGTCTGCACGTGCCCTATGTATTATTTTAAGTTTATTTGTGTATTTCCAGTTTTGTGACCCTACAATAAAAAAATTATATAGAAACAAAATTGTTTTTTTGGAAACTTGATTTAGGTGCGCCATTTTGTGTCCAACGTGATTTAGTCGTAAGAAGCAACAGCAACAGACTAAAAATCTGAATAACTTTTGAGCAGTATAATATTGACTGTGCCAGTATAACTCTACCGTTAAAGTAATGTACCTAAGTTGTAATCGTTTTCACTCCAGTATTTATTTGTAAAATGGTGTGCTAGATACTAACGCAGCTTGTGACGCGATACGCAATGTAGATAGGTATCTATAGGTATATTTATTTATACTCACGTAGATCGAGTTACAAAGGCCGTGCGCCAGGTCCCGTTAGTGTGTTATTGTAACCTTAATAAAGCGTTGGCCTTTACATTGAACTTTTAAAATTATGGCAAACATGATTGTTTATTAATTTTTATTACTTACTTACTTACATAAGTTAATTAGTTATTATCAAGAGCAGGAGTTAACAGGTATACCTATCTTTTAGACAAGCATGCATCACCGTCCGCGACATCACCATCCGTGAGATAGTGTATTGATCAAATCCTATACTAATAAATGATCTAAAGAAAAAAAATGCGCGCTTTTACAAACTTACGTGGAAATCCAAAGAGTACCTATTGAATATTTAAGTATTTTTGATACTACGTATTGAATAAAGTTCAATAAACCAAACATCATAAGAAGCTTGCGGGCTTTCTTACTAGGAACACCGTAATCCTATAAACAAATCGTATTAGCTTAGCTTATGTCTTTCTTAACCCTCAACGTGACGGCGACACTGGTTATGAAGAATTCAATAAAGCAATCGCTCGTAATTTTCCTCGATGTTTCATAAATATAAATGAGCTCCTAATCCACTCTACGTCTTCGGTGTCGCCGAATAAAAGGAGCTGAGTTCCTGTCAAAAGCTATATGTTGTTCGATGACGGGCTACCTGTTGCCTTCTCCGACCTGACTAAGCCGAAATAACAGAGAGTGTCTATAAAAATAACAGCGTAAATGCTAGCGTTGAATATGAATCACGTAGACAGCTGCCAAAATAGTAATCGGTGTGTTTATTGGGGAATGGCGACGCGCTGCGGCCTTACCAATGATCTAGGTCCTAGGTCCTAGATTCTAGGACATGCGTTGCTGTGAATAGTTCGCTGCCTTAGCGTAGTGGTGAACATATTCGTTTGAGAACCTTCCATTTACCTATTATCCGTTATTTTATGTTAAAATAAAAGTTATCTGTAAGTCTTCGAGTTGGTATTTATTAGGTACATGTCAGGACTTCAAAAATCAACGGGAACATTTCAAAGACGTTCTATATAATTGAATGGCCTGTTAACTCAGTTGGTAGTAGCTCTGCCTTCTGAACTATGGGTTGTGGGTTCGATTCCCATCTAGGGCAAAGATTTGTGTGATGAACATAGGTGTTTATTCTGTGTCTGGGTGTTATATTGTATTCTATGTTTATGTATTTATAAACAAAAAGTATTTATGTATTCTATCAGTTATCTGGTTCCCATAGTACAAGCTATGCTTTGTTTGGGGCTAGATGGCGTTTTGTGAAATGTTCACACATATTGATTTTTTATTTATTTTATATGTTCGTCTATGTATAGATATTTTTTTATGTTTATCGTACTTTCGTCCATGACCATGTGCTTTTAAAAAACCCTACGGAACTTCTCAGTACGAAATTAAGGCGATTGTAGTCGCTATAATCTCTTTTTTAAAAGGTATTATTAGATAGTTTCTTTTCACTCAAATTCAAGCAGAATCATTCTGATAATTTTTACTAAAACTTTCTCCTCGGTTCAATTTATGTCCGTTGTCCGGCCAGCAGTGTAACTATCGACAACTTTTGCCGGTTGAACCCACGCCGACAGTCAAACATTCTAGATGCTTCCGGCTTTTATTAACTTTATACTATGGTCCCCGTTTCCTTTTGAAATGCAAGTTTAGTTTAGTGCAGTTAACGAGTAGACACTAAAAGTAGACAGATATAGTAAAATGAATCAAGTCATGCGTAGAAATAATTCTAAATCCCAACCTACCTGAGAGCTGCAGTTATGAGTTTAGCCTGGGGCTGGGGTACGGGTAGCTAGTTACGGAGACTGCAGGTGGAGGATGCAGAAGAGAAACCAATATGGATTCTATAACTATTTTAATCTATAATTTGAATATAAAATATTACATGATGTAGTATTCTAATATTCCTACAATCTAGGGAGGTGCTTCCGGCCCCAAGGTCGGAATCGGAGTACTTCTATAAAGCAAATACACGTAAAAATGATATAGGAGTCTATGTGCTGCGTCGGCGCCTTGTCTGGTCGGCACCAGTCGCGGTGTACTGTGGATGACGTCACACGGCAACGTAACAAGCTCCAAAACCGAATAACCTTTTGATTTAATTTTGCTGTTTTGTTTGAAAAATTACTTGATTGAGCGTATATTTTACTTATGATTCATATGTTAAGCCATTATGAACGGCTCCTTTCTAGTTGATGAAAAGGATGTTTTGTAGACACAAGTAATTTGAACAAAATTGCTTATCTACATTTAGTGGCAAGTGTTTTTATGTTGATTTGTTGGTACTGTATTTCTAACTCTCTCTTATTTTTTAGGATATGGTTATGTAATGTATCTACATTTGATTGATAGTATAAATCACATCTGATAGTATAATCACGCTTAATGCAGTACGTATTTAATTTATTTAAATAGCTTGTATGTATTATCAGTCATACTTTATGTTTACCTAAACGCAAAAGCAAGTAAGTATAATATTGTGGACTTTGAAGTGCCCTTTTACATTGCTTTTCTCCATTTGATGTTAAAGCAGATAAAGTACTTTACGATGTTTTTCATGTTTGCAAACATAACCGTTGTGGAAAGGGGTCAACCATAAAAGCAAAACAAGGACTGCAAGGGATATAAAAGCAATCACGAAACATATGAATGCCGCCATACGTAGCTCCACGAGAAAATCCTCGCAAATCTATAACCTTCTGGAAGCTGTATGAATCAACAAAACACTCGACACGATCCGCCGTAGCTCGCGGTGGATCACATATAGTACAAGATCCGACCGCTTTTACTACGTTCCTACCAGCGCTGATACAAAATGCACATAGAGCTAAAGAGGGAGTTCATCGGCTCGTGTCGGCTTTGTAGAGCGCCGTCTCTCTCACTCAATACATTGTGTGACGTTTTATCGCTCTAGTGCTTTGTTTGCACCGGCACATATATTTTTTTTCTTTTGTTTTGGCTCCACACATTGTGTATTTAGCCAGTAATTAGTAATTTTTATCGTGTTTAGAATATTTCACGTAAAAAGTGTCAGTCACAGTCTGGGTCAGTCATAGTCCAGTCTAAGTCAGGTGGTCACAGTCCAGTCTAAGTCATGCCCTAGTAACGTGTTGGCAACCTTACTAGAAGCTTCTATGGAGTTTTGGAAGCAACGCGAAAAATCACGTTTCACCACATTATATCACTTGCCTACACTTATGATCGTAATTCAGCACTTAATGCGTAAAACGCCACCAATTTAAAATATTAAAATTGCAAAAAGCACAAGTTTTGAAAAATAATACAATGCAATGACGTGAACTTTTCCGCGTTCCCGGCAAAACTTTTCTCTACCTTATATTTACATACTTCAATTTATCGGTCTAAAAACCTGACTAAACAAAAGAAATCAATAGCTTTTCACAGACGTCTAATACTACAGTTACTGTATAGTATTAAATGTCTGTGTAGCTTATTCGTTTTTCGCAATAATTCCGTGTCAGAAGCCTTACTTTTAGGCCGCCCAAAGGCTTCTATAGTTGCTAACATGCGGTGTAAGATCCAGATAAACGTATCTACATTTTTGCAATTTTACAGGAGAGGTAAAAAACTGTGCATATTTCACTTCTTTGAACTTTGAAGTGTTATATAACGGATAATATATATTTGACGAACGAAAAAAGTATACAGAGATTCACTCATACTATTAGAGAATAACATTAAACTTAAAAAATGTATTTTGCACTATTATTATAGAAATTATTTATATTTTTTTACAAATTGGTTGACATACGTCGTTTTGGTCTTCCAATACCCAATCTAAATTATGAAATTGAAGTGCCTAAAAAGACGTTGACAGAAATACTTTAATGTGGTGCGTTCATAAAGTTAACATTCACGCGGAATATTGCAGGGCCAGAATAACGTATCAGCATAATACGTTATTATGGCTCGCTTAAAATCGTCTACCAGGCAATAGTTTAAGATTCAAATAACGACTGTATTGCTTAGTAGCTGCTGCCCGCGGCGTTGCCACGCGTGGACTACATTACCTATAGTAATAGTTATAGGTTCTTAGCCCCGATGCAGACCGGCCACCGTCCACAACCACCGATGGCTGCCACGCACCACCGCAACTTACATTCGGTAAAAATATGCCTTAAGCCTAGATTAGGTTTGTCCAGACATATGGTAACTTTATGGTACTTTCGCAGCAGTAACGTTTACGCGCGACAGCCTCCGGTATTTGGAAGCTGCCACATCTTATGATGTGCAGTCTCATGCTTCTGAATAGGTTACGTGTGTCAGTGTAGTCTTTGTTCTACATAGAATATTTCCTACCTGCATTACATAGGAATGAAAAAATGGCTTTATTTTTAAATCCACAAGCCAGAACCTTTTAAGACGAAAAATTTAATAAAAATTTAAATTATGTAAGCTTTAATATATTATCTTTTGGTACGTATCTATTTATTCTTAAAACGCCATACAAGTCATACAACCTCTAAAGGCATAAATAGAAAAACTATAAAATAGATAGGTAGCAAAGAAGGTTAAGTTCTCAATTACTTATTGTTGTACCTACCTACCTCTTAGAGTAGCGGTTATAATTATTACTCTTTGGTTATATCCTACACAGAAATTTTTTTCTTTAATCTGTGCCTCCAGATAAACAGCTAGGCACCAGATAGGTGACATAAAGTTACCGTCAGTGGCCAAAAATAACCTCACCATCTCACCATGAAGCGGCCATGTTGTTTATAATTCAGTTTCGTTTCGTAATGAAAACTTAATAATTATGACCAAAAAATTAATGAAATTTCAATTTTAATATATCCTATTTTAAGCGCCGGTTATTTCTAAGCATATTAGTGAAAATTGCATGAAAATCAGTTCAGTATTTACGGAGTTCAGTCATAACAAACAAACAACGACACATCACTGTCCCTAGATGGCGCTGATACATATAAAATTTCATAATTTATTTATTATTATTTATTTATTTGTAATAATATGAACGCATTTGCAATTACACATATTATCAAATACTCAAATATAATAATAAAAAATAATAATAATAATAATATATATAATGTAAGGAAAAAGGGCAAAAAGCCGCGGGCCTGCATCGCGCAAGCGATATATTTTGAACAATAGAACCTATGGGATAAATTACATTGGTTATAATTATGTGTGTGTTCCAAAGCATACCAGAACTTCACATTTATTATATGTAGGGATACGTTCGTTTTGCATTACCTAATATCATTTAATTTAAAAGCTTTTTACCGGTATTCAAGTTACGTTCTTCTAGTTCAATGAAAAATATTTTTTTAGCATTACGTTATTATTGAATTAGTTAAATATTGACGGTACAGTTACGTCGTTTTGGCACATTATAAAAGAACACATTTAAGAGCCATTTATGGAAAAAAACGATTTTTGAGTTTTTGGTAGTTACGTTCATCTGGTTCGTACACCGCGCAGTAGGTAAGTAACATTATTTCTGGGTTTTTTTTAATTATTACTTCACAAAATGATCTTATACTTTTGTATATTTTCTAGCAGAATGGTACTTTTGTATATTTTCTAGCAGAAGTTGTTTTGTAATTTACCGTGTTTATTGATCTTGCATAATTTGTGTAATAGTGCTCCACTAATCACAAGCTAGCGGCTAATTTCATCAATTAACTAGCTATACGTGCTTAGTAATTGCTTTGATAATGTTCATATGCCTCCATTGTAACCGCACAATAGTCGGTCTCGGACAGAATTTAGTATTTTATAAGTTCTTGAAGTGGGATCTTAGACTTGCTCGCTGTTTCGATCTCTATAGAAAATAGAAGCGCTCTTTTAGCGGAGTTCGCAGTTGCTATAATACTACACCCCAGAAAAAACTGGAGCTTTTAATCATTTACAGAGAATTTTAAACAACTGCGTTTTTAAAAACTAAAATGTAATATTTACTATGTAATAATATAATAATAATAATTGCTTCCTTATTGGCATCCTTTAAAGAAAAGTTGAGATTAACTAACTTTGACCATAGATGAATATAAAAATTTGATGTGAAAATGTTCCACTGTTAAATATTATTATGCACATTCTAGTTATAGTTAGCAAGCCACCCGTATAAGTACAACGAAAAGTTTTTTTATGTAAACGAATAACGTGACGAGCTAGTCGTTCACCTGGTGTTAAGAGTCACGACCGCCCATAACAGATGCAGTGTCATTTGGAACTCTAGGTTAAAGTTTCGCGTGACATGCACTGTGCCACGCGAAACTTCTTCTTTTTCTTTTCGCGAAGTTCTGTGAATTTGAGCCTCACTCAAGTTTTACGGTCTTTAAAGTACAGATTAACATCGTAGACATCGTGATCTAAGTATAACAAGATTTCGCTAGATCAACTTTTCCGTAGTATATCGAGCTGCATACTAAAACCCAAATAAAAATACTATACCTACCCACAAAAAGATCTACGTACGTATGTATGTAACACAAATAAATGTTTCATCTCGCTCGCCGGGGTCACGGAATAGCGCAATTAATTCTCATTTACTGAAGAATGATTACAGAAGATTGTAAATGTTCGCAGTGTGTAATTTAATTATCTTGATCAAAATTATGACTGCTACAAAACATGGAATTTCACGAAATGAAAACTAGACGATCAAAAGTTTAACCGGAGCTTACTGTCTCCTCTTAGCGCGATTCACTACAATAGGTACCTTACCTACAATTTGTACTATAGCGATTCAATTTAGGTCTTCATTTGAATCGTACGAGGTGACGGTTAGGCCCCAGATACCTAATTTCAGTAGCAACACATTTTATCACTGTAATTATTAATTATGGTATTGATCGTGAATGTGTGGGTACCATAGTAGACTTAGGAGTTACCAAAATATTCTAGGTCTGTGGTGGGTACTATAAGCCTACAAAGCCCTTTGAGAAAAGAATTTAATAAATACATATTAATGGTTTATCAGAGCACGGGCGATGCAACGTGCAACCAGAATGCTGGCACTTATTTGTTGCACCCGAATCAGCATTGCAATTTAACGGGGCAATGCCGCCTGCATGTTGGGTATATACGCTACCCACTGGTAGTGGGCTGGAGCATTTGGACGATCTATAGGTCAGCATGCCCAGTAAATAGGTACAGTCTAAATTTAATGTCTTTCATAAATTATAGTATTCAGCATTAATATAGGTACTACTACCTATAGTTAGTATTATTGTAGATTTTTTTATAACACGGACAGACAAACAAGCTGACGGTCCGCCTGATGGTAAGCAGTTACCGTCGCCTATAGACACCTGCAACACCAGGGGAATTGCTGATGCTCTGCTTACCATTTAAGACTCTATTTGCCCGTCGTTTGAAGTGCCCCAGAATAAGGAATAAAGGCAATTTATTCATCAACAGTAATAGTTACATCTTTCAGTGCGATGAGCGATTGAGAGAAACAGTAATTAAGTACGCTGGAGATGGAAAAGTGTGACCAAGTGCGTATGAACGCGGTTGTTGTCGCGTTGGTTTATACGGATAAGTACCTCACTTTTGAAACATTAAAAGCTGGAGGTATTTTTTATAAGTACCTAGTTTCACTGCTATAGGTATACGTTTAGGTATAGATAAGCCACAAGCTTCAATAGTTGTAGTCCCCGGTTTCTCGATGTTTTAAGTTAAACTCATGACAACTTAAAAATACTGAATGCTCATTGGTTGAAGACAGCCGATGATCAAGAGGCAACCAATGAGCGTTCTGCCCCCTAATTACCTAACTCGCAACAGGTTTGCGAGAGGCGTAAATCTCGCGGTGATTGCTGTCATACATCATTAGTGGTGTCGAGCATGTATGCTTCGCTACCGCTGTTGCTTTGCTACTGCTGTCGCATTGTTGTTGCAAATTTTACGTAATTACCCCGCCGTATTTTAAAGTTGACATGAGTATAACTTTAACAAGTGTACGAGAAACCCCCCGGTTACATTCTCTATTAAAATCGAATCGGAATCATATCATCATACTCATACTATTATTATAAAAGCGAAAGTTTGTATGTGTGTATGTTTGTTACCTCTTTACGCTCAAACGGTTGAATAGTTTTGAATGAAATTTACAATGGAGATAAATAGAATACCTACTTTTTATCTACGGGTGAAGCCGCGGGACGTAGCTAGTCTAATAATAATAGTTAGAAAACCATCTCCAACTCATGCATTGTGTATTATTCTACAGTCCAGTAATAAGTTGGAAGTTGAGGTGTGACAGCTTTCCAAGTTACCAGAAGCTCGACTCACTTAGATCGACCGGCGGCGGAAGCAGCTAACAAGATCTAAAGTTGTGGTAATAGAATACCGGACTACATACATAATGCAAGAAGGAAACTAGAACTCAGAACTTTTTGCTGTGTGGAACAATGTCTTCTTCTAGGAAAAACCTGAGTGATTCTTTTTATTATTGTCAGATACTTCTTTCTTGCTTCTCGTAAGGCAAGTGGCTAATCAGTCGTTGCACTTGGTAATTTAAATAAAAGCCTATTCGTTCATCATCATCATCATCATCATCATCAACAGCCTGAAGACGTGCAACTGCTGAACATAGGCTTTCCCCAGAGAGCGCCACTTTGAGTGGCTGCACGCCTCCTGCATCCATCGGCTCCCCACGGTTTTCACCAGATCGTCAGTGCTAGTCATGGAGGGGAGGGTTTGCTATAATCACCACGCTTGGCTGGCATCTTGATGATCGCAGTAGATCTCAATGAAAATCCCGAGGAGAATGCTGCAGCCCATTCCCTGGATATTCCCTTAGCCGCTTTTTACGGCACCTACGGGAAAAGATGGCGTGGTCCTATTTGTAACAGGTATATAATATACCACACGGCGGAAACATATAGTCATAGTATAGTACGGCCGTTTGTTGTGTATCAACACTAGCAGCGCTCCGCGGTTCCACTCGCGTTCCTACAGGAACCGTTCCCGTTATTGGGATAAAATGTAACCTATGTTTTAACCCAGGGTATAAGCTACCTCTATACCAAATTTCATCCAAATCCGTCCAGCTGTTAGAGCGTGAAAGAGTAACAAACATACACACATACACACAAACTTTCGCCTTTATAATATTATAGTGTGATTACTTCTGTTAGCTACTATAATATAAGTAAAATTTTGAACCGTAAAGGTTAAAACAAACAGGCGTGGCCTACTGTGCAGTTTAGGTCATGATACCCATATAGCAGGCATGTGATGATAAGATCGCGTCACAGGCTGTGCAGTGTTATTGTTGTTAATTATATAAAATGTTTTCCGTAAGTAGGGTTCCGATTTGTTAGATCTTAAGTTTGCTTCAACCATTATTTCTTTTCCGTTATTTTCTACTTACAAATACTAAAATCAAACAAAGGCTTATCTGATTTAAGGCTTACAACAAAGTACTATATTATTTATCCAAATATTATTTGCTATCTGAACAAAGAATAATACTTCTTTTGTGCGTATTTATACTGAAACCTGAAAATATAAACGTAGACACGTATGGTTTCAAGATTTATGGTCGCAAGATCGACGCTATTTTGTTTGGAAAATAGATTAAATGTAGAGAATTCTCGTTGAATTAAGTATTTGTTTCAATATAAAATTAACATTTATTTCCGAATATTGTTTTTAATGAAATACGTCAGCAATAAAGTAAATAAACCGGCTAATTGATTACGGATCATTCTCTCGGAGTACTCATCAATTTAGTCCTCTCTTTAGCCAATTAATATACCTCTATATACCTTACCTGTTGATTTGACCCAGATTTGAAAGTTTAAAATGCTTAAAAGCCGTTTTGTTTTGAACTCTGTGGCTTGATTTATGTAACTATTGTATAGAATAAGTGTATTTAAGTACTTATTTCATTTTATTATTTAACTTCATATTGACTTAGTTTATTACTTCTGACTCCGGGCGCTATTCCGACCATGAATGAATGGTAAAATGTACCTGATTTAACGGCTTACAAAAAACTCTTCTGTATCTATCCCTTTTTCTCTTTACTTTCTATATTGATGTGAGTTTGGATAACCCACGAACGAGAATTCTTCGAGGAGTTTGAGGTATCTACAAATACGTAATACCTAGTTCAGTCCAAAAATATACGTCTTTAGTTAAAACCTCTTCTTAAAAACAGTTTTTTTTTTTTCAATTTTTTTTTTCGTTTTGTTTGTTTGTCAGGAAACTGCAACGGTTAGTGAGTTGGTACTTTAAGTATATAGGTACAGAAAGTCGTACATCTTAAAACATTATTATATATTGTGGTGGATATTCATCCAGTCGTTATGCTTTGATTTATTAGAAATGCACTTGTAACGGTTTATTTCCTTTCCCCTACTCCTTTCCGCATGCACGCGCGCATACTGCCGTCCTACTCTGACGGCCGAGTATCGCCGAGCTACTACGAAGTGCGCTCGGCTCCACCCGCCAAATCAGTAATAAAAATGGAGAACTCCCGCTGTGAGCTACAACGTGCGCGTGCGATCTAAATAATGTTAGTTTGGTGAACTATTGCCAATTTCTAATACTTACCGCTATCTGTGAACGTTATGAACTTTAATTATTGTGATTTGCTGTGAAAATACGTAAGACGTTTCGTGTGTGGGCATCTACTCGCCACGAGGTCCTAGGTCTCTTCGTTAAGACCTAGGCACGGAGACAAGGAGTCTCAAGGACAGCTGACTCAGGATTCATCAGGTACGTGCATGCTTCCATTCCTTAGAACTGCTGTATTGTACTCCTGTGTTTTATCCTCTAGCAGCAGTCTGATCTCCTTATCATTAGAAGATCGTTACAAGTGCTATTAGATTTTGTGTAGGAATATCTACTGTCTAGGCATTAGTACAGACTTCTAATTCGCACCATACAGTCCACTTAATATTAACCCTGTTTTGCTACCGTTGTGAAACCCCCCCGTAAACTTAGTTTTACACCCTCTGTGGTGAAGAAAGGAAAGTAGAACCATTTCATAGAATTTCCCACCATAAGTTCCTTCGAGCCGGATATTTCCGGTTTTTTCCGCCTATTTAAATTCATTTCACTACCGCCAAGAGAAATCTCATTCTTAAAATATACGTATCGCAGTCACATAATTATAATTTGCTTAATTGTATCCGCTATTTATTATATTTACATACCGCTATAGCACGTTTCATACTTGCGCATCTATCTAAACCGCACCGCTAATTTATTATCTTACTGTACGAGTCAAATTATCGAAGTATTCGATCGCATAATTTTATCTAAAACTACCCGCTATTTGTCGTTATTTCGGCGCCTGAGCCGTTCCGTTGTCCGTTCTCCGCCCGCTCGCTCGACTCGCTACGTAGGTAATCTACGCTCGGCCGCACGCCGTACTAACTGTTGCACAAGCTGTGTCATACAGATAACGTTGTAGGTTCTATTCAACCGGAAAACTCGCGACTACTATTTGCTAATCTGTGTCAACCTATTTTTATTTGTAACTTAATTACTCCGCACCCGCTTTATTATTCACCGTTACGTAATATTCGCACGTAAACATGACAGATAAAGGAAAGGAAGGTTCTCCAGTGTTTGAGGAAAGTTATGATGAGGACAAATGTCAGCAAGTTATGCTCGAATCTAAACGTGAAATGTTATTTGCACGCATGCAAGGCATCTACGACATCGCTAAGAAAGTGGATATGGGTTCTGCCACTATAAAGTTGTTGATACGCAGCGCGTTTAATATCGATCACTTGCACAAAGATTTCGAAAAGGTGTTAGATTCGTATAACGCTATTTCGCTTAAGATTAATCCTAAGCACGTCATTAAGTACCAAGAATGGACTAATTTTGATATCATGTACTGTTTGACTAAGGAAGTTATCGAATCTCATGCTGCCCCCACTAAACAATCTGAATCGCCCCCGCAAGTAGAAAAATCTAAACCTAAACTTCCTCCGATTGAATTAATGACATTTAACGGCGATGTCCGTACATGGCCGCTATTTTACCAACAGTTTAAAAACACTATTCACGAAAATACTTCTTTGTCAAATAGTGATAAGGTGTACTATTTGGTAGGTAAACTGACTGGTACCGCCGCCTCTGTTTGCTCCCGATTACCCGCTACCGCAGAGAATTACCCTATTATTTGGGAGGCTCTAGTGCAAAAATATGATGACCCCAGATTACTCGCTAGTTCTTATCTTAATCAGTTGTTGAGTTTTAAACCGCTATCCGCTAATACCGCTACTGGCCTCGAATCATTTTTAAATACTTTCGATACGTCTGTAGAAGCCCTTAGGCAACTGAGCCTCGGCGACTTATCAGATTTTATTATGCTTCATCTCGCACTTCAGCGACTTGATTCGGAGACTGTAAAGTTATTCGAAATAACATACCGCAAAGATAAAATTCCTAGCTATTCAAACCTTGTTGAATTTGTAAAGGAACAAAGCAAAGTTTTGTCAAGATCGGCTGGTCCTGCCGTGCTGCCGCAAGCGCAGCGCAGAGCTCGCAACACGCACATCCCTGCACCTACTAATAGACAAAGTCAGACCAAGTCATTTGTAAACACTGACTGGGTGTGTGGTGCAAGTGATGAAAACAAATGCAGTTTGTGCCATCGCGATAAACACGATCATTTATACCGCTGTTCTTCTTTTATGAAAATGTCGCCATTAGATAGATACAGATTCATAAAAAATAATTCATTTTGCAATAATTGTCTAAGTGTGAAGCATAAAACAATAGATTGTATTTCCAGGAACACTTGTTCCCATTGTTCGGCCAGACATCATTCGCTACTCCATTTTAACTCGCCCGCTAACAACAAAAATGTTGAAATGAAGCCCGCTAATAATTATTTACCCGCTATCGCACCCGCTCCCTCTCATGACCAACGCCATACTGCGTCTGGGCATGGAACTCGTTCCGAGTCCTATGCTCGTGCTCTCGCCAAGAACCTTGCGCCCCATGCGCGTAAGGTCGACTCTTATTCGCCCGGACCCGCTATTGATCCGAACAGTAACACATCGGTCTGTACTGTATCATATGATCACGATTCGCACACAATAACAACTGCGTTATTGGCAACCGCTAAAATAAAAGTTTATGATAACTTAAACCACCCTCACTTTCTGAGATGTCTAGTCGACCCTGGCTCTCAGAGTGAGTATATTTCCGCTGCATGTAGCAAGCGTCTATCGCTTCCTATTTCCACGCAGAGCCGCTTTTCTAAAGTCCAAGGTATAGGAGGGGCCACTCAGAAAATTCTGGGAGTGACCTCACTCAAGTTCACCTCTCGCTTTGAGGACGGACATGAGTACCACATCCAGCCCATGGTAGTGGATAATATTACGTCGCGACTGCCTGACTCGCGCGTCGATATCGGCGCTCTTGGTCACTTACGTAATCTACCTATGGCGGACGATGAATTTTCCGAGCCCGGTCCTATTGACCTACTTCTGGGAGTAAACATCTATTGTCAAATTCTCCTATTTAATAAAATTAGTGTTGATACTAATTTACCCGCTGCCTTGGAAACAACTTTAGGTTATATTGTCATGGGAAATGCACCTGTTGTTTCCCCCCGCTCCTCCTCGCACACCTTTTGTGCTTTCACTAGTGACCCGCTACACCAACTTGTGGAAAGGTTCTGGTCCATTGAGGAACCACCTTCCCAGTTGTTTCTAAGCCCCGATGAACAGCGCTGCGAAGAAATATATTCTTCGACTACTACGCGAAATAAAGATGGTAGTTATGTAGTGCAGCCTCCATTTAAGGATGACCCGCAAGCACTAGGTAACTCTTACATAACCGCGAAGAAAAGATTTTTATCACTCGAAAAGAAGTTTTTACGATCACCTGACTTGCATAAAAAATATAATGATATTGTTGTTGATTATCTCGACAAAGGTATTTTATCACGCACTTCTTCTGTTGAGTGTACGTCGCCTGGTTATTACCTACCGCACCATCCTGTTATTCGCGACGATAAGTCCACGACTAAACTTCGCATTGTTTTGGACGGCAGTGCAGCGACTGATTCAGGGCTGTCACTAAATGATATTTTGTATAAGGGCTGCAACTTGCAGGCTGATATATTTAACATTTTATTAAATGTTCGCATACATCGCATTGCCCTTTTTGCTGATGTTAAAATGATGTACTTATGCATACATATGCATCCGTCGCACCGCTGTTACCAAAGGATCTTGTATCGATTTTCGCCGACCGATCCATTAGAAACTTATCAGTTTGAGCGCGTCACTTTTGGGCTTCGGTCTTCCCCAATGTTGGCTCTCCGTACATTACGCCAACTGGCACAAGACGAAAGACAAAAGTGGCCAACTGCTGCTGACGTCATCGAAAGGGATGTCTATATGGACGACCTTGCTTCTTCTGCTCCATCGGTAGATAGGGCAGTCAAGACTGCGCAGGAGTTGATTCAGATGTTTAAAGCTGGTGGGTTTGATCTAGTCAAGTGGACTAGCAACTCGTCCGAGTTGCTGGAACACATACCTGTATCACATAGACAATCTGAATCAATTTCATTCGATGACGATGACGCGTTCAAGATTTTAGGGCTACGCTGGCTCCCCGCATCTGATAATTTTACATTTTTGATTGACATTCCGCCATCCGCCGCTATTACTAAACGCGCTATTTTATCTTTGACCGCACGTCTTTATGACGTATCAGGATTCGTTGGTCCTGTTATTCTGTACGCCAAATTGATAATCAGGGAACTGTGGCTGTTGCACATCGATTGGGATGACAAGCCGCCCTGTGATATCACCAGTTTATGGCAAAGATATTTATCTGAGCTACCGCTAATCTCGCACCTCAAGTTCCCTCGCCATGTAGGAATTGAGGAAGATGATTCAATCATCTCGCTCATCGCTTTTTCGGACGCAAGCGAAAAGGCGTATGGCTGTGTTATATACCTACACGTGTGTAACGGTGACCAGCCACCGCGCATTTCGCTCTTATGCTCGAAGTCTCGCGTCGCATCCGCGAAGCCAACAATTACGCTGGCTCGCCTGGAACTGAACGGCCTAGTTCTTCTCGCTAAGTTATTACGCGTCGTTCATGATTCGCTATCCGCGCGTTGTCACATTGATAACGTCTTTATATTTTCTGATTCTACAGTTGCCCTATGTTGGGTAAATTCCTCTCCGCATAAGTTTCATACTTACGTCGCGAACCGCATTTCCGAGTTTCAGTCTACTTCGCCATCGCAAAACGTATATCACGTTGCAGGAGTTGACAACCCTGCCGACATGGTTTCCCGCGGGCTTTTGCCCTCGCAGATTTTAAATAATGACCTGTGGTTCTTCGGACCCTCTTGGATGTCCACTCCGCTGCCAGATTGGCCAATTAAGATTTTCTCTCCTACTCAGAGTCAATTGCCTGAAGAAAAGACCGTTTCTCATGTCACTGTGACGAAGGAGGAAAATCCTCTGCTCATTTTAGGTTCCAAGTTCTCGTCTTGGCTAAAGTTCCTGAGAGCCACAGTTATCGTGCTTCGTTTTCTGAAAATAGTTCCTCGCAATGACGTAATCACCGCCAAGGATCTAGAAACAGCCGAGAATAAAATAATTCAGGCTGTTCAGCAAAGTAGCTTCGCTAGTGATATACGTAATATTCAAAAGAACCAATCCTGTTCTACCGCTTTAAGAAAATTATCGCCATTTATTTCTCATGAAATTGTACGAGTCGGAGGGCGACTGTCATATTCAAGTTTGGATTATAATCAGAAACACCCCGCTTTAATGCCTAAAAATGGGCACATCGCTGAACTAATAGTAGATTGGTACCACCGTGAAAGTAGTCACGCTGGGCCCCAACTACTTATGTCAATTTTACGACAAAAATACTGGTTTTTATCCGCTAGGCGCTTAGTGCGCAGCCGCATTCACAAATGTGTTCGTTGTTTTAGGCTTAATCCTAAACCTACCTTTCCCGCTATGTCAGACTTACCTAGTTGTCGCGTTGAGCCCTGCAAGGCTTTCACTCATACAGGTGTCGATCATGCAGGCCCCCTGTATATTACAATGGCTAGAAAACGCGGTCAGCGAAGCCAAAAGGCATATCTGTGTGTCTTTGTGTGCCTAGTCACCAAAGCCGTGCACATAGAACTAGCGTCAGATCTTAGCTGCGCTACCTTCTTGGATTGCTTCAAGCGCTTTTTATCCAGACGTGGTCCGTGCAGCTTTTTATACAGTGACAACGGTAGAAATTTTATTTCTTCGCAATTCTTCCTAAAGGAATTGTTCGAGTTTTTAAAATCTGACCAATATTATATTACTTTTAGCAACGAACTCGCCAAACACAATATTATTTGGAAGAACTCACCTCCCCTAGGAAGCCATTTCGGTGGCATTTGGGAGGCGAATATAAAAAGTATTAAATCGCTACTTTTCCGCGTGATTGGGAAGCAGATCCTTACCTACGAGGAAATGCTTACGGTCCTCAATCAGGTCGAAGCTGTCCTGAACAGCCGACCGTTATATGTTTTGAGCTCTGATCCTTCAGAGCCAACCGCCCTAACGCCATCGCATTTTTTATCGACTAAACCGCTAGCTTTCTTACCCGCCGCTGATGTGAGTGGAGAACGTACAAACCTTTTGTCTCGTCATGCTTTGATGGACTCGCTAGTCCAAACATTCTGGAAGAGATTTAAAAATGAATACCTCCATAATTTGCAAATGCGCGAAAAGTGGAACACCGCTAGTAATCCACTCACAGTAGGCACTATTGTTCTTCTGAACAACGAAAACGCACCTCCATTGTCTTGGAAAATCGGTAGAATTTCCGAGGTTTTCCCAGGCAAAGACGGTCGAGTGCGTTGCGCGCGAGTGGAAACCTGCGATAGCTCGTATGTTAGGCCGACAACAAAGTTGTCGCCGCTCCCTATTCAGTAGGGTGACCATAACTTTTTCTTTTCATGGATTTTATCCAACTCCGCTATTTATATTTATTGCTTTTCTATATTTACGCAACCCAATTCGCTACGCTATTTTGTTTTTAATATTTACCGCAACGCTATTTTTTATTCTTTTGTTTGAAGGATGTTCCTTCAAGGAGGGGGAGATGGTGGATATTCATCCAGTCGTTATGCTTTGATTTATTAGAAATGCACTTGTAACGGTTTATTTCCTTTCCCCTACTCCTTTCCGCATGCACGCGCGCATACTGCCGTCCTACTCTGACGGCCGAGTATCGCCGAGCTACTACGAAGTGCGCTCGGCTCCACCCGCCAAATCAGTAATAAAAATGGAGAACTCCCGCTGTGAGCTACAACGTGCGCGTGCGATCTAAATAATGTTAGTTTGGTGAACTATTGCCAATTTCTAATACTTACCGCTATCTGTGAACGTTATGAACTTTAATTATTGTGATTTGCTGTGAAAATACGTAAGACGTTTCGTGTGTGGGCATCTACTCGCCACGAGGTCCTAGGTCTCTTCGTTAAGACCTAGGCACGGAGACAAGGAGTCTCAAGGACAGCTGACTCAGGATTCATCAGGTACGTGCATGCTTCCATTCCTTAGAACTGCTGTATTGTACTCCTGTGTTTTATCCTCTAGCAGCAGTCTGATCTCCTTATCATTAGAAGATCGTTACAAGTGCTATTAGATTTTGTGTAGGAATATCTACTGTCTAGGCATTAGTACAGACTTCTAATTCGCACCATACAGTCCACTTAATATTAACCCTGTTTTGCTACCGTTGTGAAACCCCCCCGTAAACTTAGTTTTACACCCTCTGTGGTGAAGAAAGGAAAGTAGAACCATTTCATAGAATTTCCCACCATATTGGTTGGATGTAAAAACATAAATAACATGTCTCAAAATGTAAATCACAACTTCGAGATTTCAATAATATTAAGGTAAAACCCCAAGTAAGTTACACGGTACACGCTGCTTAAAGTATGAGCCGTTACGTTGTAGCTCTTCACAAATAACCTTCCCGGAACTAGGTACGTAGTTTGAACCAATAATATAACTTTGCCTACGTCCGCAAAACCGACTTTGCAGCTTAATATAGCACAGGAGCTGGGTTTCTCATGTAACAAAAGTTCTGGAAATATAATTTGGTCTCTAACAAGAGACTGGCTAAAACAATAGACTTTTCTATTGCTATCTCACACCTGCTACGCTGTTGACAAATTTGTGGAAGTGAGACAATGACATATCTGTCTTATTCAGTTTTCATGAGGATCTAGTAGCTTAGAAAATACTCATTCTAAAAATTTACGATCAATAAAGCCATTACCACTGATGAAGTGATGTGGCCTGCCCAATGCCATCACAATTTGCTAATTCTGTATAGATATATAACTAACTATATAACTAACGTATCGGTCACTCAAGTTATCTTGTGGATCTCCTCATTTCGGATCTTATCTCGCAGGGAAATAGCGAACATAGCTTTCTCCACTCCGCACACTCTGAAACAGCTAAATTTTTAAAGAGTTAAGTACAGTGCTAATAGCCGATATTGGTATAGACTCGCATAGCATGATCTCGACTCTATCTTACCTGCAATTTACGAATGTAGATCAGATTTCTATTTGCCCATGGAAGAAGCTCGGGCTTGCGAAGACAATCAGGCGAAAGCAAACACAAATAGACGGGAGACGAAATTCAAACATTTGTCTGAAAAAATTATGTAACGGAAAGGTTTTAATAATTTTCCTTTATTTTTTTGACTGAAAGCGTTTTTATGTTTTGAATGGTCATCGAAAAACTCGCGGATCTTTGGAAGATTTTTACCGATATTTATTTAATCATTTAATCTATTAAAATTAGTATTTTGACATAACTGTTACATATAACAGTAACAATCAAAATTGGTACTTACAAAAATTGTGATGACTATTTAAGAGAAGCGTATAGCCCGCCCTCTTGTCCATACAAAAAGCACCAACGCCTCGCAAGCTTCTAAATGTTAACAGATTTTGATGATTTTTTATTTATATGCTGTCTACCCAGTAAAATACTATGCTCATACTTCATCTTCCTTTTTTAATTTTTTACAATATCTTCGTATTTATAGGCTCCTAAAGTTACGAATTTTTGGAAAAGTAGTTGTAACAAGAAACCGAAACATATTTTCATTAAAATGTTGACCTACATGCATAGATTATTCTATATATATATCTATCCAAACGATTGACACCAAAATCAAGAATTTTGTTAAGTCTTAGATGGTGACAATCGTTGTCGACTGAAACGCTAAATTCACTCATGGGCTCTATCATACGTGTGAAGAACAGAACGACGACAATATTTTCAAATACCAGGACGGTTCTTTTAAGGTGACGGGTAGAGCCAGATAAGCAGGTCCAAAGCCGTTCAAAGAAACATCAACCTTAACGCCGTAGTCTTAAACATAAATTCAGCCTGCACTTCAGCGCGGCGCTTATGACAAAGACAAAATGACTGATTTTGACGGTTTTTAATTAATATCTATTGTTACATAGTATTTTTCAAAATTATTAAGCCATCACGACATCTGAATGTTTGTTGGGAATACACTAATTTATTTTCTGTAAAAATATATTTGGTAGAAGCTCAGTAAAATAGGAACATTCAATTTTTTTGAGGGAGGGGGTTTGCGATTTTTTTCTATGGAGCTATATTTATTAATCTTGTATTTGCAGTCATCACAAACGACTTAATGAAATGAATTACATGATATATTAAATTCAAAATTCCACATGTTCTAATTACGCCAAGAAACGTGCCAAAAAACACCTTGTTTGTTCTACCCGCCGCCTTAATTGTTTCTTTAATGATAGGAAAAGAACTAAGCCAAAACTATAACTTTCTGAAATAGATGACAAATCCATTCATGGTCACCACTCGAGAACCTTTCTTCCCCATTTCATGTTTATCAGTGTATATCATACAATTAGTGTACTTACACTGATAAATACGACACTAGTTAAATAGTTTATACCTATTTGGCCTAGCTTTTTTAGGTTTTGCGAAATATTAGTCATACAATCTGAACTTTCAATATCCGAATACGTTTCGTCTGTCTCCCAGAAATATGTGAGAAGTAAATCAGCTTGACGTTGAATACTAACTCCCATTTTAGGTTATGGGTCTGACCCATAGATAAACTACTCAGAGCTTAGAATATTTTTTCCCTTATACTGTTAGGAAGGTGAATAAAATATGTGAATTTGTTAATAACGGTCCCTATATACCCTAATTGGATAGGGGTTGTTTTTACAGAGGCTATTTAGGCCTCTGCATGGCTTTGCCATAAAATAAACTTTAAGTTAAAAGGCTCACGCAACAGTTATATCGTTATAAATGGTAACATGACATAAAACAACCAAAAGCGATAGCGAATTGCATTTTGCTTTCTTTATTTTTTTTTACAACTAAATAGGCCCGCATTTTACCGCAATCGCACCTAATGGGAAGTGACGATGCGATCTACGATGGTAGGTACATGCTTGCCTAGAAGATACCTATTGACTCGCGACTTGAAGAGCTCCAGATTGTACTTATCGGGAAACAAAGACGCTGGTAAAGTGTTCCATTCCTTGGCTGCTCGGATTATAAATGTCAAGTCAAACCGCTTTGTGCGAATTGAAGGAATATCAACCATAAATAGATGGCATGTAGCTGTACGTCTTGTTGTCCGATGGTGAAACGGAGATGATAGAATTAGATTGTATAGCTCCGCAGCACACTCACCGAAATGTAACCTGTAGAACACAGATAGGCTGGCAACTTTACGACGGTGCTCTAAGCTCTGGAGCCTAGCCCTCACCATTGTATCGTCACCTATGAGCTTTTTTGCTCGCCTTTCAATTGTGTCTAAGGTCTGAAGCTGGTATTACCGCTTTTCGTAGGCTTGCTAGTCACTTTATGTGCATTGTGACCGTCAAAAGTCTGTGTGAGCAGTTGTATTGCTTGGACCTGAAATATTTATCATCATCATTAACAGTCTGAAGACGTCCACTGCTGAACATAGGCCTCCCCCAGAGCGCGCCACCTTGAGCGGCTGCTCGCCACCTGCATCCATCGGCTCCCCACGGCTTTCACCAAATCGTCCTGAAATATTAATTTGTTCTAAACACTGCAGAAAACTAACAGCTACCAAATTGTTTATCAAATGCTATTTCCCCGTAGCCTAGCCTGTTTTAATAAAAATACATTCCTAATAACACCAGTTCTAATCTAAAATAGCCACGCATTTCGTCATTAAACTAACTAAAACCCGTAAGAGCCAACAGGCCTTGCGGTGGAGTGAAGTGTCGTACCCTCGTACCCTTCTGCTCCATTAGCCAATGGTCTACAATCCATCATAACAAGGATGTAGCGATGGCTGCGCCAACCAGACCTTGGTTTATTTGGTTGACAGCTGCGGAAACGAAATTTTGTTATTGATATTTACTTATAGGTTTTACCACACTTGGTGGTAAAACTTTTCTGCAAACTTCGGCTACGTATGTACCACCGCTTTGCCCGTTGTTCTGCTGCTAAGCAGTAGTGTGCAAGCACTACTGTGTTCTGGTTTGAAGGGCAATGTAGCTAGTGAAATTTCTGGGCAAATTAGATTTTATAACCTGATCTTACAGTCTGGTAATCTGACTACAAGACTGTGCTGATGTCACAATGTAATGCGAAAATATATTCATCTAGAGTTCCGGGTCACACTGCAACTGTTATGGGCAGCCATGTCGCTTAACATCAGGTGAACGACTAGCTCGTGACGTCATTTAATAACATAAAAACTTTAAGTTTAGTATATAGGTCAACTAAATTATTTCTTTATTGATTCACTTAGCAGAGGTAGCCCAGTTCAACTTTAAGTTGAGAAAATAAACTGATATTATGGAGCATCAGTTGTTTTTCTCTTATCTGTATTATGGACAAACATTATTAATTAGGATTAGATTTATTTCTCTCTACTCTTGAACTACTTTGGAGAAAATGGTGATGCTCTTAAAAACACACCCAGACACACACAAATAAGAGGAGACTCTGCTTTTTCTCTCTGTGAGTGTGTGAATTTATATTTTCAGAGCTCACTGAAATGATCACCGGCGGCGTGGGAAGAAAACCCGGTATTTTGATTGAAGCTTTACATTTTGTTATATTTACAGCATTAAGATGTTTTCAACTTTACGGACTGCCCTATAAAGATTAGCATTTGCTCACATACAAGTTTTATTTAATTTCAATAACGAAATATTGAACGTCACCGTTTCTCTTGACCAAACTTCTTCGAACCACTCAGTACCAACTTGAAGACAATCAATTCTATTAGCACAGTGCGTCGACAAACTCTCTGTAATGGCACTCTCGCGTGTCCCAAGTCCAGTCAGTGCTTTGATTAGATGTTGACCAATAATAAAGGGGATTAACATTATTTAGTTCATTATGACTTGCCAAATAGATGCAAAAACGATGAATATTAAATAGATTGACAAACTGAGCCAGATATTTTTTGCTTTGTACTGCGTCAAAGAGTGAACGTGAACATCTATAACAATATTATAAAAAGGAAAGATTTCATTGTTTGTTTGTTTGTTTGCATTGAATAAGCTCCGAAACTACTGAACCGATTTGAAAAATTCGTTCACTGTTGGGAAGCTACACTATCTCCGGGTGGCATAGTCTATATTATATTTTCAAAAGAATTAGGGACCCTTATGTCAATAATGTGACCCAATGTGTAAAAGAGTTACCTAAAATAATCTTAACATCGCGTGCGCTGCGAAAATAATTATACCCGTGCAAAGCCGGGTAATGCATTATTTAAACGCTACGTGCGTTTAAACGTTACATTACCGCATTTTCTGAGTAAGAAATGAACTGAAGATGATAGTAAGCATCTTTAATCAAAAATGCTGGTAATGTGGTGATTATTTTGACAACCTTCTTTGGGCAAAGTCGACGTTGCAGTGCTACTCGAAAAGGTGCCAAGCATAGTTGTATGAAATTCCATTGCTGTTGAGTTTTAGCCATCAGCAATTTCCTTTGATAATCCATTATTGTCGAGTTTTGATTCGTGAGATGAAAATGAATCAAAACGATCAACTACACTACGCTCTTGGCCATCATTCATCGTGGCCAGCAACGCACTCATTACAGACCGTGGCAGTAATATACTATTGTTATATTTTTATTAGTTTTAGCCGGTTTGTTTGTTTGTATATATATAAGAAAAATTAACACACAAAAGCTATTGGATGTAGGTTTTGATGTGTTTTTTGGAGTTGTTTACGATTGTTTAATCAAAACCGATCTATCCAAATAGCAGTTATAGGTATTTTGAGATAAAGGCTTCCGCACCGTACCACGATGGACGACCAGAATTAGGTTAAATAACAAATATTACGTTTGTAAAAGAGAAAGAACTGTTAGGTGTATCTCAAACATCGAACTTTATCTTTGGCTTGTACATTGAGGGAAGGGCTAAATTAGCTGCACAGAAGCTGGGGATGCTGAAAATAGAGAGGGTAGAAGTGAAAACAAAGGGAGAAGAAGAACAAAAAAGGGGGAAGAGATGGAAAAAATGGTGAAAAAGTGAAGAGATAGGGCAAATAGAGTAGGATGCTGGAGAAGGGCAGGGGATTGGATTAAGGCGTAAAAAAACCCGTGCAAGGTATAAGGCGTGAGCGAGTATTAAAAAAACACTATACTTTCTTCTTTTATAGAGCACTTTCTTTTCCTCCTAAAAATCAAAAACAGAGCATCTTTTTTATCAAATTATACCTAACAAGAGCTTTCCCTTTTTAATCTCCGCCGTTAAATCGATTAAAACGAAGCCGGAGAGGTGAGGGCGAGTTTTTTAATCCGTAGTTTTTAAGTAACCAATGACCAAAATTCGGAGTTTTAGACCATTGGTTACCTTAACATACTCATTTAATTTGGTCATCACATCGTGATGAATCGTTACTGCAGACACACTGAAGGTATAAGAAGTTAATAGTTCAATAAGTACAAAGATATTAATAGTTCTTAAAACTTTAGCAACCAGCTACTAAAAACCAGAACAAATTATAGGATATAAGTAGCTGGTTGCTAAAATTTCAGGACAAATTTTAGGTTTGTTTATTATTAGACGCTCTTCCAACTAAGCTATGATCACATTCCCCAGTGGCTGCAGAAATATTTAGGACTATCTACTTACTAAAATTTTATGTCATATTAGTTTAAATGTCAAATCCTTTAAAACATTCTATTACTTTTAAATGGAATTGCTACCACAGTCGCTTTTATGACATTTATTAATTGACCATAAAATTGGATCTAAACATATCATCATCCTCTTTGCCTTTTCCCCATTTGTTATTGGGCTCGGGTCCCAATCTAACCTGTAGCGGCGAGCTACCAGAATTACACGAGCGACTGCCATCTGACCTCGCAACCCATAAGGAACCAGTAACAGGGATGGTTAGATCAGGCGTCAGATTCTATCAGGCGTCTGACTACCCGTAACGATTGCCATAGATGTTCTTATGACAACCGGGACCGACGGCTTAACGTGCTCTCTGAGGCACGAAGCGATGGCATTACAAACTGCACATAACTTACTAGATAAGTCATTGGTGCAGGGCCGAGGATCGAACCCGGTGCCGTAAGTTTGCGAAGCGCACATGTTACCGCTGGTTCTAAACATATATGTCAATGTAAAGCTAAAATCTATAAACTCCTCCGTGAAAGTAGAAAATGCTGTTATTTCATGGATTTAATGGAAGATTAGAAATGTATATAACCAGGCTGTTAAGTAAGGATAATAAGAACAATGGTTTGGGTACTTATATTCTTCGAAATAAGAGTTATTTCAAATTTGTCTTTATATGTAACAACTAGCTGACCCGCCCTGGCTTCACACGGGTTACTTAGTTTTATGCCCTAACCTTGTCCAATAAGGAAAAAAAAAACATTAGCGACAGTACCTAAGTGATGACCCTATCACTTAGGTACTATCCGTAATGTTTTCAACGTGTCACAATCTTGGTCACAATTGTGTAGCTTCTTGACACTTGAACGATATAACGGTGATCGTAAAACGGTTTGGTTTCCTGTTAACCGGTCGTCATGACAATGGATCGTACACAAACATAAACCGGGCTAGTAGCCAACTGTAGGAGATGTATGCTTTTAAAAGTCTTTCGTTCTAAGAAGATTGGGAATTTCTGACAAAAACGATTGAATTGCAAAATTATAAGTAGAAATTCTACAAAATTCATCATCATCATCAACAGCCTGCAGACGTTCACTACTGAATACAGGCCTCCCCCAGAGAGCACCACTTTGAGCGGCTGCTCACCTCCTGCATCCATCGGCTCCCCGCCGCTTTCACCGTATCGTCGGTCCACCGAGAGGCGATGGATGCAGGAGGCGAGTAGGTGTTCAAAGTGGCGCTCTCTGGGGGAGGCTTATGTTCAGCAGTGGACGTCTTCAGGCTGTTGATGGTGATGTTATTTGTGTTATACAAGTCAATAAAAAAAATCAGTGTTGTTTTTTTTATCTAGATGTTATTATACTTCAAATAATAAAACTACATTAGAATACTGTTTAATGAAAGAGCATTAGTGCAGAAACTTATTACGTAGTGAAAGAAACATCAAAATAACTTAAACATATAAATCCCACATACCTTGGAGAACGCCTACAAATATCAGAGAAAAGTTGTTAGTTTATCAACCGTATTTAAAATACAGAAGACAAGACAAAAACATACAAATACACACGAATGTATGAATTTTGAAACAATAAAAGGGTTTTTACCATTTGGCTGCGGAACTCTGAAAAGGTAAAAGCTTTCACTGCTCCCTAACTAGGTAATAACGTTTGACGCATCCTAAAATCGAGTTTATCCTCAATGTTTCATTTGGACTGGATTTTATTACGTTTTCAGATTCAGACAAACTAATTTATGTCTTAACGTTGGGAACGGAAAGCTCATTTTGAAACGATAAGCACAGACTGATCCCATGAGATCGCAACAGGTATACGAAATACTAAACAAGAATTACAAATTCGGTATACCGAAACCGAAAGTCCATCAAAATTATTCTACGTTCTTGAAATTATTATAACTGATATAAGGTGATCTTAGAAAGAAAAATAAATGAAATCAAGACATAATTATAGCATAATAAAATTACATTAGACTGCAATATCAAAAAAACAAAAAATCAACCTTATCTCTATTCTATGCCGTTTGACCACAGCGCAAGAAAAAAAATACGCTTCGATCCCCAACGAAGCGTCATATTTTTTAATGCTCTGTGCATTTGATTTTATTTTTTTATTTTTTTATGTGATTGAATGACGTGACGAGCTAGTCGTTCACCTGATGTTAAGTGACACGGCCGCCCATAACAGTTGCAGTGTCACCCGGAACTTTAAAACAATAGTTTCGCGCGACACTGCACTGCGCACGTCATCCTGAGACATCACCCAGTCTAATAATCAGATTACTAGACTGAGTGATCAGATCATAAAGTCTCATTTGCCCAGTAATTTCACTAGCTACAATGCCCTTCAAACCGGAACACAGTAGTGCTTGCACACTACTGCTTGGCGGCAGAATAACTGGCAAAGCGGTGGTACCTACCTAGACGAACTTTGCAGAAAAGTCCTACCACCTAGTAAAATGATGGACGTCTATGAAAAATGTACACTTACCTACTTATAAGAAATCGAGAAATTACTCGATTTGTACAAATAAGTAGTGAATTTATTTACCCAAGACTTAGTTGCGCTATAAACATATTTTTATTTACTTTGACGTTTCTTTTGATATTCAGTACTAACAAAAATTTGGGACAAACGTGAATTCTGCTCAATAGTTTCTCATTTTCGATCTAAAGACAACGCTAAATATACTATAAACGAAACATTGGTGTCAAAAACTTATTGGAGCGCTCTAAAAATGTTGCCGTCCCTTCCTAATAGATCAATATAATAAGATAAACGATAGACGGGTCGGTTTTTGATTCGTAATTAAGAGCCAATACAACGCCAAAATGCTTAAAATGGCTTAGCATGAAGCAGTTTCCTGTCAACAATATTGCAACAATGACTTTGAAATTAATATATGGTAAAGTTCAGGACTAATGCTACTGCAAATGTATAGTGAAAACACGAATTAATAAACTTTTCTCGATAGAAAAAAATTACAAAGTTACCTCTAAACCATACAAATAAACCGCGATTATTCAATGAATACTTTAACTCCCGATGCGCGTTTTTGATGTCTGTGTCGTTGATTTTTTTGGCGGGAACTCGGGCCGCCACGTTCGGCACTTTGGGAATAATCGTTCCTGTGCCTCTGGTGTTTGTTTTTAAAGCATAAACTCTATGTTTCCGGTTACAGGAACGAACAACGCATCCGCATCCGCATCGTTTTATGTCCAATATAATAGTAAAATAATTAGCCAGGAGCGTGCAAAGTTGTCCCAGTCAAATAAATCTATGTTGTTCAGCGAAATATTTATTTCTACGAAATTAAAAGCGATGACATAGTACTTTTTTGTTTTATTTGTATAAAAGATATACGTTCGCATCCAATGACATAAAAATATCGACACAGACAATACAAAAATTAGCCAGAACGATTTTTTTTAAACTTCAAATATTACGGCCGAACAAAAAAAAAATGTCAACTGACTTTAAACTTTTTTTTTTCTTTTAAAATTGCATGGGTGTTGGCTATTTTGGGGTTGCTAGGCGTAGGAAATATATTTCTACTACGACGTACACCTCAATTTAGCAGAAAAAAAGCACCATTTTTAAATTTTTGCCGATATAAAATTATGAACAATTCTTCGCAACCACAGTTGCGAGGGGTATTAAGAATGGGTGCACCTTCGCAACTTTGGTTGCGGTAAGATTGACGGTGGATAACAAAAATTTGGGACAAACGTGAATTCTGCTCAATAGTTTCTCATTTTCGATCTAAAGACAACGCTAAATATACTATAAACGAAACATTGGTGTCAAAAACTTATTAGAGCGCTCTAAAAATGTTGCCGTCCCTTCCTAATAGATCAATATAATAAGATAAACGATAGACGGGTCGGTTTTTGATTCGTAATTAAGAGCCAATACAACGCCAAAATGCTTAAAATGGCTTAGCATGAAGCAGTTTCCTGTCAACAATATTGCAACAATGACTTTGAAATTAATATATGGTAAAGTTCAGGACTAATGCTACTGCAAATGTATAGTGAAAACACGAATTAATAAACTTTTCTCGATAGAAAAAAATTACAAAGTTACCTCTAAACCATACAAATAAACCGCGATTATTCAATGAATACTTTAAATAAAGTCATGAAACTTTGTGTAGCAGTTGAACTAAATATAATAAAGGGCTTATGTATAGTACATTTTTTAAATACCCATTATATTCAGTGTAATAATACATTACCTAAACTATTGCGCGTTGGAACCATTTTAACTTAGACCGCCCCTGCCGCTCGGCCCCTGGCTCATCCCCGCTTTGGCCTAGTACTATACATCTATTCTGTGGCTTTGGCTTGAATTTGCGCTGGCCTTGCACAAGCCCTTAAGGTAACCAATGGTTAAAAATGCAAACAAATTCTAACCAATGATCAAAATTTGTTAGAGTTTTTAACCAATGGTCACCTTAACTACGGATAAAAAAATCCACCCTTACAACTTTTTTTTTTATGCGATTGAATGACGTGACGAGCTAGTCGTTCACCTGGTGTTAAGCGACACGGCTGCCCATAACAGTTGCACTGTCACTCGGAATTTTAAAACAATAAAGTTTCGCGTGACACTGCACTGCGCACGTCATCCTGAGACATCACACAGTCAAGTAATCAGATTACTAGACTGAGTGATCAGATCATAAAGTCTCATTTGCCCAGTAATTTCACTAGCTACAATGCCCTTCAAACCGGAACACAGTAGTGCTTGCCCACTACTGCTTGGCGGCAAAATAACTGGCAAAGCGGTGGTACCTACCTAGACGAACTTTGCAGAAAAGTCCTACCACCTAGTAAATACTTACTTATAACTAGAACTATACTTAATATTAAATTTAGTTTAGGATTTTGCACAATTGACACTAGTATTTACCATAATCTTGAATTAGGACTTCTTCCTACTGTTATACAGGAGGTGGGTACAATGAATGAATGAATGAATGAATAAGTGTTTATTTATTAGAATATTGTAAATACAGATGTTATACATAAATTAATAGTTCAATACTCTACCGTTTCCGGTGTTTTAATATTTTATGCAAGTTATCGAAAGTATACATAGAAAATTAGATGCCATTAATATAGATTATGGTTATGGTTTGTCTCAATTAATGTTTAGTTATTTCAATTTATTAAATTTATACTCTAAAAATTCTTACGCCTATCCATCATGTGCACAGAGCACAATAGACCCAATGTTGCGAACATATACATAAACATATATCTCTATATATCATCCCGACGTCATTAATTCGCAATCGCTTTCTCCCACTCCATCAGAACTGTTTATTTCTTTCTCCAGCTTTGAGCACACCATTTTTCTTTTTTTTTTCAGGAAGAAATTGGACCGCCCGTTAAGTCTACTAGGATTTATTTTCCCAGTAGTCCTAATGATAAGACTACGTGGTAATACTATTGGGAACGGCTCCAATTTTCGTCCTATTCGTAGTTTCTGCCGTCAGTCTGTAGTGCCACACTATAAGCCTTTGGGACTTGAGCTCTGGCAGTATTAATTTGACTGTCGTTTGCTTCCGCATTTGCGGTGAATTATTACGAATATACATTTATTATGTAGAGATCTGTAGGCTCTGATTAGATGCTATTGTAAGAGGGTGTTCTAACAAAGGTATGCCCTCGGGGTAATCATTGGTTAATTGCTTCATGTAGGTAACTATTAATTACGTGGGTGATAAGTGTTCTGAACACCTGTGTTTTTAGCTAAGAAATAGAAGGGCTCTTTTTTGTTAGTAAAACTGCTCCAAATGAATTGGAAGTAACCTATTTTTTAAAGCAAGGAAGACTACTGTATTAATGTAGTTGAACTACGGGGACAAAAATTACCAACAGTTCAACGATTGAGCTAATCGAGTGGTACTAGTGGGAATTATTCTTAGATTTGCTAAAGAATTTCTTTGTCGATCTCCGTTAAAAAGGAATTTTCACTCACTCATACAATGGCGAAGGAAAGCATATCATGAGAGAAACCAGCATTTATATTCAAGAATCACATAAATTCGAAGACGTGTGGTCATCCATCAACCCGGACTTGATCGACGTTATGGATTATGATTATTATTATACACTCTCTCACTCTATAACATAGCCGTTTTAAACATACCTCAAATTTTGATATATTTAGACATAAAATAATTTAAAAAAAATTGATGTAGTTGTGACATTTGCAAAGACTTTCATGTCCATAATACATATGAAATTCGAATCAAAAACTAAATAAGTCGGAACAAAAATCCACAAATCCCCTTTGATTAAGTCAATAGGGATTTAGAAACTACACCCCACATTGCAACGACACGCAGAGCATTTGTCAATCACTGAGCCAACCAACAGTATTAATCAAATAACAAGATTCCACGTCTGCATCCCAAAAAAAAGCGTGTAGCCAAACTTCCGCACTTCACACTACAACGACGACCTACCTACATAACATGTTTGTTTATATCTTAGACTAGAAGAACGAAAGACGCAGTTCAATGAAAGAAGTACGAATGAAAAGTATACCTACCTACGTCTTTAAACTAAATAAAACTGCGTACTTTTACTAGTTCCCATGCTTTTCGCCGCATTTGGCCAATGGCCGTTTTGGTATTCGATATCTCTTTTTGGCTCAATTTTCTAGATCTAAGCTAAGTATTGGTTTCCTAGTCTGAGCACGATATAGTGTACAAAGGTCGCAGTATGAACTTTAACAATGAACCAGCGCCGAAGTCTCATGAGACCGAACACGCGCGTTCATCCGTACAACTGTGTTAGTAGTTTGCGATACATGGATTTAGGAAAAAAATTTGTGGTAAATGGATTTATTTCGGTTTTCATTTGTTGTTTCTCTCGATTGTCAGTTGTTTGTGGCCTACATGTCGGTCATACATTTTATTATTACACAAATATTTTCTTAACTTTTATATTCACTGTTGTCTCGCGAACACCCATAACTACGACTTTTGAACTTTGTGTTAGGACTACGCTACATAATGACTTCAACTTAGTGACTATTATCTAATCTGGAATACAAACAAGACCACAGAGAGAAGAAACAATTGACTGTGACCGAGCCCTACGATTGGACGTTCCCTCCACCACTCCACATATTATCCGTTTGCTTGGTAGCGCTCAGTTGTAAATACTTACCTACTTAGCGGAAGGTAAGTATTAGCTGCAGCAAATATAGTCTTGTCAATCTGTGGTTAAACCAATACGTTACGAGATAATAAACACAAGCACGTCTACGTGCGTAGTTAATAAAACAAAACTAAAACTGTAAGAATAATCCAATCAATCCATTCAATTAGTAAATCAATATAGGTATCGATACTTATGTTTTAGGCATACGTATATAAATAGCTGTCTGCCTTCCTTTGTACCGTTTTTGTGTTTGTAGGTAAGTACTGGTAGGGTACTAGGTTTTTACGGTAGAAGTACGTGGGTAGGAAGGTAGACACCGTAAAAACCTAGTTATAAAAGGTTACGATCGGTTCCAGCATAAAACTTAACTAAAACCGGCTTTAATCTCATGCTAGGCTCATTACACCATTAAATATTTGATGAATAATGACCACTGGTTTTATGCGCGGTTTATAGTACCTATTATACGCTGGCATTACCGTCGCGTCGTATATCTACCGCGGTTAATAACACCCTCCGATGATTTAATCATAATAAGGTTTTTCTTGATAGAATACTGCTATTTTTTTTTACTTTCAGTGGGCTTGTGTTTGACTACATCTTACCAAGGCTCTAATTCTGTAAGAAAATACAGATTCCACACGATACGAAACCACGTCTTTATTTACCTAGAACTTATTTACCTACTATTGATTTGAAGAAAAGAATAAGTCCCTGACAACTTGAATAAATGTTTTATATTCTTCTTTTATTTTTATGACTGGATTTTTTGCGTCAATATAATGTTATTCATTTTATTGAAATGTAATGTTTTAGTAGTTAATTTAATATTTTTAAAAGTTAATTTTATAGTGTAGTATTTATTTTATTGTTTTAAAAGTTGATTTAATTTAATTTTAATGCTAGATTTTCCAATAATAATAAAAATGTATTTTATTTGTACAGGTCAATATTAGTTAATATAGAGATCATTTTAATTATTTTACAATTCTTACCTAGATTTTATCTATATTTTGATTGTTAATGGATTTGTATAAGCATTCCGTATCTGCATGCACATTTTAGACTTTTTGTTAATATTGCCTATAACTATCACCTATTTCTATCGTAAAATTCAATGAAATTAATTTTATGTTGTGTTCCTATAATTTTGTACTCGCTCATATCAAAGAATTCTTTCTAATAGAAAGTTCGCAAACTGTCTTCACCTATAATTATATCGACACTTAGCCATATTATTATTAATTTAATTCTCAAGCATGAATTGGTGTTTGTTATGTTGGTGTTCAATTAATAAATAAATAAATAAATAAATAAATAATAAGACACTTAAGTTGTAAGTGGATGGAAATACTGACGACGGCGACGGGAGTGCGTTTTATTCCCTTAGCCGTACGCACAATAAAGGAAGCTTTATTCAAATTGAACTGTATTGCTGCCTATTTTTTAGCATTTGAACTCATTTAAACTTAGGTAGCCTAAAAATTCTGACACCAGGGCTGACCACTTGCTTACACGAGAAGAAAAAGAAGTACCTATTTGACAAATAAATACTTGATAATATTTTTGTTATAATATCCTTTGTTATACTAACGTAAACCTTTCGATCAGTTGAATTGTAAAATTGGAAGGTATGTATCTAAATCTCAAGCTATACTTAATTTTAGTAATCCTACCCTCACAATATAATCTGTAGTGCCCAGCAGGGTCCATGTTGTTACCTTATAATATAATTAGGGCTTATGTCTAACTAGCAGCGCCCCGCGGTTCCACCCGCGTTCCTACAGGAACCGATCCCGTTATTGGGATAAAAATAGATCCCGTTATTGGGTAGCCTATGTTTTAATCCAGGGTATAAGCTACCTTCATACCAAATTTGATCCAAATCCATCTAGCTGTTAGAGCGTGAAAGAGTAACAAACATACACACATACACACACGCTTTCGCCTTTATAATATTAGTGTGATGTGATGTAAGATCAATATGCACATATGGAAACAGAATAAATGAATATGAATATGAATCCCAAACCACAGCGTAGCTGCTCATTTTTGTTAATAACATGCTTCCAAATTATAAATTGACAGACTCGATAGGGATTTTCGAATTGATGATTTGATTTTTTTTAAATTTTTTATATTGCATTTGAACGGTAAAAGTAACATCATCCACGACAGATATTACTCGTGTATTTAGACGCTCTGTCTACGCGCCCCGAGCTCTTCGGAATCGGACGTGACAGTCCATTTTAATATATCTTTTATTTCATTGGTCACGTTCCTTCTATTTAGTGTGGGAAAATATATTCACCTTTTGGAGTAATAACTTTGGGTTAAGCCACTCTTATAAAAGTTAAGCTCTCTTGGAAATACTTAGAACATTTTCGTGAAAACCGTAACTTTTTAGGTCTGTGGTTATTATTTTTGTTTAAATTATTTCTATTCTAGCCCTTCTGTCTTCGGCATTCATTGAGATTTAATGAGACCTATATATGTATATGATCTATGCCGCATTCACATCTACGTTCAATAAAAAAAACGATGCAAACCAATTTAGACTTATTAGAATAAATTTTAAGTTACAAAGCTTGCTAGTCTTGTCCATTCCGAGTGCTTCAAATGTGGTAATATTCTCGGTGGGATGGCAAGCAGTGCACAAAGAACTGGGTCTGTTTAATATTTTTATGACATGAACAATATTGCTATTTATACTGGGAGTAATTGAATTCATTAGCATCCTTTGAAACTAGGTGCCCACTCCTGACACCGGTCACGTGTGGACCAACATTTTTGAAGTCTAATGCATTGATTTGGTATTAATAATGACCCCAAAAAATGGGATAACTTTACTTAATCAACTGCTACAGTACAAAATTAAATTAAAATAACTAAGCAATGTTTTTACCTTTTACATACCTGCAAGGTAAAAAAACATTAAAAGTATCAAAATCGTTCGTGCCAACTACGTAAGGCGCCGGCAATCTTCATAATGTATTTTTTCATTTGCACTGTTTACCCCACAGGCCTAGAATTTTTTCGTGTTTACAAGGGTAAACACAGTAGGTATAGTACACGGTATAATAGGTATATCATTTATTGATGATATACCTACTATCATGTACTCAATTTATGCTAATGAATTACAATTGCATCCTGTTCGGTTAAATTTTCAAAAACTCCCTAACCCTTAAGCTATTTTTGGATTTTTCATTTTATTATCATTATAGAAGATGTTGAGAATTTTATATCATAATCCTTTTTAGTTTAATTATCATAGTATACACTATTTGTAAACGTTACATTTCCTGGTGTGGTTGGATTTGTTAATCTCGTAGAGCAGCCACTCAAGCCGTGACTTGCAGCCTTTGAGGGTGTGTTATAAACCACCGGCTCCATTTAACTTTGATGCGGGTGCCAATTCCAGTTTACTTTGCCGCACTTAATGAGCTTAGTTCAACTAAAGCCATGTCAACATACTTAGCACCATCAAACAGTTTCAATTTATAGCTATGATTATATAGATGTTTTTAATGTACAAACCAGAATAAGAAACAAAAAAAAACGCCACGTATTCTAATAATGAAGTTTTTTTTCATATTGTCAATGGTATTTTGCGCATCATGTAAGGTCAGCTGATGCTAAATAGCTGAATCATGTACACATGCTACCACCTTAAGTCTTATATCCATTCATTCTTTTTCCCTTTCCCTTCCATCTTCCCTTCGACAGGATGTGTAGAAATAAAAAATAAATAAAATAAACAAATAAAAATCTTGCATAAATAATTACGTACATGCTTCCTCGTGCAACCCGCACTTTTCTGTTTTAGAAAACCTAAGTATCCTAAATGTCATTCTGAAAAATTAGCTATAACCGTACCAAATTTCACCAAAATCCGTTCCGTAGATCCAGCGTGATGCCTGTTCAAAGGGACAGACAGACAAAAAAAGAAAAAAAAGTTTTCGCTCCTGCATGGACAAAGAAGTATAATGCTATCAAAGGTTTCAAAAAATACTAAATGTACAGATTTAGCCCAGTTACAGTTTTATTATATGCATAGATTCCATGTAAGTTTTTGGTGCAGAGATCAGACAGCGTTCAGTTGTTTTCCTAGTTTTTATCTTTTAATGCGTATCATATGAATGCACATAATCAAGAGAAGATGGTAGAACTGTCATTGCAACTCACCAGCTAGGCGATCATGTAATTTAATTGCAACCAATAGAAACACAAAAATGTATGGATTTGACAGTTCCGTACGTAGTTTATGTGCATAGTTACTGTGCAATTTTTTAAATTCGGAATGAAATATCTTCTATTGCATTGCTATCAAAGTTCCGTAATCATTCCGCAGGCTTATGCAAAATTACAAGCAGGAAACATGAAAACAAAACCTACATAAGAGAATACGATAGAATATTTTTTTCGTTATTTTTTCTGTGCACTACGGATGTTGGTTTTACTATGCATAGTATAAGAATGTGATGGCAGGTCACGCCGTAGAAATAATCTGCGTGTCACGGCACGCTCGCCAGCGTCGACGTTTCGTTTCACCTGCAAATTGAATTTTCCTGCGGCGGACATAAGGTAGATTTCGTGAATATTTTTATCTGTTCTCTAAAAATTAAATATCTCACCATCATAATTATAAAATAAGGCAGACCATATGGTAGATTTCGTGAAATTTGTATCTATTCTTTTTATAATTTAATATCTGACTACCATTATTATATTATATTTATTTATTTATTTAATACTTTTGCTCAAAAGGTGTACGTGGATGAACTTAATAGCATTATATACCAGCCTTCCAGGTCGTATAACATAAACGTGGGTGTGCAGCTATTAGTGATAATCAACTGTGTGACATTAAATGAAAATTGTAGAATAGTATACGTACAACTAGTTATTATATATAAACTATATATATTATAAGTTATTAAAAAGATATGAGTCTATTGCAATGGAAAGATAATATTTCTATTAAAGATTAGATGGGCTCCACGGTTCCGCCCCCTTCAAGCAATCTATGATAATGATGATCTATAAAGTTTGACAATGATGAAGATTTGACCCCTAGTGTTTGGATTTTAAAAATTCCTTATCTAGAACATTAATGAAAAACACTCGTCAAATATCAAGTCTCTCTTTCTAGTGGTTTGGGCTGTACGTTATCTGTCAGTCAGTCGAGTCACTCACTCAGGACACTCTTAATATAGATAGATAAAGAATACTTAAAAATAAAGTTCTAAATTTAAATATTACATCATAAATTCTCAACCAAGAAAATTATTATAAATATCATTGTAAATTAAAGACATTTTGCGCACTGAAAGAAAATAAATACTTAAGCAAGTACCAGCAATAGTGTACTTACATAATATTATTATTATTTACTCTTGATTCTTATTGAAGAAGCGGGTATAAAGTAAGCAAACGAAATCTACCTTTTACCAACGCCTCGTTTATTTTTTTATCGGATCTGGATCACTCTTATTTACATATAGCTCGATGGTGGACGCAAGGAAATGCAATAGGTCACAGGAAAATCAACGTTTTTTACCGGTTTTAATAAGCATTACCTAATTTATTATTAAAACAGCAGGAGTAAGTGTGTGAGTGTATTATTCCCAAATACTCTATAAATAATGAAACTGTTGTTTTTATTGAGTGTGTTCGATTAGTGTGACTTAACTTCTGGAATATCAGCATTTTTCATAACAATAGAATAACAATGTTGGATAGTGCGTGCCTGGTCACCTAAACTTACTTATCAGGGTGCGGAGGGGTCCAAGTAAATAGTCATTATAGGTACATACTTTCGTTTATTACTTGGTGAAACATATATCAGATATAGGCACGTAAAGACGCGGTTGGTGGTAGAGAGACGACTGAGGAGGGCAGGAGCGGTGCGGCTAACGTATGCTATTTTTGCTGCGCTTGCACCCTGCCCACCCACAAACAATGTATGCCGGCTCGATATCGAGCCACTAGTCCAAGGGTTAATAAACAATCTTAGACAAAGCTATCAACCGGGTTTATTAAATATTCATAGAATATAATGCCCTGAGAAATTAAATTAGTTAAATTCCTACAGATGGGTAGGCAGACATTGTCAAAATATTCAAATCGTTCTATGATGTGTAAAGGGTATAAGCATCAAAAGGTCAAAATGTCAAAACATACAAAACATAGTCACAACTTTTCGTGACAAAGTAGTAGGTACTCATATAGCAAAGCTCGTATAGCCGTTCTTTACCGATTGGTAAAGTTAAGCAACGTTCGCTATTGCATTCGATGGGTGACCACTACAAAAAGTGATATATACAACTAAACGCTACCGTGATTTGGAGGGAACTTCAAACCACAGATTACCATATACTTAGTCAGCGTCAAACCGTCGGTCCCAGCTAGCAGCTGTTATCGTATGACAGTAGTCGTTGATAAGTCAGAAGCCTGCGGGTGGCTTGCACATTCTAACTCCAGGACTGACCACTTATATACCTACACGAAAAGGAAAAAAAGGAGTGACAGTAAATGTACGTGGAGTTAAAATATTTATTAGGGTTCTTACAAGAGATGGCGTGTCTACTTGAATTTGTTTATAAAGACAAGAAAAATGACCAGTGGCAATTTTCTTGACTTCCTTTATTGCCAACAAAAACACGAAAAATCTTGTTTGCTTACGAAGTTTGTAATGTGATTAAACTGAATAGTTTTTTACACAACACAGCAATAAGTGTTAATCATTGCAAGTGGACTGCAAGTTGCCTCTACTTTGGAAACAAATGCTTGTAGCACTCCCGTAGAGCGTAGCAAACAACGAAGCATGGCGTAGACGTGTCGTAGCAGCTATTCGTAAACCGTAGCACTTTCGTAATCGTAGCTCGTAAATCATAACTGCGCCTGTACCTGTGACTGAACTACCTGCATTTTATGTGCATAAGTGATGGAGCCATTTGTTTAGCTAAGCGCTAAGATTATGAAAAGCGACGTATACATAGGGAGTGTACGGACATCTACATCTTCACTATTTACATGAATACATAAAAAGATTAAGTTTGAATGTATATTTGCAAAGGCTGATCTCCCGGGGCTCACTATACAATGCCACAATCTACTGGAAGAAGTAAGTAGTAGGAATATGGATACTCTCCAATGGATCAAGGAGCACAGCGGATCCAGAGGTAATGATGCGGCTGATGAACTGGCAAGGCGAGGCTCGGCTTTTTTTTTCTCTTATATTTTGGCTCCACACATAGTGTATTTAGCCAGTGTCAAGTATTGTAATTTTTCATAATGATAGAATATTTCACGTAAAGTCAAGTCTTAGTCACAGTCTGCGTAGTCATAGTCCAGTCTAAGTCAGGTAGTCTCAGTCCAGTCTAAGTCATGCCCTAGTAGAGTGGTGGCAACTTTACTAGAAGCTTCTATGAAATTTTGGAAGCAACACGAAAAACCACGTTTCACCACATTATATCACTTGCCCACACTCATGCTCGTAATTCAGCACTTAATGCGGAAAACGCCACCGATTTTAAACATTAACACTGGAAAAAGCACGAGTTTTGAAAAATAATACAATGCAACGACGTGAACTTTTCCGCGTTCCCGCCAAAACAGAGCCTCGGCTTTACGCCCTGTAGGCCCGGAGCCGGTGATACCTTTGCCATTCAGCCAGATTCGATCCTGGATTCGCGGTAGAACAGCTAAACAACATCAAGAAAACTGGTCAGGTATGAAGGATTGTAGGCAGTCGAGGGAAGCGTTTCCAGTTCTTAACCGGAGATACTCCCGAAAGCTTCTAAATCTGAAACGGGACAAACTCTGACGAGTCGTCGGTATTGTCACTGGTCACTGTTCCCTAAACAAACACTTGTTTACAATAGGTGTCACAGACAGCCCCCTGTGCAGAGGCTGCACGGGGGCAGAAGAAACTGCCCCACATGTGCTGCTAGGGTGCAGCAGTGTGGCCAAGCAGCGAACGGAGTTCCTCGGGGCTCCGGGAACAACCCAGGAGGCCTGCGCCGACATTCCCGGCCTACTGGCCTTCCTGGATGACATCGGGTGGCTGGACTGATATGTGCCACCTCACGCAAAAAGGGCCACTGTGCGGCCTAGTTGCGGAACAGGAGCCCGCACACCAAGTACCAAGTACGGCTGATCTCCAAAATAATAAAAACAGACTGAAAACTGTTTCACTGATAGAAAGTTACTAAACAAAGCAAAGCCAAGAACAAGAGATAAAGTGAAATAAAAGACTTCCGCATTTGTCCGTAGAGTAGAAGAGAGAAAACCTCAGACAACATACCATAAGATTTTAAACTATCATGGTCACTAACACCACTAAAACAACTCGGCAACTCAAAACAAATAATTTTCATGGTAAATATCTTAATTAACAATATTTTAGTAACATACTGCGTTTCCAGCTCCGTCAGGCTTTTTAATACCATTTGCCCTTACTGTTGTAAGTTATATTGCTAGCTTCGTTCCGCAGCTATGTCTTGTGGTAAGGACAGAGCGTGCGGGACAAGTGAAACGATCGCTAGTTGACTTCACACTGATACGATGCACGATGCATTTGTCGGGGTGGGCGCAGCCACACACACATACTTAACAATACTTAATAATACTACGCATTTTATAGTAACTTAAACACTCTTGTCAGAGTACGAATATACTCCGACAAGAGTGTTGCAATTTTTGTTTTATCCTGATACAACGCGTACAAAGCCGCAACTGATTTTACATCGTCAGCCAGCTGAAGATGTCCACAACTGAACCCGTAAAACTCCACTTTGGACGCTTGTCATAAGAGGGTTTGCCATAATGACTATGCTTTTCAGGCGTCATGGTGTCCGCAGGTTTTAATGTACCGAGAAGAATGCTGCTGCCCATTCCCTGGATATTCCCTTAAAGTACAAGTTCGTAGCCAACTGCAGACAGCAGCAGTAGGCAACCTGTACATAGCCGAACCACTGCTGATTACTATGTATTTCTGTGAAATACCTTCCGTAGTCGCCAGAGGTATTTCATAGAGAAACAAGAGCCAATAAGTGCTGCGGCGAGACGTTGCTTGCTGCTGCTATCGGCAACTGCAGCCTACAAACGGCTACAAACTTGTACCCTTAGGGTGGGTTTTTTGATCCGTAGTTAAGATAACCAATGGTTAAAAATGGTAACAAATTTTAACCAACGAATGCGGGCGACTCCTTTTATATCCCCGTCACTCAGTTTGCTTTCCTCGAGTCTGTAGGGAGCAGACTCAGGACAGCCTTTTGATTTTTTTGAATTTTGATACTGGTTCGAATTAATATCTGAGATTAAAAAAGGTTCCATTGTGCTGTACCTTACAAGTTCTCCTTCACTCTGGCTGTTAGAGATTTCCTATTGGAAGGATCCCGTCTGACAAAAAATACTCATACTTTAGTAGCGGGATCATGATACATAATCACAAAGTGCTGTTTGTTTTGAAAGAGATTGTGGTGATATGTGATAATATGTTGCTTACTCGCCCAAAAAAAATACACATCCGCCATTACTATCACTTTTCCTCTCGGGCAGTGTGTACTTGATTTGTAACTCTCGTCTTCACGCTTCGTGAGTCTTTTGAGAGTAATGCAAATATTCTAGGTCTGTGCTCATACCGAGACCATACGGTACACGGCACAATGCCGATCGACACTAGTTGAATAGAAGGTCAAAAAACTTGTCATTTTAAACATGAGAATCCAACCAAACTGAGCATCCCTGCAAACAGACGCATGGATTAATTTCAAAAGTATCCTTTCACAGTCCGAATACCTTTATTTACGGGTTAATAAAAGGTCGGTGCGACGGCTGCAAAGGCCCCCGTAGAGGCAAATGATTTGAAAGCATTAATTACCTATTTACATGACCTCTGAATGGTGATTTGGTTCATTCGGTCCTAGAGGGTTCTTATTAAGGGTAGGCGACATATCATCAGTGCATCTCGTGTTGAAGATGTCCATAAGCGACGGCGACCACTTACCATGTGGACCGTTTGATTGATTGCCACCGATGATAGTATTTAAAAAAGTTTCTATATAAAAGTGCCTAGACCAATGAATCTCGGCTGAGATACTCCTCGCAGAATATGTTGTATATAAAATACACTGACAAATACTACTTTAGTGCATAATCCACTTATGTATAACGCGTGCTATTGAAAAAATAATTGCGGCGATAGCAATAGAATATTAGATTTCTACTTCCACCTTTATGTCTATTAGTGTAATATGAGTGAGACTTTTTAGATCTTTTCTTTATTTAAACGCGTAAGCGTAAATCAAAGAACAGCTTCATCAGGCCATCAGTCTATATTTTGATCCACGTAAGTCTCTCCCTTCACCGCCAGTGATCAGGCGCTGCGGGGAGCCGATGGAAGTAGGAGGCAAGCAGCCTCAAAGTGGCAGACCTATGTTCAGCAGTGAACGTCTTCGGGCTGATGATAAAGTCTCTCCCAGGTAGGCTACATTGCTCGTAGAACTGACAACCGATGAGGAAGACAGGTTCTTGAGTGGCGACCACGAACCGAGACGTAGCGTATATAGGCTGGCCTCTATTAGGTGGACTGACGACCTGGTCAAAACCGCGGGGAACCGATGGATGCAGGAGGCAAGCAGCTGCTCAAAGTGGCGCTCTATGGGAGAGGCCTTTTCAGCAGTGGACGTCGTCAGGCTAATAATGATGAAGCCTCTCCCAAGGTACGCCATCGAGCCCGGAACTCAACTCTATCTAGTCGGAGCATATCTACGCTTGTCAATAGGATCGCAATGCAATTTATCTTCTCTCTCTTTCATTTATTATCGATACTACTCTAGCTGCATGCTTTCGTATGCAAAATCTGAGCCTTTGTTACTACGGACTCCCAATCAACTATCATGGTAGTCAAAAGCTGTTCAAACAAACGTCCGGTTGGATGCCACATACGTCAATCCTGTCACAGCTAGGGCACACGATAGCGAGAAATAAGACAAAAGGTGCTTGTTTTGTTTTGATATCAACCCGTTTGCAGCTGGGGCAGTATAATAGAGACCTACTTCTACTATGCCGTAGCATGGAACAAGGAAGAGAGGAATGCCAATAGACCAAGAAAACAGCGTTGATCAAAAATATGCCTAAAACTAGATGGCGTTGCAAAATGAGTGGGTTATAATTTGAGCGCAGATCAGAAATATGGCAAAAAACCGTTTAAAACCTAGCCCGCCGTAGCTACCCGTACAGCCCGCTAATTTTGCAGTGCCATCCAGCGCTCAACTTATAACCCACTCATTTTGCAACGCCATCTAGTTTTAGGCATATTTTTGATCTACGCTTTTTTCTTGGTGTATTGGCATTCCTCTCCTTCTTTTTCCATGGCCATAGTAATACCTAACGATGTGATCTTTATTTGTCTCTCTATCTTGTATTTAATATGCTCTGTCTATATCTGTCTTTATTAAAATGATTTGTCCTGAGAGACTAACTGACAGGCAACGTACATCCAAAACATAGATCAGACCTGAATAAGGACTAAAAATTTGGAGAGCTTTTCCCTCTTATGGCAGATGGGTGTATTGAGAAAGGGTTTTGGAAATTTATTTTTTATTGGGGTGATATGGGGTGCTAAAGATTAAGTGGAAAAATGCGATGCCTTTATAATGTAATGACCATTAGTATTTTGAAATTAGCATCAAATTAAGTATTAAATATGTGCAGTTTAAATAAATACTTGAATTGTAAGCATAGATTCCGAAACTACATAAAATTAAGGCGTGTACTCTCATTATATTATGCTATGCCTTAAATACCTAAACCTAACTGATCATAGAACGAATTAGTAATATTACACGTAAAATTTTCTTTGTTATCGGCTTAGAGTATGTACTTTGTTATCGGAAACCTTTGATTCCAGTATTGCTAGTAATGTTGATCGACGCTATACAGAACTGAATTTCGTATTCCAGGTATATTTCAAACATTCACTCTGGTAGAGCTATATTACCTGATGCACGATATAGGTATTATACCTATAAGTAATTATATAAAAAGGTGCGTTGTAATGTGGGGATTACTGCATTGTTATTTGACATTGCGGTAGACAAATATGGTTTAATAGTTTATTTATTAATTTACTAGCTGACCTGGCAGACTTCGTACTGCCTTTAAATGGGGAAAAGAAAAGAGCTGTTTTTAGGGTTTTCCCGGCATTTATTCGAATTTTTCTCACCTTTTAAACCTTTCCTAGACCTCCACAAACATTTCAAGACCAAGATAAGATAAATCCGTTCAGCCGTTCTCGAGTTTTAGCTAGACTAACGAACAGCAATTGATTTATATATATATATATATATATATATATATATAATGGATTTTATTTTATTATAAATTATACTGATTCTTGTTCCTTATGTATTTCAGTTTTGTGTTCATTGCGTTGGTTTCGTCACCTTCATTGAAAGCTCAAGATCTTTTAAGGCTTCTATAACCAAGCATGCACCATTGTAGACCGCGCTATCACTTTCCATCAGGTAAGACAGTGGTTAAGTGCTTTGCCAGTAAATAACAAAAAAATATTTGAACGCGCGACCTACATATCGCATACTAGCCAAGTAACAGTAGGGTGTTTTTGGATCGTAACTTATAAAATAATTAAAGCCGTTCAATTTTTGTCAGACGATTAGGCCCATGTTTCGAAAACTTTGATTAAAAAGCTGGAAAATTTTGACCGTCGCTAATTAAGCTAATTAAGTTTTTGTAATTATTCCATTTAAAAACGTGAATAAAAAATTTAAGTTAAGAATGCTAGGTGTATATGACTTACGACGTTATTGTCCTATTATACTTGTTATTATACTTGTTGGAAAAAAATTAAGCTCAGAATATAATAAATCTAAAATATACGAATTTTTTAATTATACAGTGTGTAATATAATTTATGATTTTGCAGGTCAATCTTACTAATTCAAAGCTTCAGATCACATACTATGTCACAAGCAAATGCCATCGCTTACGGCATTAGTAGGTACGCTGCGTTGGTCATCATAAACCATTCATAAACGTAGTTCGTCAAATGGCATTCGTCGCAATCGGCGTTCGACACATACGCGTCATCACTTACCATCAGGTGAGACTGTGGTCAAATGCTATGCCGGTAAATTATAAAATAAAAAAAATAACCTACCGTTTACCCTTGATACTACCTGGGTGAACGGTGGAATATTTTTTAATAACCACCTGTGTAGTATAGGTAAAAAAGGTTTCAATGACACGCGTTATAAGTAATCTATGCAGTTCGTCGTACACGCCGATGGTCACACACGCAATGCGCAAGAACACAGTTGTTCATTCTGTTATCATGATGTGATGCTAAAACTGCTCTTCTCTCGGTAGATAATACATTTCTCATAACTATATATGATCAAAATATCATATCGTAGCTGTCACAACTGCGCCCACAGAGAATCTATCCGTTTGCATTTATATGTTGTAAACTATATGCACTTTATTTTGGAAATACGTATTTTGATTGTTTTGTTTAACTCGTATTAGGCAGTTTTTACTAATACTTTTTTAATAACTTCCAGCTGGGTCTACCTGCTGGGTTCTGAATTTATAAAATTTAATTATTTAAGTGATTATTTAATATTTTTGTTTCTTACAAATAACAATTTTATTAGTAGGAACAAGAAAAGGAGTTGTATGGACTTGCATTATAGCCCCAGATCGTGATTCAAATTTTCAACAATCTTTGATTAAAATATGGTTTAACAAGTAGAAAAACTCTTCTAAATACAAAAAAATCACGGCAGCCATCCTAGGAACCAATAAAAAGAAAGTGATAAACTAAAAGGCCGCTTCTGTTTTGCCAATCGGCTACAATATATTGTACCTACTTAGAACGCTTACCTACTATTATAAAAAGGAATTCCAATCCTATATGTATGTAATAGCTAGGTGTATTAGGCTTCAATATCCCTACTTGTGAAACAGTTCGGGAGGAATCCTATTGCGCAGAACTCCGGAATTCCCGGTACGGGATAGTACACCGAATCCCTTTACGTGGAGAAATTAGATTGGGCAACCTGATGCTGAAATGTGAATATGAATGTCGCATAATAAATGAAGTTTTAGTTTAAATTTAATAGTTTGAATTATAGAATAGGTACTGTGTGTATCTGAAGAGCTATGTTATTATTGTAAGTGTGTTAATAGATGAGTAATGGTAATTTTTTTGGTACTTAATCAGTGTCGTTCGAACATTGTTTAATAAGAACATGTATGTACTAAAACTTGAATAAAATTAAAGTGAGCTTTTTAAATCTCACAACGTAGCATTTTGAGACTCGTGTTGTGTGCCTGTTTCATTCTACTGATAATTCCGGTAAAATCATGGTAAAACAGTAAAAGTAGTAGTAAAGGTAAATTTTTCACTACATAAAAAAAAGATGCCAGTGGTTACGTCAGTATTTTGCAAAAAAAATAACGTAATACCCAGTTGTTTTGTTAAAAAAAAGACTGGTTCATTTCACAATATTCAGCATTCCCTGAAATAATTATATCGAGTGTGGATGCTTCACAAATTAATTTTATTTTTCACAGGAGAGCAAATAGTGAAATGTGATAAATGATTCTGCAAAGGCGCAAAACATTTTTGATATCAATGGCAATACTACATACAATTTAATATCAGTTTATTACAAGTACTATTACAAATCTATTACTAAGCTTTTGATCCCTATGAACACAATATTTATAAAAATATAGTACGATTAGCCATTTATTTTCATCAATATAGGAGAAATATTAAACTCTACAAACGAGCTCAAAGGAGTTTCTAAGTTTAATAAGGAAGGGGAAATACTCGTGCATCCCGTTTCTGATAATTGCTCGTGATCCCATCCGATCCAGATTATATCCATATATTGGATTTGGATCGGTTGCCATTGCCATAGTGTGTGTCCGTTTTACAGGTAAACATCACCAACATGAAAAGAAGGACAGGTAAACCACAGACCAAGTAGTCGGTACTTACATAATTAAAATGAACTTAAGTAAAAAATATGTGAAAATACATAGATTGGCGATCTACGGCAGCCGTGTGGCTGCGCCGTTATATCGTATTTCTATATACATAAATGCATAAATAGGCAAAGTACGGTCATAGACATATATTGACCGAATGTATGTCAGAACAGCTGCTGCCCGCAATATGCTCGTTTCTTCAATACCCCATTTAACACTTTTTGATGTTGAATTTTGAAATTTTTTTGAAAGGAAGGCGTCATTCAAATATGAAGTAACTTCTGCCTTTATTGTCTCAAGGATCATGATGATGATGATGTGAGCCCTCAGACCAGATGCACATCTTATTATTTGGAGGCTGTCTTGCCATAAACGTAAGACAGGTAACAACGTAAGGTTTGGGGTGTACATTGTCTATCAGTCAGTCAGGTCAGCTTTTTATCAATATTGATCGAAATCGATTTCGACCTGTTGAAAAGAAAACGGAAATGTGACATACAGACAGAGAGATATTTCAAGTTACTGATTCATCCAATCAGTAATTGCCTATAGGCATCCTGACATGAAGCACCAGCAGGTGTCCTTAGTTGCGTTACTAATAAAATATCGGAGAGATAGAGGATAGGTGAGAGGAGAGGAGAGTGAATGTCTCTCATATAGGTGAGCATGCTACATCGTCGATCGCATTGTCACTTATCTTAGCATCAGGAGAAATGTCGTAAAACGCAAGCCTATCAGTATAAAAAACGTAAGCGTATCTTTTCTTTAAATTCTTTCAAGATAAATAATTGAAATCTGGAACACATTATTTAAAAACAATTTCACGACCACGAGGCGTAGTCAAAAGTCATCAAATTTGCAGGCGTTCGTCGCGGCCGCTCTTTGCAAAGCATCGTGAATAGAGTGGCCCACTTTTCAGATTGCAGTAAGCCTGTAAGTATACTTTCATCTCAGAGTAAAATAAATAAATAGATGGCCCGAGCAAAACTGGAAAATGCGAGGAGGAAGATAGTTAAGGGGCAATAAATTAATTTTTGTTATTTTTTGCACAAATTACAATTTACAGTTCTACAGAAAATGAAATTGTGCGGTTATTGTATCTTCACCCAACAGTGTGAATCTTGTGTTTATTGTAACTAAAAACTTAGATATATATTTTCTTATTCTTACATAGACAAAATGATCCTTCCTTTCTTCTAGGACAGACAGATTCATGTGCCCTCCAAAGCATAGTAGCGCTTATTTGTAAGTCTTTTAATATCTATCCAAGTGATGACCATAGCGAATGTTGCTTAAATTTACCGATAGGCTAGGAATGAGCACTGCCCGGTGCCGTTGACACGCATGTTATTTAATGTCGATCTGATAAAAGCCATTGACAGTCCATTAACAAAATTAGAGCACAGGTAGGTTCTATCTGGAACTATCCATATCAATATTGTGTAAAATTTATCCGAAAATTAGTACAGCATATATGTTCTAAATATATATATTTCACATTTTACCAATTTCACTTAGTCACATCACAACGTTATTATTTTGTTAATTACGACAGGCATTTTGAATTTAATCACCAAAGCTTTATAAAATAAAGTTCGATATTAAGCTTCAGCCACGTAGAACTGAGGTAACAGAGCTTCCAATAAAGTTTAAAAGCCTGATAAGTGCGTTCACTCATCGTACGTAAAAGGCCGCTCTCAAAACTGGTAACTGGGTACAGAGCATATCTACAGCTTTTATGCCTATTTATTACGTATAAAAGCATCCACTTACAACGTAATAGCTAAACACGTGCATCTAAATAAATTGACTTTGAAAAAATACCTCTCTGGTTGGTTTGGGTCACTTCTTAAGTTGACCATTTACAAAATAGTCCGATTCCTAACTTGTCTTATTGATAGTTGGTTATTCTAGTTTTGCTTTATGGAAATTCATCAACAGCCTGAAGACATCCACTGCTGAACATAGTCCTCCTCCCCCACAGAGCGCCACTTTGGGTGGCAGCTCGCCTCCTGCAGCGATCGGCTCCCCGCGGCTTTCACCAGATCATCGGTCCACCGAGTGGGTGCCGGCCTACTCTGCGTCTTCCGGTTCGTGGTCACTCGAGAACCTTTCTTCCCCATCAGTTGTCAATTCTACGAGCGATGTGGCCTGCCCATTGCCATTTCAACTTGCTAATTCTAAGAACTATATCGGTCACTTTAGTTCTCCTGCAGATCTTTTCGATTATGGAAATTAATCAATGAATATTTAAAAGACTTTGTCTTGAGTGGCTGACTAACTGACTGACAACGTACATCCTAAACTGCTGGACGATATGCAGTCTTCTTATAGGTGCTACATCGTCGACCAGATGTATGAAAAAAATACGTTGAGATTTGCTTCTTTTTTATGGCGTAGGGCGTTTTAATGGGTGTATTGAGAAATTAATTTGAAAATTTAACTGTAGTGGTTTTAATTTGTGTGAAAAGTCAAGGGTGAAACCGGTGGGCACCTTTAGTCTATTATAATAAATCTATGCTGGTCTTAGTGCGAGTAAAAATGTATTTATTCATTCTATGTATGTGATTGTTGGGCGTTTCTATTATACCCTGCATGGGTGTATTTATTTCGATGTTACATTCCGGAGATGTTGAGTCGTTTATTTGATTGCAGTGTCACGGAGCACCGATGTCATGTTGATAAAATCTTTTCTCAAAGTGTTCCTAGAACGTATAAAATGATAAATTTACATTCAACGTTTGAGATAATAAATATAATATAGTTTGTTAGTAAAGGGACAGAATGCTATTTTATTCCGTACCTACTTATATAAAACGACATCCTACGTAGGTATTTTGTTATAATGTTAACTTGTCTAAAAATACTCTTAAGTCTATAAATAATGACACTAGCGAAACATTATTATTATCGTTGCATACAAGAATAACATTAGTAATTTTTTTTTCAATTAAAAAGCTTTTTATTTTTTTAAACTTAAAAACAGATAGTATGTATACTAAACTAAACTAAACTATAATTTGATTACAAGGATTTTTTATATACATTTTTCTATTGAAATAAAAACAGTTTTAAATTTATCTAATCTCAGACTCTATCAAGAAGCAAAAATGGATTATCAGCTAAAGTTTACAATAAAGTCCGCAAAGAAGCTACAAACAAAATAAAGCCTTTCTCAATGAAAGGGAGATTAAAGCCCTAATTGTCCTTTGGTGGGCCGTATTGGATTGATTACGGATCGCGAACAGCACGTCTTTTGATGTTTCCGATAATCTGGGTCTCTCGTTGGCTTTGTCATCGGTAAGCTAAGTTCATTTTGGAATGAAAAGGTAAAATGTTGCTGTGTAAGAGAAATACGTTGGTGATGGACATTGTTAGTCAAATAATGTAGGTATTAAAATGAGATCGAGATCTTGATAAAACGTTTTGATATAGTTTGTCAATTGACTTTAATTATTAATTCTTGACTCAAATATAACACCATACTGCCAAACGACACACTGATACACCCCCACACACCCCCACCCACCCACACACCCACACACTGTACACACTGCGACACTGTGGTGCATGTCTGGTAACTTTCACTCCGGAACGCCGCGCCATATTATTGTATGTGTACTGTACCTACAGTTTTTAATAATATAGATACTACGTACCTATAACTGAACCATGATCTATACCTACAATAAAATACGCAAAACTGGGCCCTGCTGTATTTTGGAGGGCACAGAGGCTTCTGTAAAAGTTTGGCACACTTGTTTGAGTAAATAGTCAAACAATTTAACTTCTTCATAATTAATTAGAAATGTCTGTACCTACCTGCAATAATTCACTACATTAGTATGGATACCACGTTCAAACGGGTTGGCATTCGAAGTTTGTCCCTGGCATTCCTGGAATTACTATAAATATCTCTTAGTGCAGTGAAGACTGACTATTCATTGAGTAAATAAATGGATACTTTTATGTTTAAATAGGTGACATGTTGGTTTTCAATGGTCTAGTGTAATATTTTAAGTAGTATCTACTCGTAGCCAATCGATTTTCGTAACTGACGTTTGTTCTGTTTCAATTTTGAACCATGAGGCCTTTTCGTGACTCATTTTAAAAGTTGCATCAGAGTGAATGGTTCTTTTAGAAGGAACACCTAATTGGGCACTAACACGAAAGAAATCATAACTGTGTTACCATTAGTTACTAATGATTAAGTTTCGAGAAAATTACTAAAGCCCGTAGTTACTAAACATGAAGATGATTGATGATTTGGGGTTGGGTGTCCCAGGGAGTGGTACACTCAGGATTTCTACTTTACACTTATTTCTGAGACACGCTTTATGTCTATAACAAGTATTCAAAGCTATATATAAGTCTAAAAGAGATTTTAATAAAAATAATTATTTTCAAACAACTGGTCGAGTCTTTAGGTACTAAATAAAAGTTGAAACGATCCTATTATAAATAAGAAATCACATATCCTTCAAAACATGTTATTAAAAGTTGAGCTAAATCTCCAAACTTCTTCAGAAGCTGCGGTTGAGTGTTCCCGAGGGTCGTTATAACCTCACAATTTTCTTCGGAAGGGATGAAATTACTAAAGAATAAATATGTTTACATCGTGTACCATACATCGATCCCATGTGATGCGAATTATTCTTTGAATAATGCCTTCACACGTAAAAACAACGCAACAATGTATAACAATGAATTTATGAAAACTGTGTGTGTAGGGCCATTTGGATACGGGCAGCGGAACCCTCGAGGACAGAGGCTGGCTGACTTCATGGAGAAGGAGGGACTCTTTATGATGAACTCCTTCTACGAGAAGCGGCCATCCAGGAAGTGGACGTGGATAAGTCCCGACGGTTCCACTAAAAATGAGATAGACTTCATCATGACGACCAAGAAGCACATATTCGATGATGTCTCTGTGATCAGCAAGGTGAAAACCGGTAGCGATCACCGTATTGTTAGAGGCACATTGAATATCAATGTTAAGCTCGAAAGGTCACGTCTGGTGAAGTCTACGCTCCGTCCAAATCCTGTCCAAATCCAAAACCCCGAAGGCTTTCAGCTGGAACTCCAAAATCGCTTCCAGTGCCTAGCCGATTGTAACACAGTGGACGAGCTAAACGACGGGTTGGTGGAAACTGTCCAAGCTGTTGGATCGAAATTCTTTAAGACCCAACGCCGAAAGAAGACTCAAAAGCTCTCAGAAAAAACTCTTGAGCTAATGGCCGACCGGAGCGAAATGAAGCTGCAGTCTTCAGTTGATATGTCAGCCTACGGTGAACTCAATAGACGAATCTGGAGTTCCTTGCGACACGACTTGCGTGCTCTTAGTACTTCACGTATTGAGGCCGCAATTGAGCGGAACCAAGGCTCTAAAGTGTTCGCAAAGGATTCGTCTATTGGGCAACACCAAATGACAAAACTGAAGACCGAAAATGGTAGCGTCATTTCATCCAAGCCTGAGATTCTGAGAGAGATCGAGAACTTCTATGGACAGTTATACACCTCGACACGTAAGCCCGCTACTAACACAGCTCAGGACATCAGAGCCAAGTTAGTCCGACACTATACCGAAGATATCCCGGACGTCAGCCTGTACGGGATTAGAATGGCCCTCAAACAGCTTAAAAACAACAAGGCACCAGGTGAAGATGGAATTACGACCGAACTTCTGAGAGCGGGTGGTAGACCGGTACTTTTAGTCCTCCAGAAGTTATTTAATTCTGTCATCCTTGAAGGTATAACGCCAGAGGCATGGCACAAGAGCGTGGTGGTGCTCTTCTTCAAAAAAGGCGATAACACCTTATTGAAGAACTATAGGCCCATCTCGCTCTTGAGTCATGTGTATAAGCTGTTTTCGAGAGTCATTACGAATCGTCTCGCACGCAGGTTTGATGAATTCCAGCCTCCCGAACAAGCCGGTTTCCGAAAAGGCTTTAGCACCATAGACCACATCCATACGCTGCGCCAGATTATACAGAAGACCGAAGAGTATAATCGGCCGTTATGCCTAGCGTTTGTGGACTATGAGAAAGCCTTCGATTCAATCGAGACTTGGGCGGTGCTGCAGTCCTTGCAGCGATGCCAAATTGACTATAGGTATATCGAAGTTTTGAAGTGTTTGTACAGTAAGGCCACTATGTCAGTCCGACTACAGGACCAGAGTACGGAACAAATTCCATTGCAAAGAGGCGTGAGACAGGGAGACGTTATTTCTCCGAAACTGTTCACAAACGCATTGGAGGATGTTTTCAAGCTCTTGGAGTGGAAAAGATCTGGCATCAACATAAATGGCGAGTACATCACTAACCTTCGTTTTGCCGATGATATAGTCATAATGGCGGAATCGCTCGAGGACCTTAGCACCATGCTCAACGACCTCAGTAGAGTCTCCCAGCAGGTTGGTCTTAAGATGAATATGGACAAGACAAAGATCATGTCTAATGCTCATGTTCCACCTATACCGGTAATTGTTGGGAACGATACTCTCGAAGTTGTCGACAAGTATGTCTACCTAGGACAGATTGTCCAATTAGGTAGGTCCAACTTCGACAAAGAGGTGGCGCGAAGAATCCAACTCGGCTGGGCAGCGTTCGGGAAGCTTCGTCCTATCTTTTCGTCCAAAATACCGCAGAGCCTGAAAACGAAAGTTTTCAATCAGTGTGTGTTGCCAGTGATGACTTATGGAACTGAGACATGGTCTCTTACTGTTGGCCTCATTAGTAAGCTCAAAGTCGCGCAGCGAGCTATGGAGCGAGCTATGCTCGGTGTTTCCCTGCGAGATAAGCTCCGGAACGAGGAGATCCGCAGGAGAACTAAAGTGACCGATATAGCTCTTAGAGTTAGTAAGTTGAAGTGGCAATGGGCAGGCCACATCGCTCGTAGAACTGACAACCGATGGGGAAGAAAGGTTCTCGAGTGGCGACCACGAACCGGAAGACGCAGCGTAGGCCGGCCCCCCACTCGGTGGACCGACGACCTGGTGAAAGCCGCGGGGAGCCGATGGATGCAGGAGGCGAGCAGCCGCTCAAGGTGGCGTGCTCTGGGGGAGGCCTATGTTCAGCAGTGGACGTCTTCAGGCTGTTGATGATGATGATGATGATGTGCGTCCGATGTGGCTAGAAAAAAATTTCGTCGTGCCTTTTGTCATGAATAAATTATTTCTTTATATGTCTTTCTTACCCAGCTAGGGTAATAATATCGGTATGACTACGATCGAACCGTTGAGTTAAGAATACAGACAATGTAGAATGTATAATTACTACTCACTGTATATACTTAGTGTTATACATATTTAAGTTATGTTAAGTATAGAAAAATTACACTACTTAACTACTTTTATCTAAGTTTTTTAAAATGTAAATCAATGACGTGACGAGCTAAGCGTGCGCCTGATGTTAAGCGTCAACAGCTATGCATAACAGATTGCAGTATCACTCGGAACTCTAAATTAATATGGTTTTGCGTGGCACTGCGCTGCGCACGTCATCCTGAGACTTTAGCTAGTGTTCAACACAGTCTAGTAATAAGATTACTAGACTGTGTGATCAGATCATAAAGTCTCATTTGCCCAGTAATTTCACTAGCTTGCAATGCCCTACAAACTAAAACACAGTAGTGCTTGCACTAGGCGGCAGCATAATCGGCAAAGCGGTGGTACCTCCTACGAATTGGAACACGATAATATTTTCTACCTATCTTTAATTAGGTACTTACATAAATAATAGTAGAAGAATGTACAAAAGTTTTTGAAAGAAATCGAAACGAGCTTTAGTTAAAAAAACATAGGCAATGTAATTAAAATAAGTAACTACATTATTATTAGATAAGTAGGTATTTTAGCGAATTCCTAATCAGCGAGTCTGTCAAAAATCTCCATAAAGCAGCTCAAGTAAAAATTTAGGACTTGGAATGCAAAACTACCCGCAAATTCCTAATAAATGATAATTATTCAACGGACAAAACAGCTAAGTAAACCAATTTGATTGTGATTGTATTACAAAGGCTATCGTCCGACGGCAGCCAGCATCAGGGCACAATGCACGAGAGAGTGCTCTGCTACGTAAATAGGATTTAAACTAAGTGCATACTATAGATATGTTTCAATCCCTTTAGTTATTATTAGTGTGGCTTTCATATCAAACCTGATGCTTCTGAACAGATTTGCGAGAAATTTTCGACAATTTATACATAAACTGTGCAAAATTTCTGGCAAATCTGTTCAGAAGGATCTGGTTTGACTTTATAGCTGCTGAAATCAACACTGTACTTTTTATTTTGAAAGGTTAAGAATTTTGACGGAAATATTAGTATAAGTCTTATAAGTGAAACCACTGGGTGTCTTTTTTTTCTTATATTTTGGCTCCACACATAGTTTATTTAGTGAGTATTGTAATTTTGGAATATTTCACGTAAAGTCAAGTCATAGTCACAGTGTGGGTAGCCATAGTCCAACCTAAATCAGGTAGTCATAGTCCAGTCTAAGTCATGCGCTAAAGTGGTGGCAACTTTACTAGAAGCTTTAGAAGATTTTTTGAAGCAACACGAAAAACCACGTTTCATCACCGACGTGAACTTTTCCGCGTTCCCTCCAAAACTTCACGGGGTGTCTATAGTGGAGAAATAATAAATACACACATCAAAAAAGTTTAAGCAACATGTACTAATTTAAATTTTAGGATGGTTCGTCACATTATAACGTTGTATTTTAATTTTAAAATTATTACAAAATGAAATTTCTAAAGAAAATGAATTTATTGTGAAAGAATAGGACAATTTAATACAAAGTATGGCCTCCTCTGGTATTCAGAACTTGTCGGCAGCGATTATTTATTGAATTAATGAGACTGTTTATGTCATCTTGCGGTATTATTCGCTCCCAATGGAATTGTAGCAAATCCTTCAGCTGTTGGATTGTTGTCACTCCGTCAAAGTCCTTCAAAACACGTCTCTGGAGCATGTCCCATGCGTGCTCGATGGGGTTGAGGTCTGGCAATTGTGTAGGCCAGGGCAATACCCGGATGTTCTCCGTTGCCAAGTATTCACTGGTTCGCCGAGCTGTATGTGAACGCGCATTGTCATGCATTAACGTAAAAACGGAGCCAAAGGTTTGTGCAAGTGAATGGACATAAGGTCTGAGAATATCCTCAACGTAATTTTCAGCGTTCATGTTTCCATTTACAAAAACGAGCTCAGTTCGCCTGTTCTTTATAATACCCGCCCATACCATAACTGTTGAGCCGCTGTATGGATGAACTTCCTGAACGCACCTGAGCCTTTCAGTATTTCCGGGCCGACGGTACACTCGCACCCTTTTTGTATCAGACCTAAACCCGAATCGCGACTCATCGGAAAACATAATTTTATCCCAGTGTTCCTGGGTCCATGTTATGCGTTCTCTACACCATTCATTTCGACAAGCGCAATTCCCGTGACGTATCGGTGGGCACCTGATTGGGCGTTGAGCTCGTAGGCCGTACTCATGCAGTCGATTTCGCACAGTCTCGGGACTTTTTATTTTTTTTTTTTTTTTTTTTTTTTATGTGATTGAATGACGTGACGAGCTAGTCGTTCACCTGATGTTAAGTGACACGGCCGCCCATAACAGTTGCAGTGTCACCCGGAACTTTAAAACAATAGTTTCGCGCGACACTGCACTGCGCACGTCATCCTGAGACATCACCCAGTCTAATAATCAAATTACTAGACTGAGTGATCAGATCATAAAGTCTCATTTGCCCAGTAATTTCACTAGCTACAATGCCCTTCAAACCGGAACACAGTAGTGCTTGCACACTACTGCTTGGCGGCAGAATAACTGGCAAAGCGGTGGTACCTACCTAGACGAACTTTGCAGAAAAGTCCTACCACCTAGGACTTACATCAACACCACTTGAATTTTGTAGCCTCAAACTTAGCTCTCCAGCGGTTAACATCGGCTGGCGTCTTGCAGTCAGTTGTATGTACCGGTCTTGCCGAGTGGTTGTACTCCTTCTACGGCCTGGGTGCTGTTCAGCGGGTTCCCTTGTAATATTGTAGTGCTGCCAAAGACGACAAATAACACTTCTATGAATGCCAAAATGTCGAGATACCTGAGATTGATTACTTCCCGCTTGCAACATCCCTATAGCTCTTTGCATTTCATCTGCCGTCAAATGACGTCGCTCCATGACGTGAAGAATATCTAACAATATAATTTTGTCGCTTACTTTATTTAAATGGTTGGTAAAATTATAAAATCAAGAATAAACGTGTCAATTAAAATGCACTTAAATTCAAACAAATTCGCAGTCATTTGAATTTTATGAAAAAACAAAATTTAATCGAATTTTTTTTTACAACCAGCCAGTATGTCATCAATAACAAAAAAGTTTACTTACCTACGCACTTTGAGTGAGTAAATACTTAGAAATTAATTAATATAAATGGTAAATTTGTAATATCATGCATGTTGCTTAGACTTTTTTGATGTGGTGTATGTGACTTTTTTTTTTTTTTTTTTCTTATATTTTGGCTCCACACATAGTGTATTTAGCCAGTGTCAAGTATTGTAGTTTTTCATCGTATTATGAAATATTGAATGTAAAGTCAAGTCTTAGTCACAGTCAGTCAGGGTAGTCATAGTCCAGTCTAAGTCAGGTAGTCATAATCCAGTCTAAGTCATACCCTAGTAAAGTAGTGGCAACTTTACTAGAGGCTTCTATGGAATTTTGGAAGCAACACGAAAAACCACGTTTCACTACATTATATCACTTGCCCACACTTATACTCGTAATTCAGCACTTAATGCGTAAAATGCCACTAATTTTAAACATTAACACTAGAAAAAGCATAAGTTTTGTGAAATAATACAATGCAACAACGTGAACTTTTTCACGTTCCCGCCAAAACTCCCTGTATGTGACTTATTATATGAATGTAACTTTGATTACTGGTGTCAACCCCAATCCCCATTGACGTTTCCCATCAAAAATATAGGAATTTCCCTCTGATAACTATCTGTCTCCTGTCCACGAGCTCAATAAAGATTTTTGCACAAAAATTCACCAAATCCCCATCAAATTTGCATTGTTGGGGAAAAACAAAACTTCTCGTATTCTTTAAGGGGATTTTAAACAATGTCTAGCTCTACAGTAGCCTAACTAACCACCAATACGCTCCTTAAAGTTTACGTATTTATTTATTTGTTTATCATTTTTTTGTAATAAGATAATTTGATTTAGACTGGAGACATCAGGGTATCACCAGCTCATAAATCTTTATTCAGGTCTCGTTTCAGTGTCACTAATGCGTTGTCTACCTAGCTAAACATCAGCAACAAAATTTCATCGAATCTATACATATAATAAAACTGTAGAGATAAAAAAGTCTGTAATTGCAAGATATCAAGAAAAAAATGACACAGGTTGGCTTAAAATTAGCTGCTGATCACGTTAAGCCACTTTTTAAACACTTTGTCTGTCTGTTTGTTTGTTTGTTTGTTTGTTATGACTGAACTCCTAAAATACTGAATGGATTTTCATGCGGTTTTCATTAATATGCTTAGAAATAACCGGCGCTTAAAATAGGATATATTAAAATTGATATATCGTTAAAAAAAATTGATGATAATTATTGAGATTTCATTACGAAACGAATCGGAGTTTTAAACAACATGGCCGATTGGTGTTGTTTTTTTGGGCTACTTAAGGTAAGTTATGACATGTCACAGATTAGAGAAAAAAACCATCGACTACACTCTGTGCCACACACAGGTCTGTGGTGCCACATGTTTATCTGAAGGCACAGATTAAAGAAAAAAGTCTCTGTGAAGAATGTATACGACCAAAGAGTAATATTAGTAGGTATGATACTCTATGGAGTTTTAGGTTATCTGTGCTGGTAACATTGTATGAGAGAAAAAAGGCGGGAGTGGTGCCTTGGTTTTATTTAGAAAAAGACAGCGAAGCGGGTATGAAATAAAACGATAATTAGTGCAAGAAAATTTGGTATAGCAATGAATAAATAATCTCAACGAAATAATTACGAGAGGTAACTGTTAATAATCCTGGCTAGGCTGGGTAAGTGATTCAAAGATAACTTGTGATCAAAGACTTAACTTGTGATGAGAGTTTAACTTGTGATGTGAGTCTTATTGAAAGGGAAATAAAGAGGAATTAGAATGAGTTTTGCACGGTGGTAGGGGCGGGTCAAATGGGGAAGGCTGTTGGACCCTCCTTCGGGACCTTCGGGTCCTGAAGGTTTAAGGTGAGGAGAAGTAAGTTCGCATCTGATAATGACTTTACTCGTTGGTGAGAGGATCCTACCACTTAGCTGTGGCTCTCGGTGTTTTCATGGTATCAAAGGCGACTCTCACCTAATAAGTAAAAATAAGAACTGTTTCCTCAATTCTTTCAATGGTGCTCTGTAACATTTCATTTGTGGCGTACATTACACCTAACCTATAATGGAACCTTAGGCAGGCATGATAGTGTGGAGACGTACTTGTCATGTCATGCCCAACTTCGCCACAAAGGGTTCCTTTATTTCAAAACTGTTACGGAACCCTAAAAATGAAACATTCTTTGCAAAATTGATTCTGATTTGAGCTTTGTACACATGTTATTTCCTCACTCCCTCCACTATATTGAAAGTGCAGTGAAATGAGACAACGTGGAAAATAGTGGACATATTATAAATGTTGACTCCTTTTACAAGTGGCGTACTTAAGTATTTGTAATTTCTATTCTAATTAATATTAACAAAATGAATTATGTACGCATCGTATAGATAAATGCATTTTACACGTGTGCTAATACGTCGTGCTCAGCTCCGAAAAGATTTAGTGGATTTGTTGTTTGGTATATAGAAAATGCATGAACTAAGCTATTATTAGACTACCTAAACGTAGAAATAACACAATACAAGCGTGCGAAGCCGCGGGCAAAAGCTAGTATACAATAATAATACTAATACGGCACTCTGCATGATGTAAATATTAATAAGCTTTTAGCCCAGTAGCAATAAGCATAGATATTAATTAATTATTGTTTCGTTACACTCGAGCAGGTAATGAAACTGAGCCATCCCTTCAATAGGGTGTAATTGCGGATACACACCCGCAGTTTGATACGTGAGACCATTGAGAAGCTAAGAGATTGCGCTAGTTAGTATTCTGACCGCATATTAAGCCCAGTTTTAAAGACTTTAGTTGACAGATCTAATACTCCTAAAACTGTTGCTGTTCTTTTCAAATAGACGGCAATGTAAGAGACGGATACATTTTTAAAGACTGTAAACTAAAGTTTTCAAAATAAGGCCTATTGTGTAGCTATACTTCGATAGAAGCACTAAAGTTACAGACGCAACTAAGAAATCAGTAAGTTAAAGTATTTAATAGACGCTTGGACAGGCTACGTCATAGTCGACAACTGCTAGGCAAAATCTTTCTTTATTGCGTATGCTCAACAGTAAAAATGTGCGAGATAGAAATTTTGTAAATAAAACTGAGAAAATTTCTTAAACATCTGTATACTTACTCGTCATTTTTCAATATAAATACATTATATCTTTTCCAAAGAGTACATAACTGTACGAGCTTTTTTTCCACTTCTCTCATCATCATCATTAACAGCCTGAAGACGTCCACTGCTGAACATAGGCCTCTCCCAGAGCACGCCACCTTGAGCGGCTGCTCGCCTCCTGCATCCATCGGCTCCCCGCGGCTTTCACCAGGTCGTCGGTCCACCGAGTGGGGGGCCGGCCTACGCTGCGTCTTCCGGTTCATGGTCGCCACTCGAGAACCTTCCACTTCTCTAGTGAACTAAAAACCAAGAGATTGATCGTTTACCTTGCTAGAGCACGTGCCAGAAAAAAAAAACAATTCACCCTACTTAATTTCGTAAACAAGTAACAAATTAATAATTTCAGAACAGATATGATAATTTTCATCAACGAAAAACCGCACCGAATGAGTAGACCCTCTGATTTTATATTAATCTTTGATCTTAAAAAGTACACGAAAACATGAAAATAGGTAATGTGAGGAATTCAGGGAACTTCTAGTACCTATTCTTTGCAGCTTCTCTAAAGGCAACCTGTTGCACGTGAATCGTGCTCTGCAATAAAACTTATTTCCCATATTCTATTCGTACAATGTAAGCGTACCAAGGTTTATAAGTCTCAGGAAAAATGTGTTCAAATGCAAGCCTATTAAGTATTTTAGAAAACGTAAGGTTTTATGAGTGTACATATGTTAAGGAGGTATAAGAATTTTAGCTATGTATTTTTAAATTACGTAAGTACCAGGAGAACAAGTATACTGAGAAGGTCCAAGCTGAATATTTCAATGTTTACGCTCACCCTCGCATGAAACAAAGATATTATGGTCGCCTAGTACAATTAAGAATTATCGGCTGCAGATCCATACGTAGTAATTAGTAATCTGTGCCCATAGTCACAACGTTATGTTATACCGAAACTTTACTGATCTAGTCAAATTGATCCAGACTGCTAACGCTATCTCTTTCACTGTTGACCCCCTCTCTTTCTTTTCAGAGACATACCTAGCACACAGACTAGTTCTATGTTTTTCAATGTATATAGGTACTTCTGTGTTAAACTGAATCTGCAATATGCAAAATCTGCCCTAAACAGAATATGCCCTAAATCGAACAAGGACAGTCTACGGATAAAGAGTTGAAGATCTTTAAAAAATTGTACCTATCAAAGATAACTATATGACTCGGATTAGGCTATTCAATTTAAGCTAATGAGTTATCTAACATAGGGAATTCATTAGTTATAATATGTCAATTTTTTTACTGCTAATACGTCACGCAACCCGCTGATATCTGATATTATGCAAGACCATAATATCATTTGTCGACATCATTACTTAGTACTTAACATCTGTAAAAAATACAAGTACTGTTACAATATAAATTACGTAGATTGTAAAATTGTGGCAACATTTCTTGCGGCAATTATTTAAATCTTACCTCAACTGGCGCTACCCGTGACAGATTTCAGTGTTGCAGAGCGACACATTTTAATTAAATCCATGACGGCACCCTGTGTTGCCATCAGTAAAGAGCGGTTCTGGATAAATCCCGCCGTGTTTCATTACGTACGCGTTAATTGACTTGCTCGATAATACCATGCCAACGGCAAGAAAATAAACTAAGTAAGTATATTTTTATGGAAATAGTTTTTCAATGTGATATCCTAATAGCCTAAATCTTTTCAATTTTATGGGTGAGATCTCGACTTGAGCACTGATTGATCACTGAGCGTCGATAGAGGGAAAATAGACAACAGTTTCATTGTTTTTAAACTATATCTACGTCAACGGCTCCACCACATACGTAATCTATTTTTATATACCATGGTGGTTGCCATATCTATTGTTTAAGATGATCTAGTAAATAAATAAGAATTTAAAATGTGCATTACGTTTTTTTAATAATTTTTGTAATCACGTCTTCCTACTAGTCGCCACAGCCTTTGACTGAAATAAAAAATGATTAGGGGCTCAAACAGAAATTTCATTTGAAAAATGAATAGCAGGAGATCGATTCAGGGTGTCACCTGAAAACTCTGCTTTAATATCTGTGTATAATTATAGTAAAAATCTAATTGCAGTACCTGTGTACATATGTTGTTCCCCATCTCGTTACGGTTTTAAGATTGAAGTTTAAACAAAGCAAGCAGTAAGTCACAGATCACGCTAAGCCAGCCCAATTATGGAGGATTCGTACGGTGCGGTCATTTTAATTAGAATCCCTGTCTCGCAGCTTTCGGTGAAATAACAAACAATTTGACTTGAAATGTTGAAGGTAATTTTGTTTTCAATTTGATGTATACGGCTTTCGGTGTTTAGACAGTGAAAGGAGTCTATAGAAGCGGAGCGATTGAGTCACGCACTCAGCGTCACGTATTCTTAACAGTGTTAATCTAATTTACTGATTCTTATATCTGAAATCGTTTCAATAAAGGTGATATCCGGACCTGCACCACTGACTTATTTAGTAAGTTATGTGCAGTTCTCGATGTCATCGCTCCGTGCCTCGAAGAGCACGTTAAACCGTCGGTCCCAGACCGCGGTTGTCATAAGAACATCTATGGCAATCGTAATCGTTACGGGTAGTCAGACGCCTGATAAAATCAGACACCTGGTCTAACCATTGCTGTTACTGGTTCCTTATGGGTTGCGAGGTAAGATAGCAGTCGCTTGTGTAATTTTAGTAGCTTGCCGCTACAGATTAGATTGGGAGCCGACCCCAATAACAAATGGGAAAAGGCAAAGAGGATGATGAAAGGTGATATCTGGAACTTGACTCGTTTAGGTCATATTGTTGTAAGTGTGTTTACACTTGCTCCAGATACACGCGGCTAGCTTAATTTTTAGGCTAGTAAGCTAGTGAGAAAGCTAGTAAGCTAGCGTCTGGTTTAATTGACCGAGCGAACAAAGTGAGCGAAAGTTTCTGCTTCAACTCGTGAAATCTGCTTTTATCTGTCTGGATGTAGATACTCACGTACAGGTCGCATTTTTCAGCGAATCTTGACGAAACTTGGTACACAGGTTCTACAATCTCAGGGTTTTTTTTTGCCGTCAGCGATTTTTGATTGGTTACCCTGAAAATGGCGGAGTTTGTAGCGGCAAAAATATTCAATTCTAAACAAGTGTTTTAAATATGAGCAAAATTGGTCAAAAAGTTGTCAAGATATAAGGCTGTGAGGGCTGAGTTCGGGACGTATTAAGTAGGTACAACATCATGCAGTGTGGTTACAAATACCTACGTGCTCGCGAGGTTTACCGTTCGCAAAACTACTAGTAGGATGGAGTTCTATTTTTTAAGCTAGTCGCGGCCCCCAACCTCTTATTTTACTATGCTGGTTGTGCGAAACTGGTATTCGATTGGCTATAATGCAGTTCATTTTGATTCACCGACGTGTGGTACTAGTTTAAAATTATCTGGCATCGTGTAAATAGCACTAGCATGTGCTAAATGAAGAGAGCAAGCCAAGGACAGTATAGTTCGATGTACCAAAGTTCAAGCTTGCTGGAAAAACTAGCTTGGTGTATCTCGGGCATAAGACACGGCGCCCAAAGAACACAAGCCGATTACTGCCAAAGCGGCATTTCGATTCCCGCAAAAAAATGCAGTAGCTAATAAAGGCACCTACGTGGGCAGGGATCTAAAAACTTTAAAAATGCTCTTCATATGCCGCCGTAAAAGTCCTAGTGGTTGTTTCTTCTACTCAAAATCATAAATTCGTAATTTTCTCAAACTTCCCTTTCTGCAAATTCTATTACCTAACAGGATTTTTAATATTGACCAGGTCACCAGCTTTAATTCTTGTTTTATTTTATGAGGCATGGAAATGAGTACCTAATGGAATATGTATTGACGACGTTCCTTTGAAAGAAACTATAGGAGTTCTTTGAATAAGCTTATAAAGTTTAAGCTTTCTTTTATATATAGATTAGACTTCTTATTTGGGCGTTCTTTTATCTCCTTGCGTCCTCGTTCTTTATGTCTTTTTATGTTAGAAATAAAATAATATTATACTTAAATTAAAGAAGATCTCTTAAAGGAAATTTCTTGTAATGTTTTTTACATATCTTACTTGTATTTTTACCCTTAAAAATTATGTTTTTTTTTACAACAAAGGTTAAAAAATACAATACAGGGGCACTGCATTATGTTTGTCACCGTTGATATTCCAATCATGTTAACGGCCTACTAGCTGACCAGTAACAAGTACAATCAAAAAGGCTTCCATTCGGTTGATTGGGTGGGTACCTATAATAAACTTTGGTTTACCTCAACGTTAAAATACGAAGATCCTAATAGAACCTTTTACACATCACAACTACTCAACCAGAAGACGCCCACTGCTGAACGTAAACCTCTCTTATCAAGGGCGTCTCGGTGGTCGCAGTAGATAGCAATGCAGACCACGGAGAAACCTGCTGCCTATTCTCTAAGTTGGCTCTTTTATCACATATGGGAAGAGATATTAGAGAATCTTTTATTAATTATGTTTTATTTCTTTGTTTCCAGGATGCTGGGCGGCGTGGGAGGGCGGCATGCGTCGGTGCGCCGGCGCGGCAGCTCGCCGGGCGTGCGGCGCATCGCAGCGGCCGCCGCCGGCGCCGAGTCACCGCCAGCTTCTCCGCACCCGCCGCGCCGCCGTCGCGCTGCCGTCGCCGCTTCCGACCAGAAGACCTGCGCTCTGGTCCACACTAGGCTCAAGCTGGGAGATATTATGTGAGTCTTACTTCTAATCATTGTGTAATCTTTCTAATCAATAGATGTAGTAAGTAATTAAAAGGGACTTGTTGAGAGAGTGAGGTACTCACATCACTAGTCAAAAACTGGCCCTGAGTCGGTCTCCACTTAACGCTCGAGACGCTTACATTTTTCTATCTATCTATCATCATCATCATCATCATCAGCCTGAAGACGTCCACTGCTGAACATAGGCCTCCCCCAAAGAGCGCCACTTGGCCGCTCGCCTCATGCATCCATTGGCTCTCCGCAGTTCTGACCAGGTCGTCGGTCCACCTAGTGGGGGCTATGTATAGGTACGGCAAATGTGTTCTGCACAAACTTTTAGTCTTTTGAATCGAAATTTGTTCATACTTAATATTAATTTCAATATTAGTAACAGAGACGTTATATGCTCCTCACCTACCACAAAGATCGCTTAATGCACAAAGTGTATATTAGATCATCTTCTAGATGGTATCTCCTTGCTTACCATTCTGTAGAAAGCTGTGAACGAAGGAAGTTTTAAAGTATATTCTATACTGACATGGAACTACTTTGCTGTGAACGAACTCGAAATGAATGTTGAATTTTCTTTTTACTCTGTGAATTGGATATATAAACAAACGTGCCTGAAATATGATTTAAGTTGTGCCGCATTTGGGGGAAACAATAGCCTATATTTAACAAAAAAAAACGAACTTCACATGTAAAACTTCACATTTTGATAGATTGTCGTGACCAACAGGGACCCTGTACTATAAATAAATAGGTACCAACTGAAATATCATCTAGGTCAAGTGGTCATAATATTTCCGTGGATTAGTTTGCACAGTAGGTACTTATCACAACGTGGGTGCTATCACTGTCAGCAACTCAGATTCGTCTTGCGTCTTACCATACGCCTACACACAAGGATTATTCAAATCATATCAAATCGAATGGTTTTTTTATTGACATAAAGTAACTCTAACTAATTTTAAAGTACGATTTCAAAAGAATGGGTAAATTTTTAAGACTGCGATATGAATATCAATCTTACCATTATTTCTATTTAAAAGCACTGTAGGTATACCACATTCTTTTGTTTTTCTTAAAGAAATACCAGAAATGATTGTTTTTGTTACTTTTTGTAATAATATTTTATTACACCATAATTCTAAGGGACCTTGCACACATTCGCGTTTTTATTTATTATAAATTATGTGTATTCTGATTTCCCCACAACGTCTTCATTAACAATACAGTGTGTTGGATAAAGTAATATCAACAGGTCTAGGTATACGTTAACAATAATTGAGGTCGATCAGAGTAATATAATATGTTTGTGCAGAGGGAACAGCCAAGTTCATAACATTTATAGAGATCATGGATATACTGGGTGGCGCAAAAGTAAAGACCCTATTTGGTTCAGCTATAACATTTTTTCTAAATTAGAAAACTAGATTTAGGTTTTTTTAAATGTATATTTGTGCCATTAAATTTCGTACCATTAGGATTTAAAGATGATGTCTTTTAAATGGTGACCTCCAGAGTTGATACACATTTGAGCCCTATTTATGACATTTTGCATAACTTGCCGTAACACTTCTCAGGGCATGTCAATAAGCAGAATACTCGGTTCTGGGGCACTGATAATCCGCGCATTATTCAAGAAACACCTCTACACCCACTAAAAGTTACTGTATGGTGTGGCATCTGTGTTGACAGAGTGATCGGACCCTATTTTTTCGAAGACGCTGGAGGCAATGCGATAACTGTCACTGGAGAACGCTACAGAACCATGTTACGTGAGTTTTTGATACCCAGTTTGGACGAATTGGGGCTGGAGCACATCTGGTTTCAACAAGACGGCGCTACGGCACACACAGCGCGCGACACTATGGACTTAGTGAGGGACGCTTTTCCAAGCCGAGTTATCTCTCGTTTTGGCGATTTGCCTTGGCCTGCAAGATCACCCGATCTGACCAGTCCAGACTTCTTTCTTTGGGGTTTTTTGAAATCTCGGGTGTATGTGAACAAGCCACAGACTCTCGCAGCTCTAAAAGAAAACATTCGTCAAGAAATAACGAACATATCGCAGGAAGTGTTACGGCAAGTTATGCAAAATGTCATAAATAGGGCTCAAATGTGTATCAACTCTGGAGGTCACCATTTAAAAGACATCATCTTTAAATCCTAATGGTACGAAATTTAATAGCACAAATATACATTTAAAAAAACCTAAATCTAGTTTTCTAATTTAGAAAAAATGTTATAGCTGAACCAAATAGGGTCTTTACTTTTGCGCCACCCAGTATTACTAACGCCATCTGTATGATGACGTGGTAAGCAGTTTTCACTTTTCCACACTATTATCTTGAGCTTCTCTCCAACTATCTGAATGTTAAAATCAACTACGCCATCTATAGAATACTAGACACGTTTAAAATTTCATAGGATAGAACCGTTTGATTTTAGCTTCTGTGTTCTAACTCTCTCCGAAACAGCGGGAAATTATAAAACTAAAATGAAAACTTTACACAGTGTCGCCATCTATCAGAATGGTAGAATACTAAGGCATGCAAAAGCGCCACTCGCGGTTAAAGTCGAAACTATTTTAAAAGCGTTAGAGTCAACGATGAACACGCCACTTGTGCCAGCAATTGGAACTATTACAAAATAGTCGAAAAACTATGGAGGAAAACTTGCCAATACGGTGCCATCTAGGACATGGTCGGAAAATCGACAGCAGTATAGGGTTGCGTCAGTTCATTATTATAAAGCTAGCGCTTTCGTTAGCTTTCATTCAAGCTCTCGTTGCCAACAGACTAATAATTTTTAGCTAGATGGCTCCACCTGTATTGAAATGTTTATAGCTGAATTGGCCTAGAGCTCATTTTGTTTTTGAATTGTATAATCGCTGGTCTCAGTTATTCCATCAATATACAATACCTTCCGAAACGCATTATAGATATCATAAAATCACAACATAGGTACTTCCACATTGTAAACTGTGTAATGTAAGCTTCTTTGAGGTAATTTCTTGGAGATACAATAAGTATAATAGGGGTAAACAAATGATGCTCGTTTTCATCAGAGCTGAAAGTCTTTTATCGGCAATTTAACGACATTCGAAATTCAATCACAGCCGCAGTTTCTACCAAAGACACAGACCAAAGCGTTCAAATTCAATATCTTATAATGGAGCCTCATAGTCGTCCGTCCGCGGCATTTGCCCGGAGTAAATGGAGCACTCCACTTCTTTCCACGTGCCTACTCCATTATTGATTTCCGGCGCGGGAACGAGACACCGCCATACCCACAATTTGTTGCACTATTTTTCGTCTCTCTCATCCGCCAATATATGACCTATTTTTATGCCGTTTTCCCTATATTAATACAGCCTAAGTAATTAGGTGAAAAGTTCCATTGATGCGAGCAATCTATACTTATAGGGGGGTAATAATGTATATTTGTTTTGAGTGGTTAACATTATCGCTGGCTGGCTTAATGGGTACTTGTTTTTGATGTGGAAATTGATATACTGATACAGATTTTTATAAAAATAATGATGTATATTATGGCTTCCGGTTTCACGAGTTGTTTTATAAACATATTTTTATTTTTAAGTACTGCTAATTATTTTCACGTTGTTTATTTTGAAGCTAACAATCTTTTTTTTTTTTTTATTGTTTATAGGCAAAGCATTTGACCACTGCCTCACCTGGTGGAAAGCGATGACGCAGTCTACGATGGAACATGCTTGCCTAGAAGATACCTGTTCACTCAATTTGTATGGACTGTCTATAGGCCATCGCGCCTAGTACACAGTCCAAATGTTCTTTGTCTTTGTAGTAGATAGCTTTTTATTTTATGTGATTGAATGACGTGACAAACTATTCGTTCACCTGATGTTAAGTGACACGGCCGCCCATAACAGTTGCAGCGTCACCCGGAACTTTAAAACAATAAAGTTTCGCGTGACACTGCACTGCGCACGTCATCCTGAGACATCACCCAGTCTAGTAGTCAGATTACTAGACTGAGTGATCAAATCATAGTCTCATTTGCCCAGTAATATTACTAGCTATAGTGTAGCTAGTTCACTAGTTTTAGCAGTGTAGTAGTTAGTTTAAAGAATAAAAGCACACCCAATAAGTAAATTTTGATTTAATACCGAAGTTACTTGTTACATGAGTTGTTACTGTTCAAGTTTTGTATGTCACGGTTTTTTTTTACCACGGCGATGAAGAAAAAACACAGAAATAGCTTAGCACAGTTATGTTATTTAAGTTTTTGTATTGTTAAATATGTGGTGTAAAAGGGTTAAATAAAGGGTTTTTATATCTCTTTATCTAGAAATAACTAATATATTGGTTGTGGAAAAGCATTTTACAAGCGGCAGTTGCGATAAACAATATCGTCTTTAGTTGAATGGAAGCCGTAAATATTGATCACCTTTAGTAGTTTAAGACTAGGTGGTAGCTAACTCTACTATCTGCAGTAAAATAATCAAGTAGTTTAATTCCACTCTACTTTAATTTTAAATTATTGTAGCTAGGTGTCAAACGCATTCTCTGAGCGGCTGGAATTAATTATGATTAAATATTCAACAAAATAGACAAAGTTATCGGAATATCTTATGTGATGTAAAGGCTGTAACAGTACCATACCACCGTACCATAAGTAATGGGCCATATCCATAGCTGGTAAATTACCGTTTACGAGGGTTGCTCAATTAGGTTTCCTGTTATCAAAGATAACTATGTAAATAAGGTAAAACAGAAAGAAAATATTAGTTATATATGATAAAAAGTAAAGGTTTCTTTTTATCCGATGTTCGAATGATACTTCCACCCAGCCTCTTTCTCTCTCTCTCTTTCTCTCTTTGAAGCAGAAAACTTATTTCCAACTTCGTTCACGTACCGTAGATATACCTACGGCGTAGACATACCTACGCCGTAGACAGCGTAGCCCTCTCGTAGCAGTTAACCTAATTCAGGTAAAACTGCATTGTCTGTAATATATAACTAATCATAAAAAGCGTTTTGCTTTCACTTTTGTCTGTCCTTACGTCACAGATATAACAATAAAATATATTTCAATTTAATAGTACTTACGGGATCATTACTGAGTTCCCGATATTTCGGCACAGTTCATGCACCATGTTCACAGGCAGACTGAAGATGCGGGTAAATAATAAAAAAGGTCAAAATATTAGGAGCACATAAAACGGTCTACCCTCTTTCTCAGTATTTTACTACGGACAACATTGGCAACTGTGAAAGCTTAAAAGAGTGTTTTAAAATATATTAATTTCTTAAGGCTGCTATTACATTTTGGTGAGCTCAGTACTGCGCGCGTGGTACCGAGCTCGCAGCGTCCACCAGTTTCACCAAATATATCTAGTTTCATTTATAGATATATAAATAAGAGCATTATTTAAAATTATGAAATAATTTGTAGTAGTTTAGAAAAATGATGATTTTTATTTTGGTAACAATATTTTGTCGATGTATTATACAACTCGAAAGGTATTTGACCTATTTTTGAAGCCTTTTTAAATAAAACACAAACTTTATTTTTTATTTTTTTAATACTTGGAAGGCAAAAATCAAAAGTCTGTTCTGTCATTATGGAAGTACGGGATGTATTTAATAGAATATAATTTAGTTTGGAGACTTGTGTTACACAGAATTTGCAAATAAGAGCTCTCAATCGGGTATCTGTGTGTTTTTGCCAAAACGAGCACCAGGAGAATGATGATTACTAAATAAATAGGTAAGTTACCTAAAATTCGCACTGTCATTATCGAAGAAGATGAAATGAAGGGTATTTTTCACATAATGGCTAAGTATAGTCATTAAAGCTATGCATCAAATGTTGACGACGAACTACGCATAATTTTGTAACAGCAGCCTTAAAGAAATTAGGATACATGTAAAGTAATTTTACGTTATTAACTATCATGGGCAGCCGTATCGCTTAACATCAGGTGAACAACTAGCTTGTAGCTGTCATTAAAGTTAGAAAAAACAGAGATTAATTTTTCTTTAACCCGTTACATTTTCAACACAATTGAATGGGTTACTGCATTTAGATTTCACAAAGTGAGAAGTTCTTACGAGTTCAAAGCTGACTGGCATAAAATAATTAAAACGCGTAAGACAATGCCGCGGTTCGTTTGTAGGCCATCAAGAGTCAAGTAGAGTGGGTGGTAATGTGCACTTCTATGTTTTCTTTTCAAGTCATGAATCTGTCACCAAGCTGGCATATTCATTTGAGTTTCCAATCCAGGCGTAGCATGGCTCTAGCTCTGTGTAATTTCCTAACACCAATACTTTTTTAGGGTTCTGTACCCAAAGGGTAAAACGGACCCTAATACTAAGCCTCCACTGTTGGTCTGTCTGTCCGTCTTTCACTAGGATGTATCTCATGAACCCTGATAGTTACCCAGTTGAAATTTTCACAAATGATGTATTTCTGTTGCCGCTATAACAACAAATACTAAACACAGAACAAAATAAATATTTAAGGGGGCTCACATACAACAATAGTGATTTTTTTGCTCGTTTTTATAGATAATGGTACGGAACCCTTCGTGCGCGAGTCCGACTCGCACTTGGCCGGCTTTTTAACAGGATATTATGTTAATTACAAGCTGTATTAACCTTTGGCATTCATCTATCATTTGCTTAACTCCTAAGTAATACGTCTAAGGAACGAGTAGGACGGAGTGACCTTTAACGGGGGTTTAATAAATGCAATTAAACTACCATCGTGGTGTGGTCGATGGACTCAACTCCTACATTGCTTAGATAAACGAATGATTCTAGATTAAAAATACGTTAATTGTATTGATGGTGAGTAATTTTGATTATTATTTTTGTGAGTGTATTATATAGGTACTTCTACTACAGGCACGCCAGAGACGCGAAGTGGGTTAGACTTTATTAACTAACGTGAAAATGTCACTTCAAAAAGTGTTATCTATATTCACAAACAGACTTTGTCCTGAGTGACCGACTAACTGACAAACAACGTACAGCCCAAACCATGAATTCAAAAGATCGAAGTGGCATGAGTGAGCTGGCTGGAGTTTTCATAGAGCTGATAACCAGTGGGGTAGACGAGATTTTCAGTAAATACCACGTTTAGGCAATCGTAGTGTAGGATGCCTTGCATCCAGGTAGAATGACGACTTGCGCAAAGCGGCTATGGTAGTGACTGGATGCAGAGAACTAAAAATTGATCGCAGTGGTGTGCTATTGAAGAGGACTACGTCCAGCAGTGGACAAGAATTAACTGGTGATGACAGGTTGTGAATTATGAATTTCCAAAAAATTTAACCGCTGAACTGTACTACTTATCTACAGATGTTTAGCCGCCGTAAGTTTCATATATCTTGAGGCCTGTTTAATTTAAACCATAGCAACCGTAGTCCTGTCGCAAAACCGTATTGCAATACGATATCAACTTCATTAGCTTAAATTTTACCACTACCAAGAGCAAAAAAATGAAGAGTTCATAATTTGACCACCACAAACCACTCGTAAACTCCTCTGCACTACGATTTAGAGTTAGACGTTATTAAAACGTGCAACATAGTTGGCTGCTCATGTGCTGATCAGTAGCATAGATATTTATATTCCTCGGGCTATGTATGTCGTTCATTTTACATCCAAGTGATAGACGGTACAGAATCAACAAAATTATATCGCTGTATGCAGCAATCTCTGCTCTAGTATATCTATCCCCAAACTAAGCAAAGCTCGTGTACTTATAATATACTTTTTGTTTCTAAATGCATATTTATAATACAATATTATAACATCTAAACACAGAACAAACAAAGATGTCCATATCACACATGAACATCGTGGTAGAAGTGATTTGTAGTGTGTAGGGTACACGCACAACCTTATGGAATTGTCTGTGAATGGTGAAATGTTAATAGTTAGTAAGCAGGAGAGGCTTAATATACAGGATGCAATTTAATTCATTAGCGTAAATTGATTGCATGATAGCACATCATTTATTGATGATTATTATAGAGTGCCAATAAAAATATTTTTCATTGAAAATTTTGAAGACTGCCGCGGCACCTAACGTAGTTGGATCGTACGATCTTGATATATTTAAAAGTTGTTTTACCTTGTACGTAATATTTAAAAACTTTACTTAATTATTTTAATTTAATTTTCTACTGTAGCAGTTGATTAAGTTATCCCATTTTTAGAGTTATCCTCAATACAAAATCGATGCATTAGATTTCAAAAATTTTGGTCTTCTCGTGACCAGTGTCAGGAGTAGGAGTGGGAGTAGGTACTAGGTACCTAGTTTCAAAGGATACTAACGAATTCAATTACACCCAGTATAATAGGCTAGCCACATAATCTATAGAGTTATCTTTTCTGAAGAATATAGATTGACTGAACAACGAATCAAGGCAACGCTGCCGCGTGCTTGACACACTAAATACTGTTAGTGGAAACTGTGTAAGTCACAGTATACTCTCATTTGAGAGCATATTGGGTCAGCTTTTCACCCTTTTCCGAAGCTTTACGCGCCCCATGCAGTAGCAAAGTTCAAGAGTGCAGGGCGGGCGGCGTTGCAGACTAAGGCGGCGACCTACTGACCGAGGTCGACGGCCGATGCGCTGCGCCGCCCGGACACCAGGGAAATGGGAGCTACGTACATTTACACCGACTTGGACGTGTCACTGACTACCTGCTAGAGTGCTTAACTACGCAGGTAGAGAACTAAGACGGCAATAAAATTGTATGATATCTACTGAATGAAGCTATTAGGTTAAATATGACGGCACTTAGAACAATAAACAGATTCGACGAAACTTTTAGGAATACTTCAATATTAAGTATTTCACTTTTGAAATACACGCGTTCGTCATAAAACATGCCAAGAATGCGTGCATAATACCGATATACTGCAAACATGAATGATTATGGATAAGTGAATTTCGTTTCTTCTTGTATAGGCAAGTGGTCAGCCCTGGTGGCAGAATTTACAAGCCGCCTGAGGGCTTCTGACTTGGCTCAACGACTGTTGTTAAGACAATAGCTAGGACCACGTGTCCTCCAAAGCAAGGTAGCGCTCAGTTGTAATTACCAAATTTTGTAGCAATTATTGCTTAACTTTAAAACAGCTAGTCGGGATTCGTTATGACCGCTACATAAGAGGATTTTAAAAGTTCTCTAAAATGTTACTTAGCTTGTTACTTATGTTTTTTTATATAACTTCTTTCTTAACTTCTTCCAATACTTTCCTTTTGTCAAACTAAATAAATACAAATACGTTTACAGTAAGTCCACTACAACAATACACAAAGAAACACGCTAATATCATTACCGTATGCAATATGTACCTAATACATTATATTGGCATAATGTCGTTGCAGGTACATTATGGGACTGTCGTTTATCAGTACAATTAGCATAATGTAAAACTTGTCAATGACGTACGATAGCGTGACGACAGCCTAGTTGTAGGGCTCTAGGGATACATAATGGTGGTACCATGCTCCTTGGACAGTATACCACCTAAGTAATATGGGAAAAGTCTTTCCAATTTTGTATGAAGATTAAATGTACTGTTTGTACTGGTTTTATTACGGTGGCATGCAGGAAAACAAGACTGTGAAACTCGCGCTGCTAATTTGCACAGCCACAGAAGAGACAAAAGAAACGATACACCTATGCTAAACGAACATGGAAAATGACCACAGGATAGACTTAAATTGGACTCCAAACCACCAGTACCACCAAATGAAACATCAATGGAACAGTGGTGTGAGCGACCCAAAAACTTGCTCCGCTCTATAGAAGAGCTGGGGTGACTTGGGTAGATACTGACAGGGATAAATGCACAATACACCGCACGCGTGACGTCAGTGCAGGCGTTATACCGCCCACAAAGATTTCAAGATTTAAAAAAAATAGGTACCTACTCTAAATATCTCTCATCTATTATTTTTATTCAATTTTAGTTAATAACATTAAGAGCTGCAAGTAGTCCAAGTAGTCGCATGACTTTGATAAATTGCCTGTTCCAAGGAAGATCGATAACCTGGTTTATCGATATTGTATGATTCCATAGAGTAACAACCTTATGTCACATTGTACAATACAGTTAGCAACAAAACTTGTTCACAACACCACGTCATCGATTAATTAACTACACCAGACCAGTTTTTATATAACATGCTTGATTTAAATCTACATTTCTAGCATACTTAATGCCTTTTACTAATATCTATATACCGATGTAAAGTGAAATATTTTGTTTGGTTTGTTGATTTATTTTGTGCCTTTCACGCTGAAACTACTGCATTTATTTGAATGAAATTTTGCAGACATATTGATTTTATGCTACCGTAATCAATATAGGTACTTTTATCCCGGAAAATTAAAAACTTGTGGAACCGGAAGAATATTTATAAATATCGTTATTTTTTATGTTCACGAGCTAGTCTTTCGCCTGGTGTTAAGCATCACAGCTGCCCATAAAAGATGCAGTGCCTCTCGGAACTCTAAAATATTAAAAAGTTCCGCATAATACTGCACTGCGTACGTCAAGCCATCAACACAGTCTAGAAATATATGACATGCAAGAAGAAGAACGTGGCGCCGTCACATCTTTCCGAGACACAAGTTGGGGCCGGCGCCGCGGCTAATTCGGCTAAACGGCGCAAATATAGTAATCTCGGTAGCGGTTACATATTTGAACCTTTCGGTGTTGAGACCCTGGGTCCGTGCGGAACGGGAGCTCATTGCGTTTCAATTCAATCGCAATTCAACGAGCAATGCTGCCAGCATGTTGGGTACGCTACCTACCGGTAGTGGGCTGGAGCATTTGGACTTGTCTATAGGCCATCGCGGCTAGCATACGGTCTAAATGTTCTTTGTAGTAGATAGTGTAGCTAGTTTACTAGTTTTAGTAGTGTAGTAGTTAGTTTAAAGAATAAAGGCACATTGCCCGTTATAAAGAAGAAGAAGCCATATGATTACTAAATTGTGAATTCAATAATATTTAGCAATGGCTGTTGCTAACCGTACACACCGCAACTAATCACCGAATGTACACAAGTGAGTCAAGCGACCGCCACCGTTACACGGCGTCCAGTCCGTAGTTTGCTCTGAAATGCAAACACTGCACCCATTTTGCAAGCTACTTCCATCTACCTAGCTAAAGCTACTGTTCGCACTTTATAAGCTTGGAAAGGTACCTTGTCGCAAAATTAAACCAACTTTATGGTTTCTAAGGACAATTTTCTACAGCATTCTAAGAATACAGAAACATTAAATACTTGTGGGCTATTACTTAATAATGTATTTTAATTAGTGTTAATTTATTCAATAAAATACAAAAAATCCGCGTTTATGTCGCTGTCTGCGGGTAAGGTGCCCAAAAATCTGGCGACATTACCGTTACCATTTTAATTAGTTAATAATGCATTGATATCTCCAATCAATGAGGATTTTTGTTTTTCACAAAATCTAATTTAATGGGAAGATGTGATATGGTTATGTATTTTAGAAATACTTTACACGAATAAGCCAGCGTCTAAGACAATCCTCATGAATGGTTTATGTTATAAATATAAATATATATGTGTGGGCACACAGCGCCATCTAGCCCCAAACTAAGCAAAGCTTGTACTATGGGAACCAGATAACTGATGCAATACTTAGATACTTTTTGTTTGTAAATGCAAACATAGAATACAATATAACACCCAGACATAAAACAAACACCTATGTTCTTCACACAAGTGTTTGTCCCAGGTAGGAATCGAACCCACAGCCTACAGTTCAGAAGGCAGAGCTACGACCAACTGAGCTATCCAGGCCAGTCAAAAGCAGCCAGTTACGACGAAGACTTGTGAACAAAAATTTTAAAAGTATCACCTAGATATCATTGGTTTAGCGACAATAGCCTGAAAAACTAAGACGAAATTGGTTTATTGCCATTTGTCGCTAAACCAATGATATCTAGGAGATACTTTTAATCGTAATTTGTTGATACATTCTATTTATTTCCGCAAAATTAGTTTTCATATAATCACGTTGAGTAATTAAGCTATTATTGGCAAAAGAACGCAAGGAAATTTGAATTTCCCGCGCTAGTGTAACGTTCCACCTTAGAGTAGAATAACCAATAAAGTTGACCATTAAAACGAAGATCCCATATTATTTGCATGTTTCAAATATGCTAAACTATTTTAAAACAGATGGCTAGATTGTAAATCAACCTGAATAATTAATACTCTGGAAAGGAAAAATTAAATGCGACTACACTCTGTAACCTCAAAAAGTTAGAATACAAAGGTAAATGCTCTGGTTGATGAGGTAGCTTGCAGAGTAAACACACAGCTAGCCTTTTTAATCGTGGCGTCTGTACCGCCCGTTGCTCCACTTCACCTCCTTGTGCTGAGGCTTCATTACTAAACATGTGGCTTTTCCAAACTGCTAGATTTTGCTTTTGATTCAATGTAGTTTCCTTAAAATAAGACTTATGACCGACCTACGTGTTTTTCGTTTTAAAATGATATTTATCTGGCTCAACTAAAGTTCTAAAAGTGCTAAAAAGTGCTAAAGTTAGCCTATTTGCAATAATTTATTTGGATTTGATTTTGATCTTTAACAAAATAAATAATAATTAAATTAATTTTATTCTTTTTTTTGGTTTTTGTTATTTCATTCCAGGTTATACTGGGTGGCGCAAAAGTAAAGACCCTATTTGGTTCAGCTATAACATTTTTTCTAAATTAGAAAACTAGATTTAGGTTTTTTTAAATGTATATTTGTGCCATTAAATTTCGTACCATTAGGATTTAAAGATGATGTCTTTTAAATGGTGACCTCCAGAGTTGATACACATTTGAGCCCTATTTATGACATTTTGCATAACTTGCCGTAACACTTCCTGCGATATGTTCGTTATTTCTTGACGAATGTTTTCTTTTAGAGCTGCGAGAGTCTGTGGCTTGTTCACATACACCCGAGATTTCAAAAAACCCCAAAGAAAGAAGTCTGGACTGGTCAGATCGGGTGATCTTGCAGGCCAAGGCAAATCGCCAAAACGAGAGATAACTCGGCTTGGAAAAGCGTCCCTCACTAAGTCCATAGTGTCGCGCGCTGTGTGTGCCGTAGCGCCGTCTTGTTGAAACCAGATGTGCTCCAGCCCCAATTCGTCCAAACTGGGTATCAAAAACTCACGTAACATGGTTCTGTAGCGTTCTCCAGTGACAGTTATCGCATTGCCTCCAGCGTCTTCGAAAAAATAGGGTCCGATCACTCTGTCAACACAGATGCCACACCATACAGTAACTTTTAGTGGGTGTAGAGGTGTTTCTTGAATAATGCGCGGATTATCAGTGCCCCAGAACCGAGTATTCTGCTTATTGACATGCCCTGAGAGATGGAAATGCGCTTCGTCACTCATAACCAATTTTGAAGGAAAATCATCCTCTTCAAGGTTGAGGTTTATGACGCGCTGGCAGTAATCTAGACGAGCTCGGTGGTCAGCAGGCAGCAGTTGATGAGTCATTTGAGTTTTATACGGGAACATCTTTAAGTCTTTCACCAAAATACGCTGCAGGGTCCGTCTGGAAATGCCCAATTGCGTGGCACGTCGCCTCGTTGATGTTTCTGGACACTCTTCCACATCTTCGCGCACAGCATCGATATTTTCAGCTGAACGGCCTGTTCTTGGTCTCCCAAACTTAGGTCTATCCAATGTTGAGCCAGTTGCTTCAAGGCGTGTGGCAAAGCGTCGAATTGTGCGACCAATCGGTGCCGGACGGTGGGGAAATCGTCGACGAAATTCACGTTGTGTTCTTATCACTGATGAATTATTCCGTAAGAACATTGACACAATTATTCCACGTTCTTGGGGAGTAAAACGGTCCATGTTTATTTTCAGTGTATTTTTTTTTTTTTTTTTTTTTTTTTTTTTTAATGGCAATTGTTTTTCACATTTTTGCCAGCGTCATGTCAAAAGAGAAATGATAAATAAAAACGAAATTTTGAACTTCGGGTACCTGAAACAAAAGAAAAAAATATCCTATAACTACAAACTACGCTACATAATGACAATATGAAGAATATGTTTATTTATTTACAATAATGGGATACAACAGGATTTACATAGGAGCATTGAATATAATTACATTATAAGATATATTGATTACAATTTAATATTATTTTCAGTAATGAAAGATGATAATATATCTATTGAAGTAGGGTCTATTTTACACAAAATATTATCTATGTGAACTGGGAATGGAAATTTATAATGGATTAATGAGTTGAATAATGAATTATGGTCAAATTTAGGGCAAGCGAAGAAAATGTGGTTTAAGTCAGCTTCGTCCATACCACATTCGCAGATGGATGAGTCTCTTATTCGCAGTTTTTTTAAATGTACGCCAGAACAGCAATGGCCAAATCTTAACCTAGATATTGTGGAACATACTCTTCTATTGTATTTAAATTTAAAGAACCACGGTTTAATTTGAATGTTGGGTTGATACTTAGCATAATTTGAACCTGTCCGTCTACTAGTTATCAACCATCTATTCAGCCATCTAGATTTTAAGTCACGGGTAGGCAAAAGCAAAAGGTCTTGGGGGTAATTTTTAAAAGGGACTTTATCCCCACAGATGACTGCTTGTTTGGCAATCTCATCAGCCTTTACGTTGCCAGTAATATTGCTGTGACCAGGGATCCAAGCTAGGTGCACAGAATAGCCTAAATTAGAGCATCTCAACAGCAAGTCTTTAGATTTAAATATGATCCAGTTTTTGGAGCCTGTTTTAAAAGGATTACTCTGGAAGGCTTGAAGAGCACTCAATGAATCAGAGAATACAACGGTTTTATTTAATTTGAACAACAATATATAGTTGATAGCTTCCATAATACCCCTACATTCACCAACGAAAACTGATGTTTCAGGGGGGCACTTAATCTTTTGAACAATATTATAGTTTTGATGAAATAAACCAACACCAACACACCCATTTTGATCTAGCTTAGATGCATCTGTGAAAATGCAATGCCAACCATGCCAAAGATTATCTTTAATCTGAAGAAAGTGTTTATTGGCGAAGGTATCCCCTTTCATCAAATCTAAATTAAGATGTAATGAGGGTTGATATAAGATAGTTTGATAATCAAATTCAAATAAGGGAAGTTTAAGAGTTCTATGGGTAGTGAATCTAAGGTTAATAATTTTTGCATAACTTGTAACTAGACAAGGAGTCTTTTTATGATTCCAGTAAGGCATAGAAATATACCTAAACAAAAGCTGCAGTTTTGGAAATAGAGGATGGGAGGAAAACTGAAACAAACGAAATAAAAACATATCCGAGAGATATTGACGTCTCAGATCTAAAGGAGGATCATCACATTCCACTTGCATAGCATTTTTAGGGGTAGACTTCATTGCTCCTATGATAATACGTAAAGCTCTTGCCTGAATTAAGTCCAAAGCATTGAGCATTCTTTTACAAGCTGGCTCATATAAAAATGAAGCATAGTCTATAACACTACGGATTATAGCATTATAAAGGAGCTTTAAGTAATAGGGGTGAGCACCCCACCAAACACCAGCCAAGCATCGTAAAATATTGAGATTTTTCTCGCATTTAACTGAAACATAGTTAATATGCGAAGAAAAGTTTAATTTGCTGTCTAGAACAAGACCTAAAAACTTTTTCTCGTTTTCTACAGGAATCCTGGTTTTATTAAGCAGTATGTTAAGTCTCGGTTTCAACCGTTTTCTGGTAAAGATAACAATGGAGCTTTTTAGTGGGGCTACATCTAGACCATTATGACCTAGCCAAATATTTAATGACTCGAGAGCTTGAGATAGTTTGTTGGCAGCACTTAATATATCACAATCAGCCACATATAAAACAAGATCATCTGCATATTGTAGTACTCTAGAATAAGGTAAGACACACTTATTTAAGTCATAAGTATACAAATTAAAGAGGAGAGGACTTAAAACAGAGCCTTGAGGCAAACCCTTATGTACCGATCTTGAACATTTTATCTCACCATCAACTCTAAGCTGAGCAGTACGATCTAAAAAAAGATTAAGTATGAAGTTAATAATTTTCCTTGGAAGACACAGATGTTCCATCTTATTTTTGAGGATTGAGAGATTAACATTATCATATGCAGAGCATATATCGAGGAATGCAGCAACAATGGACTCATTTCTAGAAAAAGAGAGTCTAATATCTGTAACAAAAATGGACAAGCTATCTAAAGTTCCTCTACCTTTTCGAAAACCATATTGTGATTCAGGCAAAATATTTCTAGATTCAATTAGCCATTCAAGTCGGTTTTTTACAAGATGTTCCACAATCTTTGTCAGAACAGAAGACATAGCTATTGGACGATAACTATCAGGGCTTTCCGGATCTTTGCCGGGCTTTAAAACTGGAACAATTATTTGAGTTTTCATTGCAGCTGGAGCAAACCCTAAATCTAGCATCAAATTTATAATTTCAAGGTAATAGCTTAAAACTTTTTCTCCAGCTTTAACCAAAAAAGAGTAAGGGATCCCATCCGGACCAGGAGAGGAATCTTTAAGAGCAGATAGAACAAGACGCAACTCCTGCATCGAAAAAGGAGTAAAACTTGCATCATAAACAGAAGAACTAGATGCCATAGTATTGACAAAATCAGGAACAAAGGGAGGAGCCAGTCTATCCATAAATTGTTCAAACCAACCCTCATAACTAGGATATGGAGGGGATGGTTCTCTATATGAACCACGGTACTTTCGGATTGATTTCCACACAAAAGAGGAATGAACGTTAGGGGAAATAGTAGAGCAGAAATTTTCCCACCCCTCTGACTTTTTGGAGTGAAGAATTTGTTTAGTATTAGACATGACTGTGATTAAATTGTCATAATTTGCATTTGTCATGTTCTCACAATATATATTTTCAGCACTTAGCCTATCTGCAACAGCAGCCTTACACTCTTGACCCCACCACGGAGGGGATCTATGCTTTAAATTTTGTACCTTTGCTGGGAATGTGTGTTTAGCAGCAGAATGAATACAATTTATCAATGCTCTAAGACAATTGTTCAGAGAATCAGGAAGAATGACAGGAAGATCAGAAGCAGAATGTTCAAGTAGTGATGAAAATTTTGACCATTCATCAGACTGAGTTTTACTGTTTAAATTATATTCTAATAATGGTTTGAATGGAAGTGGTTTGATTTTGGAAAAAGGGAGGTTAAGGAGAATTGGAAAGTGATCACTACCGAAGGATGATGATAAGGTTTTCCAGGTCATTGAAGGAGCTAGACTTGCTGACACCATAGTCAGGTCAATGGCACTAACCCGTTCATTCGGCTTTGTACGACGCGTGGGAGAACCAGTGTTCAGTAAACACAACCCTAAACTATCCATAATATTAAATATGTGATTGGCAAGAGAGTCAGAGGCCTGACAGCCCCAGGCAGGATGATGAATATTAAAATCACCCATTATGATAAATGGACCTTGCATATGGGATAAGATATGGAGAATTTTATTTAATATATCAAATGAAGGTCTGGGGATATATAATGAAACAAATGATATATTTTTTAACCTGACAGCAACTACTGAAAGGTTGTCAACAATGCACGGAGAAGGGATATTTACAAGATGAGAATTTACAGAGTTTCTGACAAGTATGGCTGAACCGCCATACCCATCAGCTTTGTCATCTCTGAAACAAAGATAGCGAGGTACCTTAAAAAAGGAACCAGGCTTAAGCCAAGTCTCAGAGATGGCAATAATAGATGGATCATATTTATTAATAATATACAATAGATCAGATTTTTTACTGTTAAGACTTTGACAATTCCATTGCAGCCCTAGAGAGGACGCCATCATGGAAGGATTGTAATACAGAAGTGGAGGAATCTTGGGCAGCGTTGGACGGTACAAAAGCAGGAGAGTTAAGTAGCCTAGTGAGAGCCTGAATAAGCTCCAAAATGCTACTGGGGGAGGGAGAGGAGTCATTATTATGATGATTAAGAGCAACACCATTATTACTAGGCATAACTGGATTATTAATTATAGCCTGATGAGCATAACGATCATAGCCTTGTTTTTGTAATGGGGGAGGTCTGGGTTTGACGAATATTGTCTTCCTATAAGATTGAGAGACTGATTTATTGGGAGAAGATAACGGTACAGAGGGAACGGAAACACTGGCATAAGATGTTTTAGCTGCATCACTGTAACTTTTGCCTCTTATAGGCAGATGCAATTTAGATGCTTCGGAGTATGACATACTTTTCTCTGCCATTGAGATTTTAATTTGCTTTTGCCTACTGAGTTCAGGACAGCTCTTACTTGTGGAATAATGTAGACCCGAACAAGATAAACAGGGGGAAGAGCCTTCTTCAACGTCACATGAATCGCCAGTGTGACCTTCTCCACACTTATAGCAGCGTGGTTTTGATCTACAGCTGTTCTTTGTGTGACCGAACCGACAGCATTGGAAACACTGTACTGTAGGATAATAATACCGTTCAACAACGAGAGAGTTGAAACACATAAATACCCGCGCAGGAAGAACTTGACCGTCAAAAGAAAGAACACATGACTGAGATGGTTTATAAACAGGAACCCCATCAATGACCACTTTATAGTTTAATCGACGCACTTTTATTATCGGGCAACCATCAACAGGGACATGAATACTTTCTATGATTTCCTCTTCTGACCATTCAGTTGGAATTCCCTTCACAAGACCTAAACGAACTGTGCTAAACGAAGGGATGAACACCTTGTACTCATTTTTCGTTAAGACATCATTTGAAACAAAATTGTTCGCTGAATTTGCATCACTAAACGTCAAGGAAATTCTGTTGCGCCCAATTCTTTGAACGCTGCCATCTATTATATTGCAGATACGGTTTTTCACCAGAAACCGGCCAAAGATCACTGGGTGTAAGACAAAGCCAGAAGTCGGAGAAGGCTCAATTTTTTGTACATGCACAACAAATGGGCCTTTATCTGTGGATTTATAAATCTGTCTACCTGAGGGGATGTAAGGGGGAATAGATGGAGTTTGCGATACCGTAGCAGACGGAGAGGCAAGAGAATCGGTGATTTGGGAATCAAGGTTTGAATTTGATGATGGTACAGCTTGACCTAAAGGTATGATTGAATCCTGAGACTGTTTTTCATCTCTGCTCTTTTTTAAGTGTTTTTTTGAATGCTTTTTGCGTTTAATGGTACTGGTGGTACCATTGCTCTGCTGAAGGGAACGTTCCACAACATCTGAAGAATCCGACGCGATCGAAACAAATTCAACCGGCGAGGGAATAGAGTAACTATCTGCGAAAATGATATCATTTTGCTTTGGTTGGTTATTATTCGGGGCCCAACCAGCCCCCCCTCCAGGGTCCGTTTCCATCAACTCACGGAAGAAAAGAGACTAAAACAAATGAAGACTATGTATAAAAATGAGGGCAAAGAAATTTACAAAAACTTACCAATGAATGATGTTAAAAACTTAATCTACAAGTTTTACACTAATATTTTACACAAAATACTCTACATATAAGATATTTTCAATTTAAAAGATTGCCAAAACGACCGCACTCTTTGACACAACCTTGACAACCTCTTTCAGTGTATTTTACATTTGTTCACTACACAATTTTCAACAACAGAATGACAGAAAATGTCATATAAAAAAAAATAAAAGTATTTTCTTTAGTGCCAGTACTTTTGCGCCACCCAGTAGGTATGTGTTTCATTCGAATACTTTTAATTTAATGTTGCCAGCTTTTTAGGCACATTACCCGCAGACAGTGACTTCAACGCGGGCTTTTTTATTTCTATGTTTAGATATTTATAGTTTTAGACTTAGGGTGGGTTTTTTATCTGTATTTAACCAATGGTTAAAAATGCTAACAAAATTAACCAATGGTCAAGCTTCGTTAGAGTTTTTAACTACGGATTAGTAGGTATATATGCAGAAAGAGAGTTTTCAGTAGGTTTTGTCGAACCGCGTACATCAATGTTACCTAAATATTTAGAGAATATCTGGAATTGAATTGCACGCTGCATTCTGAAGCCGTGCCGAGTCAGATGCTGGCAATTTACGAGTATTATGCTCCCCGGCAAATATCTATAGTCGGGAGCGACCTACATAACCCATGAATGCATTGTGCTTGATTTGAAGACACGTTTTTATATTAATGGGCAATATGGGCATTTATGGTAAAGTGGATACTACTTCCACTTTACAATAAGCTGTCAAAAATGCTTTTAGTTAACTTGTAAAAAAATAAAAATAAACAGGTATGCCTTGCTATTTATATCAACGATGTATCGTTATCTTTGAAAGCGAAAATGTTGAGTTATTTTGATATTACTGCTAGATGAGTACAGGTAGTTGAAATCTATCAAAAATGTTTCCAATAATTAATTTGTGTAGCAGTGCCGTTGAACCTTTCAAAAGTGAACTCTGTTACCTATGCATAAGATATATAATATAAGCGTTTCTACGCTTCTACGCCGTTTCCGAAATTCTGGATGGCAAGTAAAATTGTTATGATTGCATCCTATCTTACTGAGAATCATCCACTATCAGCCTTTTTCCAGAAACTTCCGAGAATCCTAATTCCCATTACTTCTATTAGTCACATTTGCGTGTGGATAGTGAAGACATTTTGCCACAACTGAGGTGACGTGTTTCTGGAAATAAAATGGCATCATCTATTCTGTGGAACCTAAAGGTCGACGCTAACAAATTACGTATCTAGGAATTACTACATAGAATTATATTTTGCTCAATATCACGTGGTTATATTCTCATTTCAAACCAGAACACAGTAGTGCTTGCACACTATACTTTGTCCATTTTATGAATGGTTTTTTTAACGGCTCACGCCCACGATGTTTCGTATTGTTTACGATAAAAGTTCATACAAATAATATAGTATAGTACTTAATGGAATTCATCAAAACTAAATCAAAATGTACATTTATCGTATCGAATACGTTTACGTACCTAATTCGATTAATGATAATAGTACAATCGGAATTGTATCACATTCGAGAATCTTTAGAACATCCCTAACTTCTCAGTCGTCGAGCTGTCAAAAAACCATTAATAAAATGGACAAGGTATAATGCTTGCCGGCAGAATATCTGGCAAAGCGGTGGTACTTACCTAGACCAGCAAAAAAGTCCTACATGACTCTACCTATATGTACCTGTATGTAAGTGTAACATCAAATAAAAATACTTTAATCTATTATGGCCCTATGACTTTACAGCAGAAAAGCATTTGTCCGGGGCTTACAATCGAAACTCATTTTTATGTTTTACAAATAATTTGTTAGTGAAACGGCAGAGTTGGGAAGCAGTGTTTCATGAAGATCAAATGTGTTTATGTAGTTGGCAACTCACGGTGGAAAAATCGTAAAATGTTGACGACATCATCGGCAATTTTAGTATTGCTCATATTATTATGTATTGCTATACAGTGCATTGCATAAATCACTTTTTTATTTATTGTGTTACCTTAGGTAAATATATTATGAAAACTATTGTCTCAAAACTGCAACAATTAAGTACATAATTACACAGGTATCTTATGAAAATAACTGCTTATCTAAGTTTTAGTATTATTCATGTATTGTTATACAATGCGTCGCACTGCTTATTTAAGTTTTTTAATTAACAATTACCTACTAAAGTTATCTACACCGCTATTATAAAGAGGAAAGATTTGTATTTTTGTATGTTTGTAATGAATAAACACAAAAACTACTGTGCCGATTTCAAAAATTCTTTCACTATTGGAAAGCTACATTCACCCTTAGGCTACACCACTACACGTGCGAAGCCAGGGCGAGCCGCTAGTCAATGATATTATAGAAGTATCTCTTTCTACCGAGAGACAAAAACGATAGTCTCTGGATAAATATATTTCAGATATATTGAAATATATCAGTAGTTAGCGCTATCACGAATGACTGCCAATAAAATTGTTCAATTCACAAATGGGCAAAAGTGCTGCACCTTAGACAACTTCTTCACTTACCATCAGATGAGTTGTTGTCAAACGTACGCCCATTTTAGCATTAAGAAAATCATTTCGATAATGCATATAAATATATAGAGATTGGTTTGGCTATATTGCACATATACAATTAAATATACATTTAAATATACACATCAAATAAGTAACACATTTTTACAAATCACAATACATTTTAAATACATACGCAGACTATTATAATGCACACCTTGTGCAAGGAAAGCGGAGATACTTCTTAAAGAAAACCTTCAAATATGTGTTTATGTAGTCGGCAGCACACGTCTCCGGACGAGTCGTAAAATGTTGACGACTCCATCTACTTGCCGGGATATTGCAGCCAAGTCTGCAGAGCGCACCTATGGATTAACAAACTTGATTGTCACGTATTCTCTTTGGATAAATAATATGTAAAGTACGTATTAGCATAATTAAAAACAAACTTTTGAAACGTAAAGGTAAATTAATGTTGCTTCTGATGACTGTTTCATGCATAAATTACTAATTATACACGGTAAGTACATACACAAAATTCTAGACGGTATTGCTACGAATAGTTGTTATTTAAGGATCCGGATATGTATAGGACGTGTCATTGTCGGGAGCTATAAACTGTTGACAACCCTCCTTAACTATCCAAGCAACATATTGCACCCTCTATGTACAGGTTGTCTATTGATACGGTTGTTGTTCGTGTCTATTTGCATCGCGCTAGCCAACAAATGCTGCAACTCTTTTAGGGTCAAAGTTGTAAAATGAAGGTTTGTATAATATGATTCCATAAAACATAAGCACCTTATTACCTTACCGTTCTTTGGCTACGAATACCTACTTAGAATAGATTTAACAATAAACACGGTCGTGTTAACATACAACTTTATTCAAGTGAAGATTAATGTTATGGAATCATTAATTTCATGACAAACTGCGATGACTGACCGATTCAAGTTGATCACTGCCAATTGTCAATTCCAAGGCCTTAGGGTTAATGAACGCTACTTTTCCTTTTTACAGGTGCATGTTGATAGGTGGAATGAAGAATGTTCTGTTGGTGTGACCGATAGGTAGGGGTGTGCATGTGTTGCGTTGTGTAAGGTGGGTGGATAGATGCACGGGTCGGAGCTGGAGCTGAGGAGCCGGTGCACGCGGTGCAGGCCGAGGGCGAAGCCTCACAGGCGCGGTGCGGCGTGCGGGCGAGCGGTGCGGGCGTGCGCGCGCACCGGGAGCGGCGGCGGCGGGCGCGGGCGGTGCGCGGCTCAGTGGCGTGCAGCGCGCGCCGCGGACGCCCGCACCGCAGTGTCGAGCAGGAGCCCGCCATGCCCGGCCCGCGCCTCTCCCGCGCCGCCTGACAGCATGGCCCTCCCGACCGCCACCATCACACGCAGCCACGCTCTGACGACGGTACGCACGGTGAACCTCTTCAGTCTGACGCGCTAACAGCGCCCGGAGTCACCCTTCCGCGACCTCCGGCCGCTACTCCAGTCGATCCTGTTCAGTGACAGTGTTTTCATCATCTGCTTGTCTAGTGAGGGTAGGCCAGCGCAGAAGTTTCGTCCCGATTCGATCGTCTGCAGACCGAGAGTAGGCGCGAGTGGTCGCCGCGCGCCCGCTAGATGGCGCCCGGTGTCGTTCCTGCGGTGGGCGCTTACCGCCCGCGCGCCCCGCTGTCGCCGTCGCCGCCTTTTGTTTCGCGCCGTTCATGTACATAAAATAATAATTGGCAGGCCGGTGGTGAACCCGCCGAACGGCGCCGAGCCGTCGCTGACGTCAACGGAGCCCGGGCCCGGGCCCTGAAGCCGGCTTTCCCGACCTTCCGTCACCGCCGCCGTACACTCTCCACACACCACACTGACACGTCAGATTCTACACTAACCCTCCGCCCCTCTTACGTGCCAAAGCTAAAACCAAACTGAACATTCAATCGTAATACCTATTCTAAACTTTTACTTTAAAAATAATCTGATTATAATTTATTAGGTTCGAGTAATATTGAAAGTATTTTGCGGTACAAAACAAAATGATGAATGTGACGCACCGAAAATGTGTAGGTTTCATTCATGTAACCTACAAGGATTGTCGATTGATCTGCACCTAGCAACAACGGCGGTGGTGGAAGTCATCTACCTCTAGTTTAGTTAAATGTTTGGTGGTTAAGTCGAGAAAATGGCGAAAGCCTTCGTTGTAAATAGTCGAGGCATCATTTAGTCAAAGGAGTGCGTGTGGAGCGCCGCGCCGCGCCCATGCCCCCACGTCTGGTGAGTGCTAGATTGTAAGGCTTCGTAGCGTGCCATTTTCACGAGAAACTCTACGTAGGTGTTTTCTATTACTTTAAGCCAATAACTTAGAGCTCCGACATATGACTAGCTGTAAGGAATGTAAATAAATGGCAAGAATATTCGATGACAAATTCAATGGTTAATCTGGGTTCGTGGCTGTTGTTTTCTACGTAAAAACTACAATTTTCATGTTTTTAAGGCTTCCCTAAGATTCCTTACCTATACAGCTTGGTCTTGTAAAATAAATAGGTTATTTACAATAGACCTCATACAATTTTTGAACTATGCAGTACCTAATCAATAAGTATGACTCAATTTGATTACATAAATCGATATGCTTTATGTCTATACCTAATATTATACCTTATTTTGCCTTAACTAGGTACTTATAGCATAAAACTGTTCGGCGCGACATGACTGGGTTTCGGCATAATAATGTAGATATTACTCCCCAATTTTAGGCTAATACTAGTTAATTTGTTAAGTTTTTGTACTTTATCACATCAAAAGCTATTTATGTAGGTAAGTAAACTTTCCTAAAGAATTATAGATATTTACAAACTTTTTAACGATCATATCTTTCTAGTGCATGCTGACCTTTTAAATAATCCAGACTGATCCCACGAAATAGAACTGGAATAGCCATATTAGATAGTTTTTACGAGAACATGCATCGCAAAAAATCGCTTAATACGTGATATATTGTGAGTTTGAATAGAAATTATCTCTACTTACACGTGCACAGTTTAGCAGCAATCTATCTTGTAAGTTAGATCACCGAATGACCATAATGAATGAATGATTTGGTCATGTGGCTGGCGACACGTGCTACGTAACAGTATGAGAACCATCGTCACTCGCTAAAAATCGCGTAAAACGCGATACATAAGTTTAAAAAGAAGTTGTCTGATCTTATTGCTGGTGACACGTGCAACATTATCATCATCATCATCATCATCAACAGCCTGAAGACGTCCACTGCTGAACATAGGCTTCCCCCAGAGAGCGCCACCTTGAGTGGCTTCTCGCCTCCTGCATGCATTGGCTCTCCACGGTTTTCACCAGTTCGTCGGTCCACCTAGTTAGGGCCGTCCTACGTTGCGTATTTCAGTCCGTTGTCGCCACTCGAGAACCTTTCTTTCCCATCGGTTGTCAGTTCTGCTAGCGATGTGGCCTGCCCATTGCCATTTCAACTTGCTAATTCTAAACATTATCATGGCATCTCAAGTACACGTGTTAAGGCTGGTCCTATGGCTTTTTTGTGTAGAAACGTTTGTTGATGTCACTCTCAAAAAAGTACTTATACTATTTTCAGGCAAACATGCATGCAGATCTGTTAACTACGTAGTGTATCCTGTACTGTTACTACGTTGTTGCATGATAGAAGAAAAAACTAACAAACACACTTTTGCATTTATAATATTTGCGGGGATGAATGGTCTAATAGATCCTTGCTACCACATAAATCCTATGGGTCAGCGAGTTATCTTATTAATTCTTTGGGTCAGCGTGTGATCTTATTAATCCTATGGATCAGTTTGTTATCTTATTTATCCTTTAGGTCAGCTTGTTATCTTATTTTATCATACGCGCCAACTCGCTATCTTATCCTCCTATAGATCAGTGTGTTAGCTTATTATCCTATGGGTCAGCGTGTTAGCTTATCCATCATATAGATTAGCGTGTTAGCTTATTTATACTATGGGTCAGCGTGTTAGCTTATCCATTCTATAGATTAGCGTGTTAGCTTATTTATCCTATAGGTCAGCGTGTTAGCTTATCCATCCTATAGATCAGCTTGTTATTTTATTTATCCTATGGGCCAGTGTGTTATTTTATTTATCCTATGACTCAACGTGTTTCCTTATTTATTGTATGGATCAGTGCATAGTCTAATTTATCCTATGGGTCATCTTGTTATCTTATTTATCTAATAGATCAGCGTACTATCTTATTTCAATATCTCCTTTTACGTTGTGCGTTATTATTTTACCATGTTGGGCATTGGCATCGTCTCTGTTGTTGATATTACTATTTCAGACGTACATACCATATACCAATACATAAACTATGATGAAGTGTAAATAACCAGCATTGCTGCACTAAGTGGGAATAGAGCTAGACAGTACTTTATTCTACCAGAGAAAATGTACTGCATATCTTTCACCAGAAGAAAAAGTCTGTGTGAGTTTAGATATTTTAGCCGTAGCCGTATAGCTAAAATAATGGCACTTTTTTGGCACAACGAATTCAATTCAACGGGTAAATGCTGCCAGCATGTTGGGCACACTACCTACTGGCAGTGAGCTGTGGCATTTGTACTGTCTATAGGTCAGCGCGGCTAGTATAGGTACAATCAAAATGCTTTTGTAGTAGGTTAGGTATGAGTGCTAGAAGCTATTAGCAGTCGTTAGCGTTATAACTTTTGAAGTCAGTTTTAGGATGAAGGCACATTTAAACCCCTTTTAAATTTTAGCTGTATAGTGTAGGCGCTTACACATTTTTTTAACGTTTAACTCGTCAAATGCTAACATTTCAAAGACGTACAGGCTTCCGGTATATGTATATCTAACATTCCTTAGAGTGCCTATGTTATTAGCTTAAAATCCACGCAAATGTGTTCTGTTGAGCTATGCTTATTATTATTCTGTAGAGTACTGCATTTTTCTTCAACATCTTGGAATATCGATGTAACGCAGTTTTTCCTTTACCGTTTATTTGAGCGATGAACCGTCGCTATGCTGTACCCGCAACGGAAATTACACTTCTATATTTTTATTATGGAAAGAAGACGTTCGGGTGATTACAATAAGATTTCAAATGCCTTAACAAGGCTTACTCAGGAGTTTGATAGTTTTTTTTAATGTATACGAATGACGTGACGAGCTAGTCGTTCGCCTGATGTTAAGCGTCACGGCTGTCCATAACAGATTGCAGTATCACTCGGATCGGAACTCTAAATTAATATAGTTTTGCGTGACACTGCCCTGCGCACGTCATCCTGTTACTTCACACAGCATATAGTAATAAGATTACTAGACTGTGTGAATTGAATATATTCAATAATAATAAAAATAAGGAGATTACACGAAGTTAGGTTATCCCAGTAGCTCAGTTAGAGAGCAATTTTAAAACAGACAAAATGTGGTTGTGGGTTGAATATCATATAAAATATTTAATTATTCAGTATAACCTCGACATATTATTTAAATTATTGTATTGTTCGGTAACCTTACAACAACGTGTTTCTTAAGATATTACATAATTATAATATTTCCATAAGACTAACTATTAGATAGTTAGTTTCTAGAAATTATAGTGGAATAGAATAGGATAATTGCCTGCAATTAAAAATTTACAAGTAAATATTATTTTCATAAAGTAGGTTTAAAAATGAATGCAATAATTGAATTAAAATCGGTAAATAAATCACGGAGTTATATGCTTTTAAAGCTTCTGGAGGGGGCATCGTGTGGAGCTTCCCCACAGTTAGTATATATAGTTACTATGAAAACACACTTTGTGACGTCACATGCCAAAGAGGTTGTATTTATAGCTACCACAGCTTAGTAATGGGTACTATGAGGTTACTAGGTGGTAGGACTTTTCTGCAAAGTTCGTCTAGGTAGGTACCACCGCTTTGCCAGTTATTCTGCCGCCAAGCAGTAGTGTGCAAGCACTGCTGTGTTCCGGTTTGAAGGGCATTGTAGCTAGTGAAATTACTGGGCAAATGAGACTTTATGATCTGATCACTCAGTCTAGTAATCTGATTACTAGACTGGGTGATGTCTCAGGATGACGTGCGCAGTGCAGTGTCACGCGTAACTTTATTGTTTTAAAGTTCCGGGTGACACTGCAACTGTTATGGGCGGCCGTGTCACTTAACATCAGGTGACCGACTTGCTCGTCACGTCATTCAATCACATAAAAAAAAAATAAATAAAAAAAAAACCAAGAAGTGACGTCACTGCATGTTGAGCTGTTTCTTTCGATTCCTGTATTTTAAAATGCTTGTAACTTTGTAATTTTTTGATATATTTAATTTTTGATTTCACGACTATTTTTTTTTAATATTATTAATTCATACAACTAGCCTATTTACAAAAAAAAAAACACTATTCTATGTTGCGTTTTCTTTTCAACATTTCAAAATGTAGATAAAATATTTTTAGGGGAAGTGCTGGCCTTTACTGTTTGGTATACAACTGATAAATTTTTTACTCGTAAGTAGTATTAAACAGCTTTGTCTGGAAGAGATCGCTTTAAGCGATAAGACCGTCCAATCGCAACCTTAGTTATAAGATTCTGATTACCGATTTTATCTGTAATATGGTATTTTCAAATCAATCAATCAAATCGTTTATTTGCGTAAATACATGTATAAGTAGGTGTTACAATAAGTTTTGCTCATGTATTTAGTCTGCAAGCAGACGTGCGAATGTTATTCAATAACTAATTACTATTTCCATTATTGATAATAATAATAAAAAAATGTATATATAGAAAAAAAAAATAATAAAAAAATATAGATACATATATATATATATTTAATTAATAATTTTAATAAAATTAGTTTACAAATTAGTTTTTAATTTTAATTTTAATTTTGACGTAATTATTTTATGACCTGACTTGTAACTGCGCTTGACATTGTTAATTGTTTTAACTGTTTTATAAGTACTGAAATAAATATACTACATTTTGATGACAGAATAAATAATAGTATTAAAAAATTTAATAGGTAAATATTTAAAGAGTTTATATATCTATCTATTATTCTACCACCCCTCCGCATATTAATTAATCTATGGCGGAGACTGAATTTTTAACACTTGTGAACCATTTAAACTTTAAAGTTTTGGCTCTATAGTAAATATATACTTACGTGCCTACACAGAACACACCCACAGTTGGCTCACTATTTACGCCTCACAAGGACTAGGCTCACCCACGTCATGCTTTCCAGATCTAAGGGTATTTTGTCTAGAGTTTTCTTACGCCTTCTATAGCTATGTTAAGCCCACAGTACGTTTATGACCTTTCCCAGTTTTTGTCCATCATTCATCGCCCCCGCATTGAAATGAATCTGTCAATTTTTTTATTTTGCAGTTTCTTTCCATATAAAATGTAGATTTAGGCTCTTGAATTGGAACAAAAGATATAGAATAGAATAATCTTTTATTCTACTTAGTTGTACTTTGTTGTACATCAAATACACGCAAACATTCATAGCAATAAGAAATATTAGACAAAAGGTAGAGCAATGGGCGGTCTTATCGCTTAGAACGATCTCTTCCAGACAACCTTTGGATGGACAGAAATAGTTTATGAATTATCGGTCGGCGGTGTACAGGAAATATAAATACCAATAATTAGAGGATCTATTCTATTTATAATGACCAAGTTCTTTTCAATGAACTTTTAAATAACCGGCCAAGTGTGAGTCTGACTCGCGCATGAAGGGTACCGTACCATTATCTATAAAACGACCAAAAAATCACGTTTGTTGTATAGGAGCCCCTTGAAATATCTATTTTATTCTGTTTTTTAGTATTTTTTGTTATAGCGTCAACACAAATACATCATCTGTGAAAATTTCAACTGTCTATCACGGTTCATGAGATACAGCCTGGTGACAGACGGACAGACAGACAGACAGACAGCGGAGCCTTAGTATTCCGTCCGGGTCAGTTTTACCCTTTGGGTACGGAACCCTAAAAAGGAGTAGGGTTGTATTCAATTGTATTTTTTTTTAATTGTAGGTTACCTCAAAACTCCGTCATTAATAACCGATTTGGAAATTCCTTTTTTATTTGAAATGATATAGGTGCTTTCAGATTGGTAGGTACAGGAAATATAAATACCAATAATTAGAGACTCTATTCGATTTATAATAACCAATATGCAGTTCTTTTGAACCAACTATTAAAAAAGGAGTTTTTTTTTTTATTTGATTGAATGGCGTGACGAGCTAGTCGTTTACCTGATGTTAAGTGACACGGCCGCCCATAACAGTTGCAGTGTCACCCGGAATTTTAAAACAATAGTTTCGCGCGACACTGCACTGCGCACGTCATCCTGAGACATCACCCAGTCTAATAATTGAGTTGTATTCGATAATTTTTATTTAAATGTACCTCAAAACTCCGTCATTACTAGCACATTGGTGCCATAGTTCAGTAATTCGGTTTTCAAATCCTTTCTTCTTCTTCTTATTTAAGAGGCCTGCTCTTGTCGGTGGAGTAATCGCCATCTTTCTCTATTTTCAGCCAATGCTTTTACTTCCCCGTACGACATGACATTTATCTTTTCTTTTATTTGATCTGTGTAAGCCCTTCTAGGTCTGCCTCTTCCTCTCTTCCCTTCTACCTTTCCTTCTATGATGTTTTTCATGAAGCTGTCATGTCGTATAAGGTGGCCAAACATTTTTCCTCTTCTTGACTCTATTGTCGCTAGTATGTTCCGCTTTTCTTGAACAAGGATCAGTACCTCTTCGTTCGTTTTTCGCTCAGTCCAGCTTATTCTCTCCATACGCCTCCAGCACAACATTTCAAATGCTTCCAGCCTTTCCCGGTCTTTTTGGGTCATCGTCCATGTCTCGCTTTCAAATCCTTACCTTTTAAAAATTACATTAGTAGAAATCCACATTCACCAATTTGAAATTGGAATACCGTTAAGCTAACAAAACAAATGAAAGTCGCTGTTTTAGCATTTATAGTACCTAAACTCGCTAGAATTAGCCGAGTTGTATTTTAGGCCACTTTGGAATTAGGACAAGATGCAACCTTTTGAAATTAGGTCAGCCAAGTGCGATATTGTTCGCGATACTGACGAGAAATGCGTTCAGCTATTTAGGCATTTCTTAAGCATTTGTCGTTTAATAATTCCGTGGAATATTTATGATACAACCACGCCGCGTTCTTTGCGCTCGTGATTCTGTCAGAAAGGGTAAAGATGACAAGTTACTTTTAAACCCCCCACCAAACAGAGGGATGTTATAAGCTTAACGTGTGTATTTGTGTGCCTGTGTGCCAGTCTGTGGCATCGTAGCCCACACGTCGTTGCTGCTAACGAAGGAAGCAATATGGGTAGTACTTTTTTTGTTTGAAAGGTGACTTAAATTAGGTTGTTTTAGGTATGATTCAAGAAATGCGGTTCATCCATCTTATAGCCATTTTGGTAGATTATAAGCTCTTTTATGTTGATAAAGGGAAAGTCAGGGGTTGTCTAAGTTTTTGACAAAATTAGGTAGGTACTTGTTAAGTTATTAATAACAAACTTTCGCCTTTATTATATTAGTGTAAATAGGTAAGTATGCATTCTCAGTGTTTCCATAAGAGTATGGTTCGCGTTTATTTTCAAAAAGTGATTAAATTTCACTAACGTTTAAAGTAGGCAAGGATGCCTATGCCTAGTTATCCCTCCTTAGTATATCCCTAATATTTCCCTAAATATCATCATCATCAGCCTGAAGACGCCCACTGCTAAACATGGGCCTCCCCCAAAGAGCACCACTTTGAGCGGCTGCTTGCCTCCTGCATCCATCAGCTCCCCGCGGTTCTGACCAGGTCGTCGGTCCACCTAGTGGGGGGCCGGCCTACGCTGCGTCTTCCGATTCTAGGTCGCCACTCGAAAACCTTTCTTGCCCATCGGTTGTCAGTTCTACGAGCGATGTGGCCTGCCCACTGCCACTTCAATTTGCTAATTCTCAAAACTATATCGGTGACTTTAGTTCTCCTGCGGATCTCCTCATTTCGGATCTTATCTCGCATAGAAACCCTGAGCATAGCTCTCTCCATAGCTCACTGCGCCCTATATAACTAATATATAAAAGTGAAACGTTGTCTGTTTGTTCGTATGGCTTTTACCCCAAACCGGCTAAACCAATTTGGATGAAATTTTGCACGAGGATTGCTTATTTCACCAAAATGAACATATAATACGTTTTATCCCGGAAAATAAAAAGATCGTTTTATTTTTTCAACCCTGTATAAAAGCATATCCTAACGATCACGTCGTTTCCGGTTTTTATTGTCTTTGACTTTTCTTGTCACAATAGTAAACACCGGCTTACGTAAAGTTTGCAACAGGCTTAAATTTTGCAATCATTGCCGTCAAAGCTGTCGAACGCCACTTTGGCAGAGCAGCAAGCAATCAAGCACCAGATCACTAACTGTCAGACAATCGATGAATTAAAAAGTGCATTATTTCGTTTCCGTCTATTGCTGTTCTATTGCTAGTGGCGCTAGTATCAAAGACCAAATTGCATTCAGCGACAGGCGTGCAACAGGCGGGTGACTGCGACCAATTGCTAAATGTTTGCTGTCGCTTTGCTACTGCTGTCACTTTGCTGTTGCAGTTTTGACATAATACGGGGGCGGAACTTTCTATCTACTCCGTCCTGTCTAGTTACTGCAGTCTTAAGCTACCAAACTAGCCATACAATGGTCAATTGGGGCAAGTGCAGGATGAAACCAATTCTTACCAGTAGATATCAACCAGTGGTAACTAATACGTTCACACGTCGCGGCGCGTTTGTAGCTTATTGGTTAATGACATCTCGTTTTATCAATCACACTAGCGTTTCATTGTTTGGAATATCGCATATTCAAGGGACTTTGAATCATATTATTAACTGCATAGAGGTGCTTAGTGGTTGTACCTAAAACTTTTCTGTTTTTCCCCAAGAACTTGAAGACAAAAGTAATTTGTGTGCATACTCATTCATTGTCGGTCCACCTTCTGTGAGACCGTTCTATGCTCTACCATTCAGTCTATTGGTCACTCCAAGAGAGCTCTTCTTTTCTTAAAGCCCTATTCAAACTGGCGCGTTATTGCTACCGCTATGGTTAGCGGTAAGTGGCACACTGTATTTTGTATGAAGTTCCGCGAACTTTATTTTGTATGAAGTAACTTGTGCGAATCTTCATAAAAAAATACCCGGGTGGAATCCCGCACGGTATACCGCCGGTTCACTATAAAATATGTGGCTTAAGGTAAACAATAGTTGATTTGCTCTTTGCGGTCCTAATAACTCTATAGCTCTATCCACAAGAAAAAAATCTGGAGTCATACTAAAAAGCAAAGCTACCGCTAAATGTAGTCGAACAGACGGCCCCAGAAAGGCTAGCATGAGCTGTAAAAATCGACATGTCACTGTTCTCTCGAGGAAGCGTTTGGCCAATGAACCATCACATGGATGACGTCATTAACCTTTTGTTGCGTTCTTATTGGTCAAACGCTTTCTCGAGAGAAGAGATCTGTCGATATTTTAAGCCTTGCAGAATCAGTTTCGCATCGGAATGCGGTCCAGCGCTCAACGCGTTCACAGAATCGTACGTTTACCCGATAGCTAGTATACCAAGGCCAATAAAAGCAAAATGCTCAGTTGAGCGCATAACTAACTTGGCGATCTATTCAAACTGCTAGTATAGGTTAGGCAAAGGAGTAAACAAAATAATGAGCGATTTTGTATGGTAATTATAAGGTTGCTTTTACAAAATTATGCGTAGTTGTAAGGTTTTCGTCATCAATATTTGATGATTAGCTTTAATGTCTATACTAGGCCATTATGTGAAAAATACCCTTCATTTCATCTTTTTCGATAATGACAGAGCGAATTTTAGGTAATTTGTCTATTTATTTAGTAATTATCATTCTTCTAGTGCCCGTTTTGGCAATTAAAAACACACAGATACCCGATTTGAGAGCTCTATGCGGTACTGAGCTCGCCAAAATGTAAAAGCAGCCTTAAAAGGTTTGAAATGATTTTGAATTGAAGTTTTGAATCTGTATTTTATGGTGACTCTATTAAAAACGCTTACTTAAACAAAAAATCGCACAAAAATATCCACATAATAGGTATAATAACGCCCAACAATCACACACATAGATCCTGGACCCTAACTAGGATTCCTTGTATCTGTAGGGACCCCGGAACTACGAGGACCATGGCCCCGCAACACCCAGATACAGAACAAGTATTCGCTCTTTTTTCTATGCACAAATACTTGTCTCGAACCTTCCGCCTCCGGGTTATGAGCCAACCTGCTAAACCACACACCACAGAGGCTGTCAACAAGATAAGAAGACACAAGACAAGAACAAGATACTTACATAAATTACTTTACAAGGTAGGTAGTTTCCTACCTACACGAATAGTATATTGGTCTAGAATAAAAAAAACCTTATACTAAACAAGTTATAATAAACTCATGTTACTTATAAAGCAGTTAAATATATTTCGGTACCTACTACGAGAGACTGGTATCTATAACATGACCATTTGATTCAATATTCAGTTTTCCGGTGAAGTGCAGTCCGTCGAGCAATTATCCGATAACCGCTTACTCCGAATGTGGCATAGGTAGGCAGAACGCCAGTCAACGGTAATTAACTGAGCAATCAATTTAGGTACTGCTGTAGGCTGTAGAGCTGTAGTAAACGCAGGAACGCAGGTGTGTACGCTATTAATAGCTGATAGAGTTAATAATTTGCGGTATAATTAGGTAATTAATTTGGTAAACTATTGTGGACCCATTCACGAAGTTTAAATGGTTTAATTAGTTATTCTAGTGTCAATTTGAAGGCATTAAAATATATAAAAAATTTGGTGGAAAGCCTTTGTGGTGTAGTGGTTGACTAAAGCGGCTCTTACCCGGAGGTGGCGGGTTCGATTCCCGCGACAAAAGCCGTATTTGTGAACAGGAAAAAAGCTCAAATACAACAAGTATTTGAGCTTTTTTCCTGTTTACAAATACGCCCGTGTTCGTGAGTCCCTCCCTAGATACAGAGAATCCTAGTTAGGGTCCAAGATCTCTGGGCATAATTTATTTTTAATCAATAACACAAATATCAATCATCATCATCATCATCAACAGCCCGAAGACGCCTACTGCCGAACATAGGTCTCCCCCACAGGCGCCACTTTGAGCGGCTGCTTGCCTCCTGCATCCATCGGCTCCCCGCGGTTTTCACCAGGTCATTGGTCCACCGAGTAGGGGGGCAGGCCTACGCTGCATCTTCCGGTTCGTGATCGCCACTCAAGAACTTTTCTTCCCCATCGGTTGTCAGTTTTACGAGCGATGTGGCATGCCCATTGCCATTTCAACTTGCTAATTCTAAGAGCTATATCGGTCACAAATATTATGTGAGGTGTTTTGGTGAACATTTTCAGCTGGTTCTTCACACATGACTATTTTAACGAGTGTGCATGAGCTGTAGAAATCGACATATTATCTCTTATCTCGGGAAAGCATTCGACCAATGAGCGATCGCGCGGATGACGTCATAAACCTTTTGTTGCATTTTCATTGGACAAACGGTTTCTCGAGAGTAGAGTTATGTCGACTTCTACAGGACCCTAATTCTGTATGACCAATTTACGATTCTTTGCTTCAAAACCACGCGAATTCCTTGTCTTACATAAGAAACCTGCAAAAATCTATTCTCTATGAAATAAGAACGAATCCGCGCGAAATGAATGTGGAATTTGCGCGATTTGAACTGTCAAAAATCATATGTTCCACTGAGGCGCGTTCCGAAACATCAACCCGTCAATAGTTACCACCACTTATGTCGATATTAAATATTCAAAATAAAACTAAAATGTAGAGTGAAGGTATTTCTAAAGGTTTTCTGTTAATTTTTTAATAATTACCCATGGCTTCGTTATATGACAACATAAATATAAGCCATTCCTTTATTTTAATTTTTTATCGGTTTTGGGATGAGAAATCCTTTAGTTCTAATTCGGAACGCACTCGAGGGATCCAAAACCTGTCATAGATAATTTTTCTAGATTATACAGAATACGAAAATTGTCGATTCCTTGCTGTGACACGATTTGAACAAGACACGATAACGACGGGGTTTCTATATCGTGTGGAATCTGTGTTTTCATACAGAATTATGGCCCAGGTCATACTACCCGTGAGCTAATAAAAGGGTATAGATATCAGTCAACAGAATAAATCCACTACTTATCTGCTGATACTTGAGATTACTGCTACCGGTCACTAAATAACTGTTGCATTTACCTAGTTTATAACATTAAGTAGAGTAATATATTGTTACATATAATTTAGAGAATTTGTTTAATTTTTTGTTGTATAGGCTTGCACGCAGTCATAAAAATAAAAAAGAGATAGGTCAAGCCCTGACGTCACCAATTATGACTTTATAGTACCTAATTATTACGGGTTCAATCCTCGGCCCTGCACCAATGACTTATCTAGTAAGTTATGTGCAGTTTTCGATGCCATCGCTCCGTGACGCTAAGCCGTCGGTCCCGGTTGTCATAAGAACATCTATGGCAATTAGAAGTCAGATGCCTGCTAAAATCTGACGCTTGATCTAAGTATCGCTGTTACTGGTTCCTTATCGGTTGCGGGGTCAGATGGCAGTCGCTCGTGTAATTCTATATTGTAAGAAAAGCGTTGCGAGCGTTTTTTTAATTTTGATATTTTTTTGTTTCTAACACTAGTAGCGCTTCACGCTTTTTGCAATTGCACTTGAAATGAAAAGGTCAATGTTTTATATAATCAATGAAAAATAGAATTTTCCAAATCAATAAAACCAATACAACCGTATTGAAAACCTCTTCCTTTAAAAGTTGGTTAAACACCGCAAAAATTGATGGGTTTTGTTTGACGTAACATACCTAAGAGAGAACTAAATGTTCGCTTAGTAGGCTATGCCTATTTTCACCAAAGATCCCTAAACTACACCCTAACTAGGAATCCCTTTGGCTAAGGGCCCCCTAAATTTGACTCTTACCTAAATTCGCTTTCACAGCGCTCAGTGACACTTAAATTGTAAAGTGACAGTTTATTCTTTTCTACGGTTTCCGAAAACCGTACGTTGCCGATTTTCGTAATTTTATTTATATATTTTAGAGAATAATCGTCAAAAATACAAGCAACATGCTTTATTGATATTAGCATTAGAGTTTTTAATATATTATGCATCAGAAAAAATGAAAACAAATACATTTTCTGGCGTTATGCGGGTAGAAACAGTTACCAAATATAATTGAATAAAACTGACATTTTGATAAATTATACCTGCCACTTAACGCTAAGGGGTCGAGATTCGACCCCGTAAACTTAGGGAATCCCTTAAGCTTTAGGTGTCTCTTAATCGTCGGTGAAAACAAAATGACTGTCAAATGTCACCTAAATATTTTTACGGGTCCCTTAAAATTTAGTGATCTTTGGGGAAAACGGGCATTAGCCACATAATAATAATGTGACCTGATGTACAGCAAGATGTTGAATCATCTACCTATTACATAGTGAACAGTGGAGTGAGATGGTAACCCAGATCTGCTAGCAATTGTTGCTCAAAATTCGGGCCACAACTTCGGGTTGTATGAACATGAAGCTACCGTTAACAAAGTTTGAATATGAATGCATACTCTAACTTGTATGAAACTGTTGTGTTCTGTATGAGTTTCTGGTCGAAATTGTTAACTATACTGTGTCCATTTTATTAATGGTTTTTTGACAGCTCGACGACTGACAAGTTAGTGATGTTCTAAAGATTCTCGAATGTGATACCATTCCGATTGTACTACTATCATTAATCGAATTAGGTACGTAAACGTAATAATCGATATCGATAAATGTACATTTTGATTTAGTTTTGATGAATTTCATGATTTTTACTATATTATTTGTATGAAATTTGAACGTAAACAATACGAAACTTCATGGGCGTGAGCCGTCAAAAACCATGAAATGGACAATATAGATATTCTTTTCCTGTATGAATTTCAAGTTGATATTTGCTTTTGTTGCTTTACTTCTAGCTTAAACACAAAATAAATTCATTAATTATGAACACAAAATTTCGAAATCCTGAACACCCAGCCCTCTTATCTAAATCCACCATACCCTTGCAAAAGATGTATGCTATATTATTATGTGGTTTAAGTCGTGACATCCTTGACATCCAATATTGAAAAAATACTAGAAACACACCAGCACCAATAGTACAGCCTGGAGCTCTTCAAGTCACGAGTGAATATGTATCTTCTGGGCAAGCATGTACCATCGTAGACCACGTCGGCACTTTTCATCAGGTGAGACTGCGGTAAAATGCGGGCCTATTTAGTTATAAAAAGACCCAATAAAATGTTAGCATTAAGCGCAGTATTTTACACGCTTTTATTAGCTTGCATTCTTGTATGTCTGTTCGCATTCCGTTCTTCTTCTTCTTCTTCTCATGTAGGTAAGTGGTCAGCCCTAGTGTTAGATTTTTTAGGCCGCCCAAAGGCTTCCGACTTTTTTTTTTGAGTTGGGAAATGCCTTCGCACTTCCCTGCCACTACGGGGGTGATGGCAGGGGGTATATGGGACTTGAACTCACTAAAACCCCCCGTGATCCGTCCGCCGCCGGAATGGGGCGAGATAGGGTCGCGCTAGCATTCACTATCTCGCCCCGGCGGTAGGCCCTTTCGGGCGCCAGTGGGTGGGTAACCTTACACCTCGGTTACCCACCAGACGTGTAGGGTCGTGTGAGCACGGCGGAGAGTCCCCCGACTCTCCACCGCCGACCCCACTACGGAGGATGGAGAAGGCGCGCGAAACGCCTCCTCCGTCCCCCGGTCCGTCTGCGCCGGAGGGGGTCAGAGTTGGGATTATCCTCCCTGACCCGCTCCGCAGCCTCCTTCTGCGTCATCACCGCCTCCCAGAAGGAGACACCGTGGCCTGCCACGCTCTCTCGCTGCCGAGCATGGCGTTTACCACGCTCGGCAACGAGAGGTCCCGACCAACGACCGCTGAAAGTGTGCGCCGCTCAGAATCCCAAGCAGCGCACACCTCCAGCGTGTGGGGCGCCGTATCCTCTGGCGCACCACATTCGTGGCAGGCCGAGAGTCGCCTCCCGTCTTGCGAATTGGTGCAGGTACTTTCCAAAGCATCCGTGCCCGGAAAGCACCTGCACCAAACGGAAAGTCAGCGACCCAAATGGCCGCCGCACCCACTCCCGGAGGACCGGACGGATAGCCTCCACCGTCCTCTGCCCAGGCACTGGTGGAGCCAGGGCCTCCGTCCACCGCCGCAACAGGGCGGCCCGCGCCTGCCTCCGCAGGCACTAAAGGCTTCTGACTTGGCTTAACGACTATTGTCTTAAGACAACAGCTGGGGCCGACGGCTTAACGTGCCCTCCGAATCACGGTAGCGCTCAGTTGTAAATATCACATTCCATTCATCTATAGACATGGTTCAGAATTGGCGGGACAATACAATAATACAATAGTGTTAAGGTGTAAAAACTAAGGTATTTTATGTACACACGACTTACATATCCATTACCCATCTATTTAGATAAATAAAAAATAAATAGGAGTGGACATTTCACACAGCGCCATCTAGCCCCGAACTAAGCATAGCTTGTACTGTGTAAATATTATATTAGAATCATTTTTTTCTATAAGTTTCAGTAATTTCCAATTCAAAAAAGAACATTTTGAATTTTATATTAGCCGCGATAGCCTACAGACAGTCCAAGTGCTCCAGCCCACTACCAATAGGTAGCGTACCCAACATGCTGGCAGCATTGCCCCGTTGAATTGCAATGCTGGTTCTATTTTACCCTTGAAATGAACGTCAAATAATTACCATTGATATGAATAATGTGATAGTTTCAAAGAACATTCTAATAGATTTTATCCGCTAGAAAACAGAGTTCCATTGAAAATTACATTCACTGCAAAATCAATTCCGACAGACCGTTCCAACGTTCCGTCACATGAGTAGGTAAAGTAAATACGAAATCAGCATTGAAAATAAGGAAAGGCTAGCTTCAGCGGTGTTCTGCGTTGTACGCATGCGCAATTTCTCGTAACTGAGTTTGACGGCCTCACTCCTTCGCTCGTTGATACTAATGCGATAACTCGAATATATTAGAATGCACCACTGATTTAAACCGGTTTCGAAGAGATCTATACTTTAAAATTTCATTGTCACATTAGTTATGATATTTCATAAGAATTTGAGTAAACCCACTAAAGTGTGGACCAACGTCCAACTGATCCAATTACGCAGTCCACTATTTACTCAAACGCCTCCATACTACGTAGGTAATTTACCCCATACAAGGACTACTTTTCATACGCAGTACTATACGTTGATTTAGTATTGTATGCAATCATGACGTCATATTATGGCTCATACTGATTTCAACGGGGTATAGCAGTGCGACAAACGATTAGAAAATCATTTTGGCCCATCACTCCAGACAGAGTTTTGGTGGGAACGCGAACATACCGTATCGTTGGTTTGGTATTATGTACCAAAATTTGTGTGATTTCATGTGTTATAATTTTTAAACATTAGTGTTTCTGAACGTATAAGAGTAAATGTAAGTAATATTATGATTTAATATAATTATACTAACAATAATTAGGTATGGTAAAAAATATGCATAAACTTTTATAGAAGTAGGTAATATTATGCGTAACAACAATTGGTTATGACGAAGTATTTCCATGTAAATTATGGCATTAAATTTCATGCAAATCAATGGTGAACAAAGGCGAAAAAGTGTATTTTCATGTTCTCTCCGAAACTTCAGAAACAGATGCAGTAAAGTATCCACCGTATTGCTGGAGCTAAGCCTGACTTAGACACCGTTGCTTGACCAGACTCGGAAGTAAATTTCACTTTACTTAGACGGTACATAGTCCAAAAATCTCAACTAGGGTGACTGGTGTACATTTTAAGAATTTTCGTTTGAAAATCCGACCATGCCATTTTTGTGCATTTTTGGAGAAAATTTTCCGCAAATGGGGATTTTGATAAACAAAAAACAGACATGGATTTATTTTTATTTAACATATCAGTCTCGGAGAAGTCTAATTAAGTGAATACTACATACAATTTTTTTTTATATATTGTGTTAGGATTTACACGAATAATGGCCAAAAAGAAAATTGTTCAAAGCCAGTGTCCATTAATAAAATAAAAATGTCCAATAATAAAAAAAACCAATAATAGTCTTCATATAGGGACTACAAAGAACTTTGAAAATAAAAAAAAAACAACCTTAAAACTGAGTCTTATACTTACTAGAGAAATCTCACGGTGTAAAAAGGCGTTTCATTAAAAATATTAAGACCTGGAGTCTCAAACGTCAGCACCTAACAGGGTAAAAAGGGCGTTTTTACCCTGTTAGGGGTGAATTTAAAAAAACCCTTTATAAGGAAAACACTTTTTAATAATATCAACTCATAGTACCAGCGGTTAGGGCTGTGCGTTGTCAAAGAATATAAAAAGGCACACCTTACTCAAACATGCATACATACACGTCGATTTAAGAATCTGGTAAAATCTAGTAAACTACAAACTACAATGAACGACCCAAGCAAGGTAACTATTTACAGTTTACAGTATACTTGGTTTAAATATGGGGAAATGAAACGATTACCATCCCACCGAGAGTCGTCTCCGGTAAGCCAATGGATGTTAAATGCTTGAATGCAGGCGCATTTCCACCTCGCAATGTACACACTAAGCGGTGGCTAAGCTCTGCATAGTCTAAACGGTGGTCACACAACTTGAATGTGAGTTGATGAAAATGTTGCCATTTGTTGCTAAACCAATTATATCTAGGTGATATTTTTAATCGTAATTTGTTGATACATTCTATTTCTTTACGTTAAATCAGTTTTAATGTAATGTCGTTTAGTAATTAAGCTATTATTGGTAAAACAACGCAAGAAAATTTGAATTTGCCGCGCTAGTGAAACGTTCCACCTATTGTCAAACCGTGTATAGGTACAACGGATTTTAAATTATGTTTAAAGTATTAATTATGTGCCAATAGTTTAGTCTATTACGAAATGTAATATTCCTTTAATTCTTTAAAATAAAAAACTTCTCTAATTAAGTACCTATCACCTATCCTACTACCTATTTCTTTTTTGGAGTAGCTTGTCGATATTGATCCATCATCAGAATCATCCCAAAATTAGGAATTTTCTTTCAAATTGCGACTGGTTAATTTATTAGGCCTTCACGCTAAAACGGACTTAACCAATTTGGGTGAAACTTTGCCCACAGATTGCTTACACTACCAAGATTACCATAATGCACGTTTATTCCGGAAAAGATAATATGTTTCACGGGGAAACAGGTAATTGTGGATGAAACTGCAGGATTAGTTTTATATATAAGGCCGCCAACTCCGATCAAAACCGTAATTTAAATTACAGGTAAATTCTTCCGTCGGTACCGCAAGGACGTGACGTGTTTAATGATCGATTGCCCGCTCTACCAGCATGATATGATATAACGATCGGACTTTAATTTCAAAATAGTTATTTATGATATTAGGGCGGTAAGTTGGTTTTTACAAACGAGTAGACAAATGAGAGCCGATGGATGCAGGAGGCGAGCAGCCGCTCAAGGTGGCGTGCTCTGGGGGAGGCCTATGTTCAGCAGTGGACGTCTTCAGGCTGTTAATGATGATGATGAGACAAATGTAAGCCCGAGACGAAGTCGAGGGCTTACCATAGTCACGAGTTTGTAGAAACCAATTTCCACACGTGTATCATACAACGTTTTTCAGCACATTTGCGAGAAAACAGTACAATAGGTAATGAAACAAACTTTTGTTTATTAGTGGGAAAGTCGCAACAAGCAATCTTTGATGTTTCTAATCTAATCTAATATGAAAATGGGCTAAAATGGCGCGCATTTACTATTCAAATGGCGCCACGTGCGTGTGGTGAAAATTAGAACTACATCTTTAGTTTTATTTTCTTTTTAGTATTAAAGTGAGACAAACGTACCTATTGAGCCTTTGAATATCTACGAGTAGAACCGTAGTATATGACGTCATTCATGGACAACAAGGAGAGCGCTATACATTCGGTACTAAGCAAAAAAAAGACGAACGTAATACGTTTCAGTTACCCCACCTGACCTTACATTTTAGTTTTTACAATAAAGAAGCAGTGAACACTGGTAAAACATAAATTCTAGGTATCAAGGTATATTACTCTATAGATAGACCTAACGACGCCCCCCACTCGGTGGACCGACGACCTGGTGAAAGCCGCGGGGAGCCGATGGATGCAGGAGGCGAGCAGCCGCTCAAGGTGGCGTGCTCTGTGCTCTGGGGGAGGCCTATGTTCAGCAGTGGACGTCTTCAGGCTGTTAATGATGATGAGACCTAACGAAATCGCCCATTTTCTACCCAAAATTTTGGGAGACGTTCTTATTCAGACTGCTGTCTGAATAAGAACGTCTCCCAAAATTTTGGGTGCCTCGTGTGGGAGCAAGAAACAACTAGGCGGCCACGCGAAATAGATTTCTACTAGTGGGAATTCTGTGTATTGAGCAAAAACGCTTCCAAGGAGTTTAGAACCTTCAGTTTATGTGTTCTCGTTATGTGAAACTCTTTGGTGGAATTCTTATATATTTTCTATGTCAATTAAAAAAAAAACGGTAAAGGTTACTCACGGCGCTATACAACGGAGGATGCGGTAAAATAGGTACTTAGGTGAGAGTACCTATTTTACCGCACGCTCCGTTGTATGGTGCGTAATGTTTAACTTTCGAACAATGTATACAGGCTTGGTAAATGCATTTTTTGAGCAAATGTGTTGAAAATGTTTTTACTTTAAGTGGTAATGAGTTCTCAATAGTTCGGTATTAAAGAGGAATACCAACTTCCCTAGTTTGGGGTCCGTACTAAACTAAATATTAGTATAGGTACCAGTGGCTCTGTGAAATTTACACCCCGCGAGTTGGTCTTTGCATATCTGATTCTCTCCACCCCAAGGAAGCCTGAAAGAGATCGCTTTTAGCGATAAAGTCAGCCATTGTTCCTACTTCTTGTAAATCGATGTAGTCTTTGTAAAGTTTGTAATATTTACGTTTTTTTTTCTGTGCACAAATACTTGTCTTGTTTTACTGGAATAGAACCCATACCCTCAGGAACATAGAGCCGGCACAATATGCTTATTCACCACACCACAGCAACCATCATTATTACCATGTCAATCAGCTGTTGCTATTTTGCTGCACGGTACGGTAGTTCGGTACGTCATCCGTGATCCACGCATGCGCAGACTTGACGTCGCAATTGCGTTTCCATTTTCAAAACTAAGAAGTGTCGTAACTTTTTCGGAACGCTTCGGCAATATTTTGAGTATTGTAGTGACAGACTAGTGGGGGAAGTTTAAAGTACATTACACATTAATTTAAGCTTTAAAACGTTGTTTAAGCTATAATAAAACCCTAATTGAGCGTGCCATTATTTATGTGAAATTATATTAGACACCGCAAGCTATCCGTTAATGTACCTATACCTAACCAATACTACTTCTTTGAAGCATGAAACTCAAAGCTGGCTGCATGTTAAGCTGATTGGTTCTCACCACGCCGTTTCCCACGATGGCGCTCTGCGCTTGTACCGGAGTTTCGCTACGCCGCTCGACGGAAATCCTATACATTGAGTCTCGTAACGCCGCGCCACGACTCGTAGACCTTCCCGTAACGATGCGCACGCCTATGATTCTATTCCGTAACGCCATTCCATAAAGTTATGTCTTTGGAGAAACTACTGAATATGGTAGTGTGTATGAGAAAACGAGTATTTTGTTTTTTTAAGGAGCCTTCTGCAGGCAAGTTACCTTCATTTAATAATGAAAGAATTACGACCATACTCAGAAAAAAATTTGTAAATTTTTAATAACTGACAAGTGTTTTGTCAGTAGTCGTACTGACGTAAACAGTCATATGCAAAAACAAAACTGGCTTTGCGGATTTTTATTGGTAAATATCATAGAGTCGTGATAAAGTGATTTAGAGAGATGAAAAGAGAAAGTGAAGCATGATAAAACTGAATTATTATTTATAATTAATTAGACGGACGTAATGTATGCCTGGCCTGATAGATCAGTTGTTAGTAGCTCTGCCTTCTGAACTGTATACTGTGGGTTTGATTCCACCCAGGACATACATTTGTGTGATAAACATCGATGTTTGTTCTGTGTCTGGGTATATTATATATTGTATATTATATTGTATTATAAGTAAGTATTTACAAACAAAAGTATCTAAGTATTGTATCAGTTATCTGGTTCCCATAGTACAAGCTTTGCTTAGTTTGGGGCTAGATGGCGCTGATGTGTGAAACGTCCACACAATATTATTATTATATTAATGTTTTCAATCAGTGTGTGTTGCCAGTGATGACTTATGGAACTGAGACATGGTCTCTTACTGTTGGCCTCATTAGTAAGCTCAAAGTCGCGCAACGAGTTATGGAGAGAGCTATGCTCAGTGTTTCTCTGCGAGATAAGCTCCGGAACGAGGAGATCCGCGGGAGAACTAAAGTGACCGATGTAGCTCTTAGAGTTAGCAAGTTGAAATGGCAATGGGCAGGCTATATCGCTCGTAGAACTGACAACCGATGAGGAAGAAAGGTTCTTGAGTGGCGACCACGAACCGGAAGACGCAGCGTAGGCCGCCTCCCTACTAGCTGGACTGAGGATCTGGTGAAAGTCGCGGAGAGCCGATGGATGCAGGAGGCGAGCAGCCGCTCAATGTGGCGCGCTCTAGGGAGGTCTATATTCAGCAGTGGACGTCTTCAGGATGATGATGATGATGACGATTATTAATGTTAATAAATAAGGGGAAAATAAGTAAAATAGCTGTAATAGCTCGTCAAGATACTCGTAGAGTTGCGTCATGACACATATGCCGTAGTTTTACGTAAAGAATGACGTACTGTGGGTAGTAAATGATGTAGTGTTTCAGGTAATTTTGCAATGGAGTCCATCAGTATAATTATAATAATATCTATTGCTCGACCATTGACGTCAGATCCGATGTGGACGTCATGTTTAGCACGTCAGTGTTTATCAATTAATATTATCGAGACACGGCCGTTATCGCTGTGAAGTACCAAGGCCACTTGTTGCCACTTCTAACTGGTCATTTGTTATCAATGCAAAATATGTACTGATATTCGTAGGTAATTATTAATAACAGATTATTCAACAGTTAAATGTAAATTTAAAGTGCATTTTGTTAATTTGTAATTTTCTAGTCCTTAACACTAATATTAACTTGTTCAGTGCTTTATTTTCTTAATATACCTACTTATAGTCCAATCCTAACCTAGATGCGTAGCTTGGCGCCACCTTCGGTTATACTATAGTGTCTCAGTAAAAATACACTTTTTCATTTTAAAATAAGAACACGTATTTTTTCAGATAGTTGTGATTTTTTATTGAATTGTTAAAAAGACATGTTCCGATTAAGAACGGAACAAAATATCCGTCAAATGGCCCCCACGGCTCTGATGACAGGCAATTACTCTTTTCATGAAATTTTCCATGACTTTTTCACAGAGATGTGGCTGTATTTCACTGATGACGCGTTGGATCTCAGATTTGAGCTCAGGAATTGTTTCTGGTTTATTCGCATTTTTCTTTGAGGTTTTGTGAAATCCCGGGTTTATGCGAAAAACCCTATAGGTAAAATAGATCTATAATGAGTATGAATTTAGCTTCTTTGAGTATTACGGCACTTATGCCCGTCTGCACTAAAATTTGACAGCTCCTAAGTTCGCACTTACTGCTCTATGACGTACTTACTGCAACGCATTATTTGGGTACTTCCTAGACTGAACAACTCATAAACAAAACATTTTCTGTGGGCGGCTCAATCAGCAGAGAAACGTTTGTTAAACTTAAGAGAATCGCACTGTCCAGCACCAAAGAGTATATAACTAATACGCTATTCAGCACGGCAAAACAATTTTTCTTTAATGTTCAATGAATGACGTGACGAGCTAGTCGTTTACTTGATGTTAAGGGTGGTAACCACCCATAACTAAATTAATAAGCTACAAACTAATCCTTTCTTAGCTTTTTAAGCAGTTGTTCTTGCACTTTCTTCGCTGTAGTGAGGTGAAAAGTTGTGTGTTGCACTCGGCAGCAAAGTTTTTCTGCGTCTCGTATCTTTGAAACCTTCGCTACGCTCAGGATTCTTCATTTGAAATCCTATTCATTTGATATCCTTCATTTCAATCCTAGCATCCTTCGCTTGCTCAGGTTTCAATATAAGTACCTGCGCCAAAAACCAACTTTGCAGCCTTGAATAACAAATAACTATTTTTTGTCTGTCTATCTGTATGTCTGTCTGTCTGTATCTTGGCGGAGCTTCACGCCAAAACTACTAATGAAACTTGGCATGATTTAAGTTCATATAACAAGGTTGGTTATAGGATATTTTTTATCCCGCAATTCAGCAGGGTTTCTTCGGGAGAGGGGATGAAAGTTAAAATGTGTACTTAGTTGTAATTCATCAACGCGTGGTCCGGTTTCATTCAATCTTTTTTTAGAAAGGGGGTACTTTAAATATTGTCCCGTAGATGTTTCAAGGTCGTCAGTTCTGTAGTTCAGCAACAAAAATCCAATCTTCAGTGTTAGGTCCAAAACCACTCCTATCCTGTACTATAGGAAAGAGAGAAGGGACGCACCTGCCTCCTTTCACCATCATGCATTCATCCTTTTTCCCTGATATTAGGGCGGTAAGTTGGTTTTTACAAACGAGTAGACAAATGTAAGCCCGAAACGAAGTCGAGGGCTTACCATAGTCAAGAGTTTGTAGAAACCAATTTCCACACGTGTATCATACAATGTTTTTCAGCACATTTGCGAGAAAACAGTACAATAGGTAATGAAACCAACTTTTGTTTATTAGTGGGAAAGTCGCAACAAAGAATCTTTGATGTTCCTAATCTAATATGAAAAAGGGCTAAAATGGCGCGCATTTACAATACAAATGGCGCCACGTGCGTGTGGTGAAAATTAGAACTACATCTCTAGTTCATTTTCTCTTTAGTATTAAAGTGAGACAAACGTATTGAGCAAAACCGCTTCCAAGGAGTTTCGATCATTCAGCTTATTTATCCTCGTAATGTGAAACTCCTTGGTGAAATTTTTTTTTTTTTTTCCTTATATTTTGGCTCCACACATAGTGTATTTAGCCAGTGTCAAGTTTTGTAATTATTCATCGTATTATGGAAATTTTCACTTAAAGTCAAGTCATAGTCACAGTCAGAGTAGTCATAGTCTAGTCTAAGTCATAATCCAGTCTAAGGCATGCCCTAGTAAAGTGGTGGCAACTTTACTAGAGGCTTCTATGGAATTTTAGAAGCAACACGAAAAACCACGTTTCACTACATTATATCACTTGCCCACACTCATGCTTGTAATTCAGCACTTAATGCGTAAAACACCACCAATTTTAAACATTAACACTGGAAAAAGCATAAGTTTTGTAAAATAATACAATGCACCGACGTGAACTTTTCCGCGTTCCCGCCAAAACTCAAATTGGTGAAATTCTTATATATGTTTTATTGAAATTAAAAATAAACCGTAAAGGTTACGCACGGCGCTATACAACGAAGGATAGAAGGAAGGAGGTACTTAGTACCTATTTTACCGCACGCTCTGTTGTATGGTGCGTAATGTTTAACTTTCGAACAATGTAAAGCAAAAAAAAATGGCAAATGTGTAGGCTTTGTAAATGCATTTTTTGAGCAAATGTGTTGAAAATATATATGTAAACGTACCCACACACCTACTCTTTTCATTCTCTTACACATTCGTAATACCATCCTGTTTTCGCTTTACAGCAAAAATGTTCCCAACCCTGTTCCAACTCAAAGTATCGACTCGCTTTTCCCTCTGTAGGTACCGGTACCCGGCTAAGTTTAGTTAGGGTCCCCAAGGATACAATTAGGAGTAAAAAGTAGGATGAACAGCCGCTAGGCATAAATGTCATGAAATGGACTCTCATCATGCCGCCATATTAAATTTTGATTCGGTTTACAGGGAATGATATTTTGTTAAATGGATAACCATTCTGCTGTTAACATGTGAATAGCATGCAGATATCCTTCAAGACACAGATTTTTATTTTGTGATAGAGTGATGATAATTATGATGTTTTTTGAGTAAACTACAGTTGGAATTAATTTCAATTTCAATTGTTTATTTGTTTAACCTACTTATAATTAGCCTCTACAAAAGTTTAAGCATTTGTAATATTTGCGAGTTGTTAATTTTTATAGTCTTTGTCGTTTTACGTCGTATTTCTACTAATTTGGCGGTTTTTTTTTTATTTTGACGTCGTAACACTGATAAGTTGCCGAGTAATTTATCGACGTTTGTTGTTTATTTATATTATCCTAAAACATACACACTTGTTTTGGTTTAGTTTGGTCAGAAGAATGAAATACATTGCTTGTACTGTTCACTAAATCAATACATGTCAAAATTCCATTAGGTATAGGTACGCAACTTACACAATAATTATGCTATGATATGATTCATCGTTTTAATATTCAGTTACGTCTTTATTTTTTAAACTAACTACTATACAAAAATACCAAATACTATTAAATGCTACTTTAGTCTTATTTACTTACTATAAGTTACGACTTAGAGTAAGATAATAAGACAATAAGTCAATAGCAAAGCTACATAAAATTACCATCTAAAGGTACATAATGCAAAATAGACAACGCTCTACGAAGCCGACTACCTCCCTGTGAGTGACAGAGACAACGCTATACCAAGCCGATTGTCTCTACCTATATGCATTATTAACCACCGGGAAGTATACTTCTAAATTCATCATCATCATCATCATCAACAGCCGGAAGACGTACACTGCTGAACATAGGCCTCCCCCAGAGTGCCACTTTGAGCAGCTGCTTCCCTCCTGCACCCATCGGCTCCCCGTGGCTTTCACCAGATCTTCAGTCCACCGAGTGGGTGGCCAGCCTACGCTGCGTCTTCCGGTTCGCCACTCGAGAGCCTTTCTTCCCCATCGGTTGTCAGTTCTACGAGCAATGTGGCCTGCCCATTGCCATTTCAACTTACTAATTCTAAGAGCTGAAATTGGTTGAAATTCCATCAACCTGCACTAAGCGTTTTGCTATGCACTTTATAGTGCGAACAGCTAATTAGTGGAACACTTTGCCGGCGTCCTTGTTTCCAGCTAACTATGATCTGGGTCTCTTCAAGTCTAGAGTGAACAGGTATTTTCTAGGCAAGCATGCACCATCGTAGACTGCGTCATCGCTTTCCATCAGGTGAGACAGTGGTCAAATGCTTTGCCTATCAACAATAAAAAAAAAGCTATATCGTTCATGTTAGTTCTCCTGCGGGCTTCTAAATTACTTCTTTGAAAACGTTGCTGTGTTAAAAAGCATTTGTTATGATTAATTACGATATAAATATGTTTGGTTTACACCTGACACAAAACGTTTAAGTTAATTCTTATCGCGGATATTTTTAATGTCCAAAAATCGGAGTGGTTCAGCGGCATGCGATTGCGTGTGCCACCACGTTTATTCACATAAACAAGGAAGTAGTTTTATAAAAGCACTCCTGTATAAAATAAAAGGTGTTTTTACTCGTTTACTAGGCGTTTGGTGAAGCAATAGCTAGTTGGGCACAATGGTCAGCTTAAGGCCGTTTTCGGCCTTTTCGGCTTTTACTACCTTTTCCACACAGCAAAAGCAATATAGCGTAATTTTACTAAGTAATGAGATAACCTGCGATAGTTTGAATAGGAGAGGTGCTTCGATTATTTTTCTTCTAAAAAGAATATATTCTTAAAATGGCAGATTCGCTTAAATGCAGATTCTATCGACAGATGCTCAAAAGGATAGACACGTAAATAAATGTAAATTTCAATGTGGTATGTTAATTAATGCACTTTCCCATACTCCCCATTTTTTCAATTGCTTCTATTGGAGCCACTGACCCAACGCACGCGGTTGCAGCGATTCCAAAGAATTCCTTTGCGCGGTCGGAGCGCTGTGGATCGCCTGGTGTGAACACGGCAATCGACCTTTGAGTGACAGAGCGAAGTGTTTCTCTTTTGTTTTTATCAATGTTTCGTAGAAACCAGTAGAATTTGTATTTGTTTTCAAAGCATACATGCATAGTTATTAAAATTCCGAAATTTATTTAAATAGTTAATAACATTTAACAGTTATTTTTAAATAAATTGTAACGTAATCATTTGTCATTTCACAAATTGTAAATCACGGATAATATCAACTCATAATCGCAATAATTACTTTATTCAAAAACCAACTAATTAAACCGAGCTCAGTGTTGACGAAAATACAATAATTATGTATTTGAACGAGCAATCACACTGTCATATCACCGCTACTCACACAAAACCAAAGTTACATTTTGTGTAATATTTACACGGCACAATTAAAATGTGCGGTGGCGCCCTTTATCGCATTTTAAGGCTTTTACAGGCAAACGGGGACCGGAAGCCGTAAAAAAATCATCCAAGGTTATAATCCCTTCTATACACACGGTATCATGAAAACATACCGTTCCCAGTCCCCGTTACTCGTTCATTTTACGCCACGCGTTTGCAATATTGATTGACAGGTAAACACTAGCAGGAAGCCGGTCGAATACAAGTCAAGACAATGACATACGTCACAATCATTGTTTGTATAGAATTATTGCTCGCATTATTGCTAACAGCGTTGAAATGCTATTCTCAGCGATGAGAGAGAGGTAAGTATGTAAAACAGCGGTAATTGAGGTCAACGACGTCAACGAGGTTCATCACTCACTTATTTTTATTACTATGTAATGGAAAAAGTAATAATTGAAAGCAGAATATGTTCCTACTAAATAATAATACCGTATTTAATTTTATTATTCTCTAATACACATAATTTGCGTAGGCCTCTACGCAGTCTGTAGAAGTGTAGGCTCTACGAATTTCCGTAGCATGAAGATTAACGTAGCATCAAAAATGAAATTTCTGTTCATCGACAATAGTTACGTCTGAGTGCACTTTCCAGTCACAGCATTTCGCTACAACATAAAGCTGATAGTTGAGTGCAGAAACTAAATCGATGTAAAAAGGTTTTTGATCGTCGAACGTAACATGCAGACGCGGAGCGTTTTCTTATTTAACGCTCGAATTACGATCATGTCTGTATTGACAATGCAACGTTTCTACATTATGATAGTGAAAAGTGTATCAGCAATACCATCGGTTATTCCGAAGGCCAGGCGGTTCGACACGGGTAGCTGGCCGGCCACCGATAATGGTGTTGGTTCTATACAGAAGTATAGTGACAATTCCTTGAACAGAGTCAAAGATGACGAGACGGGTGCGTGACGTCACACGCGCGGCTCTGCGGCTGCGGCTATCGATCGGATAAGCTCGTCACATCTCGCTCTTACATGGGCAAGATAGGCACCCTGTCCCGCTCGCACGCAGGTCTGTTACCTCAGTAGAAAGCTGCGTTCCGAAATACGCTACTAATATTTATTTTAACGCAGCCGCCGGGGTTCGAGCACGTGGTGTCGACGCGGGATGCCTGCCCTTAACCGTTCCCAGAAGAAAATTGATAGCCCTCTGCATTATTATGACTTTGTGAATACTTGGCGATGAACTCTATCATGTTAATTTATCTATCATTTAAGTTTTTGACTTTTTTATTTGTCTGTGAATCAAAAACAAAGTAAATTTTATAATTAGCTTTTCTCTCTTTTTTGAAGTTATTAAAAAATATAAATTATCTACAATAAAATACTATCAAGCCTGAATACACGTTTAATGTAATGTATGTAGATATTTCGTTACCGTAGACGAAGAGTATTTATAAATGACTGGTCAAGTGCGAGTCAGACTCGCGCACGAAGGATTCCGTACCATTATCTATAAAAAAGTGCAAAAAAATTACGTTTGTTGTATGGGAGCCCCCTTACATATTTATTTTATTCTATTTTTTAGTATTTGTTGTAATAGCGGCAACAGAAATACATCAGTTGTGAAAATTTCAACTGTCTGTTACGGTTCATGAGATACAGCCTGGTGACAGTCGGACAGACCGACACGGGCCTAGGCAATAGGGTCCGTTTTACCCTTTGGGTACGGACCCCTAAAAAAGACCCTTTTACTATTTTACATTAAGGCAGCATTACATATATTAAAACGCCTCGCACTTCGATACTATGTACAAAATAATTTTCTGTGCCGAAATGTCACTTGCGAGCATCTGACATTCGGAAAACCATTTTTCGCTCAGTTACACAGTGTACTACTTTAATAATGTACAGGAAAGGTCACACGTGGGAAAATGAGAATTCAATATTATTAGTAGATACCCGTATACAAAAAAAAAATACAAAATATTTTATTGACATAAATATTTTTTACATTATTTTAATGAATCCATAGATTCCCGAACTAGTTTTTAAACTGTATTTCAGGAATCAGTGGCTTCTCCCAACAGTTTCACACTTATTATTATTGTACAAAAAGCAGTAGGTATAACAGTAAAATTTGGAAAGAAAAAAAATCTTATCAAAGAATAGACAAATAGAAAAAAAATTAATTCATACTAAATACAAAACATTCTGTACATATATATGTACATACCTGTATATAGTCCAGTCAGCATACCGGCAGACGACATAAATGCGTTAAGCTACTACACCACCCCCACCATGGGGGTGGTGTGGTAGCTTGTGGTGGTAGATGGGAAAGGTGAGCTATGTCTCTCCTGGATACATTCCGAAAATCCCCACTAAAGTACTCAACTTAAGATTGTGGTGGGCATTTTTGGAATGTACTATCCAATTATCCCTGCCGACCATGCTAAACGAGGTACCAGCAGGGTTAGCACGGCCGGTAGACAAAATTATCTTTCCCCATTTTACGTCATTTTCTTCATACTTGCTTGGAGTAAAACAGGGGAAAGACAGTTTTGTCTACCGGCCGTGCTAACCCTACAGTGGGCATTTTTGTCTTAGGGTGGGTTTTTTGATCCGTAGTTAAAGTAACCAGTGGTTAATAATTCTAACAAATTCTAACCAACGGTCAAAATTTGTCAAAAACAGGTTCTGCATATCGTTGTACTCGTCACTCAAAATGCGTATTGCTTTCTCTTTTTTTTTACTACAAACTGTGTGCATTGTACCTAATTGAAGCGGACCACTTATGAGAAGCTAGTGCCTTGTCTTCCTTTTTTTATTTATATTTATGAACTCCACGTGTTCTGACAAGGGGATTAAAAAGTCGTGTCGTACACGTGAAGCTAATACGTAGTGATTAGTTTTTTAACCGTGAGAGTGTGGGTTCCAGCAGCTGATGTGTAAAGCTATCTTATCTATGTAATAAAAACAGAACGCAAATACTTGACGCAATTTGGCTTTACTACGATATATAGTAGCAGTTGAGTGTGCTAAAATGTACTTGATTTATGACCGGGAATATGTGTCAAGTACACGCGATAATTGCTCTTCAGAACATGATCCGTAGCACAATATTTGTGGTACAATAGCGCTTGGTTGACATATCTATTTTAATACTTTGACAGCCACTGTGGTGTAGATGTTATGGAACAATGGTCCTTGTAGTTCATGGAAATCCTTCATTCAGAAAACCAAAGAAGATAGTTATAGTTTTAATTCGATAATATTGCGATATCAGTCTGGTCTCCAGCTAGACTTTTATTTAATTCGCTCGCTGTTCTTTTTGTCAAGCAGCACAGCCGCAGCCAGGGTACCCCAAACATCCAGACACCAGCTGCTAGGTAATCACGGAACTTGATTCCAACCGATAGAAACACAAATTGACAGTTTTTTTTATGTGAAGAAATGACGTGACGAGCTAGTCGTTCGCCTGATATTAAGCGTCACGGCTGCCCATTACAGATTGCAGTGTCACTTAGAACTCTAAGGTATAAAGTTTTGCGTGATTGCACTGCGCACGTCATCCTGAGACATCACACGGTCCAGTAATATGATTACTAGACCGTGAGATCAGATCGTAAGGTCTCATTTGCCCAGTAATTTCACTAGCTACAACGCTCTTCAAAACGGAACACAATAGTGCTTGCACACTACTGCTTGGCGGCAGAATAACTGGCAAAGCGGTGATACCTACCTAGACGAACTTTGCAGAAAAGTCCTGCCATCTAGTATATACAAGTATAGTAGATAGTTTCAATACGTAGTTTATGTTCATAGATACTATGAAAATTTTCAACTGCGATGGTGGTCGAGCATGTGCGCTTTGCAATATTACAGCACCAGGTTCGACCCTCGGCCCTGCACCAATAACTTATCTAGTAAATTATGTGCAGTTTTCGATGCCATCGCTCCGTGCCTCGGAGAGCACATTCAGCTGTCGGTTCCGGTTGTCATAAGAACATCTATGGCAATCGTTACGGGTAGTCAGACGCCTGATAGAATCTGACGCCTGATCTAACTATCCCTGTTACTGGTTCCTTATGGGTTGCGAGGTTAGATGGCAGTCGCTCGTGTAATTCTGGTAGCTCGCCGCTACAGTTTACATTGGAAGCCGACCCCAATAACAAAATGGGAAAAGGCAAAGAGAATGATGATGGTTACGCTGCAATGGTTGCATTGCAATCAAAGTATCGTAATCACCTCGCTGGGGTAACTATGTACATAATAAGCTACGTATTGAAACTGTCAAATGCATACAAAGTGTGTATCGGTTGCATTCAAGTACCGTGAACGCCTATCAGAGCTAATCACTTTTTTAAATGGAAGATGTTGCATTTCACTCCATTTATTTCAATCCATGTTTGACAAACAAAACCACTGGTTTAGCATTCAACGAATCGGCTATAAATACATATTCAAATCTCCATTTGAACAGGTGCAAGCAGTATCACCGGCAACTGGTTTTGGTCATTTTGCCGGGAAATTGGCCTATATCCGATCAGGCGACAGACACCTCCGAGCGATCCGCTTTTTAAGCTTTATCCATCAAAACTCTATCTGTAGCGTTCTGCAGTGAATCAGATTCAAAGTTTCGTTTACAATTTTTTACACGTTTTTAATCGTTTTTCCATTTTCCGGCCTCAGTATTTTTCTATATTGAAACTGGGATGGCATTTTGTGGTTTATTTTGCAACTGCGATTGAATTCAAATATTTGCGTATTGGGAAATGGTTACTGACATGTTAAGCAAACTGCTTAAATCAATTATTGATAATGATCTGTACCTGATTACGACTGCAAATTATTGTAATGTAGTTCCATAAAATTTAAACACGTATATGCTTTTTATATACGACTTTATTTATTTATTACAAATTATTCAATACAAATCTTGAAGCAAGAAACTGTTTTGGGCAAGTATATTAGTGTATACTTAATAATTTTTCTTACAATTTCTATTTGGTCTCTACTCTATATCGATTTTAACAGAAATACCTACTAGTCCGGCTATACATAAAGTCACAGTGCGGGTAATTGAGAGTATATTTTAGTTAATGTGGTTACAGTCTCTCTATTCCAATGTTCATAAACGTTGTTTGTTTGTAAGTTCGTGTCACTTTCACGTCTAAATGCCTGAACAAGTTTTGAAGAAATTTTTTATTGAATTAATGTGGCCAAACACACACCCATTAAAAATAAAAAAATAAAATGATTTATTATTATCCCAAAATTAAAATGGGATACTTTTTCTCCAGACAAATAAGATTATCCGCGGAAAAACGAGAAAATTACGTTTAAAACCGCGGAGCACCTCTTTTTGTATTTTGTAGTGTTTTGAACTGGTGCATTCGAAAATCGGTCATTAGATATTTGTAACAAGCTGTGACTGCTGGTTAATTTTTAATATCATACTTACGTATTAAGACTTAATCCTATTGGCAACCCATCTTCAAGTTACATTGTAGTTTCTAATACAACAGCTTACGTTTTCTTATTATCTTCACTTTAAATTCATGTGAAGGTGTGGTGTGCGTAACGAATGCAAAGTTGAAAAGTAAGAACGATGCATCCCCGTACCTCCACCATACAACACAAATAAATTTAGACTTTCGTTACATGCAAATAGAGTTGGAAATTAGTGACTGCATTTTTAACACGCTATGTTTACAAGCCCCACACTAGCGTGTCACAAGGCCATAAGCTTCAGTACTAGGGTCAAAATTCACCAAGTGCAGCTAAACGATTCGATCATTAATGGTAGATGCTTTTAATTTTTGTGAGTGGTTATATTGGGTTTCATTATGTCGATGATATGGTACAATCAATAAACTTGATGGATGATGAGATGAGATTGGGATTATTCTATTATTGAGATCTGTCAATGGCTTCAAAAAAATGGGATTTGAGGTGGTGTCTGTTGGAAGCTACCCAGACTGCATAGAGTTTACCAGTTGGATTTTGTTTAAGTTATTTTTAGTTTATCTTGTAGTGACTTTTTTTTGATCTGAAACGAGTGACTGCTTTTTGGTTAACTTCTAATGGCTAACAGGGCTAAAATTTGGTGCTTATTATAAGACTATTTATTATTAAGACTTCTCCCAAAACACGTAAAGAGCGGTTTCAGTTATATTTAGTTTGTACTAGAGCTACCCCACCTGCAACTTTTTTTAACCTTTGATTGGCTTGCATCACTTTTCAACTTAACGGTTCAATACAATTCAATTCAATTCAATTCAATTTATTTCACAGTTTGTAACATAACAGTACAAAATAGCGTCCAAGGCGTTACAAAAATAGTCATTTAATGTATTACAATATAAAAACAAATAATAAAAAAAAAAAGTATTATCATGTCATATTATTAATATTATTAGGTAAGTACACAACTAGATATAAATCATACATTATGTAAATATCCACACATAAAATGATAATCATAAAATAATCATAAAATCACCACTATAAATAAAAATTGCGGTTTTCCTGCTATAAGGCAAGAGCTATCAATTTTTTGGGTTAAAAGTGGACTGTGTTGATCCTGGTAATATATGTAAGTGATCCGTGAACAAAATTTCATCCAAATCCGCTCAGCCATTTTTGCATGAAAACTACATAAACAAACAATGTTTTACTTTTATACATATATCAGTATAATCTACAATCTGCATCATAAAATATTAATAATGTAAAAATCACTAAACATCATGCTTTGAACGAGTTCAACAATTCTTCGAGCAGGCCTTATAATATGCTTAAAATATCAAGCCCTGCGTGTCAGTTGGTTTTGCCTTCTCCAGATTAGTTCAGTTGTTGATGGTATATTTCATTTTAGCCCATCATACTAATGCAAAGGCCGCGAAAAGAGATTGCTCCTAGCTATAATACGTGCTTATTACATTCGCATTAATGTATTTGAATATGAGTTATTCCGTACATTGATTTATTTAGTAATTAATCCTTACATTGCGTGTACAAATCTACGTTAAAATTTCAAATTACTTATACATTTTTATATAATTTTATTCCTAAGCTGATTAATTCAGTGAGTGAGATTCTGTGTGTTAAATAATTCAATTGCTATAAGCCCATTTGAGCCGCACGTGATCTACCTACTTATAAAAGTGTAAACAATCTAAACACAAGTCTTCTTCTTCTTCGCTAAACAACAAAATTAAATTACATCTCACCAAACCCGTATCAATCAATACAGGTGTGGCACCCGTATAATGTAAAAATTGCAACAGCAAAGCAACAGCAGTAGCAAAGCGACAGCAAACACTTAACAATCGGTCGCAGTTGCCCGCCTGTTGCCCGCCTGTCACTGAATTCACTTTGGCCCTTGATACTAGCGCCACTAGCAACAGAACAGCAATAGACGTGTATATAATATATACAATAGCGTCGGTGTTCTATCACCGTACATCACGCCACCGTCAAAAGGCTCATCCACATATCTTGCAAGAATGGAAATCACGCACGACTCGCTTCATGCGTTCATTTTTACCACGCATGTGCAAGATGTGGAATAATCTTCCCCCGGAAGTATTCCCGCAATGCTACAATATGCAGTCTTTTAAAAAGGGTATCAAAAAAAGCCTTACTGAGCTGGCAACGCGTCGACAACGCCCCTAGTGTTGCAGATGTCCATAGGCTACGGTTACCGCTTTCCATCAGGCGGGCCGTATGCTTGTTTGTCGCTCTTAATATAAAAAAAAAAATAAAAAATAAAAAAAAAAGACGGATACAAAATATTGCACTTTTTAGTTCATCGACTGTCCGACAGATGGTGATCTAGCGCTCGATCGCTTTCTGCTCTGCCAAAGTGACGTTTGACAGCTTTCACAGCAATGATTGCAAAATTTACACCTGTTGAAAAATTTACGTAATCAGCTACCCGCTCCAGCGTTCTCTACTATATATCCCATCACCATGTTTCTTCATTCTCCATATTTCTACTTCGTATAATTTGTACGTAACAATTATGGAGCCCGTGGATACTGCATTCATATAATACCTAAAGTAAACCAATAAACCTTTAAAACATAAAAATCGGAAAAAAAAACGTTTACGTATTACAGGAGTTGAACCTGGAACGAAACGGCGAGACTCTGATCATCTTCAAAAGGACTTGTTGAGCTCCGTTATTCATTAAATGCACCAACTTGCCACAATCGAAGTACCCAGTCAGGCGTACAGTATCGCTATGGTCAACCGATTCTGACGAAGTATTTATAGACAAGCTTCGGGCGCCAGTCTTGCGACACGTTTATAATATATGCGGACAAATTCGAATGAGTGGCCCGATTTTGCCTTACTTTCACCACAATAAACTATATAAATAATATTTCTATATTCATTCTTATAAATAATCGCCGTAAGCCCGTGTGAGAATATAATATATAAATAAATATGTGTAGACATTTCACACAGCGCCATCTAGCCCCAAACTAAGCATAGCTTATACAATGGGAACTAGATAACTGATAGAATACTTAGATACTCTTTATTTCCGGTTGGTTGAATCCGGTGAGTTGGAAGGCGCGGGTTCAAATCCCACTGGTTGCTAAAATTTTAAGAAATCTCTACCTCAAGTGTGGTTTACATACTTTAAAAATCCATGATACTTTTTGTTTGTAAATACGTACATAGAATGCAAAATACTGCCCAGACACGGAACAAACATCGATGTTCATCGCACAAATGTTTGTCCCGGGTGGGAATAGAACCCACAACCTATAGTTCAGAAGGCAGACCTTCTAACAACTGACCTAACAGGCCAGTCAAATCCGTATAAGGCCACCCTATCTCTTCCGTAAGAGCCGACTAATGAATGGGCTAATGAAAGGGCAAGGGCAAGCATTCTCGTACATTAAAATTTTCTGCGGTCACCAAGACATCTACCAAGCGTGGTGATTATTGTTGCAAGAGCGAGGCAAATTTCGCTCATTACCTGAAGTCATTGGTGCGGCCAAGCAGGATTCGAACCAGGGTGCATTGGTGTTTAAACGTGTTACCGCTAAGCTACACCACCGCTAGCACTCAGTCTAATTGAGATTATTTGGGGTATCATCATCGTCAGCCTGAATATATATTTATACACGTATAGGCACTTACACATCAGGAATGTTAACACGAGAAGACACAATATTTTGCCCAAGGAATTTCGAATTCCTCATTAAGTACCATAAGTAATATATTCCCAGTTTTGTAAACTTTTAATAAAAAAAAACATCATCACTCCAACACCCAACATCAGTGCTACTGGAACAGCTGTGCCATCACCAGCACCCTAGAGCCACACTCCGTTACTTTAAGGAGCTGGGATGGCTCTGGTAGATTCTGGCAAGGGGTGCACAATACACCGCGGCGGGACGTCAGTGCAGGACTTATCTCCCCCATGTAGAATAAGGCACTTACGGTATTGCATTGTAGGTACACTTTCACATTATTCAGTTCAGGCCATATCTAAGTCCTAATAATGATTGTGACGACAGTTGATGAGCAAAGAGCACGTAAATATGACGCAGATATCATGTGATGTTACGCCATGTGGTAAGAACCACGTCACGGAAACACTGATGGAATAAAGGTCAGCTTCTAGGCATCTAGACACACCATAGTCAGTCAAAAATAATAAATTATATCTATTTGTATAAGTTGTATATTTTATTAACCGATTTCGAAAAATGGAGGAAGTTCTATGTTCGTCTGTATTTTCCTTTATTTTGTGTATGGATTTCTCCGAGATTTGTGGACTGATTTACGTGATTTTTTTGTGTTTCGGTCAAGATCTGAGGAAGATCATCGCAGATAAACAACAGAACTCTTCAATTGCACTGCTCAATATGTAATAAAGGTAATGGGGAATGTCTAAAATTTTCCGCCATTTTTATATTAGGTTATGAAAATATAGAGCAAACTACGAAACCAATTTAATGGTTTTCGCTACATTCATTGTAAACAATTTAATAATTGGTTATTGAAATTTACAAATTTTCCGTGGCTGATGATGTCATACTTTGTTTATCAATAATTTTCGAGCGTTGCTTGTACACAATAAAAAAGTTATTCTATGTGTCAACGTCATACTTTTTTCTTAACTTTTTGCTGGTAGGCTCAGGCGTTTCTTCCATTTAGAGATGAGTGACGTCATCATAAGATCAAACAAAGGTTGTGAACAACCTTTGTTTGATCTTAACAAACCCTAAAATACTAATAATCCGTAACTAAAAAAAAAAAAAAAAAACTATTTTTGATTTTTAAGTTATAAGTAATTATCATTCCTCGAAATGGTTTTGTGAATAAGAAATTAACAATCCTCATTAATGTCGTTTTAACCCCTTCTTTCGAAAGGATATTATTCAAACACAGGTTCATCTATGACGCACTATAACCGTTTTTTTAGTGTTCATCTATTTAAGAGAGTTAGGTGTTAACATAGCATGCCACCTTCATAGGGGCACTCTAAACACTTATCTACGCTTAATACTTAACTTAACTAATCTATACAGACATTTTGCTTCCGCTGACAAAGGTACGGCCAAATACTGTTAAATATCCCAACGTCGTATATATTAATATAACAAATATCTTTCAGCCTCGGTCCGGACACTCCGCCAAAATATGCATTGCATTCTGTGTAATTGGGTGATTCACATTTTTTCATTTACTATAACCGTAAGTGGTTAAATTCTCTAGGGGGTTCGTTGATATTGATATACTATAATGTTTTATTTGATTGGACACGGCGCAAGGTTCATTTTAACTGTATGAAAATAACACCATATACTATGTGTTGGTTTGCAAACCCGCAATATTTACAGAGGTTGATCTACTGCACTTATAGAACAAGAATCAATGAAAAAACAAATACCTAAAAATTATATTTTATGTAAAAATATTCTCTTTAAAAAACCGTACGTGTGTGAAAGCTCATTTAAAACACAAGATCATTTTTGTGAAAATTGTGAAATCACCTTGTCCAAGGCGTTCTTTTCCGCTCCACACACACCCACAGAAAGGCCTCTAGGGGGCTACTTGTGGCCCGTGAGTCATCATAAAAATTATTAATTAAATATTCGGCTACTAATTAAATGCGAAATTAGAATGTAATTTTTGGTGATTCAGTGTATGCATTACAATGAACCCTACAAATATGGGGAGTATGCAAAACAACATTCTGTATGTAATTGAGATATTTTAGGACCTTATTGAACTGTTTTGCCTCGAAGAGCGTAATCCATTTGCATTTCTTATGTACAGCTTACGCCATTCCAAATTGCAACTTTTCCCCACTCAAACTATCAACAGTTACATGACAATTAACAACGACGTCATTTTACTTTTTGTTTAATTCTAAATGCTAAAAGATTGCTTATAAAGGTTAGTTCATTCATAACCATAATAATTGGCGACCACAAGAAAAGTAAGCAAATGATTTTCCAATTTTTCTTATGAAATAATTAACCCCAAATTTTAATTTAAAATGGATCGCAGGTTGTAAAGACTTAAAATCCACTTAAAAAGATTTTAAACCGGCTAAACGAATTCACATGTAATTTTTAATGCAGATTGCTTACTTTCATCCTAAAATATAGGGTTCCTGTGGGAAAACCGGTGAACTGCGGATAAGCCTGAGGGTTACTGGTTTAAAGTATTTTTTTAAATTAAACAAAAATAACCACTGCAAACTCATAACGAAGTATACTGCATGTTTTTTTTTCTAAAAAACAGCTTCAAAGCCAATTCACACCAATAATTATCAACTACAATGATTTGATTAATTAGGTTATGCTATGGCTTCCTACTCAATCGAAAAATGCTTCGTAGACGCTGCTACGGTTGCTACGGCGCTACAAATGTAGCACTCAAATTTACGTAGCTTGGTGCTACGAACCAATTACTTTTATTTTAATGTTATGAATAAATACATTTCGCAATCTATGTCATGAAAATATTAGATGGCAAAGAAAATTGATGCGGTATCCTCCAACTGATAGTCCGCGTTGACCTCCAAAAGCACATAACTCCATGGGTGTCACAGTGTAGCAAAGTATTTGAGTTGCAAAAGTAACCACAGGTTTTCTTATGACTATGTGGCCATTTAAGGGCACAATAGCAATAAACACAAAAAGCAAAGAAGTACAAAGAGCGTGGCTTTCGATAAGGAATGATACTGATGTTTAATAACAAAGATTATAGTTCTTATTTTCTTGTAGTAGAACAAGGTTCTTGTATTGTTCCAATATCTTTTCCATTTTGTAAAGCTACGAAAACTACAGTAACGGTACGTTTCTTGAACTGAACTCATGAAATACGTTTCATAAAAATTAAGCACTCATTGTCAAGAAAATCTATCTTACAATCGCGACATAGTGTCAGTAAACTGTAATCATAAAAGTTAGACTACCGTCTCAGATATTCTGTGATGGGTGTTTTGTGTACAGAAGGCGCCGCGTCGTCGCCGCCTTATCTCCTTAGGATCCGAAGGACACGATCCTGGCGACAATCCAGCCAAGTCAACTGCAAACCCGTTACATAATCTAACACGTACTCTCGTTAGCAAGTTTCCTTATAAAAACTGTTCATTCAAAAATTCTGAGGTCGTTGAATTGGAATAAACAACGTGCTTTACGAGTGCAGTCTGATTGTGGGAGCTGTAATCGAATTGCATGAGGTTTTAAGGGGTGTTACACACTTAATCGGGCTGGCATTAACCACCAAACCCAGGCGGCAAAATCGATGTCGATGAATGATCGAAAACAGGACTGCCCGGCTTGGGGGCGCTACACATTTGCGGGCAAGCATCAATCGGCAGAGCCAAACGACATAATCAAATGACGATATAATGTAGATGAATGTTTGGAAAAGACATCCGACCCGCATATAGCTCGAAAGGACTATCCGATTGGCACTAACCAAATAAAATACACCATGCATAGTAATTACTTCGGGCTGGCTTTGCCGTTCTACAAACACTCATCATCCTCTATGCCTTTTCCCATTCGTTATTAGGGTCGGCTCCCAATCTAACCTGTAGCGACGAGCTACCAGAATTACACGAGCGACTGCCATCTGACCTCGCAACCCGTAAGGAACCAGTAACAGGGATCGTTTGATCAGGCGTCAGATTCTATCAGGCGTCGACTACCCGTAACGATTGCCATAGATGTTCTTATGACAACCGGAACCGATGGCTTAGCGTGCTCTCCGAGGCACGGAGCGATGGCATCACAAACTGCACATAACTTAATAGGATAAGTCATTGGTGCAGGGCCGAGGATCAAACCCGGTGCCGTAAGTTTGCGAAGTGCACATGCTGCCGCTCGGCCACCATCACTTCGTTCTCAAATACTGCCGAACCGAATGTGCCGGCCTACTTATACCTATGTATAGTGCTTCTTAGCGACTACACTACGACTACACTACGTCTCATATTATAATGGCAAGTGAGACTCAATGCAGTCTCACTTGCCATTATAATATGAGACGTAAAGGGAAACAGTCTTTCATCAGTTATATTGGATTACATGGAGATAAATGAATACGGTTTCCTAATACTTACAAAAGTTTTGGTTTCATTATAAACTTTTTGCAATTCGCATCTACACCACTATTATAAATAGGAAATATTTGTATTTTTGTGTGTATGTTTGTAATGAATAAACTCAAAAACTACTGTGCCGATTTCAAAAACTCTTTCACCATTGAAAAGCTACATTCACCTTGAGTAACATAGGCTACACCACTACACGTGCGAAGCCGGGGCGAGCCGCTAGTTTTTTTTTATTTATTTATTTGTTCACATAAAAATAAAAACACAGAAATTATACAACTAATAATATTATGTACAAAAGTAGTTTTAACTAAGATAATGCTGAACCCTGAATCCCACACTAGGACGACCTGTGTCGTGAGATTCAATACAGTGAGGTTTACACTTATATTGTATAAGAGTTATACAATATAAGTGTAAGCCGGCCCCCCACTAGGTAGACCAACGATCTGGTGAAAACCGCGGGGAGCAGATGGATCCAGGAGGCGAGCAGCCGCTCAAAAAGGCGCTCTCTGGGGGAGGCCTATGTTAGCAGTGACGTCTTCAGGGTGTTGATGATGATGATTATACCTACAATAAAATATGTTACTAGCTAAGCTGTAATAACCTCTAACTTATTCCAATGTCCGTCATAAAGTAACGTTTGCTGTAGCTATCATTCGGATAGGTGACCGCTATAAAAAGTAGTGTTTACAAATGAGCGTTGCCGTTGCTGTAAGACAACAATTATTATTAAGTCGAGTCAAAAACCTTAGGACGGCCTGAAATTATGACATTAGATCTTACCATTAATAGCCAAATTAGTGAGAACCATTAATTTAAACAATATAAAAATAGATTTTGTATATGCTGGTTTGTTTGTAAGTATCCATGTGTATTGTGTAGGGTGAGAGGTATTATGTGTGTTTCTAAAGGTGCGAGAGGGAGAGGGAAGGTATGTGTATAATGAAACTATACTATAGATAAGATTGATAAATGAATTGTAAGGACTTCTGCCCATACAAAGTTAGTAACCATAAAATCTATTTTCATCAGATAGAAATAAAACTGCAGAGAGGATTCGAAACAAACAAGCAATTAATTTGCGTCATTTACTTAGACCAATTCAATAAAACGATGCTACTTTACATCACATTCGACCTAGAGAGTCACATAAGTACCTACTACCAGAACCGCCCACGTGGGCGGCGAGGCCGATGCGTCACAAACTAGAAACCAGTTTGGGATTTGGACTCGTTTACAGTCAGCGACCAATTCGCGTTGTAGAGCTGCTCAAGTATGGTTATGTATCATTACATGAATAAGTTTGATTTTATTTGGCAGCTTTTATCATTATTGCAGACCTAAAATTTTAAATTTTATTCGAAATCAAGACTTCGAAAATGAGAAAAAAAAAACGCCTGCAAAATTACGTGGGTTTTATCGATCACCCTCACTTCCCTTCCCTACGCTCATGCTTATGTGGTTCGTTAAGATTCCCCTTAAACGGGTGCGCCATAGACATAAACTTCGCCGGAATGGAAGTGACGCAAGCTTTACATTAGTTTTACGAGCTGGCAATTAATTTTATTATTATTTACATGTATGGAGCGTATAATATTTCCACTTGTTTCTACTGTAGTCACTGTTAGTAACGTAATTTTTATGTTATGTAGAACTTTCCTTTTATTTTTAATAGTACTTACGGGATCTTTATCGAGATTAGAATCATTTCTGAATTCCCGACATTTCACAGTTACATGCACCACGTTCACGAACAACCGTAAAAGTTTAAAACAGTATTTCCTTTAGGCTAGTGTCCTTTTTTATTGTATAAATTGATAATGATCCTCAAAAAATAAACGTCGTGAAAACAAAAATTAAATATCTCAAAAAATTACAAAATTACAAGCATTTTTAAAATACAGGAATAGAAAGAGACAGCTCAAACATGCAGTGACGTCACTCTTGCTCCTTCATAGTACCTACTTACTAAGCTGTGGTAGCTTTACATACAGTTTCTTTGGTATGTGACTTCACAACGTACATTTTCATAGTGACTGTGGGGAATCTCGTGCTTTGCGAGAAAGGGACAGGCGATGCCTCTTCCAGAAACCTTAAAAGCTTATTACTCCGTGATTTATTTACCGATTTTACTATTTTTTTTCAATTATTGCATTCATTTTTAACCTACTTTATGAAAATAATATTTACTTGTTAATTTTTAATAGCAGGCAACTAGCCTATTGAAAACTAGATCTTTATGAAAATAAATAGTTAGTTAGTATGACCTTTATTCTGTCATTTTGGCATCATTTATAAGGCATGAACATATTCATATACGCTTTTAGATTAATTAGGATATTTCTTATTATTTTAATTTACATCATCCTCTTTGCCTTTTCCCATTTGTTATTGCGGTCGGCTCCCAATCTTATCTGTAGCGGCAAGCTACCAGAATTACACGAGCGACTGCCATCTGACCTCGCAACCCATAAGGAACCAGTGACAGAGATGGTTAGATCAGGTGTCAGATTCTATCAGGCTTCTGACTACCCGTAACGATTGCCATAGATGTTCTTATGACAACCGGGACCGACGGCATAACGTGCTCTCCGAGGCACGGAGCGATGGCATCGAAAACTGCACATAACTTACTAGATAAGTCATTGGTGCAGGGCCGAGGATCGAACCCGGTACCGTAAGATTGCGAAGCGCACATGTTACCGCTCGGCCACCATCACATACACTGATAAATCACGAGAGCAGATAGCTTACGCCTTTATGAACGCATGTCGTTAACCAAACGTTCAGGTTTTCTTGGAAGAGTTAACGACTTCATCTTTTATACCGTTCAATATAAAATGACAGGTGCTCGCCTTAATTGCTCCGGGGACAGGCACGACTTTTTATTCCCGTTAATCTCCAAGTGGGGATAGGACGTGGGAACAGACAGGAATAACCTGTATTGTTATCTGCAGCATAATCACCATTTATGTAGGTATTCTCAAATAAACATTCGTCTATAATCTATAACAATATTATAAAGAGGAAAGATTTGATTGTTTGTTTGTTTGCATTGAATAAGCTTCGAAAATACAGAACCGATTTGAAAAATTCTCTCACTGCTTGTAAGCTACACTATCCCCGGGTGACATAGGCTATATTGTATTTTCAAAAAAATTAGGGATCCTTACTAAAACTCCAATAATGTAACCCAAGTTGTAAAGAGATTACTCGTACCTACAATATCCTTTATACACCGCGTGCGCTGCGGAAACTATTATACTTCTGCGAAGCCGGGGCAAGCCGCTAGTTTGTTAATAAACTCGTAGGTACATACTCAACGAAGTTGCTTGACCTACAAAATGACGAAGAACGCTTCAGAAGTTGGTCATTAACAGCCGCAAGCCTTCTACTGCTATACAAATCCTACACCGTTGAACGCGACAGAATGTAAACCGTAGCCTAAGGTTTAAACTAAACTGCTTACCTTGAGTCCCACTAGTTCACAGCTTTGTATATCTCACTGACTGGCTTCGTAGCTCAGTTGGTAGTATCTCTGCCTTCTGCACAGTAGGTTGTGGGTTCGATTCCCTCACAGGACAAACATTTGTGATTTGATCTATGTCTGGTTATTGCATTATATTATAAGAATGTATTTACAAACAAAAAATACTTAAGTATGCATCAGTTATCTTGGTTCTACAGTACAAGCTTTGGTTAGTTTGGGACTAGGTACCTATATAGATGGCGTTAGTTTGGGACTAGGTACCTATATAGATGGCGTTAGTTTGGGACTAGGTACCTATATAGATGGCGTTAGTTTGGGACTAGGTTCCTACGGCGTATATGAAATGATCATCAGTGCATGCAGTGTCAAAACTTTATATTGTAGAGTTCCAATGTGACACTTTTACTGTTATGATCGGCCTTTACGCTTAATTCAGGCGAACGACACATTACTCTTCACATTATTCATTAAAGTTAAAAAATATAAGTATTTATTTATTTATCCTACTAGAAAGATAAAGCTTCCAAACCTAGCTTCCTAGTATTTTAACACAAATGGAAAGCCCTAATAAGCATACAGACAGCGTAAGCTACAGCCAAAACTGCAATAACAGTTTGACAATAGCTGAGCGCAGTCACAATGAGAAACAAAGCGCAGAATCCCGCAGCAGCCGCCCTAATTCAGTGGCCGGCGCCAGGCAGGCGGGCGGTGGCGCCGTCGCGTCTGCCCAGCTTCAAGTCCCAGATACCGCCCGCCTTGGAAGCCACCCAGAGTATATTTTTTGCCTATTGATGTAGGCATTGAGGTCAAACCGGCTGTTATGTTAATGGCGCATCAACTGGGAAAACCCTATGCTGTAGCTACTCTCATAATTTGTCAGTGTCGTGACGCGATAGGTCATTTTTTGGGTGTTGTCGGTTTTTGTCGTTATTGTTGTTTGTTTTGATTAATGTTGACATGAAAGAAAAACGTTTGATAATTACAGTTTTCTTAGATTTTGCATACTTATCTATTTATAATTGTGTGTTGTAGTGATTTTATGCAAACCATAATATCGGTGTACGATATCTCCATATAGTTTTTTATAAAATAAAATCAAAGTTGTTTTCAACACATGCAGGTACGTCGATAAAGTCAATATTTTGTAAAGTAAAGCAAAAAAAGTTAATTTAAGTTAAGTTTATTTTGTTTAATAAAGTAGCGTACCTATTCTTTAGTTTTGTAACACAAATTACTTGGCAGTTAATGTGTTAGTAATACTCTTATAATAAATCAAAAAATCAAAACCAAATTTTTTTATTGCAAATATGCTATTTTTAGCACTTTTACAAGTCAAAACTAGATAATGTATTTAAAATAATAAAAATTAAATTATTAGACATTCTAAGCAAGCATAATTAAACAAACTTACACAGTGCTTAACGTCAAAAATGTCAAAATATTATAATTATAACAAGCCCATTACAATACGAGTTCGGAAAAAAAAAGTGCTCTTCCGCACATCCGGTGCAAGCAATCCATATAATATGTATATATATATCACAGTCTCTTTGTAAGAACCGAAAGTTTATAAAAAATCGCGGTTATTTATAACAATCGGTTCTTACAAAAAGACGGTGACATATATACTGCATATTATAAGCGTCTAAAACATCATGAAACCATACGTCCTGTGCCGTATCTGATGCTTCCTCCTTAATTTCATGACTGAAATGTCACAGAGTAGTAAACCTCAACAAAAAAGCTACAGTTAAGGTAATAGTCAGGTTCATTTTTAGAAACTTCTCATATCGCTTTGCATATAATGCCAAGTCCTTTATATTCAAGGGTTGCCTGCAATAAATGAATTTCAGCGGCTGTGTGGGTTTTTTTATCCGTAGTTAAACTAACCAATGCTTAAAAATACTACCAAACTCTAACCAATTTAACCATTAGTTACCTTAACTACGCATAAAAAAAGTTTAAAAGTTAAATGGTTAAAATACAAACAAATTTTAACCAATTTGTTAGTATTTTGAACCATTGGTTACCATAACTATGGATCAAAAAACCTACCTTAAGCCGGTCATTGCACTTATGCGTATTCACTGCTAAAACCTCGTATAATGTAGTCCATAGCACAACGTTTAAAAACTACATACACATAACATATTATGAGGTTCAGTGACCTCGAAAACAATTTTCTACTCAAGTATATTTGAAATACAGTTGTTAAGAACAATACATACAATCTTACAAATAAACAAAAGCTTCATTTTCGATGGCGTCAAAAGAGTCTTCTTGCAGTATAAGTACAATGTGTGCATTTATAGACATTTGTTTGCCTATAACCTTTTTTTAAATTTTCGCAATTCACATTGGGAGTTTTGGTGGGAACTCGAAAAAGTTCACGTCGTTTAATTGTATTATTTTTCTAAACTTGTGCTTTTTCCAGTGTTAATGGTTAAAATTGGTGGTGTTTTACGCATTAAGTGCTGAATTACGAGCATGAGTGTGAGAGTAAGTGATATAATGTAGTGAAACGTGGTTTTTCGTGTTGCTTCCAAAATTCCATAGAAGCTTCTAGTAAAGTCGCCACCACTTTACTAGGGTATGACTTAGACTGGACTATGATTACCTGACTTAGACTGGACTGTGACTAAGACTTGAAAACTTGACTTTACTCGTGAAATATTCCATAACTCGATGATTAATTACAATACTTGACACTGGCTAAATACACTATGTGTGGAGCCAAAATATAAGAAAAAAAAAATAAAAAACACATTGACATAAAGTACGAGCAAACTCATAATACTTAGTACTACTACTCTTATAAAACTTTAGCGTAATGAATACCATATTAGTTACGTACATACATATCTTTTGCCCGTCTGCAGTAAAGTTTGACAGCTCCAGAAGGTTGCACTTATTTCTCTAGCCCCTGCTTTCTTGTACATTAGTCAAACTTGTTTTTTTTTTATGTTAACGAATGACGTGACGAGCTAGTCGTTTGCCTGGTGTTAAGCGACACGGCCGCCCATAACAGATTACAGTGTCACTCGGAACTCTAAACTAAAGTTCCGCGTGACACCGCGCACTGCGCACGTCATCCTTAGACATCACACAGTCTAAAAAAGATTTCAAGGCTGTGAGATCAGTTCGTAAAGTCTCATTTGCCCAGTAATTTCACTAGCTACAATGCCCTTCAAACCGGAACACAGTAGTGCTTGCACACTACTGCTTGGCGGCAGAATAACTGGCAAAGCGGTGGTACCTACCTAGACGAACTTTGCAGAAAAGTCCTACCACCTAGTAAAACTCAACTCAAAAAACTCGTGTCAAGACACTAAATACTACGCCCATTGGTTGAAGACAGCCGTGATCAATAGGCAACCAATGAAAGTTCAATATTTGGTGTGCAAGTTGACATGAATTTGACAACCGTACGAGAAAGTGAAAAGTGTTACTTAACTTAGTTGTATTTTGACTTTATTGCAGACGGGCATCAGATACGTACACGTCGTATACATGTAGGTATACCAATCGTGCGACATTGTTTCAGTTGAGCTCAGTGAGGTGTAGCGCTCGGAACAGTTCAGTGAACCTAGCGTGAAATTCAACTAAAAGATTGATTG